>JAFIRS010000444.1:0-724763 GCA_018342105.1 Gonioctena quinquepunctata
TCGGACAATTTCCCGTCGAGTTGAATCCTTTTTTTGTAAAAAGTTGCATACAATTTTTTTTCTACGTTAATAAAAACCAAAAATTTTTTCTTCAGATGTCACTAAATTGAGAAAAAAAAAAAGCGTACAAAAAATTTTGGGCGATTTGACGTTTATTTTTGTCATGATCACACATTTTATTGCACTGTAAAAAAGAACCATTTTTTCACTAAATATAGTTCAATAAATTTTTTTTTTTTTGCATAAAACTTTAGTTTTTTTTTTTTAAAAATATTTTAATGATCCTTTTTTTAAATTATTTTAAGCTGCATATCAGATTAAAAAAATTACCTATTGTTAAAAAAAATTTTATAAACAAATGCATTGTTTATGGGGATAATTAAAATTTTTTTTGGAAAATTTTAATCTTTGATGAAAATGATGTTTTTAAAAAAAATCGTTATTTAAAAAAATGTTATTGTTTTAAAATCCCATTTTTTAAAAACAATTTTTTCTACCACTTATAATTAATTTTAAAAGGAACCTTTTTTGTTTTTTAAATCAAAATTTTTATTTTTGTTTTTCGATTTTTAAAAAAAAAAAATTGGGTTTTTTATTTATTTTTATGAAAAAACAAAAAAATTTTTAATTCCTTCATTTTTCTTTTTTACTTGTAACAAAACTAACCATAGGGGGTTTTTTTGGGAAAATTTATTGTTTATTTTTTTTCAAAAAAATTTTTAATTACCGTTCTGCGTAACTCCGTCATTCTCACCTGGTTTTTCATCTTTTAAATTATTATAATTTATAAACTAAGGGGAGATACGATCAAAACGTTCGGAGCTTTTTTTATTCTCCATTAATCAAAAATAAATTCAGCTCAAAACTGAAGTTGTTACCAAATTATTTATTTAAATTATTGCAATTGTTTAAAAAAAAATATTTTTGAAAAAAATTATTTTACCCAATTTTTTTTTCTTATGAGCTATTACAAATATAAATCACTTCGGTAACTTGTCTTTTTAACGTTCATTATTAAACAGTTTGAGTTTTTTGGTTTAAGCCCCTTTTATTTTTTTTCTGAATAATGAAAAAAATATGTTAAAAAAAAAAAATTCTTGACATTTTTTTTTAATTTTAAACAATTTTACTTATGAATAGTTATTTACTAAAGGTTTTTTTCTGTTACATCAAGTAGAAAAAAAAAAAAAAATAAAAGGGGGAAAATGTATTTTTTATAACAAATTGTTTATTAAAAAACAATGAAAAAAATTTAAAAAAAATTTTTTTTTTTTAAATAACAAAAAGCAAGATAAATTAGGGAAAAAAAAATAGTTCCTTAATATTAATTTTTAATGTGGTAAAAAAAATTGTTAATTAACAAATACTTTTTTTAAGCAATAAATTTTTTTAAGGAACGTTTTTTTAAAAAAAAAATTATTATTTGCATCAATTGAGTTTCCCTAAAAAAAATTAAATTTATCTTAAAAAATAACGCATTTTTTTGTAAAAATTTTTTTTAAACGATTAGAGATAAAAATTTTAAAAAAAAATTATTCTAATGCAGCTTTTGTTAATAAAAAAACCGATTATTAAAAAATATAAAAAAACTTTTTTTCAATGACTAATTAAAGTTTTAATTTTGCAACAAAAAAGAAAATTTATTAAAAAAAAAAAAACTGTTTTTTTTTGTTATTTGTTCAACAGGGATCTATTTTAAAACCTTTCAAGAATAGCCCAAAAAAAAAAAAACTCAATTTATGGGTTTAATAATTATCACACTTGCAATGTTCATTTTCAACAGCAGAAAAATTGTTAATTAACTATTGCATAACGAATTAAAAAAAACCCGGATACTTTTTTTTGGCGGCGGATTATTTTCATTCCCCTTTTCCAATAAGTCCCCGAATTTTTTCTTTTCCCCTTTTTTCCCATATTTTAGGTTTAAAAAATGTTTAGTTAAAGTCCCCGAAGTAGGCGTGGCTTGCGTGAGCCAGAGTATCCTTTTCCCGGACATTTTCACCCTCTGGGAAAATTAAAAATATTGGTCCTACAATTACGAGAGTGGGTATTTTTTTTCGGAAATTTCCCCCCTCTTTTGAATATTTCTGAGATTTAAAAAAAATTGATTCGTTTTGAGATTTTTTGAAAAAAACAAACACCATTTTTTTTTTCAGAAAATTTTTTTATAATTTTTGAAATTTTTCCCGGGAGCGGAACTTTTTTTTTTTTTTTCAAAATCCTTGTTATTTTCGAATCGAATGCCCCCTTTTGTACATTTTTTCCCGGAGACTGCTAAAAAAAATTTTTAAAAAAAGCACTTGTTATTAGACTAGGGGCCCCCATAACCTTTTGGGAAACAGTGTGATTTTCCCAAATTTTCCCAACCCGTTATCTTTAATTGAAAAAAATAAAACGTTTTCATGTTCCAAAATTTTTTTTTACATCGGAATTATTTATAACAAAATGTATTTTATCTGACATACATACATCCCGGAGGAAGAGTATAAATAATATATAGTATATTAAATTTAAAAAACACCTATAAAAATTGTTTTTTCAACAGTAATGAACAAAAAAACGCACCCCAAAGAAAACTGGCGAATAAATTTTTTTCAGTTCACTATCAGTAAATCCCCAAAAAAACAGGGATTCATTCAACAAAAAAACATTGGGAACCCCCCTTTTAAAACATTTCCCCAATTCTGTTTTATTATAAAATTAGAATGAAAAACCCCAAAACTCAAATATTTTAAAAAATAACAAAATCTAAATAGCTCAACATTTTTGTTAACCAACCACAGTGTTTTTACAAAACCCAAAAAAACGTGGAAAACCCTTTTAGCATTGTTATCAAAATTAAAATCGGACCCCTTCAAAGGTCTATTTTGGACGAAATTACACCCCCCCAGAAGTTAATAAAAAAAAGTTTTGTGCACATTCTGAACATGCTGTGAAGAATAAACATAATATAGATTATGGAAAAGTAACATTTTATTCAAAGAAAATAATCATGATAATAAAACTTTTCCCGAAGAAATGGTTTATATAAAAAAAATTTTCCCAAAAGTCCCAAAAAAACTGATGTAAATAAAGCATTATCTCAATTACGTATTGAGACTAGAACAACATTATTTTACGGGATCTCATTAAACAGGATATAGATTAGTAAAAATAAATCTAAACCCCTTTTTCCCTAAATTATTTGCAAATTTTTTCAATTTTCAAAATTCCTGCAAAAAGTTTAAAATTTTTGGTGTGAATTTTTTTCCCCCATTTCAATTTGGGGTTTGGCCCTTCAAGTTTCATTGATCTAATGATTATTTTTTAAATTTTTTTAAAACTATAATATAATAATAATGAGTTTTTTCCAATCTCAAAAAATAGACATGGCATTTAGTTACATATAAAATGAACAAACTTTAAAAAGAATACCACAAAGTAGTGGGAAACTACTTTTTGTGGTGTCGGGATTTTATCATGGAAGACTCACCACATTATAGTGTCTAAGATTGAAAGAAACTTATCTTAGTATGAAAGTAATAATAGTAAAAAAAAATACGATATGGAAGTAGTTACAGATGCATATAAAAAAAAAGAATGCACGAGGAGATGTGTATAAAAACTCAAGTTGAATAACTATCATAAAAAATGTATATTAAAATAAAAAGGACATTGGTATATACATAAAAAAGGAACAAGAAGACTACAAAAAGAAAGATACACAAATTTCCTATCAAAAAAAATTTAAAATGATTATAAAAACCCTTTAACAAACAGAAAAAATAAATGCAAAAAAAGGGGGGTTGAGAAGGTATTAACTTTAAAGGGTGAAGAGTAAAAATAGGGTATGAGTGGAGGTAGAGCACAATAGATATACGAATCATATTAAAACCCAAATTAAAGATGAATAAAATTGAATTGATTTTTTAAAGGGAAAGTAATAAAGAAAATTTCAGGGTAATAAATAGTATAAGGGGTATATATTTCATGGGAAACATCCTAGGTTAAAAAGGCCCTCCAAAATTGTATTGCCAGCCAATGTTAATTTTTTTTTTTTTGAACATTGCGGGGTGAATTTATTTCACGGTTTTTTTAAAGGGTTTTGTTGATAATCTTATATTATTTTTAAAATTTTTTTAAATATTATTTTCGCTAAATTTTTCGTTCCTAATATTTTATGATTTTATTAATAATCTCTAGTTATTAAGTAGTTGTATAACCTATTTCGTACTACCAAGTGACTTAAATTTTTTTATTTTTGTAGGTGGTTTGGGATTAAGGAATCGACTTTTCCCAAAAAAATTCGATATATATGTGATTAAAAAGATTTCTTCAAATCTTTGCCACGATTGGGTACAAACCCTTTGAAAAAGGACTTTTTCCGGTGGCCCCCGGAATAGGGGTCGCCGGCGTCTAATCCCGCCGCACCGCCCTCCCCAAAAATTGAAAGTCACATCTACATTTCCCCTTCCCAAATCCTCACGCAATGCCACTAGAATTACCCCTTACCGCTGCCAAAAAAGGGCGATTTCAATATAAAAAAAGGGAAAAACGGGCATTTTTCATACCCCGTTTTTCATCGCGTGTCTCCAAAAACTTGGAAGGAATAGCGAAAAAATATTTTCGCGACAGTGCCGTGACTGGAAGGGGGAAAAAGTTATTCCCCAAATTGCCACCCGGAAAAAAACAATTTTGGAGCAAAGTATTCTACATTGCTAAAAACCGGGGTGGGTTATTTTCATTCTTTTTCCCGCAAGGTATTTCCAAATTTCTGATTCTTTAAAGGGGAAGGGCATTAAGTTCTATTCAGTCATAACCTTCCCCCACAACAGTTGGTATCATCAAAAGTACTCAGTGAGGAATAACACCCTTTCCCTACCCCCGGTTGAAAACCTTTCCCGTTATGTTTTGTTTCAGAATCACTTTGGGTCCGAGGGTAATGTCACGATATTCTAAGGCCCCTAAAATCAGGGAACCCCCTAAAATATAATAATATATTACGGATATTTCATCCCGTTAATCTTTTTTTTTTTTTGGACGATATTATTATTATTATCAGATTTATTTCTCAATTGATGATAAATTCCCTTTTGGAAATTTTGTTGTGGCCTTCTATCAAAAATCGTCTGCCCCCAATACAATGTTTCTTGGAGAAATAGCCGAAAGGATTATTTCCCCAGAATTCTACTCTGGAACATTGTTGGGAAAAAAATATTCTTTTGGGCCCTGACCGATGATTTGGAAACTGTAAGTCCCCTATGAAAGTAGCTACAACCATAGGCAAATAAATCGCCTTTTGATAGAGCAGAAAAAAATAAATTTAGAACTATTTTTTTCCCCCAACGTCATTGAAGTTTTTTTCCGGATGGATGCAATCAAACACCACAACCAACATGGGTTTTCCAACCACTTAAAACGTTGGGAAAACCCCATAATACTACATGGCCCTGAAAAAAAAACAAAAAGGATTTGCCATGGTATTAAGAGGGAAAAACATTCAAAACCCAATACCGACAAATACAAACAAATAAACATGGGCGGCATGAAAATTTTTCCCAAAATCTTTTCGCATGGGGAAGGAAGGTTTTAAAAGGGGAAATATCGGACCTTTGACAATACGAAAAAAAAAATATGAAATTATATAATGAACCGTAAAATATACAAAATTTTTAATGAGCGAACCACCCAAGAGGGGGAGGGGGTTTGGAAGAAAATTGCTGCATTCTTTTTTTTGGAAAAACTTTTCCCCAAACAGAATGGGTCCCAAGTAAAAATATGAGTCTGATGTATTTCCTTTAAAGTCTTCCATGCTTATAAAAGCTGAAAGACTTGAAAAATAAAAAAATAGGTATTTCAAACAAATCCCCTCAACAACCGCCAAAATCGTAAGAGCCCGGGAAAGTCAACAGACTTGGTACTGATGCCAAAAAAAAAAAGGTTAATGGGGTCCAGGACAAAAAGGAGCATTCAAATTTCTAAAAACAGTTTTGGAGCACTCACAAACTGCTCTGAACATAATGATAAATGGTGCCAAAAAGGAGGGAAATAACTGTAAACCCCCATAAAACTACTATAGTATCAAAATGAGAAATAGGGAACTGAAAAAAACTAGTTTCACCAATTATACTTATAAGTTATTTTTTACCATAAGTTGGAAAATATCCCAAAAACATGCTGGGAGCCACCCGAAGCCCAATAACCGCCTTTTAAAATTTTTGCTGAACCCGATATCTCTTTATTTTATATCCCAAAACGAAACCAAGTCAAACACCAGCAGCCTGTTTGGAGGGCAGGCGTCTATTAAAAAATGTACAGAAAGAACTTTAAAAAAGGGTTTGGGAAAAGCATCAAGAAATTAAAAGTGGGGGTGCTTTCCCCGTATAGCTTTGGAAAAAAAAATTCCCAAAAAAAACTAACCTCCTCAAACATGCATAGTTTGTCCTCAAAAAAAGTGCAGGAGAGGGAAAATATATATATATAAATATAAAATATATATATATATATATATATATATATATATATATTAGAAATAATCAAGAAATATCGAAAAAAAATAAACCCCGCCAATTTGCAGAAAAAACAATAAAAAAAAGGAAAACATGCGATCTACAATAAAATGATAATGGAAAAGAAACAACATCATGGGTTTTTTCCCTACAGAAAAAATATGGAATGATTTTCAATAAAACAATGGAAAAAAACCATAATATTTCCCCCGACTGAAAAAAAACGGGAAAAAAACCATTTATTCAAAATTTCCAGGGAAAACCAAAAAAAAAACAAACTCATACGGATATCGAAAACCGGGGAAGACTGTCAAAGTCCTTTTAATTCAAACCAAAAAATATTTGCAGAAACTAATTAAAACCCACAAATCTCAAAACCGACATTTAAACCTTATCCAAACACGAAAAAAAAAAAAATCAACATAAGGGTTTTACACCCAACGTTGTAATTTTTACCAAAGAAAAGGGAAATTTAAAAGGGAAGGGAAAATTCCCCCAATGATACATATTGAAAAAAAACCCCCAAAGGGGGTTTCCAACATAAATGATATCAAAACTTAAAACCAAAATTTTATAACAACCTTTTTTTAACCCTTTTTTTATAGTAAAAAAAATGGAAACCGTCTTTTGCTGCCAAAAAAAAAAACAGTCCGGCTCATATACTAGAAAAATCCCAAATAAACAATCCAATGTATTAAGAGGGGAAAAAAAGCATGAAAGATGGGAAAAAACCATTCCCGATAATTTGGGCCCAGTCAAAAACCTACAATAACCAAAAATGCGAAAGCAGGGAAATTTTTAAAAAAATTTGTAAAAAGAATATTCATATTATATTTAGTAAATAACTTGTTTATATTTGGGAAAATATGTTTTTTTTTTAAAATTTTTTTAGTGCATTTCATTTCAATAGGGTTTAAATTAAAATGGCTCAAACTCCCTATTTTTAATTTTTAAATGTTTTAACCTGATGATGTCAAAATTTAAAATGTCGAAACAGTTTAAAAGAAAATAAATTGACTGAATCAGACCTCTATTCCGGGAAAATTTAAAATATATATATATATATATATATATATATATATATATTATATATATATATATATATATATATATATATATATATATATATATATATATATACAAGCTAAAGACAATAACCCCAACGGGTTGGGGAAAAGCCCGGGATTCCAAAGTGGAAATTGCTACAATCAGCTTTTGTGCAGAAAAACTATTAGAGCAAAAATTTGAGAAAAGGGACGGTACCATCTACTCAGGGGAGCCAAACGTTTTAAGGGCAATCAGTTCTATGCAAATGAACTCCGAACTTTGTTTGTGACGCCTGACATCCCTTCGAGGGTTGGGCCCGTCAAAATTGACTTCTCTTGCGTGGGTTCCACGTCACCCAAATTTCGAGGGCAAGGAAAAGGGGGGACCCCCAGCGAGAAAGGGGTATGGCGTGCTCTAAAAAGGCCCTGAACTATTTTTTTGTGGCATAGCCAAACCCCCCGGGTAAAACTAACATCCCCACATTGATGAAAAACAAATTCCAGGAATGGCGGAAAAAATCCCAGGAATAAGGCATACAGAAGAGTTGAAGAACCCAAAAAAACATTCCCCGAGTATTTCCAATCCAGAATAGAAGGAGAACTAGATCACCATGGGGTCGAAAAAAAAAATGATCAACATCGGACCTTTCGATGGAACCATCTTTTCGTTCTTTCCCGGAATATGGGAAACCTCGATGCACGTACTGTGCCTATCAAGGCCTAAGTTCACAACATTAGGGTGGGAATAACTACATATGCTCATAAAAATGGAAAAAAATGTGGGGGATCATTAATAAAGACGGGGCTAGGGCACGGGAAACCCAACAAAACGTGGGGGAACTCAATAAAAATTGAAAATTAAAAAAGAAGAAAAAAAAAATAAAAAAACTAACAACAAAATCTGAAAAATTTTCCCAAAATGAATAGTTACGTTTAGCTAACGAAGTTGGATATAAAAAAAATAAAGCAAAAAAAATTGAAACCTTTTTACGTGCCATGGATCCCATATACCTATTCTTGAAGTAAAAAACACTGAAATGAACTCTCTGTGAGCAAATATGGATGCTAGGTATTTCCTTTAGTTTGTGTTTTTAATATAAAAATTTATTTAAAACGAAAAAAAAATTTTAAAAACATAACTAAATAATTATTTAGGGGATTATTTTTTTAATTTTTTTTAAATTTTTTTTTTCAGAAACTTTCCCCAATAAAAAATGATAATGAAGGTAATTAAAAAACCTACCCTGGTTCCACAACATGCATAAAGTTCACAACTTATAATTTGGCAAGAAAATGAAGTTGAAAGTGATTGAAAAAAAAATTCTTAAAATGATTGTTTTTTCCCAATCTCCAAAATTTTCCACCCAAAAAAGGGAAAAGAAGGTTTTCTGGCAATACATAAGGGAAAATTTAAACCCAAATTTGACTTTTTTTTTCCTCCTATGGGAAATTTTATTTCCAAACAGTGAAGCTAAAAAATAATGAAATCTCATCCCTTTTGGAAATATAAAAGGGACGCTGCCGTTCTAAAAGCAGGTTTTCAGCTTTGGTTTGGGCGAAGGTAAACTAATCTTTTAAATTTTGGCATCCTCCTGATTTACCACTATTTTCGTTCAGGGAAAAATTTTAGGAGGGTATTTTCACAAATTTTCCTATAGAAATTTATTTTATATTTGGTAGAAGGCAGGATATTTGGGTTCCCCCAAAAGAGAATTCCCCCCTTACTTTTTTTTTTGCTACGGAAGATGTTTGGGAGTTGACTGCTGTTATCACTCCGTTGATATATTTGGAAGTTGAAAGATCTCATAGACTTTCTATTTCGGAAAATAGAAGAAGAATGAACAGTGAACAAAGTATATGAAATGCGTAACTGAAATCTCACTGGTATAGTAAGCTCCACAATAGCCGTTTATCATATTAGTGTAATAATGAATTCCGTTAGTGTTGCTAATTAACTATACGAAACTATCGAAACGTTTACCAAAAATCATCTTGGTCATGAAACATTGAAAATACAATTTATTTATAAAGCTAATGAAACTTTGATGTCTTTAAAAATATACTCAGATAATTAATTAAATATCTCAGCGCAAATTATGTTGATGTACAACAAAATTTCTTCAACCCATTTCTTTCGAAAAAATTGCAGAAATCGTAAAATGGTTTTCATTGTGTTTTTAGTATGTTTCAGGGGTTATTTATCCTTTTGTATATTATTGAATCAATTCATATTGACTTTCTGCAATACTATTACAGAAAATCAAGAGTCAATAACGATATGCTGCAATTATTTTCAATTGACTCTTCGTTCCAAATTATCATAGATAATCAGTAATATCAACATCGTTATTTAGCAAAAAAATTGGCCCATGAAAACAGATTCAATCAATTCAATTTCCTGTTTCAAATGACCCAAACAATCATTTTACTAGCAGAGAACTTGATTGACGTGATAGGATGAAAGATGTATGCATACATGCATGCAGAAAGCAGTGTTATAGTTTGTTGTTTATCGGATATGTCGGGTGTTGATAGCAAAAGAGTACTAATATGTTTTCTCATTGTGTGTTGAAGGAATGTTTCGACCTGCATATTCATGAGGACAGGCAGCAGTAAGCTAAAAACCATGAGTTTTCTTTCAACAAAAAAAGTGTTGTTGATTTTTTTCAATATAAGATCACTTTGTGTTGTGAGTTTAAAATCCACGGAAATTATACCATATACTGCAATTCATTGGGTTGACATACAGTGACCGGCGAAGGTACGCATCATAGGGAAATTCTTTATTAATAAATTTTGACGAATATCGATATGTGCAATCCTTCTGCATCAAAGCTTAACCCCAAAAGACGTTGTACAGTGCCGTTCGTCTTTTCGTGTTTTGGAGGAAATTTAAAAAATTAAAAAAAATGTGTTTCAAAACACACTTAGTTGAGAGAAAATATCGTAAAATGTTATTAGAAAAAGTTGTTCAGAACGTTATTTTATAGCTATGTACAAGTTTTGAAAAATCTGGGATAAAAAAATAAAAATGAATTTTGCCATAATAAAAATTTCAATTTGGAAAAATACATTTTGAACAAAGAAACTCATTAGTAAGGCCAGCGGTAATATTTAAATAATATTTTGTAAGAGGTCACGAAATATCTCGGAGACTGTTAGAATCCGTACTGTTCATTATTAATAAGGTCCTTGTATCACATAATTTCAAATTGAATTTTTATTCAAACAAAAATAAATTGATTTTTTTTGGCGGTGGTGGAATCATACAATATTATCATTGTTGATGCGTGCATCGACAGATTTCTCTATGATCAAAGGGGCCATGAAACAATTGACTATAATGTGTGTTATTACTTGTCAAACGATTTAGTAGTGTTATTATTTATCCAGGCTGTTTTATCGTCTTCATTCTATAGTTTTTTTCATTGTAAAAGTTATATTTTGTTGTATGTTAATAATAATTAGAGATGCCCCAAGAAAAGCTGAGTTTGCAAGAAAAATTAGGCTCGTCTTAATATGTTGGGGGGAGCGTTTTCAAAGTTCAAGCAGCAGATATATTCAATGATAGATATCAAATAATGGATCTATGTGTTCCGTATTTCAAACAAATTTAAAGCTACGGTGTGAAAATCGTTGCAAAAATTCATAGTAAGCCCGTGCTGAGGAAGAGGGTACCTTTAATGTTTGTTATGGCCACAGAAATCACGGATGGCACTATCAGAGGCGAAAACAAACCGATATATCTGAAAAAAAATCCATAAGAAGAATTTTGAAGGAATAATCAATTTCGTGCATGCAAATCAAATTCATCCACACCTTACTCGATAGAGATTTTGATGCACCTTGGAATTTTCCATTTGGTTCAAAGGCATGATTGAAAGAATGCCAACATTTTCCTAGAAACATTTTGTTACTGATGGGCGACTTTACATCAAACGGTACTGTCAGTTCCCAGAATTGTAGATGGTGGGCTGTTAAAGAGAACCCAAATTGGAAGATAGGTAAAAAGTCAATTTCCTTTCAAAACTAATGTTTGAATTGCGGCATATAAGATACACACAGATCGTTGAGCCTTACTTTTGAGAACGGCAACCATGTTCTGAAGTATTATTTAGTGTTATTAAATAATGTTTTTGATTTCTTACATATGGATTACCGCTGCAAAGAAGGAATGATATTTTTTTCCAACAAGACGGGCGTCAGTACATAAGCACCTTCGAAAGTCAGAGCGTAGCCAACGAACATTCCTCATAAATGGATAGGACTGATATTCAGAAAACCCGTGGCCTGCAAGATCCCCAGATTTGACGCCCTTAGTTTCTTTTATGGGGGTACCTTAAAAGTAAGGGTTTATCAACATCGGCCATTCATAATATCGACCATTTATAAAGAAGTAATACGCGACAATGTTTCAATAACATTACACCACAAATGCTGAAATGTGTCCAGAGAAATAAAACGCGAACCAGGGTACAGTTTTAAAAATTTCTTTCAATTAAAAGTAGCTGGTAACTTTACAAAATTATTAAAAAATATTATTTGGGCTTTACAAATGGTTTTTGTAAAAATTTTTTTTTCCAAATTGAATTTTTTTAGGAAAAATTGATTTTTTTTTTTTCTCTCAGATTTTTAAACTTGTTTTGCTAAAAAATTGTTTAAACAATTTTTCCCAAAAAACTTTTTTCAATTTTTCCCAAATTTGTTTTGAGACATAATTTTTAAATTTTTTTAAATTTCCCCAAAAAAGAAAAGACGAACGGCACTTAAAAATCTTTTGGTGTTTTTTTTGATGGCGTTAAATTTCGACATTTGTCAAAATTTATAAAAAAAATTCCCCAATGGTACTTTCTCCCCGGTCCTTTCTTTGCGGGATTTTCTTTTATCCTGTCATTCATCATAAAACAAAAAGAAAACTTTTTCATAACTAGAAAATTGTTTGATTGATTGTTTCTGTGGAATATTTTGTTATTCTTGGGGAAAATTGGCATTGATAACATTTCTAGGTTTTCATAAATAGAAATAAGTTTTAAAAAAACTTTAGAAAATAGCCAAAAAACCCCCTTTTTTTGGAAGATTTGAAAATTTAACAAAAATGTTTTTCCCAATATCTCTGAAAAACCCTTTGGTTTTTTTCAATTTTGGTAACAAAAAATAAAATAATTTTTTTTCCCAAAAAGAAAATTTAATTTTTATCACGTCCCTTTAAAAAACCCCCATTTTTTTTCAAAATGTGATGACTATCTTTTAAAAAAATATAATTTTTTTTAATTTTCCCTATTTTTTTAAAAAATTTTTCCTTTTGTAACCATTTGAACAAAACCAAAAAAAAATTCTTTAAAATGTCCACCTCCAAGTTTTATTTAGCCCCCCCGTTTTCCCCTATTCTTTTAAACCGAAATTTTTTTTATCGCTTAGGAAACTATTTCCGGGGTTTTGCAATTCTTCCCAGTTAAATTTTTGGGACTGTACACCGAAGTCTTGAG
This sequence comes from Gonioctena quinquepunctata, assembly GCA_018342105.1. Taxonomy (NCBI): domain Eukaryota; kingdom Metazoa; phylum Arthropoda; class Insecta; order Coleoptera; family Chrysomelidae; genus Gonioctena; species Gonioctena quinquepunctata. Next base: position 13,021 of record JAFIRS010000444.1, read on the forward strand.
ATGCCCCAAAGAAAAAAACCCAAGATTTTTGGGGGGGGATGCCTTAAATACTTGTTTCCCCGACCTATCCACGATTATGAAAGTTTTTTTTGGGGTTCGCGTCCGAGGGAACCCATCGTGCATAAACCCATGCGAGTTTACTTTTAAAATGGGAACATCTTCCAACAAATGAAATTTCTTGAAATCGGCGATAAGTATGTCCATTTAATCTGCGTGGTAAAAAAAATATTAGGTAATTATAATTCTAGCCCATATATTTAGTGACAACTGCTCCTGGGATAGATTCTGTTTTCTAATTTTCCTCGGCAAAAGGGTTATTATGAAATTTCTGATCCTGTTTTTAGTAAAACTAACTTTGTCTGGGGAATTTTTCAAATGAAGAATTTTGGTAACTTTTTGAAAAACCATTGGCGTTCCTCTAATGGAAAGTCTCAGGAAGTAGACCTAACCCCTTGAAGTGATAGGGATATAATAAATATTCTCCATACAGAAATTGGGCGATATTTAAATTATTGGCGCTTTTTTACTTTTTGGATTTTCGTCAACTGAATTTAAAACATCTCCTCAATTGCTGGAGTTCATGCGTCCGATGTGCCCTTTCAAATTAAATTTGGCTCAAAACTTCCTGTTTCACATAATCTTCTGTGTTTGAAATCGTTCGGCATTAGGAACCATTATATTGGGGAACCCTCTTGGTTTCGTCACAAGCCATACAAGAAATGCATTCTGCTAATTCGGTATTTTAAAATTTACCATGTTTGAAACGTAAATAATATCAGTATCTAGCTGAAGAAGGGTCAAAAATTTTTATTTGAAAAACGAAATTGTTTTTAGCGTACTGATGTTACTAGCCCAAGATAATCCCACTCTATTCAACGTCTGATTTCCTAGGGAAAAACAAATTAATCATTTTATCTTCTAACCCCAAAAACCGTTTTGTCTCGAAAAAGGCGGAGACCATTTTATGGAGAGATGAAGACAATTACAAAATGATATTTAATCGGAAGAAAAAATGTGGCGTATCATTATTTTGATCAAAAATATGGAGGGCATTTTAACAGGGACCCATTGATGAAAAAAGAAATCTTTTATCATGGAAAAATGTATTTTCATGCTACTTGCATGTACCATGATTTAAAGAAAAAGCCAAAGGGTTTCAAATTTTTGAACTCATCTGGAGCTACCCTGAGGTGTCATACACTGCGCCCAGGAGCGATTGATATACCGTTTTTTTGCGAAAAATAATATAAAGGGCAAGATAGGCTCAATATTCAACGTTCGGATCGGACATCAATTTTAAAAACTATCCTATTTTCGCTGAAAATTTTCGTTCTAAAAATTCGAATTTTCTCTTTCATAAACACCCCCGTATCTTCCGTAATTTTGGATGAAATTCTAAAATTTTCACGATTGTTACATATACCAAGGATGAGTCTAAACCCTCTTGGGTTGACCTGAGTGATTTACAATGGCCAGGGGCGATGGATATACCGATTTTTGCGAAAAATATTGGGGGCCCGATGGGCCAAAATTCCTGAGGATTCTGATCAGGACATTAAATTTGATGAAAATCCATATTTTTGCTGAAAATTTTCAGTTTCTGAATAATCCGAATTTGTCTCACTTTTCAAAATTGATCAATCGTTTCGGATGTCCATCGTCTCAATGGATTAGAATGTTTTCACGACGTTTCAATGCTTGTATCTAAAAAAGTTATAAACAATTTATTAAAATAAAGGGGTTTGGTTTTTGCGAATATCTCAAAAAGTATCAAAATTTGAAAAAAGACCCAAAAGAGGAAGAAATTTCCTAAAAAGTTCCACCTGGCGGAACTCTAGGACCAATATTTTATAATTTTTCTAGAGGTTCAAAATACGGCCGAAACGGGCCCCGCGCGTAAGCTCCCCCACTTCGGACCATTTAAAAAAAATTATTTGAACTTATTAAATATGAAAATTAAGAACTGAAAAATTCAGGCACCTACAGAATGATCAATGAACAATAATCACCGTCGAAAATTTTTATGCGTTTTCAATTATTATCCATTAATTAATTAACAATTTTTTTTTAGCACGCATCAACTTGAAAGTTCGATAATTGTTAAACTATAAATCTGGGATTTTTCCTTCCTGGGCTATTTCACAAAAGGGTATGGAATAGATTCCCGTTGGAAAAATTGAAAATTGTTTTTTTCCTTTTTATAACAATTTACTTAGAAGTTAAAATTATCAACTTCGTTAAACATTGAAAAAAGTTTTTTTTTAATTTGCTATTGGTCCGTTTCTTATGATCATAAACTCTTAAAATGATTTTTTAATGATTGGTATCCCATATTGTTTAAAAATTTTTATAAACAAATCGTTGTTTATAAAATAATCTGAACATTTTTTTTTTGTTAACATAATCTATGATAAAAAATTATGATTTAAAAATCGTTTCTTAAAAATTGTTTATTGCTTAAAACGCATTTGTTCATTCTTTTTTTTTACCACTTGTTATGAAAATTAAAAACCATTTTTTTCAAAAATTATTCATCTTCTCTTCGTGTCTGTTTCTTTTTTTTTATTCAAACTTTAATTATTTTGTAATAAACAATTTTTAAACAATTGAATTTTTATTTATTTTTTTTTCTAAAATACACAAAAAAATATCAGTTTTTGGAAATTTTCGATTTTTATTTAATTTTAAGTATTCTCGTATATTCAAACTTTCACCTGCTTTTTTTATTTTTATTTATTCTTATAAACTATCGCAGATACAACAAATTCATCTAGACTTTTTTTGTAAAAATTATACTCAAAATTTATAACAAACTAAAGCTCTAACTTATTATTAAACTAGGATTCAATAATTATCCAAAAAAATGTCATTGTTCTTATTTCATCTAGACAAATTTTGACATCAAAGATTTCGATAACAAGCTAGAAATTTTCAACAATTAGTTGAAATGAACTTAGTTTGTACTGAATGGATGTTATTAATAACTCTTTAGAATATTTAAATGATTTTTTCCAAAAAAATTAACATTTATAAGAAATTTATATTTTAATGTGAATAAAAAATCGAAAATTTTCCCAATACATTCTTATCAATAGCTCTAATTTTAGGGTTACATCCTCAGCTAGGAGCTCAATTTGTTCATTAACTAATGCAGAATGAAGAAGATATAAGTAACTTTTGTCGTTTCTGTTATAGTTAATGAGATATTTCGATATTAAAAGAAAAAAAAAGGTTTTTCTAATTTTCATGAATAATTGCAAAAAATTATATAAATAATTAAGTTAGAGCTTCAGTTTGGTTATGAATTGGTTTTGAGTAGCTAATTTGAAAAAAAGTCGCTATAATTTTTGTATCTGCAATAGTTTATAAGTAATATTAATAATAAATAAAGAAAAGCAGGCGTGAAAGGTAAGTTGAATATACGAGAATACTAAAATTATATGAAAATCGAAAATCGTTTTCCAAAACTGATACTGGGCTATTTTTGTTGTATTTTTAGAGCAAAAAATATAAATAAAAATTCAATTGTTTATAACAAATTGTTTATTGCATAAACAATTTAAAAAATTCAGACATCGAAGAGCAAGATGAATAATGATTTGTAACGAAAATGGTTCCTTAATTTTCATAACAAGTGGTAAAAAATAGTTAATTAACAAATGCGTTTTAAGGAATAAAAATTTTTTGAAACGATTTTTCAAATCATAATTTTCATAAAAGTTTATGTTAACAAAAAAATTTTTTGATTATCTTATAAACAACGCATTTGTTTATAAAAATTTTTTAAACAATATGGGATAAAAATTATTAAAATCATTTTTGAGTAGCTTATGATCATGAAAACGGACCAATAGCAATATTATAAAAATAATATTTTTTCAATGTTTAATCGAGGTTGATAATTTTTAACTTAAGTAAATTGTTAATAACAATGTGAAAATCAACAATTTTTATTTTTCCAACAGGAATCTATTCTATAGCCTTGTAAAATAGCTCCATGGAAGGAAAAATTCCCAGATTTATAGTTTAACAATTATCGCACTTTCAATGTTGATGTTCGTGCTACAAAATTTGTTAATTAATTAATAGATAACTAATTGAAAAATCGCGATAAAAATTTTGTTCGGCGGATTATTGTTCATTGATCTATTCTGTAGGTGCCTGAATTTTTAAGTTCTTAATTTTCATATTTAATAAGCTTAAATAATATTTATTTATTAAAGGTCCGAAGTGGGCGGAGCTTACGCAAGCGAGAGTTCCTGTTTTCGGCCGTATTTTCAACCCTCTAGAAAAATTATAAATATTGGTCCTAGAGTTCGAAATTTCAAATTTTTTATTTTTTCGAGATATTCGCAAAAAACCAAACCCCTTTTTTACTAAATTGTAATTTTTCGGAAGCGCCACTCCAAATTTTCAAAAAGTTTCTAGATGCGATGACGAATCGAATGACACCTCGATCATAATTTTCCGAGACGAATACAAAATTTTTGAGCTAAAAGGCACATGTTGACTAGAGTACCAAGACTAAACCTGATAACAGAACTGAAACCGGTAAGTATTGTATTTATGAAGTTCCATGTGAATGCGGAGATCCCTACATTGGAGACAAAGGGCGTTATCGGTAAGATTGGATCGGGAATTGCTGACCACACCTGGACTGAGCACCATCGAATTCTATGGAATGACGCAAGAGTTCTTCATAGAAAGGAGCATTGGTTCAAACGAAAGTTCAAAGGAATCGCCTACATCGACGCCAATAACGCCTTTAGTCGACCAAGCGTTGACATCAAGGACGTATTGAAACCACCAATTGCCCATTCTGGCAGACTGCAGGGCGCGAAATCACGCACCACCACACCGCGCGAAATCCGTATGTCCTGGCGCGCAGTGTATGTCACTCAGGTTGACCCTAGGGGATATTCAGACTCCTCAGTATATCTGAGGTTCGTAAAAATTTCAGATTTCTACTCCAATAGTTACGGAAGATGCAGGGGTGTTTGCATGAGAGTGAGACAAATTCGGATTATTCAGAACCGATAACTTTCCAGCAAAGATATGGATTGTTACTGAAGTTGATGTCTTGATCACGAATCCGTGAGAATTTTGAGCCTATCTTGCCCCTAATGTTATTTTTCCCAAAAATCGGTATATCCATCGCCCTTGGCGCGAAGTGTATGTCACTCAGGTCAACCCCAGAAGAGATTTAGACACATCCTCGGAATATCTAACGATCGTGGAAATTTGGAAATTTCAGAATTCTACTCCAATAATTACGGAAGTTACAGGGTGTTTCCATGAAGTGGACACACTGTATATTTGACCCATGTTTGTGATTATTGGTGTTATTTTGAAAATAATTGAGTCTATGTATTTCCAAGAAAATCGTCACCTCAATTACAAGTTAAATAAAAATCCAAAAGACTAGATTTAATTTAGTCCATTAGTTGAAGATATTTCTATTGGCGTTGGGTCAACAATCTAGAATTCGTATTTTTTATGCTGTCTCTGTATTATTCTTCTCAAAAGTAAAATGTATAGGATCTTGTGGATTATTCATTCTTCCGTTTGATATCAAGGAGAGTAGAAATGCAATATTCCTTTCAAAACAAACATGAAGTCTTTTCACGAGTAAGTATACAGTGCTAGTCAAAAGACCCCTCCCCCCCTCGTATCTTTTGAACGGGTATACTTATAATAATGAAATTTGGAGGGTGGAAATAAACGGATGTAGGCTTCTCAACTGGTCACAACAGTGACGCAATAGTCATAAATGACGTCACAAGGCCACTGTGATCAATAATTTTAAATGGGACCCTATGGCAAGTGACAGCTCGTTTGAAAGGTATTGAAAATACCTATTCAGTCATACCAATTTTGTTTGGGTTTCGACTGATTTTGATTGATAAATTGAAGAAAAACGAAAATTATAGTTTCGCATTTAATTAATAAAGATTTTGAAGTACGCCTCTGGTTAATTGTCAAAAAGGTTGACGTTTTTGAATTCTCTACTTGTCAAAAGTGTTTATACCTTGAAAATTTACCTAAGCTATTGTTTAACGAGACGTTTGTGTTTACATAGGCAAAATGGTACGTACTGTAGCCGACAAAGTAGCAGCTATCTTAATAATTGGTGAATGTAGAAACAATTTCCATGCAGCGGAACGACTGTTTAATGAGAGGTACCCCGATCGCCCTATATCGAGGGTTTATTTGAGGGAGCTTCTTCGGAAGTTTGAAGCATCAGGTAGTGTTCAAGATGCCAAACGATCTGGTCGACCAACAATTAGTGATGACAAAAAAATTGACATAATTGGAGAAATGGTAGTAAACCCTACTTCTTCCACAGCCCAAGTTGCGTCTATCTGTGAAGTCAGTCAAAGGACAGTACATAGGGTGTTGGCTAAAAACAAATTTCATCCATACAAATTTAAAATGGTGCACCAACTTTCAGATGATGACCCCGACCGAAGACTAGAATTCTGTGAAACTATGTCCAATAAAATGAACCAACAACCAGGCTACATACAGACAATTTGTTTTAGTGACGAAAGTACTTTCTTTCTCAATGGAAATGTTTACACTCAAAATGTGAGGTATTGGGTAGCACAAATCCTCACATCTTTCGTGAAAAAACATACTCAATTTCCAGAAAAGTAAATGTTTGGGCAGGTATTTTGGGAAACCACATAGTTGGGCCTCTTTTTCTCAATGCTAACTTAACCGGTGAATTGTATCTGGAGATGTTACAAAATGATATTGAGGCGTTAATTCTTGAAATTCTAGAAGATAATCCAGATGAATTCGACAACTTGGAAATAACGTTTCAACAAGATGGTGCTCCTGCACACTATTACGGTGCAGTAAGACGTTACCTAGATGAAGAATATCGTGGTAGATGGATTGGACGACGAGGTTCGATCGAATGGCCAGCTCGGTCACCGGACCTTACACCATTAGATTTTTCTATGGGGGTACTTGAAATCTAAGGTTTACGCTACAGCACCTGACAGTATTGCCATTCTGAAACAACGAATTGTTGAAGAATGTAGGCAATTTCCGCTGACACACTGGGACGAGTACGACAAGAGTTTAGCAATAGGATGCATTACTGCCAGGAAGTAGATGGAGCACATTTTGAACACTTATTATAAGAACTGGTTCTTAAATCTTTATTAATTAAATGCGAAACTATAATTTTCGTATTTCTTCAATTTATCAATCAAAATCAGCCGAAACCCAAACAAAATTGGTATGACTGAATAGGTATTTTCAATACCTTTCAAACGAGCTGTCACTTGCCATAGGGTCCCATTTAAAATTATTGGTCACAGTGGCCTTGTGACGTCATTTATGACTATTGCGTCACCTGTTATGACCAGTTGAGAAGCCTACATCCGTTTACTTCCACCTCCAAATTTCATTATTATAAGTATACCCGTTCAATATGCTGTTTTCAAGGAGGTGGGCAATTATAATCAATAGTTTCGAGAATTGGATTGCAGGTATATTAAAGTAACTCGAGATGACATTGTGTGATGATGATGTGTTCTATCATTCTAGATTTATTTAACTCATTTTTTTTATCACAAATTTTGGTGAGAATTCAATATGCTGTTTTCAAGGAGGTGGGCAATTATAATCAATAGTTTCGAGAATTGGATTGCAGGGACATCTAGAGTTTATAGAACACATTATATATCTTATAATTTCTTTTGTGTATTCCATTATGCAATTGAAATCTTGCGGTCTGTGCGTGGCAAAAACATGTTAACTATATTATCAATATATTACTGTATTCAAACAGAGAATATTGATAATGAGATAATATCACCGTGTATATATTCCAAAATGTGAAAATGAATTTCCTTATTCATTTTTTAACTAGTCGGAATATCATGTAATTGAACATAATATATCCCCGTCAAGTATATAGAAGATTTTTGTAAGATAACGGATGATATTTTTCAGAATTGGTATAAAACTTTTTTGTGATTTGGCTATGCTATGGTAATTGTGATCGAATTGTAAAATCAAAAAATATCTCCCGCAATACGAACGTATCCACTTTCATTTTTAGTCAATATCAACGTTTCCCTGAAACCTAGTAAGAAAATTGTATGAAATCAATTGATTTTACATAATAGTTTATCTGATATTATATATTTTATTTTACTAGGAAAAAATCTCCCCCAAAACTCCCATTACACACAGCCTTCTATTCATTTGTGAATAACGTCAAAATTAATATTTACTTGATGTTTTCTATTTAAATATAATTCCGGTATACAATTTTCTTACCGAATCCCCCACGTGCTTGAATTAATTGCGGGAAATTTGTCTAGTACTGAATTCCCGGCAATAATTCATGCTCTAGGGAGATTATGAGTGAAAATTTCGATCATGGTTTTGCAGTTACAATTATCACATAGTGTTCATGTATTTCAATGCATTGTGTCGAATGTTTATATTTTGGAAGGCCATTTCCGTGGAAAGAAAAACACAGCACTTTCAGCTTGCATGTATCCTCCAACTACCTGTTACTTTCAATTTTTTTTTTCGGATTAGTGTTCAACTTTCGGTCATGTTTCCTTCAACTGTTATAGCTGTATCATCTGCCTTAGGCAAGACACTCGCCTCATCAATTTGTAGGAATATGTCATTGGCTACATAATGAAGGAAACAGGAACAATGACTGTATCTTTGTGGATAGGATAGCAATAGCATCTTCCGTACTCTCTCCAGATCTCATCCTAAACTGATTTTCTGGAAGTATTTCTCGAGATAGTTTGTCGATTAGAGATTAGTTTTTTAAATATATCGACAATGTTTGAAATTAGCGACAATGGACGATAATTATTAATTATTATTTTGTCACCAGTGCCCTCGTGTAGTGGTTTGATTTTTGATTTTTTGATAATTTTCACTGCACATTAATAGAATATTATTGCCAATGAACATGCGAAATGGCTCAAGATACCTTTCAATAACCATGGGGATTCCAACAAATATTATAGGTAAGGTAGGTAATCTCAACCTCCAAATAGCTCGACAACCAATTCAGAGGGTCAATTTAATGTAATATTGACGTCAAATTTATACTCCAGATTAACAACTCTGATGAAAAATATAGAAGTGCCTAATTCAGAAGTCAATAGAGCGAAGGAATAAATGAATGAATATAACTCAAAAGTGGGCATTTCTACCTATTTTGTAGTACAAAGTTGACCTATTCATTGTCTTCTTTACTCCCTGTCCATTTGAACGTATTTGAGTTCTGAATGAGGTATATTTTTACTCGAAAATCATCCTTAATAGTTCGTAGACTTCGAATTTTTGTGAATTTTGTACTGTTCCCTCAATTGTATATTTTTGGGATAATTATTTATTTTCAAATATAAACCGTCTTTGTGACTGACTGATTTTATCCCAGCGGTATTTGTCTAATGGCGGCTCCTTACCATTTTCGGTGGAACAATTTCGATGAAGGTACATTATTAAATCCCTTGAAAAAACTTTTCGAACCAGCCGTTTCCAAAACTGAAGCCACTGCATAGACGTATCATAAATTAGTCATAAACCGAATAGCTTCTAGACGAATACATCTGTCAGGGAGAATTAAAAATCGGCAATCAGGAAGCCGCTATAACAATCGCATATCGTCACAATGAAAATGAGCGCCTATAGTAGGCTATAATGATGATGAGCGTTACGAGTCAATGTTACACTTGAGTTTAAATAAAACGGCTAAATGATTTTATTGGCGATATACACGCATTATGACAATGGCGGAGCATCATCAAGGGTGCCGTTAACCGGTAATTAAATGATGTGCCGGATGGAGTTTTTGAAACAACTTCGCAATTAAAATGGGGACGAATCATTTCGCGGCATAAAATATCCCGGCACCGAATACTCTAACGGGTCTTCAGGCAGTCGGGGAAATGTGAAGAGTTTAATGAATCATCTCGCTTACACAGGGGTATACGAAAATTTAAATCGATAGTATTTCACTGATTAACCACAAGATGTGGAGGATGTTGAAGAATAAATGGTAGACACCTTCAATATTATGCGAATAGAAGTCAGGATTGTAATGAAAATAAACAGTGGTTGTGAAGAAATATCGAATATGTGGGAAAAGGTAATAACTAAAAGTAGTTCTTCTCATATATATGTTTAGTGTCCTATATTATTAGTTGATAGCAATATATTAAAACTGGGAATATTTTTATTTTATATATATATATATATATGACAAGCATCAAATTACAGATAGTGACACCTATAATCTGCTGTGCGGTGGAGCTTATTCTCGTTATATATATATATATATATATATATATATATATATATATATATATATATATATGATATATAAAAACTCTTGATGCCGAAGACATAAATTTTTTTTTCGAATTCTAAAAATAAAAAAAAATAAAAAATAAAAACAAATTTTTTAAAATTTAGAAAAAAAAATATATATATATATATATATATATATATATACACACGATGAATAAAAGATGTACAACATAAAATCTCAATACTGGTTAGTGTACCCCATGCTCAACCTTGACGGTCTTAATGGGTGCACTGATCAAAATATATGTACCTATATATACTTAGCTGTGAATTTAATGTAGTCTTACCCATCGTTTTGTTCAGTTAAGTTCACTCTTTTATCTATATTGCCTTATATAATTATTGTATTGCTCAAACTAAATAAAACACATTATTATTATATTATTATTATTAATAATTTATATATATATATATAAAATTTTTTAAAAAAAAAAAATTAAAAAATATGTATTTATTTTTCTGAAGATTCTACCGTTTTTTCTGAAACCTTATATAATATTAATCGATACCTATGTTAAATAAACATCTCTTCAACATTACAAGCAATTGGCATAATTTATAAAATTATAGAAATCAAAATTTACTAATATATTTATGAGCACAAGCAGACAACAAAATGTTAAAGTTAGAACATTCTGTATATGAAATTAGATCTGAACACAATAGCCAATGAGATGCCAGGTAAGATCTTGATGCAAAGTTATGAATATTGAAAATATGAAAAGCAGAAAACGTCAAGACTAATTTTTTATATATCATTTATATAGTATATAAGGTATTTAGAAATGATTAGTGAATAAAAACTGTCAAATAAACGATAATAATGGAAAGTGCAACAAAAAAGTGCGTGTAAATCGAAAATTCGGGAAGAAAAAAAGGATGTGTGGTATCAAGGAAAAGGAATCACAAGCTAGGAGATGGAGAAAAAATAATTTTGGAAGAATCAACTCAAGAAATTGGAATTTAAGAAATCAATCATATTTTCGTTACAAAAATATTATTTGCCAATACAACACAAGGAAATACTAGAAAGAACTGTAGCTGATAAAAAACCCAGATGCAGAACGAATCTTATCTTCTCATTTCATTCACAATCGACAAGGGGGCTGCAGACAGGAACGGCAGTTTCCAGAAACGGGAGAGCACTGAAGATTTTCGTTTCAAGAAGCCACAGGTACTTTGAACCCTGAAAAGTTACTAAACTCAGTGCATTTCATAAAATAAACCTTTTTAAGAACCCTTTCGATAGAACACTTTCATGAATTAGTATATAGACTACATAACCTAAAAAATTGGTTACATTTCACCTTTTATTATCACATAACTTAATTTTTCATGTATATTCTGCTATGAAGCACTAATCTAAGTTAATAGGTAACAGTAAGTCTTCCTGAATAAAGAAAATTATTATTCTGATTTTTTTTAACCACCCTTCTTAATGTGACATGTTATTTCTGTATTTTTTCCATGATTTTCGTCAGCCTGAGAAGCAATGCCATGCGCGAAAAGAAGGCTCGAAACTGATTTTTTTTTCGAACCACCCATTCTAAAAACCACCCCTTTGTGACAAGATTTTTTAAATATTTTTTCCATGATTCTCGTTCGTCTTAGAAGCAATTCCGCGAAAAAAGGCGAGAATCTGATTTTTTCTTCGAACCACCCCTTCTAAAAACCACCCCTTTGTGACAAGATTTTTTAAATATTTTCTCATGATTCTCGTCAGTCTTAGAAGCTATTCCGTAAAAATAAATGCTTGAATCTATTTTTTTGTTCAACCACCCCTTTTAAAAACCACCCCCCTTGTGACAAGTTTTTCATTTTATTTTTACCATGATTCTCGTCAGAGTTCAGAGCAATTACGCGAAAAAAAAGACTCAAAACTGTTTTTTTCGGCACTCCCTCCTAAAAACTACCCCTTTGTGACAAAAATGTGTTATATATTTTTTTCATGATTTTTGACAGCCAAAGGGAAAATAGAGCAAAGAAAAATTATAAGTTCCGGTTTTTTCGTCATTCTAAGCTGAGTTCGCCAATTTTCGAGCCATGAGATGCCGGCTTCATGATATTTCTGGCTATTTTTAAAAACGCTTGTAGCTAACTCGATTTCCTGCTTTCTGATGTGGAATTGTTCTATTTTCATGATTGAATTTTGAATTATCTAAATACAGGTGTTTTGGTTTCAAATAAAGTTTTGCTGTTTTATATTTTCTACAAGGTGCGTAGTTAATGGAAAACACAGTATAATATAACTGAATTAGCATTCATAGCTGAATATTGCGCAACGATTATCATCGCACTGTATATAATATATTAAGTACGATTTATTTTTTCTTAAATTCTAACGATGATTCGACGTAGATCGCCGTAGGGTTTATGAAGGGTGAAGCGAGCCGTCCCGCTGCGCCCCCTCGAAAAGTGTACAAAAACAAAAAATAATAAATATGAGTCAACGCCGTCGCTATCACACGGCCCATTTAGTTTTAACTTTATTCGAAACGTACGTCTCTTGTTCTAACACGACCTCGTGCAATTTCCTCTGCAAACGGATTCGGATCCAGGGGATTTCATACGTATACTTCTCAGCACAATCCGGGAGGGTTGCATTATTCATAGCAGTGTTTCCAATTTGAACATATCTGTTATAATAATCTTGATATATGAACAGTGTACTTACATTTCACGTACACATACTCCGAATACAGTTGATTGAAATACTGGTAACTTGCTTCATCAATTGAAATGACAAAGGGGGTTGCCAGTAATGTATCACAATTTCTGGGATTACAGCCTTCTCCCTAAAAATAGAGGGTTTTGATCTACAAAAGATATACAGTATACAAACCCATGAAACAATCAAAGTCTAATGGCAACCATCAATGCACTATTGAGTCTAAATTCCTGGGAGTTATTGTAAATGTCGATCATGGTCCCCAGAACTCAAAAATACCTCCGTTCTGAAATGGATCCCAACTAACATTATAGAAAAATTATACCAAGCAATGGGGTAAAACGGCTTCACGAAGTCCAAATTTACCCATTTCTGACCAAATATTTTACCTTCAAGTACTAACTAGCTCCAAAGTTATAATTGGAGTTATGAAAACCATAATTGAGACCACCAAATCTCCTTCAAAAACCAAAAACTTAAAAGGCGTAGTGCGTTGTATGAAATTACTTGTTATGGACTTCAAATATACCTTCACAGCCTCATGGGTTAATAGAGTTATTTACTAGGTTAAATTTAACCTAAAGGTAACCAGCAAAATGTGTTCAAAATACTTGGAACTCTCAGGAAAAACCTTCTGGTGAATATTTTCCTAATTATTACCTCATGTGTGTTCCTATAGTCAGGGAATTGACAAGTCAGTAAACAGGTCTACTATATACTCTTCATCACCTATTTTGGCACCGATTAAGTTAAAGGAGTGGCCTGGACATTTCTTGACCTAGTTAATACCTACTGCTCTACAATGAGGGCGAGATTACCACAATATTTGTCTAATCAGACTAAATGTCTACAACGAAGTCAAAGTTACCTAAAATAAAATCCTCGAAGTAACTTAGTCTATCATCAGATATTAAAGACCAAGTCGATTCAGATGAGGATGACATGATACAATTTACTTCCTTTAATTTTTTTATTGTGCCCTAAATTTTAGAAATCTATAAAATGCCGAGCAAAAATTCGAATAGAGTTAGTGAACCATACAGGTATACCACCAACTATTATCGATTAGCTGCCAGAATGAGAACAAATGAAAATATGATCCGAAACCATCCTATACTTTCCGATGTCCAGAGATCAGAGCCATCATCTTCCACTCAGTCATCATCAACTGCAGAAATTAATGTAGAGTGTGAAATTGCTTCTACTGATGATGATACCGGGGAAAAATATGGATCAGAAGACGATGAGTTCAATGGGAATAAGGCACAAAGCTTGGAAGATAACCTCTCATTGTTAGAGGAGCTCAGACATTGGGCCTTGTCGCATAAAGTATCCATACAAGCAGTTGGTGGTCAACTATGGGTGTTGCTCCACGTCTTTTTATGACGGCAACTATTTTGAAACACTCATCCATCATTGAAATAGAAACATGGAAGCGTTAACCTTAAACTTTGGTTAGGTCTCAGGTCATGTCGGTAAGAGATGGATGGGGATGACAGAATGCACTGAACAATGAATGGGATGCGTTCAGAAAGCTTCGTCTGTCGCCAGCGGTAAACTACAGCCGCGACGTTTTCAATGATGCAGCGACAAAATGGAATTCAATGAAGTTCATCCTTTTGAAGTAAATCGAAGTAAATGGTATTAAATACGCAAAAAAATCAAATCAAATAGAAAATTTATTTTAACAAAAATAAGAGATTGATGTGTTGAAATGATGAGTTTCCATGGCTTCGAAAATTTCAGAACCAATCATTGTGGCTTCCGGGAAAGTCAAAATTCAAATCATAATTGGTCGATTTTTTAATGGTATTTACAGTTGGCTGATAAATTGTATATTTTCGGGCACCGCATTCGGAACGCAAAAATGTCAAATCAAAATTATTCAGCCAATCACAACACACCATTTTGTATTTAAAATGTTATGATTGGCTATTTCTCTTCGGAAAGAGATTCCCTCATTAGACCATAACATTAATCATGGTTTCGATTCTGGGAAGATGTGCACTGAAATATAAATATCGCGTACTATTATCAACTGATGGATTTGATATTTAATTTCAGAATAAACACTCATTACAGGGTTTTGTAGTCTATATCCATTTCTCTGAGTACCTATAGAATACTTGGCTTCACCATTAACATTAGCAAAAAAGATTCATTTTTTCACCTTGTATTGACATTTGAGTGTTTCTGCACAGAATATAAAATAAGTGAAATATAAATTTATTATCCACTATTCGCAATCCACCCAGGGAACGAAACGTATAGACATGCATGAAAAAACATTCTATAACATATATTGTATTTCATCACGTGACCACAATGTGAAAGGGTCTGAAATCCCAAGATAAGGAAAATGGACTTCAAAGTCAGGAATAAAGGTTAGTTTCGACTTTGAACAAAGTCTATGTGTTCTCATAGTCAAAATTTTGAGGAATTTCGACATATAGGTCCCATATGGACCCTACGCCATATTTTTCGGTTTGAACCGTTTCCGCCATTGTAAAAATAATACATAATTTTCTCGAATCGACCACATTTTAATGATTGGTAGTCAAAAAATAGGTGAATATGATATGTATACACATACTTCATCTATAAAATCAGTTTTTGAAGTGTTTGATGGAAGAAGTTGTGAAAGTAGACATAAATTAATGTTTTTTTTTCATACAAATTTAATAATTGGATGGGCCCACTTGTTTTAGACTAGTAAAAATCAACATTATCACAGAAAAGTTTGTATCGCAAATAAAATCACAACTAGGTGTGAATGCGAAACCATCACTTATTGCATTCTCTGCTATACGTTTATTGACAGTTCTTTCTTCATACGCCATGTTCATGTCCACTTCAACGCTTTCATGAATAAGCATGTAGGTTAAGATACACAATATACAGTAAACTTTTATCATCTTCTTCTAACCTGCCATAGTTCGTTGTTTGTTTTATTACAGTGTTTATAACCTGAAAAAGGTAAAAATGACTACATTTTTACCATCAGTCGACTAGTCTGGAGGCAATTTTACCTATTTATGCCTTCAACTTATAAGGAAAAATGTCTTAATTTCCAAATTTCGACTTCTGAATTAATTCCATTTTTTTCCCCATAATGGTAAATTTAAGGTAATTATAACGTAATAATTACCTTCGCCAATTAGGGCGCTGACCTATTCGAAGGTCGAAATGACGTAAATTTTACCTATAATGTTTGTTGGGATATATCTCATATCTCGAAGGTGGTTTCAAATGACTTCGTGGTTTCGAAATGGCCACATTGTAACGAAAATATCAAATTTGTATTTTCATATCAAAATTGGCAAACTATATGCCATTTGAAAAAACTTTTAATTCACCTCATTTTACATTAAAATAGTTTTTCTCTGGGATGTACATAAAAATAGACAATTGTTATTAAATATTTTTCAATTAATGCATAGTTTTTGACTGCCCCTTATGTTTCAAAACATCTGAGGTTCTTTCGTTCAGATGAATTCGAACGGTTATCTCTCTTCAACCCACCTAACTCATCAGTATCTTTTTTTTCAGAATTTGAAAAAAGCAGCTGACAAACGAACAAGTCTCATATGCCAGGTTCATTGCTAAACGGCAACAATTTGTCTGCAATAAATTGTACATGCGCGTGTGTAATAAATGGTGAAATCTACCTTTCCGATTGGCTGCGCTATCGTTTTTTTCATGGTCACATACTAAGACTTCTACTAACGTCCTCAAAGCCATTAGAAAACCAAATGATGGACTTCTCTCAAAACCGGACGTTTTTTCGAAATTTTATTCGGCATTCAACACGTCTCCGTCCAAATCACTATCTTACCAATAAAGAATATGCAACACATATTTACAGCAATATTATTTTGAAAAAAATATGTTATTTATGAAACATTACTCAAAACGAGCTGGAGAGATTGAACTTCAATACATGTATACGAATGTTAGAAATATAATATTTGTACTCGAATAGTTTGAATGGTCCAAAAAAAATCATCTCTTTTACCAACAACAGATAATTTTAACAAGATCGCGACATTGTGCGACTATCGGTGGGTCATCCTGGTCTTTACTAATGAACGTTAGTGCGCACATGTGTTCACTGATAGGCAAAGAGCTGGCTGCAGAACACCTGGTCAATCGAGTAACAGAATGAAATGATTTTGAAATATTAGTACTCACAGCAAGCATAAGCAAAATCATTTACCGCCTGGGCAAAATTTGTGAATTAATTTTGTGTGGCCTTTTTTCGGGAAAAGCAACCATACAATGGACTAACAGCTGCAAAATAGTGGGAGGCAACATTCTTGAAATGGAACCAACGGACCACACAACTCCTAGATACTTCTTTAACATGTACTTCGAGGTGATGATACAAGACCGAAGGGAATGGATACACGACACCATCAAGGGCAAACCTGGAGAGAGTATCTGGTACACAGACGGATCCAAGACCAAGGAAGGAACTGGTGCTGGTATATACTGTGAGGGAAGAAACTCCCAAATGAGCACTTCACTGGGAATAAATACTTTCGTATTTCGTAAGCGGAAATGTATGAAATCCTACACTGCGTGAGAGAAAACAACATGAGGAAAATGCGCAACACACGGATCGAAATGTGCACAGACAGCCAGGCATCACTGGAGGCTCTAACGAACCCAAAAGTGATATCAAGAGTGGTATGGAAATGTCGAGAAGAACTCAGTACCCAGGACCCTGTGGCATCGGGATCAATGGAAAAGCTGATGATCCTATCCAGGATGGGCTCATCGACTCCATATATTGGCCCAGAACCTGCACTCGTAGCGACAAAATCAGGCTGCATATGGGACCGGGTCAAATGAAAACAAAGGGAGCGCTGGAAGGAAGTACCCTTTCATGTACCACGGGAAAACATATAATAAAGAACCGTCGAAACGGAGAACTACTCAAGATGAGTAGAAACAAAGTCAGAACAATAACGGGCCTTCTCACTGGTCACATCCCAATGAGAGGACACCTGCACAAAATGGAGCTGTACAACTGAGAACTTTCCTGCAGACAATGTGGCAAAGGGACAGAAATGGCCATATATTGTCAGAATGCAAGGCACTAGACTGCAAACCAGGGGCGCACCCAGAATGATCTTATGGGGGGGGGCACACATAGCTGCCTGCATGCGAAAATTAGCACCGCATGCGTTTTTTAAGGTCAAGGTCATGGGAACTTCAGAATTACGATAGATTGCTATAACAATAGCAAACTTGAAGTGTCTTGACGATGGATTTTTTTTTTCAACAATGGAAAACGCATT
The DNA here is from genome assembly GCA_018342105.1 of Gonioctena quinquepunctata. Classification (NCBI taxonomy): domain Eukaryota; kingdom Metazoa; phylum Arthropoda; class Insecta; order Coleoptera; family Chrysomelidae; genus Gonioctena; species Gonioctena quinquepunctata. The sequence continues at coordinate 31,354 of JAFIRS010000444.1, forward strand.
TCAATGACAGGAAAGGATGATGGACGGAAGATGAGTAAAAATGAGTCAAATATAAAAATATATTTCAATATTCATAAAAGAAAATCAAGCCTTCTTGGTCCATTATCTTTTAGAACTGCCATCACATCCTTCGGGTCAACGTGGATTTCCCTATGAATATTCAAATGTGCCAGTCCATTTAGCCTATTTTCACTGGTTGTATTTCTCAAATAGGACTTCAGTCGACGTAATGTCGAGAATGACCTTTCCGGTGAACTAGTCGATATCGGCAGAGTCGCGAATATTTTGAGTATTATGAAAACATTAGGATATATATCTAGATTACATAGATTCAATGCATCAAGTGCATTTTTTGGTTTTTGTAGATGACCCGTTTTGCTGAATTTTTGGTACCACAGACACAGTTCTGCCTCCAAAATACTCCTTCTGAAATCCTGGATATCATGACTATAAAACGCAGCAAGGCCCAAAGAGTCCTCATTTCTTTATGCAGCTGGAAAATTTTCTGTTGGTAGTAATACCATGAATTTTTTAAGAATTGACTTATGTTTGGTGAATCGATCTTCCAAACCAGATAAAAATGAATCAACCCATGGTATGAAAACTGATTTTCGATAATGATCCATAGCACTTTCAGCGGGTACGTTAGCTCGATTTGTTTGCTTTGAGGCCAATCTTGGGATTTTGATTTCAATGTCAAACATATCAGCGATCTGTTTGGCTTCATAGAAAATATTTTTGAACTGCGCTTCAGCATTTTCTCGCACGTATTTGATAGTTGAGATTGTTTCTTCGGCTTCATCCATCGCAAACGCAAGATCTGAGTTCTCAAGTTGAAGGATTTTAGCTAAAGGAACACTGTATCCGAGAAGCTTCTCTGCTGAGAATAATGAAATGATGAACTGTGACTGGGCCAGAGCACTTAGCAAAACAAATGCACCTGAACTGGAATCTTTATCTTTCCACAAAGATATTTCCTGAAGTGCTCCATGCGCGGGTTTCAACAATTGCACCATAATCATGACACAATCATGCCTTTGAAGCTTTCATGGTACATTTATTTTCAATTGGGTTATCCAGACTGTGAGAGAATAGTGATCTGCGAGAGATAAGAACTTTGATTTTAGTCAAAATATCAGTTAGCTTTTCGAAGATTGGGGGAGGGGGGCGTGCCCCCGTGGTTTCCCCCTGGGTGCGCCAATGCTGCAAAGGGCAAGCGATATTCGGACAGCCAAGGCTAATCCGCAAAGAATACAGTACCCAACCGGTGAAGAACCTGTACAGACTGATACAGGGGACTATTGTTACGGAGTGGGTGCTGTAAAACAAGGCACAAAAAGCCCAAGAAGGCTCAAAAAGCCCAAAAAGCTGAGGTGCAGCTGGCGACAAGACTAACATCCCAGGAAAAAAAATAGCTGCGAATTACTTTCAAGATTTACTATCTACAGAGATGGCAGAGCGGTCCAAGGCGTATATTCAAGCTCTGAATCTGGAAAATGAGCGTGTGTTCGAGCCTCCACACCTGACGAATATTCGTCCCACTCACTCACTCGTAGAGACCATGAGGAAACTAATTCAGTGCCTGGGCAGAATTTCTTCACAATTTTTGGATACCCCTTCTCCGGAAAATGTTTCGTAGTGCAAACATACCAGTGATGTTACAGCTTGGAATTACTCTTAAAATTTTGTATTTACAATGTAAAAAAATTATTCTGTCCAGGCACTTTATTATTTTCCTTATGACCTCTATGAGTGAGTGGGACGAATATTTGTCCCAATAAAAATCATTTAACAATTTCGAAGGGAAAAATTAAAAACTATTCATTCCAAAACTAATCGTTTCTCAATTTCTAAGGGAAAAATTAAAAAAAAACTGTCAGGTGTGGAGGTTCGAACCCACGATCCCTTTCGAGTTCCAGAGCTTAAATCTGCGCCTTGGACAGCTCGACCATATCTGTATATAGTAAATCTGGGAAGTAATTCAAAGCTGTATTCTGCCTAGGCGGTAAATAATTTTTCTTATGTTTGCCGTGACATTTTAAAAATATTTCATTCTGTTACTCGATTGACCAGGTTTTCTGCAGCCAGCTCTTAGCCTAGATATTCCATAGTTATTGCAATTTTGTGAGTACGGCTACATAGGAGGTATGAGTTTCTAGGTGTTAGGTGATTTTTCGCTTGGGTGGTGAAAAAGTATGATTGATCGAATGTTCTTGCTTGGGTTCCTGAGGAGGATGATGTTTGATGGAGCGGCGACTAATATGGGGGTCTGTGATGACGATAGGTTCTTGTGTATTTATTAAGGAGAATGGTGGTGAAATCAGTGAACATAGTGGGTTGATGATTTTGTGTTTGGGAACTATAGGCGGTAATGGTGAAGGGAAAGGGTGTAATCAGTGAACATAGTGGGTCTGATGATTCTTGGGATTGCGGAACTATAGGCGGTAATGGTGTAAGGAGAATGGTGGTGTAATCAGTGAACATAGTGGGTCTGATGATTCTTGTGATTTGGGAACTATAGGCGGTAATGGTGGGTTTTGAGCTAGCGCTTTTGCTAAAATCCTTCTACTTCTTACTGACATTTCATTTTTCCAGTAGCTAACTACCGGAACAAAAACGTTTCATGTTTTTTCTGTAAAAAAAGCCTCATTTCACGTGCCTACCGGTGGGTCATAACGGCCCTACTGGTATTACTTCTAAGGGCCGTTGTGACACATGCTCGAAATAATTCAAAAACAGAAAGAAACACAATTTAATTCAATAAATTGTTTATTGAGATCAAAATACATTCAAAACAGGTAGAACATCAAAAGAAAAAAGTACGTCCGATGGTGAGTTTGGCGAATCTCTTGACGACACGAACGTGTTTTAAATATTTTGTCGATAGAGGAAAGAGAGAGTTCAACGAGATTCGTGCCTCAATACGAATAGTTAAATACTGCGAATCATGCAGAGGGTTTGATTCGAGCTAAGAGAGAGACTTTCGCAACTGTGCGGTGATAAAACGTTAATCAAATAATAGTTTTGGCTCTGCATTGTCACCGATCATGTAAAATGGCCAGAGAAAGATCTAGCCAAGTGTTCCAAGAATCAAAGGTGAGTCTAGCTTCTACAGATTAAAATCGAATATGTGAAACCAAACTTTCTATGAAGTGAGTCCGAGTCAAACTCATGCCCTAAAATTTTGAGTTCCTGAAAACTGTAATCTACTCAGAAAGCAGTGGGGTCGACATTATCACAATGATCGTCACAGTAAATGAAACTATTCATAAAGTGAAGTTGAAATTTCAGATGCACATGTGGCCGTCTTCTATAAATGCATTAAAATTTTAGAAAATTCGTATTATGCAAAAGTATGTCCAGAAGTTGCGATGAGTATGAGTTTAATGATGTAACATATAACATGATAATAAATTTAATAACACATTTTATCTCCTCATTGCAAAAATTCTCTCGGATTTTCAAAATAAAACTGCAACCTTCGAGCTTACATTTTATTCCAGTGGTACCAACTTGATCGCATCGCAATAGTATGACTAATTCACTATCATGTCGATATAGGAATGCCATACCCAGAAAGAAAATATTACTGACAAGTGAAACCGAGATGGGTATGAAATTTTGTGAGTTATAAGTATTTCACTTGAAAATGTTATTTATTTCGTTGAAATTTGTCCACAAGAAATATTCCCTATGCACAGATCACCCTGAAGTTTTTCAATCAAATCAAATCATTTTTGTATGATGAAAACTATATTTGTAGCACAAAACATCGCTCAAGAGAGCTAACGAAATAGGCAAACAAATTTTCCAATTCCTAACAGGACAACATAAAATATAATAGACTTTCGAGAGCCAGACGATAAACGTAGCGAAGAAAGATAGAACTTCTGAAAATTACTGAACTTCCAGACCCTTTTGTCGCTATTATGTGTGTATACAAACAAAACGAAAAGCAAATTAATATATCACATTCATTTCATCATCCGCCTCTTTGGGCTTTGCGCTCGTTCCTACTGTTCTGAATTATTAATACTTTTGTGCTTTCTCAGGAAAATTAAATATCTGAGATGGTTTTCCTCCAAGGTTCATACCTAAAATGGAATCCGCTCAAAGGAGATTAATTCGATTAATGAATTTGTTTAGTTTGAAACTGGAAATAAATTATTTGGAGCAAATAGCCACGCCGAATAACACTTGATACTTTTACTTCAAACGTTAAAACATGCATATCTACATAATATTGAATCTGGCGATGTAGAAAACTTTTACTTCTAATTAATTCTACAGTTGAACAGTTTTTGGACAGATAGTGAAAACAGTTAATTTGTTTATATGATTTCTGCAAAATTTTAAACCATCATTAAAAAGAAAAAATCACATAAAAGTTCATGAATACCTATGAAACAATTCTCGTCAATACATTTCGATTTCATAGAGTTGTTCAAGAGAAATAACAAAAATAATAAAAGTTAATTAAAAATTATTATTTTAATTTTTTGAGTGGGTGAGTTCTTCGAAATCAACGTTTATACATTGGTTCTGAAATGATAACACGTATCCTGGTTCAATATGAATTTAAAAACAAGTTCAGACTAAAATGGCATATAAAATTCATCACGAGCAGTTGAGAAAATACTGAGTTACAACATTAATTATGAACTATCATTCGAAGGGCCAACTTCTGTTTTATTCAGCACTCTGAGGTTTCTTGAAACCTTTTTTATAAATTTGTGGAAATATTCGAAACAAAGTATTATGCAATCTAGGAGTAACGGTTCCCATTTTGAGGCTCCCAAAACCCCTAGGCAAAGCCTCTACAATTTCCCTAGAAAAAATCCATGGTATAGAAATTTGCGCCCAAAATAGTATATTGTACAACGAGCACGGAATGACATACATTTCCTACGAGTATGAAAGTTTGCAGCACGAGCTGCAAGCGAGTGCTGCAAATCATACGAGTAGGAAATGGTCATTCCGTGCGAGTTTTACACCATACTTTTTCTACGACTGTTATAGTAGACAGTGTAAGTAAAAAACATCAAACATGAGAAATGTACTTTTATTAATTAATTGAAAAAAATAACGTACTAGGTAAATGTGTTGATCAACTACTACAATGATCGCGAAAAATATCTTCTCATTTGTTAGCAACAATATTCAATGTTACATTGGTACAATTATTAAAAACAAATTTTGGGTTAATAGAATCCGTTTTTTAAAGGAAAAGTTGACATTATTTACATTTTCCGTAACTGATGTCGATGGAAGGTGTTCGGATTTTCCGTAACTGATGTCGATGGAAGGTGTTCGGTCTCATGAGATTTTTCACTCGACTGGATTGCTTGCGGTAAGATAGTATGCTTGCTGGATGATGATGTTTATGATTGATTGGATGATGATGTTTATGCTTGATTGATCATGAATGTAAGGCAACACTTACAACACCAATATTCAATATCGTATATAAATTACAATAAAGGCTAATGACTTATAATGACAAGTTGATGACAGATGTTGTTTTTTTTTCTTGTAATTCACCCCTCGTTCTCTCTCCATCTTTCTGTCTATTGACCAAATCGAGTGAGCCAGATTGGAAATCAAATAATATTATACAGTAGGATACAGTACAGAAGGTCTGACAATTTATTGATCGACCCTAATACTTTATTGGCTATGTTATTTCGACTAGTCAGGGACTCTTCGATGTAACCCTCAGCTACTGTTGTAGAGCGCCAGCCACCATGCCGTTTTAATGTCGTCATATCTTCGCCACTATCTATCAATATTTCAGCTGAAGATCGGCGGAAACAGTGGCCGGTGTATTACTCAGGATTCGGAAGTTTTAAGTATGAAGCAATTTGTTTTTCCATATTTCCTATTTTATCTATCCCAATTTTTTGGACAGTGCATTTTCCTTTCTGATAATTTAGAAAAAAATAAGCATCGTTGACATTACTTTGTCGCAGATTCCAATATTTTTTCACAATGTTAGCATATTCTCCCGTTACAGTAAATTTTCGAGAAGTTTTTGTTTTAGTGTTCGGAATGTGGACCAAAACTGCGGCACCTAAATCTTCAAAATCGTGAATTTTCATTTTGTACATCTCATCTCTCCTACAAGCACCCATAATTCCCATGATAAGTACAACCTGCAATAAAAAATATAAACAAATTATAATTAATTAACTGATTGTTGTGGAACTTACTTCTGCTACAAAGTATTCGTTGTCTGGGGCTTCTTTGATTAACGTATCAATCTCCTTCGTTGTGAAAACTTTAGATTTTTTTGCTTTGTATCCATCTGATTTCCGCTTTAGAAATGCTCTCAATTTGGAATATTTACCGATATCCAGGCCGTTATTGATACTGAGCATCGTTTTTAACATGCTATAGTGTGCCCATGAAGTGGAAGATTCAAATTCATTTGATATATTTCCAAAGTAAGTCATCAGAATATTCTCTGAACGAGAACTAGTTTTCTGTTCTTTGCATCAGTCCATGAATAGGGTATACGAAACTGTGTATTTTTCTTTAGATTTTTCAGGCACTAAATTTAATGAAGCATTATTTGCTGCCTCCATAACACTTGGCGGTGTTAAACTTCTTTCACTGTCACTACTTTCCATGCTGAACTAATTTCGAAATACCTTTATAATATCGTTCTGTCAAAGAAATATTATTACCTGGTTACCGTGTCTTTTGTTTCAATTACTCCCCGCCTCTTTTGTCGTGACGAAGGTTGCGAAAATTTACCCGTGCGTTTTTCAGACATTGTGCACTAGTTGCCCAGCAACTAGTGCATAATGAAAAGGAGTATTACAATGTACTACATTTAGAAATCATCATTGAACATACAATGAAAGTATTTTGTGACAGTCGTAGAAAAATATATATTCTGTCAAACAGCCAAGCAGCACTAAGTGCTTTAAAGACAAACTTGGGACTGCAAACTCTTCCTGAGAGAACTGGCTGTGGGTAATCAGGTCAGAAAGGAATCAAACTTATTTTAGTATGAAAATAATAAGTATACATTTCAAAATACGATATGGAAGTTGTCACAGTAGGTATATATATAAGAAGAATGCACGAGGAGATGAGTACATAAAACTTAAATAACTATCATTTGAAAGTATATATAAAAAACCACCACTCATAGAATAGACCACCACTCATAGAATGATCGACATAAAAATTCCTACGACACCTTCATCTGAACGGAAATAGGATTATATTTTCTACTCTTTCGAAATTCAACGAAATATTTATTACGACACAAGTCCTTAACTTTTCAGAATCTCTTCTGGTCGATTTCAGGAATACGGATGTAAAATACTGTCTCCAATCACAAACAACCTCTCGTAGGAGATACGTGATCAATCTGTTTATTTTATCTACAAATATTTGTACTAGAAGCGAATACCCCTTTCCATATTTTATATGTCACCAAGCTATTCCCAACAAGGTCCTTCTAACTCCCTCACCAAGAAATCAATCAACGACAGTCATCGTCGTTTTCCTGCTTGTCTCCTGCATCGCAGCGAATCCCAAATACCATAATATTGTGTATACGGTAAGGTAATAGGGAAAGCGGGGGTTAGATAGATCAACAAACAGGGATTTTCCACTGCAATCAGATCTAATCGATAGTGTAATCCATCAAACAGGTCGGCTTACGTGCTGGAATTGGGGGATTGTCCACCTCGTCGGTTAGGTGAACGGACAAGATGTATTTCGGTTCGTAGTAGTTGATAGTTGAGCTTTTATCTCGTATTAATTGAACCTGAGGGAATGTCGGATTGATTGATTTCGATTAGGGGTGAAGGGTCATGAAATGAAAGATTGGTATGAGAGGCCATCAGAATTACTTTTTGCTGCATAAATACTCCTAATATGTATAATAATAAATAATAAAATATGTTTATTTACTAGGTAACGAACAAAAAAGTTTTCAGGACAAAATATGTATAAATACCAAGTAAATAAACAGAAACGCCATGTAGTCCTGGGGAGGACTGTCTATGGAGAGGTTTATGTTTAGTTGCTTTTATGAATTTATGTGCAATATTCAAATTGCTATTTATTTCCTAACTTATAAGTATGTTCCTATAACTATATGAGATAAAGGATAGATAATACAACTAAGTCTACGTGATATACATAATCAATAAGATGTAGAATATAATGAATAGGATGATTTGAATTTATTTTATTTTATTCATTTAATGAATAATTGAACGAAAGTATTCCCTTCCACGTTGCAAGATCAATTTTTTTAAAGTTTTTTTATGAAACAGTTTTTATTTGATGCATCTTATATTTTCCGGAAGGTTATTATATAGTTTTGGCGCATTATATGTAATAGATCGTTGCCCTAACGCTTTGTTGGCTCTCGGAGATATGCGTTCTTTATTCTCATACTTTGCGTGTTATATGAATGTTCAGGTTCATCTAGGTAAAATTTATTCAAGAAGATGAACATCAGCACTGACTTTGCATATATTTGTGTGATATCTAGTATTTTCAGATCATCAAAGAGTTTGTCGGATGAATATCGAAAGGGTTTGAATGATATTATTTTGAGAATCCTCTTTTGAATGACTAGCAGGGGTTCAACCAGAGTCTTGCGGGCTCCGCCCCACCCTATTATATCATAGCTCAATAACGATTCTGCGATAGCAAAATATATCTCTTTCAGTATTTCTAGTGGGAGTATATATATATACATTTATAAAATTTGTACAATAGGGAACAAACTTTCTTCTAAAGGCTTTCTGTGTGGACGTCCCATTTTATGCAAGAGTCGATGAATATTCCAAGATAACGTACACTACGGGCTGTCACAACATTTTGTCCATCAAAGTCTATGCTGTATGTTGGTAGGTTGTGATCGTGTGAAGAAAATGGTATTATCTTAGTTTTTGTGACATTCACCGTTAATAAATTAGATTTGAACCAATCATTTATTTTTGCCAAGTCCTCTTCTGCCTTTTCCTTTACTTCATCCCATGAATTAGCAACATAAATAATGACTGTATCGTCAGCGAACGAAACGATTTCTCCAATAGTTTCAGTGGTAAGCAAGGAGTTCAAATATATTGAAAATAGTACGGGACCAAGATATGTGCCCTGTGGTATACCACAGGGAGTCGATCTTGAATTACTTATTGTCTCAGTTACTTTGACTATTTGTACGCGATTTTCGAGATAGTTTCTGAGGGGTTCCAGTGGAATTCCTCTTATGCCCAGATATTCAAGCTTTTTCAGCAAAAGCCTATGACAGACCGTGTGAAAGGCCTTTGCTAAATCTTCGAAAACTCCCAAACATGGTTGTTTATTATCCACAGCAGCGTATATTTGTGAAGTGAGGTATGCTATGGCATCCTGGGTACTTCGATTTTCCCTTAACCCGTATTGTCTGTTTGAAATTATAATATGTAGGTGAAGATAATCCATAAGACGCCTTTTGATTATTTTCTCAAATAACTTAGAAATCGGTCGGTAGTTTGCCACACATGATTTGCTTCCTCCTTTGAATATTGGTATTATGATTGCTGTTTTGAAAGCCTGTGGCACTATTCCAGTATGAATGCACAAGTTGAAGATGTGGCACAAGGGTGGAGCTATATACTCTAATAACAGTTTGACCATTTCATTTTTAATCCCATTCGGGCCCGGTGATTTATTATTTTTCAAGGACAAAGTATCATTTTTTATTTCTGTTATAGAGGTGGGACGGAGATATATAGAGTTTACAGATATTGTATGTTGTTCTTTTGAGTCATTATTTTGTATTTTTGATGCAAGCTTCGAGCCTATTTCAGAGAAATAATTATTCATTTCATTTGCTATATCATTTGCCTCAGTTATTTCCGTACCATCTTCGAGAATTAAGTTTTCAATGGTGTTTGTTTTCTCTTTACAATTGTTGGTAAACATGTTCACAACTTTCCACATATTTTTGGTGATCCAGCATTTTTTTCTATTTCAGATCTGAAAAAAGTGGTTTTAGCTTTTTTTATTAACTTATTTAGTTTGTTTCGATATTTGATGTAGTCTTTTTTTAGTGTTTGATTATTTGGTTCCAGTATTTGTCTTCGGTGCAGAGAATCGCGAGTTTTAATGGAAGTTAGTTATCCCTGTGATATCCAGGGTTTTTTCTTCTTCACTTTTATTCGAATAGTTTGTGTTGCATCGTTTATTATTTCTGTCACCTCGTTTATGAGTGATTCGTAAGATGCCTCGGCGTTTTGTAGAGTTTCGATATTGTTCCAATTTTTCGATTTTATTGTATTTATTATTTTCTCCTCGTTTGTTTTATAGTACGTGAGTACGTTTCCAGCCGTTGCTTTAATGTTCATATTGGTCATAACGAAGGTTGTATAGTGGTCTGTGATTAGTGTTTACAAGACGATAGAATAGTTGCTTTCTTCATAGTTTTTATTTTTGCCCCTTATCCGAAGTAACTCTAGTATATGTGTTTATCAGGGAAGCCTTTTTCCTGCAACATATTCAGATATTCAACAGATTCTTTAGTATTTTTAAGTATATCGATATTTATATCGCCGATTATGTAAGTATATCCATAGTTGAATAGAAAAATCGAATTAAACGGTTTTCTTCACATAAAGGATTCAATATAAAATTGAACCAGAAAATGGTAGATCTCAGGTGAAAAACAACTACTTTCCTGGCAAATACCACGCAGAACGTTGAATGATATTCACCTGAAAATCCATGCATACTTCCATATAATATCAATGGACATTGAATGCAAATGTTTCTTTCTGATAAGCTCGATTATGTTTAATTTATGTCGTGTTCACCTAACAATCCGCGTACCGGTTTCAGGCTTCTTGGCCCTCATCAGTACGGAGTAGTCAACCAGCCAAAGGTCCAAAGAACTCTGGCTGAAGTGAGACACAACGTAAACAAACCATCATCGATCTTGTAACACCTATAGGTACGCCGGAAAAGATAAACTTTAACTGGCGGTACCTAGTGACAGAAAGAAACACTCCGAAAATCTCCCACCTCGATAGGTTTCTAAATGAAAGATTCCTTCTCAGTAGGAGTGGCAAGCCCGTCTAGCATATAGTGAAGATAGTGCCATTGAAGTGGAATGAATAGAAATCGATTAAACGGTTTTCTTCACATAAAGGATACAATATAAATTGAACCAGAAATGGTAGATCTCAGGTGAAAACAACTACTTTTCTGAAATACGCAGAACGTTGAATGATTATCACCTGAAAATCCATGCATACTTCCATATAATATCAATGGACATTGAATGCAAATGTTTCTTTCTGATGAGCTCGATTATGTTTAATTTATGTCGTGTTCACCTAACAATCCGCATACCGGTTTCAGGCTTCTTGGCCCTCATCAGTACGGAGTAGTCAACCAGCCAAAGGTCCAAAGAACTCTGGCTGAAGTGAGACACAACGTAAACAAACCATGATGAGGGCCAAGAAGCCTGAAACCGGTATGCGGATTGTTAGGTGAACACGACATAAATTAAACATAATCGAGCTTATCAGAAAGAAACATTTGCATTCAATGTCCATTGATATTATATGGAAGTATGCATGGATTTTCAGGTGAATATCATTCAACGTTCTGCGTGGTATTTGCCAGGAAAGTAGTTGTTTTTCACCTGAGATCTACCATTTTCTGGTTCAATTTTATATTGAATCCTTTATGTGAAGAAAACCGTTTAATTCGATTTTTCTATTCATTCCACTTCACATGGCACTTATCTTTCATATTCTTAGTTATTGAAATTATGATTTTCTAGTAAAACTGATGTATGATGTATATGTGGACGAAATGTTTCTTGAACTTGATTTACGAAACTTCTAAATATTATATCAGGAAAATTGTCTTTCTTTCCCATCAAGAACACGAGACAGACGGGTGATCTCTAATCGAATTAGGATAGGGCTACAATAGTGTGACTGCCACAATTTTACCGGTTTCAATACCCTCTACTACTATAATACCGACAACACTCATAGCGACATCTGTGGTAGAGCAATTTTTTCGAAAACCGAACTGATATTTACACAAAAAGTACTTGCTTTCAAAATATCTTTTTTTCATCACTTATAGAATCATCGACCAGCGATTCATCTCTTTCTTATGGAGTGCTTCAAATATCTGGAAAATTACCAGTTATGAAAATTAAATTGATTAAGCTTTTTAAAGGCATTGAAAAAGTACACCGTAATATATAATTGAGTGATAGCCAGTGTGGCAAATAAATAACGAGAAACCCACAAAGACAAAGCCTGTACGTGATCCCATTGATATCCGGACAAGCTGTTTTTTTTATAATTTGATAGTTTCCTGGACTTCCTAGCCCGTAACGGGGGCTAAAAAAAAATACGAGTCCAAAGAAGGAAATTTTTGAAAGTTCACCATTTCAGATATGGGTAAGTCAGGTAAAGATTTTTCAATGTTCGGAATATTTGAAAATAAATAGTTGAATTCATTTGATGTTACATTTTGAAAATAATGTTTGTTTTTAGTTTTGTTCCTATTAAAATTTACAATGTTCCAACTAGCTTTAGCTTTATTTTCTGCTTCAGCAATAAATGTATTATTTGCTGACTTTTTGGCCTTAGAGGGGTGGTCGTATTGATTGCGACACCTTGTATTCGCTCCCTCGTGAATGTGATATGTTCGCGGACCAGGTTGGTAGAGGCTGCTGTGTGACCTCCTTAGTTATCAGTCCTTCTGTTTTCAGTATTCTGCTTCCCTCAGTGGTACATACATGTGAATAAGACGATGGGAATCAGAAATAGTTACAATTCGGGAAGAACGAAGGATATCCTTTGAACCTCAAGCGTATATTCCAAATTGTCGAATTCAACTAGTAAAGACAATGAAACCAGTGCCTACAAATGACTGGGAGAATTTAAGTAACATGAAAGATATATTTCTTGAGCAGAAATGGAGATATTTAGCAAAATCTATTGAAAGCAGTTCTAACTCTCGATTTCATATCTTCCATTGTTGTTACTGGGTTGGAGTAAACCATATTTTTAATGAAACCCCACACAAAATAGTCTAATGGATTGCCATCTGGTATTCAAGTAGGCCAACGAAAAGGTCCCTTAATACCAATCCATCTGTCTTTGAAGATTTCAGTTAAAGCTTCGCTTACTGACCGAGAATTATGGGGTGGAGCACCATCCATTTGGTACCATACACGTTCTCTTCCTGGCCTATTATTTAAAATCTTTTGAATTCCATTTCTCAGTGAATTTTCATATTTTGATGCATTCAAATCATCATCATAAAACTCGATATAAAAAATTGACCCATTCTTTATGGCACAAAATACATGAAATTGCCATCTTTCTTGAAAACCCCTTTGGCGAATGACATGGGGATTTTCTGGCGCCCAATAATGACTGTTGTGTCTATTGAAAACTTGGCCTCATCTGTCCATATGATATTGTCAAGGAAATGTTCATCCTCTTGATTCTTGACAAGTAACCATTCGAAGAATTCCACTCTACGAGGCAAATCAGTCTCTTTTAGATGTTGGACACAGTAGAATTTATAGGGATGCCATTTGTGCTTATTGAGAAGGCGATAAATTGTCACGTAGGGTATACAGCCTTGTCAGGGGGTTACTTCCCCTATTATCAAACCTTGGCGCTTTTCACTGTTCTCGGTTTTCCTCGGGCGCCACCTTTAGCTTTATAGTGGAAAAGGCCACTTGTGCTCCGGGCAGTCTCAAAGAAGAAAGACACTCCAGGGGTCAATATAGTCGTGACACTGTAACAGGGCCAGCAAGGCAGGCTTTAATTGCCTTTAACTGGGTTTCGAACCTGGGTGGCGACTGCGCACTAGATGTTTAAATTCTACTCAAAATAATCAATGAAAGAACACTAAAACAGGATAAACAGGTATATTAATAATCAATACAGTCAGGGCGGCTGTCGGCGGCCTCAAGTTATCACAACAAATGAACACATGGCAAGCACTATATACAGAGAAAGCAAGGAGGGTGTTTTCAAGCAAGCGGGGTAAACTTAACAACCAAAAGCTCTGCGGTGGGGGGGGGGTATTGTACGGACTCGTATGCAGAAATTACCAGCACAGCATTGAAATGAATATGTGCCTCTTACGATCATGCGCACATCGCATCTGTGGTACTTACAAACATTTCCTGATATCTTCTACCTGATACAACATATTTACCAAACTCCGATCTCACTGCTTCGGCAAGGTCCGGGACGGTCGTGGACTGCTTCGGTGTCTGGCTCTCACTCTGGATACTAGTCGGCCGCGTGACTGCTTCTGCTGGGCTGGGCAAGCTACTAATTCTTTGAAATATGTCGAAACGGAACTACGGCCGGCTTCTCCCTCTTTTCCGAATCCCTCTCGAACGACTTATATGCGCGCGCCGTTTTGTGGACTCTGTCGCTTGCGATACAAATTATACTTTCACAGAATAATTACCCAGCTTGTAAAAATCCTTCGTGCTGGTGACGTCAGCTCGGTGCGTGCGCCTCAGCTGTACTCTCGTGCTTCTGGCGGAAAACTCTCTCTCTGGCGTGTTGGCTGGCTTCGCTGCTTCGGAACGACTGACTGCTTTCTCTCGCATTTGATCCAACGTCCAGAATATCGGCCTCCCTTCCTTCGTGACGTCAACGGCTGATCGGACACAGTGTCATGTTCTCGGTGGCGACGGCTGTGACGTCAGCTCGGTGCGCGCGTCTCTGTCTAGACTCAACTGTGCTGGGTGGCGATCGGACTGTTGGCTCGTACGTGAATGAATGCGATCTTCAGTGGAGACTTTGATTCTCGAGTTTTGCGTTCGATTCAAGTGCTTGCTCCAGAGTGGGGCGGGTGACGTACGATTGCTTTGTTTCAATCATTCGTTCTCGATTCGCTGGCGCGCGCAATTACCAATCGTTCGTTCTTCACAACCACGCTCGCGGTATTGGCGTGAGTTACGGAGGGTGTTTAGCCTATTTATCGTGTTAGGGGTGATTCACGGATTTATCACGAACCTGAATGGTATTTCTAGACCTATTATTACTTTCAAGCGGGGTTTAATTCCTTACAGGGAGCTTTTGGCTGATAAATATAGCGGGAAAATAGTAACTTCGTTACAGCCTCGTGTAGAGAAGCATTTGGGAATGCATGAAAAAATCCCAAAACTGTTATGCCATTGTCATCATCATCCACTTCAGGCTTTCTACGAATGATTTTTGGACGAAAGGTTCCATTCAACCCACAGTTTTTTAGTAGTCGATGTATCACATTATTATTCGGCTTCGGAAGTTGTGGATATCTTTCATGAAATACTCGGCATGTTCTACTTGCAATTCTATTGCACTCACCATAAATTATTAATAAATTCCAGAAAGCTTCATCACTGTAACCTAATCTTGACATTTTTCTATTATAATTGATATCACAATCAGTCCAAACCACCAACGAAAGTTTGACGTTTCAAAATTGGATCATTCATTTTTCCAAAGCACACTATTAAAAAATATTAATTTGCAATGTTGTACGGTAGAGACACTCATACCTCAATGCATACAAATTGTAACTTTTTCTAAGGTACATATCAATTTCGAATTGACTGATTTGAGACTGTTGAAAAACTAAATCGAAAAGAAATATTACGTAGTATAAAATAGATGTTGAATTTCAAAAATAAGTGATGAATACAAGGAAACCACGTCATTTTCTGTTTGAAACAGTTTATCTCGAAAACGGTTCGAAATCGAAATAGGATTATCTGAACAAAGTCAATCTAAAATTGGTTATAGAGCTCAAAAATGTGAAAATATACAGGGTAATCCAATAGAAAAAATTGACTTCAACTTATTTTTTCATGTGAACAAAACATCTGCATTTTTTAAAGACCCTATCTGAGGCAAATAAAAATATGACTCGAAGTGAAGATCATCATGGTATCACTCCACTCCATTTCGAATTTGATCGTCTTAGTACCAGAGAGTTCAAGATTATCAGCGTTTATAAAAGTAAATGTTTGGTAAAAAAAATCGAAATTAATTTATATCTTCTAAACGGTAGATATATTAATTTATGCATACTGTGAAATTTTCAGGTTGATCTGTTGTCTGGTTTGCCAGAAACGTCTAATTAACGCTCATCGTGAAAAGCCCTGTATATGTGATATATATTATCTAATTAATTGTGTGTGAACTACAAATCCAAAATAGTCATTCATTATTGAAACATCATATCCGATGGTACTGATAGCTTTGTTTGGCATTACCCTAAAAATTTTCTCCAATACTTCGATTGCTTATATGTTTCGAAACGTATATAATTCAAAAATCTGCCCCAGTCATACATCAAAGAATGTAGAAGTTTAATTACGCAAAGTTCAATAAAGCATACATGAGTGAGTAAAGGTATATTCTTCATCAAGGGGTACTATATAAAATTCCACGGAGCTCAATATCAAAATATCGATGAAAGCATCTCTATTATTTGATCTTAAACGAGACTGAAATTCTAATATAACAGCCGGAGGTTGCCCGCTCTTTTACTGGATCTATTCCATGAATACCTCGCGGCGATACTATTTCCGAGTTATTAATTTGTGAAATTTAATTAGACACGAATAATTAACGGTAAAATTCCCTACCGTAAAATTAGTTTCACGTTGTACTACGAATTTTTTTTTTTGCGGAAACCAAGCATATAATTGTGAAAGTTCTCATCTGTTCATTCCAACAAATCTACCAACATTCTTTCTGCATTGCAAGGTTTGTATTTCGGAATAAATTATTTTCGACTGAAGTAATTTCTCTCACTAAAATTAATAATTTACAAACACTCTCCCACCTATGAAACAATCTACAGGAGAAAATATATTTTCTGAAAACATTTCGAATACAAAAGCTTTTGAATCTATAACTCACGAAATAACCTACGTCACACATCCAAAGCAATAAGTTTTCACTTTTTAGTGCATTTGAATAAAAGCTTGCATTTAAAAAGGTTTTTCATTTATTATTTTATTGTGTGCTTTTTAATACTTAAGCACGCCTTAATCTATGAATTTTTGTTGAAGCATCGATATTATGAGGCCTTCTTTTCCTGTAAGTGCTGAGCTATCTAGTCCTTCAATGAGGAGAACATCTAAAGAATAACTCATCCGCCTTCTTGGAGTTACCATCTTCAATCTATGAATTTCAACTAAAAATCAATAATCTCCAAGTAAATTCATAATCTCCGACCCCAAAAACCTCGACATACCAATTTTGAATCGAATCGGGCCATAATTACAAAACTCGTCTCAAATTTGTGAATTTTGAAAAAAAAAACATAATCTCCGACCCTGAAAACCCCCACGTACAAATTTTGAATAGAATCGGGCCATAAACACAGAGATCATCGGCCATCTTGGAGCCGCCATTTTGTTTTTTTCCTCCAACAGAATTTTCATAATGCATAGTCCCCGAAATTATGAAGACCTGCCAAATTTCAGCTCAATCGGATGTCGGCAAGTGCTCCAAAAATGGATTACAAATTTTGAACCGGAAAGAATGACAGAACGAATGACATATGAAAGAAGCAAGTTAAATAAAAGCTTGTAATGATAAAGCGGACAACAAAGCAACATTGTTCAATAACATCACAAAATTAGAAACAATCAAAAAATTTGCTCAACTCATAATAACATTCAGTACGATGCATTTCACACTAAACTTTCTAGAAGTTGTATCCCCACATTGAATTAATCCACCATAACACAACTCCCCTATTCTCTGTTATATGATTATGAAACCTGAAATTTCTTCATGAATCATCAGAATTTCAACATAAGTCTGGGAATGTGACGTAATGTCACTTCCTCGGCTTAATGTCCCTGCATCTGTGGCTCATATTACGGACTTACGCTATATTTATGAACACGTCATGCGAGAGGTGAATGCGAAATTGATAATTTACCTCTATATTAAAGTTTCTCAGTCCAGTTCAAGTTCATTTACATTTTAGTACTGGCGTGAAATGCAAGGATATGAAGACAAGGTAATTGTGCAGGTTATTTGATCCAGAATTTAATTTCCAAATAAGAGCTGACTGGTAAATATTTTTTATTTCGGCTCCAAGAAAACGAAAACATGTAGCGCATTATCTAGGAATTTTTGGGAAAACTTATGAACCCCATAAGTTACTTGTGATGTGTATGAAGTGGAAAAAAATGAAGTTTAGTTATTAATATCCTAGCAACATTTTGTATGATTGCTAATCCATACTTCATATACGCAATGGTGTATGAAGGATTCCTCTTCAACATGTTTTCTTTGGTTCCACGAAAGGATATGTTCCTAAAAACACTGTGGAAGCCATGCCTAGGAATAATTAAAATTTTAAAGCCCTATTGGGTCCTTGGAAAAATATCATATAGGCAAGATATTGAAGGACAATGGCTGGTCAGGTTGAGGAGATTCTTATCGATATCTGAGCCGAGCACCATCGAGCGCGTTTTGTACTTGGATGGGTGACCACCTGACAGGGAAGATGCTCGTTAAAATTCCCTAACAACTGTAGCGTAGTAGCATATTTGCAGCTGCAGGCGTCTTATCAATGAGCACGAGATAAGACGATAGATATGCCGCCTGTTTGGCTTTACCTGCAAAATGTAGTTAGTAATATCCGGTCGGAGACCAGCACAATGTTTAGTTCAAAATTGGATCTTTTCGCTTGGATACTATGGTCTTTATTGAATAAAAACTTGCTTTTTCCTTGAAGTTATATTTCCGTCGTTCTATTCTTTCCTTTCAACAACAAACTTAATCTCAATAGCAACTATCAAGAAATCATGAAATGCCACAATATATCAACAAAAATCTACAGAGCGAATTAAAATCCAACACCATCCTTCGGAGGGTACGTTAAGATGGCGGTCCCGAGTTCATAGAGTTCAACCCTACCTCTGAAACAACAAATTTCTGGTTGGGGGAGTGTGCTCACCGGCGTCGGTGTTCAGCCCTGGTCGCAGAAATAGGCCGACGGTAAATAAAGCAATACAAAAAAAGATAATGAAATACATTTATACACGATGCACCGCATATTGTCCATGTTTTTTTTGGACGGTGGATAAAATCCTTCATGGACACCTTTCGGTATTGTGGGAGTCCCGGTGTCCTTGAGTCTATGCTCCTGCACCTCAGATTTAACCACTGAAAACTCCACCCCGTAGGCTCGTCTGTCTGTATCTTCCGATGACGCTTGAGTCATTTTGTGCACTGTATCTTACCTGATAAGGATACAGGTCCGGAAGATCTCCATTGATCTGCTAAACAATAGCTCTACGCTTGTCCCTCCCAGACCTTTTGTTTCACCATGTCGTATCCACGGTTCCTGCTGAACGATCACTTCTAGGTCCTTCATAGCAGCTGCAAGTACTGCCGTGGCTACATTACAGTGCTGGAGGTTCATCTGGATGGCCCTTATCGTTTGTTCAATACCCTGAAAAGCTCTCTTCCGATCCTGTAGTATGCTCGGAATTGCATTCTCTTCAGAGCCTTGAAAGATACATCATTAACCGGGAAGGCCCAGAGTTGTCCCCATTCCCTTTTGGTATTTCGTTTCAGTTGGTTCCACGAGGGCAGGGGTTGGTCCCGCCCTGTGGTGCCCTCTACACGGGGCTGATGCTTAATACTCCGAAATTTCACCTTGTTTCCAGGATTATTCACTCCATTTTTAAATTCATACTGTTTCATTTCACAAAATTTTTCATTAAATGACATTCCGCAAGAATAATAAATAATGTATGTGAATTACCAGAAGAAAATTATATATGTAAATATATATATATATATATATTTATATATATATATATATATTTATATATATATATATATATATTCACATATTTTCTATATTTTCAAGGAGATGCCCTGAAACGGAGATGTGCAAATTTTAGTTTTATTCACAAAACTTTGTGTCAATTAAACAGATACACAGATAATTAATCGCTGACTTATTAAAAAAAATATTAGAAAATGTATACAAGAAAAATGTTTTGACGCCGTCAGAAGTATGGAGAAATAAATGACAGCTGCCATAAAGGCTAGTTGAAAAAATACACATCATTCAAAAATAAGATCTTGTTATTCTTCTTACTCCGTCAGATGTTCAAAACAAGTCGAAGTGTACAATTGCTACAAACACGCATTTTTGTAAAGGCCCCACAATGTCTTGAAGCTCTATGAAGCAAACATCAACTAGTTAGTTTATATATGTTTCAAGAAATTACGAACAAAAAAGGAATATGTAAAAAAATCGTCTACTCTTCTTTGATCTGCTAGTGTTTAGACATAATATTCATAAAGTAGCATATACTAGCTGAAGGGATGAGCAGAAGAAATATGCTCCATGACCTTTCGGAAACCTCAATTATTGTGGACGTATAATTCTGCGAACATAGTAAACGTATTGAATTATACAAATTGAATACACCCCATGATTTTCCAATATTGTGGGCTCGGAAGTAATTATGTAACTGATATAATAACCAACGAGGCAACCATATCAACCACATGATGAATACATACACGGTATTATAATTTCATATATTGGCTGGAGTCGGGACAAAGTGAACTGAAATATGTGATGGAAACAACAGTAACTCGTTAATTCAGAAATATTAGATAAGCTCAGATTTAGAAGTTGGGTCTTTGGTCCAATTCAACGCAACCTTTGCAGATTTACTGTGAAACTCCCTATGTGTTTTACACAACGCTATCTAGCTAGTTCTTTCTTATGAGAATCAATAGCCTCGGAAGCGATTTTTTCATAGATCTCGTAGAATTTGTTTTTTTTTCGCTATATCGCATGTACCGTGGCCTTGTAAGGCCACTGCACACTGGTATAACATATATTGAGTTTTTTCTCCCAGACCTAGTGAGCTCATATGTTTTTTGAGCCGTCAATGCCCTTATAGTAGATTCACCAATATTCTTACAGCCTTGAAGATGGTACCAGAGAGGTCTGCTGTGCATTCGTGCGAGTGTCCCTCAATGAACACGTTCGCCTGCCTCATTCCAGGGTGTTTATTCCAATTTTTTTGTGATTTCGCTTGCACCCATTCATTTATCGATGTCTTTTGTTCGCTTTCAAGGTTCTACAGAAGCGTTCGAGGCACACAATGGTTTTTGTTGCTTTTTTTCCGGGCTAGTGCGTAGCCTTTCCATTACCCCTGAGCCCCTCATGTCCGGGCACAGTGTGACTCTATTATGATTGCTCAGTTTGATAAACACAATGGGGCAATGGGGCAGCCCTCACTAGTCTTCTAGGAGGGTCCAGGGGACCCGGTGTGCACTGAGCGCCTTTTGGTACTGCGTGAAGGCTCTTCAATGCGTAGGCAGGGACTACAGAATAACTCTGCTATGGGTCCCTGAACACAAAGACTTTGAAGAAAGCACTACGTCATAAGACCACAGCCCTTCTTCGGAATACCAAGAGCATAGCCAGTTCTTAGACTGGACCGAGCAGAAAAAATGCGAGTACTGATATGTTCAAAACAACCCCTGACTCCGCAGAAATCTGCAGCTCCTGTAAAACTCAAAACTCCAAACAAACCACACGAAAGTCCTGTTTGTGTCAAGAAAGAAAGTCATGGCAGTGTCAAGAAAAAAAGTCCTGCTAGTTCAAGAAAGAGAGTCCTGCTAGTGTCAAGAAAAGAAGTCCTGTTAGTGCCAATAAAAGAAGTCCACTTGGAGTCATGTATACCAAACCCTTTGAAAAAAAGAACAGCAGTTTTGTTTGAACTGAATAGGAGAAACCTGAGGATCAGAACAGGACTACTGACAGGTCACTGTAGACTGCGAAAGCATCTTCAAAAATATTGGACCACCGGAAGACCGGAAGAATGTTGCTTTTGCCAAGACCAAGAAAAACAGCAGATCACAAAGACCTCGAAAAGATGCCACCGTGCGTCATCATCGACTTCAACAGAAGCGCGGGACTTGAAGGTGACCTCTAGTTCAATTAAGATCGAGCCACTAGATCTGAGAAGGTCACAGAGGAAGGGGCGGTTATTGCCCCACTCGAAAAGAACCTAATCTAACCTAACCTGACTATCACAGTAGATAGGAATAGTGTTGTTTTCGACATTCTGTCGTAGTATTTTTCCAGCAATCAGAGTGTTCCAAGGCCACTATCTCGGCCTGGAAACAGTTGCATGTTATAATAGCCTAATTGAGATTTTGATCTTTCCTTTAGCACTGTGTAGAGTGGTTTCGACAACTTGGTTGGTCTTTGAATCGGCTGTAAATCAGGCCAGTTCCGTTTTCATGGCTGTGTCCTTTTTCAATTCTTTCTGCTGGTAATTTTTATTTCGATTTATTTTGTGTGAACTATATCTCCAAACCATATAATCTACTGGCATCCTCATGATGGGATCTGCCTTCAGTTCCTCGTGTAGCTTCTGATGGCGTGACTCGTGTGTTCCGTAACATACTATCAAGTGAATTGTTCACCTACTCGAAAATGTTTGTGGGTACAGAATAGAAAAATTCAAATCTCCCGATAGGGTAACTCTAATAAAATATTATCATACTTGCTACTTCCACTATTTTTCTCGTTCCTTATGATATATTTCATATAGGGGTCGATTGAATACACCAGGTAAATGTTCATTGAATTAAACAAGAATTATTTTGAGCCAATAGTACAAGACCAAAAGGCACACTATCAATTTAGAAAGGACCCGGTACGAATCTTATTTTGGGGTTCAGTTTATTCTGAGCAAAAGCTATCAGCACATTAATTATTATTGGGCAGGACGTAATTAAGAACGCTACAATTTTTGGTATATTGTAACGACATTTTGAAAACTGGATCGTTTTATTTTAAGAATGAGGTATTGCTCAGGAATACTCACCTACAAAATACCCAGAAACCAGCCAACTCAGGTGTGCTTTTAAACATATTTACTAAAATGAATAGAAATATTACTTCAAATATTTGTCTGTTAGAACTAACTGTCAAATTTCTGAATATCTTTCCATCCAATGAAGGGTCCCATAATCCGAAGAGACCAACATTTCACAGATTCCCAAAAATAAGGATCTATATTCTTGAAAATGGTCTTCATAACATGTACCTTTTATCAAAAAACTATTAGTTAATCATTCCGAAAAATAAAGTGAGCAATCGAAGTGGTGGAATTTATCATTTTTGTAGAAACACTCGAAGAAGAAGAAGTCAAGTAATGTTTTTTTCTCAAGATTTCATAGATCATCATAATAGTGCTAATCACATCTAGAGATTTAACTTCACAAATTGAAGTTATAGATGATTCCATTTACTGTTATCACTCCAAAGTTGAGGTGTTGAGGATTGCTGCAGTAAACGAGTGTGGCGTGTTTTATTTTTTTAGAAACCATTCCTATGGAAAATGTTACAAACCTAATGTTTTAGTAACTTGTATAGTTAGTTAGATTAATAAAAAGTTTTTAATTAAACTAAAAAGATTTCACTACTCCTTAATTGCGCAGAGATACGATGGTTATTATAAATCATTTGGTTTGGTGCTCACAGCTGTTGAAAAATATGTGGAAAACTACAACGCTACCCTATAGATATTTTCGTTTTTCAACTAATCAGAGGTAACTATGAATATTATTTTCGTCTCCAGCCAAGACGTCATAGTGTCAACTTGATTGATAGGATTAGATAGGAAAATGTTAGTTCCAAATAATAGAAATAAATACAAAATGAAGGAATTTATTTTTAGTTTCTATGTTATAAAAGGATGGAAGGGACGACAGTCTACCTACGATCAGAGTGCAGAGGTTCCTCTTATTCAAAGGGGTGCCCACCGAGCTTTGAACCTTAAACTTTTCAAATATTTTTATTCCTCAGAGAAACTTGGCAGAGTCTCTTATAACAAACAAGGCCCTCTTTTTCCAAAGTCCTTGTAAACCCAGTAACAACATCGCTTCTGGTCAAATGAAAATATGTCTCTGGTAAGTCGATACTTCTCCAACCTCTGTGAATACTCAATGAATCCAATCAATACTGGCTATGAGTGCAACTGGTTCCTATATGAATCATATATTTCACGAAAAACTTGTTTGGTGAATTGAAATATCTTGTGAAAATCATTTGGATAACAATATAAAAAACAGTTGAAGAATTCCTTCAGACCAGTAAGACTTCCGTAATTGATGTTATTTATTCAACACTTTCAGGATGTTTGCCATTAATTTTGGTCAGCTCTTACTTATTGTCAAATTAGCTGGAAAAAATATTCCTACTTGCTTACAGTTTGTATTAAATTCGCACAGGTGTTAAGTAGGAATCATGAATAACAGTTTGTGAAGCGACATTTCTAGATGTGGTTATCAGTCTATGGGATCTTGAAAAATAAAAATATTATCCGACTGTTCTTCGGAGTTTCTCCAAAAATTTCTTTTTTTTTCGAAATAGTTGGGAAATTATTTTTGGATGAAACTTTTCAGGAGGTACAGATTATTTGTCCAGTTTCAAGTATATAGTTGCTTATCTTAGGAGGATCTGCGAAGAGTTGATCTCCTTGGTGGATCATGAAGCCCTTCACTGTATGGAACACTTCTAGTACCCTCAATTTTTAGCCCAAAACTATTATTTTCTGATATTTTTTTTTTAATTATATTTCAAAATAATGGATTTGAAGTTGACATATGTCAGATAATCGACATGTAATATCTCCAACATCTAAAAACTAAATTAATTACTAATGACACCGATCACCGTTGGCTAGTGGAATAAATTCAATTTTATTTTGGACGCAGTGGATTATATAGGGAGTAATCTAACCCGTGAATGACGAGTGTATAATGTCATTTTATAAAGAATTATAGTGGTTAAAATTCTGAAAAAAATAATTTAAAACATGTTTCGTTCTTTGTAAAATTCGACAACATTTTGGGTAGAGCCACCCGCCTAATTTCATGTGACCTGCTCAGAGGAAAATTTCGGCAATTGCCAAATGCAGTAAACATTAAACTCGACATCTGAATGAGGTAGAATGTTGAACCGCATGGTAAATGTATACATTGCAGGCTGGCTGAGATATATATTCAATTTCAAGGTGAAGAAAACATCTAACCTTGTTATATCCAAACTGGTGATGAAGTCATAACTAGTTGACTTCATACCTTGGTTTGAGGCACTTATCATAA
This sequence comes from Gonioctena quinquepunctata, assembly GCA_018342105.1. NCBI lineage: Eukaryota > Metazoa > Arthropoda > Insecta > Coleoptera > Chrysomelidae > Gonioctena > Gonioctena quinquepunctata. The sequence continues at coordinate 56,541 of JAFIRS010000444.1, forward strand.
TTATCACAGTCACTGGTAAAAAACAAACGACAGAAACACTATTGTAAAGGGAAACATTCATTCGCAATTGCATATTGTTTTGAAAAATCACGACCATTGTTATGATTCAGACATTGGGTGAACTGAACATTGTTGCCAAGCAAGATTCTCGCATGCACGGTTCACGAACAAAAGTTTGTTAAATTATACTATTGTTTTCTAATTGGCTGGTGAATAATAGATCATAATTAGCAACCAATCAGAAAACAGCACGCTATGTGCAAGAGAATTAGTTTGTACATTATTATCTTTGTCTTTTGCTGGCTCTTAACGAGCTATTCCGTGCGTATTTTGAAGAGTAGATGACAGGATGAATCACTCGTCGCATTTATGAATGAAGTAGTAAATTCACATCCTAGTCGGAGTAGCCAATCAATGTGCGGGCGTTTTCGTACTAGATATCTAGTGAACGCCTTCACAGTGATTGGCGACTCCGTAATCCAACCAGAATAAGTTTCTCAACTAGTTCTGACTTTATCAGCAGGTTAGATGTTTTCTCCACTTTGAAATTGAATATCTATATCAGGCAGCCTGCTATGTATACATTCACAACATAGTTCACCATTCTACCGTATTCAAATGTCGAGTTGAATGTTAACTGCATTCGGCAAATGCCGAAGCTTTCCTCTGAGCAGGTCACCTGAAATTAGGCGGGTATCTCTAACCAAAATTCTGTCGAATTTTACAAAGAACAAAACATATTTTCAGTTTTTTTTTCAGATTTTTAATCACTGTAATTTTTTATAAAATGGCATCATACACTCGTCATTGACGGGTGTACAGGAGGTTAGATTACACCCTGTATTGTTTGATCAATGCTTGTAGGACTTCCGTTCTGGATATAATAGTGTATATTTATCTATTCATTTAGCGTAAGGCTTTTTTCACATGGTTTCTTGACAAAAATACAGGAGCAGCACTATACTAGTGCCTAAGTCAATACAGTATCAGTCAGTAATATATAAACACAGCACATAGGATATATAATCACCAACAGACATAGACTAAATATAAAATTGTTGGGAAGTTATATCCTTATATTGGAAGTGTCGATCCATTTGATTGCATCTGAAGACAGGTTGATCAAGCTCTGGGGAGTTCCACGATAGGCAGTGAGTTCGCATTCCTGTACCATATAGTGTATAACCTGGCAGATATATAGAGAACAAGAATGAAAGTAACTACTATAACGGTCCTTTTCTCCTGAAAATATTGTGGCTTTCAAAAATGCATGACAAGGAGATTACTAGTCGAATGTCTTCATCAATAACTGCCCCAATTTGGCCCATGAAACCTATGCAGCAAACCTTTTTCATCATTTTGAAAACTCTCGAATTGTGCTACGATAGAGGTAATAAAAAGGAAAGATATTGCTGTAGCCATGGATTGCTAGAAATAGGAAATAACATTTCGCTGAATAATTCAATTGCACATTATGAACAGTTTGCTGAAATTGGTAAATATTCGAAAATGAGCACAATAACCAATTGCAAATTACATCGAAACAATATTATGATATTATCGTATTCAGTTCAGAGAATCAAATTAAATATATCTGGGTGATTATTAACAAACTTCATAAATAATCCTCATGTTCAAAAGAAAGTTTATCTTGCAGTACAACAGCAACTGAATTCACTCTTTATTTTACCACGGTAATATTCGATGAATCCTTACACATTCTGTCTCTCATTGAAATGGGAAAAACTCCTCAATTCTTCCAGTTGATACTTAGTTCAAAATTGTATTCGATTTGAATAATACAATTTGAAAACAAATTTTATTTTACGTATGTGAGCCATTTGCGTTTCTAATAAACTCGTTAGGGTATCTTTAATGTACACAGATCTGAATAATTATATGTCCATAAGCATTTCCTCTAGTATCTCGAAACTCTTTGAAATGAACATTGAAATCCAGCTGTGTATATTTTTTGAAAAACGTTTCAATTACTTTCAGAGCGTTATTATCCTAATCAGGTATCATTTTATTTACGGGTGACACAGAGGTTGAAGGATATTATTTTCTATATAAAAATGTTCAATTTAAAAATTATTAGGATGATAACTAAAAGAATGATGTTAATAATCAGAATTGATTCAACCATAAAAAAATTTAACATGGAAATGTTTCCTAAATTTTTTATCTAATCAGGGTGTAACGATTTCAATGGTATACGCCGTATTAATACTAGTTGCTAGAACCCGTAGTGCTTCTGAGTTATCTTCATTCTTCATAAATATGCAGATATCAGTGAAAATATCTATTATCATACAAACTTTTCAAGGATTTGCCTACCTAGCCATTACTCCCGACGTCTCCCATAACAATTAACGCCGATGATAATTAAAGACAACGACAATTGCAAAGTTGAAGTGAGCACTTGAGGGGTTAGTGTATGAGACATTTAGGAAGCCCCAGGAAGTGAAATCACCTTCTCGTACTCACGTATCCACGTACCCTCTCGGCAAATATTGCTAGACCACATTAACGCTCGAGATTGCTGAATTAAACAAACCACTGCCTGTTCCGAGTTCACTGATAAGTGCGCTGATTATGTGTTTGAGTAGTTCTTGAAAACGTACATGAAAGCCATTAGGAGAAACATAAGTACGGTCGTTGTATGAATCAGTTTTCTGTAGTGTCGGTTTGTTTAATTCGTTCTTGAAAACGCACTTTTCGTGTATAAATAAAAAAAAATAATGTTTATAAATTATTCCCCAATATACTAATTTATATTCGATTTGGTAAATTTATTGAAACGAAATTCTGCAAACTGTTTTTACATCAATATCTTCGAAGAAAAAGAAACGGATCTAGAAAAATATAAACAAGAAAAGGAAGAGGCAAGGAAATACAAAAAAAAAGAATGGTCTAGTGAAATAAACGAAGTTCCAAATTGGTAGATATAGTCAACACACTTTGAAGCAATCAACGAATCACAATTATAAAAAAACAGTGGTAAGAATACAAAGACACAAACAGTATTTCATTAAAAATTGTATCGACGGCTATTGTAACCTAGTGATCCAGAATGACAGGTAAACAGTGGTGCCAGGTAGTATTTTCAAGATTCTCGCACGCGCCTCTAGTTGGGAATTGGAAAGCTGTCAACGAACGAACGTTTGTCAGATTCGACTATTGTTTCTGATTGTATGGTGAATGAAATATTTTACTTAGCAACCAATCAGAAAGTAGTACGCGATGTGCACGAGAACTAATTTGAACAATCTGAAACAAATTAAAATGGTTAAAAATTCGAAAAAAAGGTATTTTTAGGACAAGTGAGTAAAGTGTAGCATTTAATCACGAGCCTGGATGTCATGAGGCTCAACCAGGCGAGCGATTTAATGCGCTTCACTCACGTGTTTTAAAACTCTCTTTTTCCATTTTCGCAGAAATTAAAAGAAATTATTGAAAACGATAACACACATGTATTTATTGATTACTTATTAGAACATTACGAAATTGCAACCAGCCTACTGACAATAAAAATCTGCGCTACCGTTGCTTGTGTTTCATTTAATTTTCTTCTGGTCCGTAAAAGAGTTATCGTAAAAATTTCATACCACTATCTTTTTTTTTATGGACTATCAACTGTTAACAGTTGTGCAAGAAGTTAGATTACACCGTGTATATTTTTATATATAAATATATATATATATATATATATATATATATATATATATATATATATATTCCTATCTGATGAGAACTAATAAGGAACCCTATCAGGAACGAAGTTCCTTTAGGCGGCTTGCGGTAGGTGTTGACTGATGGAAATCGTCACGTAATACCAAGCAATACTATACCTATATATCCTTTTTCCAAACTCCTCCGCTACAGTAACAGATATTCTATTCCTGATAATACTATTTTAATCACGTACTTTACACCAAGAAGGAAATCGGTGATAGACCTCACACTATATACACGTGACTTACTGAATGAAGTCCAGTCATGGAGAGTGTCACAGGATGAGTCATTATCGGACCATCAACATATTCTGTTCAAGATAGATAATACAAACCTATCGGAAAAGAAAATATACAGAAATCCACGGGCCACCAAATGGGACCTCTTTCGGGAGGAACTAAAAGGCAGACTCGTAGGATTACCGTCAGAGTACGGGAATGAAGCTGAGATAGATACCGCAGTGGGGTACCTAAACAAGGAAATCGAGGACCACTGGAGGGAAAGAAGAAAACTTCTAAACAAGGCGAAAAGAACGCAGGTACCACTCCACTGGGACAACTCTAGATCTGCCCAGGGAGAGTACAAAAAAGCCATACGGCAATCCCAAAGAGATAGTTGGCGTGCCTTCTGCGAGAACTTTAACACAATACCTTCAGCAGCAAGGCTATGCAAAACTCTTTCAAAAGATCCGGGGAAGGGAGTGGATACACTGTCCCTACCTGATGGGAAGGAAACTACATCAGCGGAGGAGACTTTACAACACTTTCCTGAATCAGAACCGACCACTCTGCCACCACGAGCCCTATCAGGTGGATCAAAGCTATGCTATCAGAACGAGTGGTAACAGCAGAATCAAACGGTAGAACTGTAGCTGCCAAGGTATCAAGGGGATGTCCACATGCCCAGCTGATTTTCTCAGAGCAAGTGGGCTCACAATGGGCCCAAATAGAGAGGCCTACGTGCACGGGGTTCTTCTGAACGGCCCACTTTGTGCGAAGAAGAAGAAGAAGACAATTTTAATATTTGTTAATGAGGCCGCAGATTGCTCCAGTTGAATTTCCTAGAAGCAAAATTCAAAAAAAATTGCGATAAAATCACATTCAATACTGGATAAAATCACCAGAATTCATGTTATATTATAATTTTCAACGGAGAAAGTTACAACAATCCTTTTCGATCCAAAATCGAAGGCACCGCGTCCGAATAATCACCTGAATGCTTCGTTTTACAGGTTCATGCATTCCCAATGATCATTCACTGCTCTTGAACTCACCCAAAAACGAGAAATATATATATATAAATTTTTCACTATCAGATCAAATATGTTTGTATAGGAAACCGATAAAAAAAAGTTTCCTTGGTATGGGATCGAACCCGAGAGACCATGATGCTAACCATACTCTATAGGACTTTTATTTTAAAAAGGTTTAAAAAAAAATTCAAATATCAAATCACTCATGTAGTGAGTTCAAAATCCCTTATTCTATCAATTTTGCATTTCCTATTTCCCTACATAGGAATTGAATGCGTTGACATTTAATTCTGACAGGACCAAGTGTAGTTGCCACACATACTCGTATATAATAGAAGGAGACAGAGAGAGAAAGAGGGGGGGGACATAACGCTTTTTTCTTACGTTACATTTTCTACCAGTCGATACCTACGGCAAGCGGCGTATAGGAACTACGTTCCAAAAAATTAATCGGGCTTTTTATTCTTCTTAATGTCATGAGCTCCAATATGGCTGTAAACCAAGGGAATATACAATTTGCAGGGACACAAAAAAATCTAATTTAAAACAAATGAAACACCTACATCTCTGACTATCAGTGAAATTTCAAACCATTGTATTTCAAACTGAAAAAAATATATGAAGTTCAATAATAAGGTTTACCAGACGGATAGACGTCTGATAAGATTTTCTCCATTCGTGCATACTTGCATAACCTTCACACAATCGCACTATGGATTTTTCAATCCTTAGACTGATTATTTCTCTCAATATTCATGAGTTGCGTTTATAATGCCAGTATATGGAGTGCATGTTATTCACTCGAATCTACGTAACGACCCCAACTTCACTGAACGAGACATAATTTTGGGACCTCGTAAAACCCCGAGAATAGCTATACGTGTACGTCGATTCCGATAGGCTTCCAAACAATTATCGTCACGACCGACGGAAATAAAGTCGTCGCAACAACAAACTAAAGTAACGCGTAATCAAAAACCAGAGAAACGATCAATTATTCGATTATTACTATTTCAACGGCACTCAATTCAATGGTCGTGCCACATAATAACGTCCATAAAATTTTACGTTCTCAACATTTCGACTCGAATCAATACACACCCGAATATCGGACATTAAAACATGTGAATGTTACCGCGGATAATGAGAGAATTGACAGAAATGACGGAGTCATTCCACCACCGCGCGTTCCCCCCGGTGGCGTAATGATGGAGGTGTGCCCCTTGCACATTTTTCCTGTGGACTGTTCTTCCACCACCCATTTCGTAGTTGGGGTTTAAACTACGGTCATAACTCGAAGAACCTCATTTTACAGTTCACCTAGAGTGAAGTTCACTTTCATTGTGAAATTATAACATTTTTGGAACGGAGTTCCTTTACGCGGCTTGCGGTAGGTGTTGACTGATAGAAATCGTCACGTAAGAAAAAAGCAGAAAAAAAAATCGAATTTAAACGGTTTTCTTCACATAAAGGATTCAATATAAAATTGAACCAGAGAAAGGTAGATCTCAGGTGAAAAACAACTACTTTCCTGGCAAATACCACGCAGAACGTTGAATGATATTCACCTGAAAATCCATGCATACTTCCATATAATATCAATGGACATTGAATGCAAATGTTTCTTTCTGATAAGCTCGATTATGTTTAATTTATGTCGTGTTCACCTAACAATCCGCATACCGGTTTCAGGCTTCTTGGCCCTCATCAGTACGGAGTAGTCAACCAGCCAAAGGTCCAAAGAACTCTGGCTGAAGTGAGACACAACGTAAACAAACCATCATCGATCTTGTAACACCTATAGGTACGCCGGAAAAGATAAACTTTAACTGGCGGTACCTAGTGACAGAAAGAAACACTCCGAAAATCTCCCACCTCGATAGGTTTCTAAATAAAAGATTCCTTCTCAGTAGGAGTGGCAAGCCCGTCTAGCATATAGTGAGAGATAAGTGCCATGTGAAGTGGAATGAATAGAAAAATCGAATTTAAACGGTTTTCTTCACATAAAGGATTCAATATAAAATTGAACCAGAGAAAGGTAGATCTCAGGTGAAAATGTCCATTGATATTATATGGAAGTATGCATGGATTTTCAGGTGAATATCATTCAACGTTCTGCGTGGTATTTGCCAGGAAAGTAGTTGTTTTTCACCTGAGATCTACCTTTCTCTGGTTCAAAAGAGGGCTAGACGGAATAAATTAAGACCAAAAGTTGTAACGAGACTTTCGCTATGGTTATAAGCCGTGCGGCGTGCGCGTGTTTCTCTGTCTGTCTCTCTCTCTCATAGAAAGCAAGCCAGTTATTTTCGTTTCGTCTTTCTATTTCACATTGAACAGTGTGGTGTCGCGACTATTATTTTTGTTGAGTGTATACAGGTTTTTTGTGCATAATAAATAATAAAAAATGATAACAATAAGGATCCTGACAGTGTTTCTGCACAAGTTCCGTATATTGCTGATGGAGTTAGGTAAGTAGAGATTTTATACAGACAATAATAAATGCTTATGTATTTTTAGCAAGTACCTCTCTTTACTATTGTGCTAACCAAGTCATACGCGTTATAATCTCTCCATTATTGTGTGTTTAGCAAGTGTACGCGTCATAACTTTAATAAATTTAAAAGCAAATTATATTTTAATATTACAATATCAATGCGTATGTATTTAGCAAGCCGTGCGTGTTCTAACCTATACGAAGTCTAGGGAGTATATATATATATATATATATATACTCTCTCGACTTCGTAAACACAACAGCGTATAGGTTAGAACACGCACGGCTTCAAATCATACGATGATATTGTTATATTAAAATATAATTTGCTTTTATTATAATATATATATATATATATATATATATATATACACACTCTGTTGTGTTCACAAAGTCCCGCGCATCTGTACGTGACGTGTACGAAAGAATAGACAGACAGAGTGCATATATATATATATATATATATATATATATATATATATATATATATACTTCTGCGGATTTTATAGGGGTTTCTGGTTCGTGGGAATAAGAAAAATTCAGTGATTCATAATTGAATTTTTAATGAATTTTCAATACGTTTCGTTTCGGGGCTCCAAAACTTCTTCAGTTACATTTGTTTTTTCTGAAAAGGGGGGTTATGGTTATGGCATGGTGTACATTATATTTTGGTTGACTCTTTCTTACCTAAAACACAAATCATGAACGTTCTTCATGTTGATATGCGATTGCTGCTATTTTCTTTGGGGTATTTACTTTTTTTAATTTTTTTTGGTGTTTTTTTTTACTTTTTGTGGCCAATTGGGCGGTTATAGTTGATTGAGCATTCATTGCTCCCTCTTTAATTTGACATTATTTGTTCTAGTAGCAAACATGTTGATTTACACTTATTTTCACTTTATATAAATGAATGATGCTTATTGTTCTGTGAACCATATTACTTGGTAGGTCACAGCGCAAAACTAACATTCATAGACAGCTAGATGTCTTCATAAGGTTTATGACAGTTGTCACTTTTGGATTTTGTGTGTGTTGCCCTCTCTGTTTGTTATTTGAAATTTGATACATGGGGGTGGTTGTCCTTTAGGCTTTTTAAATTTATTAACATATAACACTGTTGTTTTGGGATAACATGTGGACAAAAATATGTTAATAAATTTAAAAAGCCTAAAGGACAACACCCTAGTATCAAATTTCAAATAACAAACAGAGAGGCAACACACAAAATCAAAAGTGAGAACTGTCATAAACTATGAAGACATCTAGCTGTCTATGAATGTTAGTTTTGCTGCGATCTACCAAGTAATATGGTTCACAGAACAATAAGCATCATTATTATATAAAGTGAAAATAAGTTAAATCAACATGTTTGCTACTATAACAAATAATGTCAAATAAAGAGAAGCAATGAGTGCTCAATCAACTATAACCGCCAATAGCAAAAAGTAAAAAACCAAAAATCAAAAAGTAAATACCCCAAAAAAAGCAGCAATCTATATCACATGAAGACGTTCATGATTGTGTTTTAGTAAGAAAAGTAAACAAAATATAATGTACCCATGCCAACCATACCTTTCAGAAAAACAAATGTAACTGAAGATTTGAGCCGAAACGAAACGTTTAAAATTCATTAAAATTCAATTATGAATCACTGAATTCTTATTCACGAACCGAAACGAATCCGCGAAGAATATAAAACGTAATGGTTCAAGAACCCACACAATCCATATATATATATAAATATATATATATATATATATATATATATATATATATATATATATATAGATAGATAGATAGATAGATAGTTTTTATTGACTACGTAAATAATATAATAAGAGACAATAAAATTAAAATTCAAATTATCTGCCATAATGAAATGAAATTATTTGAATTTATACAACATATAAGAGACTAATTTCAAACAGTAGACAGATTCATAGGACAGATTTACAATACTAAATATACATACACATTTATGGAGTCATAAAACACCCATGAATAGCACTGTGACAAGCGGTTAAGTATCGAATATCTTTGATTCCATGAACTCGTTTATGGAATAGAAACAACTTTCGAGGAGAACCTTTTTGATTGTATATTTAAATTTGATTATGTTCATATTCTTGACTTCAGAAGGCAATTTATTGTACAGTTTTATGTCTAGTGAATTACGTGCAGATGTGGTTAGTCTATATCTCGGATTAACTATTTTACTGCAATTTCTAGTGTTATAAGTATGATTATCAGAATTAATAGCATAAGTTGTTGGGTTTTATGAATATCCAGGAGAGAATGAAAAATGTAAATAGAGGGTAGAGGCATTATTCTCAGATCCCGAAATATTTGGCGACACGAGTCTCTAAAACCTGCCCTGGCAACAATTCTTACAGCCTTTTTTTGTAGAACGAATACCTGATTAGAGTAACTTGAGTTGCCCCATAGTACAGTTCCATATGTGATATGTGAGTGAAAAGAGAGAAATATGAGATTTTGAGTATATTTGGACTTAGAACTTTTGCGAGACGTCTAAGGAGAAATAATTGACTAGAGAGTTTTTTACAAAGTTTTTCAATATGGCAAGACCATTTCAATGTTTCATCCAAAGTAATGCCCAAGAAATTCACAATAGACCCTTCATTCAGTGAGGAATTTGTCGAAAATGTGATGGATTGTGTTTTACAACGATTTTGTTTGAAATGATTGGGGACCAGCCATTGTTCAATTTTAGTGTTAGACACTTCCATTTGGTACTTCAACTCATCGTGATTTGGGTTAGCCCCATAAAAGGTTGCATCGTCTGCAAACAGTACACAGTTCAATGGATTCATATAATCAGATATCATTGATGTATATAATGAACAGAAGCGGACCTAACACCGAACCATGTGGTACACCGTGTTTAACTGTTGAGCTTACTGAATGGGCTTCTTTCAAAAAGACTGATTGTGATCTGTTAGAGAGGTAAGATTTGAAGAAATCATTTGCTACCCCCCTAATGCCATAATATTCGAGTTTGTCAAGGAGGGTACTGTGTGAAACACAGTCAAAGGCCTTGCTCAGGTCACACATGGTAACTGCCGTGTGCTTACCCTGTTCAAGACCCTCGACTATGTCATAAATTAATTTGGCAGTAGCTTGAACTGTGGAACGATTCTCCCTGAATCCAAATTGATTGTTATGAAGTAGGTTGAATTTCTCAAAATATTTGGATAGTGATTTTTTGACAATTATTTCCACAATTTTACCTATTATGGGGATAGGGCGATGATTTTCAGGTAAATTTACATTGCCTTTCTTGAAGATCGGGATCAGCTTACTCGCTTTCAAATTATTTGGGAATATACCCTGACTGAAGCAAAGGTTTACCAGACATGCGAGTGGTTTTGCAAGAATATCACCCACATGTTTCATCATCTGGGTATTCAGATCATATATATCACAGGAAATACTATTTTTGAGTTCATTTATAGCAGTGATGATGTCCTCTGGAGTTACGGGAACAAGAAAAAATTAGTCCTTCGGTCTGGGTTTGGAATTCAAGAAATCGGAGGCCTCTATGTTCGTGAAGGGGAGTTCATTTATTATATTTTCTGCTACTTTTGAGTAGTAATTTTTGTAAATTGATGAAATATTGAAGAGTAATAATGAGAAACTCTGAAGTTTTTTATTCAAATTAATTAAATTTCAATTAACTAAATAACATAAGTATCACAGATACGAGTCAAAATAAAACATATGATGAATACAGATCACTGCTTGATTCAACACTCTCCCTCAGGGTCTGCATTCAGTTTTTTTTTACATAAATCAACAAAAAAGAAATATCAGCAAGTGATTGAATTTTTCTTTTCCCAAAGGTTTGGTTAACATATCGGCTATATTTTCTTCTGTGGAAATATACTCAATATTCACATCTTGTCTTAGTGTCTCTCCCTCACATAATGGAAATGTACATCAATATGCTTGCTCCGTTGATGCATGACACAATTCGATGAAATATGAATTGCTGCCTGATTATCACATAACAACAAAAGGCATATTTTTATATTCAAATCTTTCACCAAGTATGACATCCACATCACCTGCCTGCAGGCGAGAGATAAAGCCATATATTCCGCTTCTGTAGATGAAACGGCAACACTTTTCTGTTTTTTCGAAGTCCAAGTAACCGCAGCTTTGCAATAAAATCCTATGAAACCACTCTGAGATTTCCTGTCATCAATGGTACTTGCATATGAAGCATCTGTATACATAAAAATTTTCACTACATCTGTCTTCATGTATACCAACGTCTTCCTTGTTGATCCTCTCAAATATCTGAATATATGATTCACCATATTCAAATGAACTTTTGTAGGGTTCGAACTAAATTGTGATAGGGCATTGACAGCAAACATTATATCTGGTCTTGTACCCGCTGCTAAATACAACAGACTACCAATTTTAGACTGATACTCTGTTTTATCAGTTTTTTCATCTTCTGCTCTTGCCGCTTGTGGTTTTGCTCCGCAATCCATTGGAGTTGGTGACGGTTTACATTCTGACATTTTGTATTTGTCAAGTATTTTCAAAATGTACAGTTCTTGACATAAAGTGACTCGATTTTCGAACCATGAAATTTGGATTGAAAGGAGAAGTCTGGGTATACCAAAACACGTAACTTCGAAATTTTCTTTGAGTACATCCTCAACTTCCTGGACTCTCTTCATTTCAGATCCAAGAACTAATAAATCGTCGACATATATGGCAACCACTTGTCCTCCGTCTTCTGATACAAACATGAAAGGATCTATGAAGATTGTTTCAAATTTATTTCCTTCAGTACAGAAATCAACTTTTGATTCCACTGCCTCGAGATTGTTTGAGACCATAGATACTTCTCTTCAAGTGACACACTCTCCCTGGTTCAGTCTTCAACCCCTCAGGTATCTTCATATATACATCAAAGTCAATATCACCATTCAGAAATGCAGTTTTGATATCAAATTGTCTTGCTATCATATTCCATTGAATGCAGTGCGCTAAGAGGATTCTGATTGTATCGTAGCGAACCACAGGTGAAAATGTTTCATCGTAATCAAGCCCTGATATCTGACTGAAACCCTGAGCAACTAACCTTGCTTTGTATCTTATAAATGATCCATTTTCCGAAAGTTTCTTTTTGAAAATCCACCGACAGCCAACCAAGCGAGCTTCTGGTGGTTTCTCGACAATATCCCAAACATTATTTTTGTCCATTGATCGTAATTCTTCACCTATGGCTTCGATCCATTCTATTGATTCAGGACACGAAACTGCGTCAGAGTATGATGTTGGTTCATCCAATGCCAGTTTGCAGTAATCCTCAAGATACTTTGGAGGAAAATGATGACGAAAACTTTTTCTAACTGATGAATAGGAATCTGACACTTCATCAATATCCGTGACAGATACATCCGATTGTGATGGGGCTGAATTGAACTCGATTCCTTCGTCACTTTGGCTTGATGTAAACGGTGTGTCTAATGACTTTTTGAACACGTCATTTTGTGATTTCTTGAAGGGATGAATTTCGATCACTTCACCTTCTTGTTTGAATTTATAGTCCCGTGAGATGACAATTTTTCTACCTGTCCAAAATCGGTACCAACCATCTTTTTCGCAATATCCAACCATCACACCTTCTGTTGCTCTTGAACACAGCTTACTACCAGATTTTCTATCTTCTTTGTTGATATGGATATAAGCTCCATGTCCAAAACTTCTCAGATGAGATATAAACGGCTTTTGACCAAAAAACATTTCGAATGGAGTTTTCTCGTGGAATGAATGAAGTAGTCGATTCTTAACATAAACTGCATGAGCTACTGCCTCTGCCCACAGTGATTGTGATAATTGTGAGTCAATCAAACTGGTTCTAGCCATGGTGTTGATAGTTCTATTAAGTCGTTCAGCTAAACCATTTGTTTCATGAACTCTTGGTATAGAATTCTCAACTTTTATTCCATTCGTCCGGAAAAAATCTTCCAGAGACATTTATATTCTCCACCATTATCGCTCTTGAAAGCTAGTACTTTCTTCCCAGTTTGTCGTTCCATTCTAATCACATAATCCTTCACCTTTTGCTCCACTTCATTTTTATGAGTTACGAATGCAAAGTAATATCTTTTTTGTTGCCTTCCATAGAAATTCCATTAGTTTTGATTCTTTCCCATGATAGAAGAGAACATTTTAATTCAGGAGAGTACAAAACATCATGAACAGTAACATCTTTCACTTCATTTGTCGGTAAAAGCGCTTTCAATTTCACCTCTCCAATATGAGTGACATTTATTCTCTTATCATTTCCAAGTCTGATGAAACCAATGTACGGACGGAGATTCATAAAGCTATCCTTATTACCAGACATGTGTGATGTTGCACCGGTATCAAAGATCCATTTAGAACTGTCATGATTTGCAAGTGCTGCAAGATATGCTATATCTTCTTCATCGGAGTCACAAACCAAATGGGCATTATCGAATTTCTTCGGTTTATTTCGACAATTCTTGATAGAGTGACCTTTGTACCATTTTTTGTGCTCCTTACAAAAAGAACATTCCATAAAGACTTTCTTTTGTCTTTGTTTATTCTGACTGACAACAAAAGCTTCACTCTCCTCAACTGAAGTAGATGTTACGGATAATTCCATCAAACGTGAACACACATCATCATAAGTCAGGTTTGTTTTCGTCTTCAAATTATCAACTATGTTGTCCAGTTCATCGGGTAGAGTAGTGAGAAATAATGATCCTTTTGCTTTGGCAGACATAGCTAACGGACGTAGAGCAGCTTCCAGCGTATCATTTCCTTTATCCTGAGATCTATCTGCTGTTCTTTCGACTAACCTTGCCCAGAGTTCATTATACTTGGAAATATGCTCAGGAATGTTGAGCTTGGATTCACATTTGATTCCGACTAAAGATTTAACCAGAACATGTAGAGAATATTCACATCTTTTGTCGTAAATATCATTGAGAGCTTTCCACATGTTATATGCATCAGTATAACACGTTATTTGGCCACACGTCGCTATCGACATTGAAAAGTATGAAAGCTTTGGCCAAAGAATGCCTGTATCGCCAGTCTTCACATTTTGCGGAAAATTCTGCTTCTGAGACTTGATTGGACGTGGACTAGCAGCTGGATTCTTCTCTTCGGCAGACACTATCTTCTCTAGATTATTCAATTCCATGTATGAAAGCATCATTGTCTTCCATGAGTGATAATTTATTTTACCATGTAACCTTTCGAATCTGGGAAATTTATCCATTCTTGACTGGAATAATTAACTTTTTCTCTTGAATTTCTTCTTTCACGAATATCTTCAACTTTATTTCTATTCTTTTCAGCGTAGAGCTGGGCCCATAACCTTTTGTAAATTGATGAAATCTTGAAGAGTAATAATGAGAAACTCTGAAGTTTTTTATTCAAATTAATTAAATGTCAATTAACAAAATAACATAAGTATCACAGATACGAGTCAAAATAAAACATATGATGAATACAGATCACTGCTTGATTCAACAGTAATCACTGAATTCGTCCGCCGTCAAGTCACAGTGGGTGTCAATACTCTGACTACTGTTGCGTTCATAATTGATCAACCTCCAAGAATCTCTACTGATATTGGTAGATTGTTGGATATAATCATCATATGCCTTCCTTTTTGCACATTTTAGAGAAGAATTGTAGTGCTTTCGGTAAGACTTAAAAAATTCTATATGTTGTGGGTTTCTGGATGAGGCACTGATGGTTTTCAATGCCGACAATGTATCCCGCTTGTGTCTTAATTCATCATTGAAAAATTTGACAGGATGGGCGTATCTTGTTTCCTTTGTTTCAACGGAAAGCATTTGTTAACATAAGTATTTAGTGTGGTGATCATGAAATCTGAAAAGGGCTCAATTTCTTTTGTATGGGTATATACATCCCAATTAACTTCAGCCAGATGCTGTTTGAAGTTTCTCAAGCTGGAGGTGTTTAATACACGTCTTAACTCAACCTTCGGTTTCTGAGCAGTAGTTCTTACAATCTCAATAGTTTGACCAAAATGATCTGATAAACAGGTATCAAGGACTCTTGTTACGTAACTCTCCGATTTCAGGTTGGTGAGAATGTTATCAATGCAGATTTTATGTCAACCCTCGTGAAATCTTCAACAGTGATATCAAGGCCATAAGATGTTACAAGATTGACGAGTTCTGTTAATGCGCTACTTATTCCTCTAAAGTTAATATTGAACTCGCCGAGAATTATGATATGTGATATTTTACCAGTAAGGAATTCCAACACTTCACCAAGGCTATTCAGGAAATTATTCACATCGCCATGGAGCGAGGATCTGTAGAGTACTACAATTAGAATTTTCATTTCAGGAATCTCAATTCCGCAGAATTCTGCATGAAATTCACTAGAAAATCTTTTTAAATCAAGTGGTCGAAACATCAGATCGTTTCGTATAAATATTGATACGCCGCCATGTTTATTTCGGGCTCGACAAAAAGAACTAGCCAGAACATATTCACCAAGATTAACCGTTTGCGAAGAGTTTTCATCGAGCCAGTGCTCAGAGAAACATAATACGGAGAAGTCATGTTTTTCGAGAAATAGCAAAACAGATTCGACTTTATTAGAAATAGATTGTATATTTAAGTGTAAGATACTCATTCATAGGTGCTTTATTCCCTTTTTTTTCTTTTAATAAAATGTCAGTTTCAGTTCGACTGATAGTATTATCACACAAAAATAAAATTGTCTCGTTTAAGGCTTCAGCCGATATTTTTATTCGAGGGTCACGATCTGGTGGTAACGCTTCTATTTCTTCGTTTTTATTTGTTATTGGTTGATGGTTGACATACATCATTTTCAAGTTTTGTTGTGGAATTATCATCAGTTTTGGAGAATTAGAATTCGCGATCTCTCTCTATATATATATATATATATAAAATATTATTACAACTTAAAAAATATATTTTATTACAATTCCTTCACTAATTAATCGAAAGGAACTACGTTCCATCCGGGTGTCCCTTGACACCTCTCAAGTTTTTTTATGTATTTAAGTATTCTTATTTATCGAGTTCAGATATATATCTTACCTGGTTTTTGTTTCTACATTTCTGCACATAAATTCCATCACCAAGGTCCGAACAATGAAAATTCTCCCCTCCGGAATACGGTCCTGATTTTATTTTTGTTCGTATTTGAGATGGTGTTTGACTTAAGTTGCGAGGATAAAATTTAAAATAAATCTACTTTGAATGAATACTCCAACTTGAAATCAAATCGAGATCAAATCCAATGTGATGAAAAGGAAAAAGCAGAGGGATAACAAGGGACAACGATTATTACATTAAAATTTTACATTTTTTTATGACAAAAGGAGCATTTTTCTTGTGTGTCCATTCTTGAGTCCTATACGTATCCCCAAACGAACCTATTTCAAATGAAAACGGATAGTTTCAAACTTCATGAAGTATGTAGTGAGCCATGGAATAAAAGAAAGTGAATGACAGATTACAAATTAACGAATTCAAATCTGAAGGGTGTATTATTTACACTATGGAGTTTTCTGAAGATGAGAAAGTGGATATATTGTTCGTGTATTCGAGGTGATAAATAGCACCAGATCTCTAGCTATGTATCAAGAAATGTATCCCGTCAGCCCAATGCCAGAATTTTTCAACGTATTGAAAGAAGTTTACGAGAGCATGGTTCATTTGTGAAATCTAAGAATAAAAGTTGCCCTATTACTGAAAATGGGGGTGATAATGAAATCGACGTTTTAGGTAAGTTTTTTCAAAGGGTCATGATACACATAGTAAAATGATAATTTGAATCCGTAGAATACAAGAAAAATCAGAATGAGGAAGTATCTCTCAGAGAGATAGCGAGAAATAGTGGTATATCGTCAACAAGAAATTTTTTGAAGAAACATAAATTCAAGCCCTACAGAATGAGAAAAGTACATCATTTGCGTTTGATAGACTATAATAAAAAGGCAGAATTTTGCACATTGCTACTGAACATTTTTTCGGCAAGATGTGAAATTTGTAGTAAAATTTCATGGTGCAACGAAAGTCGGTTTACAAACAATGGATGGTTCAACAGGAATATTCATTATCACTGGCGTCAGGAGGATGCTAATTTACATAGAGCCACTAATTTTCAAGAGAGGTTCGGTATTAATGTCTGGGTTGGTGTTTTGGATACCAAAATCATTGGTCCCTACTTTTTTGATACTCCATTGACGGGGGAGTTGTATCTTTAGTTCCTATCGGAGATTCTAGGCAATTTTTTGGAAGATTTGTCTCTGAATGTCCTAAGGAAATATGAATATTTCCAACATGACGGAGCACCACCGCATCGCACACGAATTTGTGAAACATTTCTCGTTAAAACCATGCCAGAAAGATGGATAGGAAACAGCGGTCTCATCAAATGGCCACCGCGTTCACCCGACGGCACCCTTCTTGATTATTCGATATGGGGTTTCTTCAAGGACAAAGTGTTCAGTTCACCTTTTGAGAATGTGGAAGAGTTGGAAGTTTCAATAAGACGAGCATACATGGCTATGCTTCAAAATGACCATTTTTAGAGCAAAAATGTGTTTTAGGAATGGTTGGAGTCAATTTGAACACCTTATTAGACGTCCGTAGCTATGACTTAAGAATGTGTACTTGAGATATAAATTGTTGTTCTTTGTTATTTTATAGTTTTTTGTCTGAATTTTAAATAGTTTCAAGTTTAATGTGTAATTCAAATATCGTCTTTTGCCTGCGAAGGCAAGAGCGAAATCAGTAGAAAATAAATTTTGGAATTTTTATTGTTTAGACCTTGATAATGGAATTTATGGGCAAAAATGTAGAAACAAAAACCAGGTAAGATACATATCTGAATTCGGTAAGATTAGAACTATTTAATTCTTAAAAAAAAATACAGGTCCGTATAGGACAAAAATGATTTGAAGGTGGCCGTATTGAAAATCGAAGCACAGCATATCGAAGTAAATTTGAAACAAAGAAAAAATATTTTGGACACATTTTCATATTCCTAAAAATGGAGGCGCCAGCGCAAAGGAAAGAAAACATGCCATTTCGGTTTTTCCCGTATATTTTTAAAACGGTTCGTGATATCTCCGATTTGAAAACATCCTTTCATTGTTCACCAAAATGGGCAACTTTTGTCCAAGTTAACAAACTTCGTATCATTTACCGTTTTCGAGATTCCAATAGTGGTACGACATAAAAAATACGGACTGTATACAAGTATAAACAATCTAATTCTCCATATCGAATTACACTCAGAGAAAAAGTCTAAGGAACTTCGTTCCTGATGGGGGTCCACTGAGCGCACACAATTTTTTTTTTTAATGTTACAAAATTAACCTTCCTAAAAAGGTGCAAGTGGCTAACTCTTATTGCGATGGCAAAGGTTGTGGTTCGATTAATATTGTGATTAAAATTTCAAAAAGTTCAAAAAAACATTCTCATGGTAATAGAAATATTTTTCGGTGAATTAAAAAATCCACGATTCAAAAAATTTAATAATTCTTGTAAATATCTAACAGAAAACAACTACTTACTTTCCCGGATGAAGCCACGCTGGACATTGAACTACATCTGATAGATAGGGTTCTTTCGAAATATCTATTTGATGTAGTTCAATGTCTAGCGTGGCTTCAGCCAGGGAAGTAGTTGTTTTATGTTAGATATTCCCAAGAAAAACTTTTTCATGGATTTTTCAATTCACAGAAAAATATGTCTAACGAAGCTACTTTTGAATTCAAGAAATCATTATATTCGGCTAAAATCATAATTTTCCTGAATTCTGTTAGATAGTTTGAATTGATATTCACCTCTTAGCAAAGCTGTTCTCCTTCTTTGCGTTGAGATGGTATAGCAGAAATATCTATCACTACTCACGTGTTCATTCGGTGAAGCCTGGAACAGACTACTCAACATCCTTCCTCCCGAATAGAATGTCAATCCTTCACACTTCAAGTTTTTTATAACTTCCTGTTATTACTTAGCGCTGTTTTTCCAAATCTGATACACAGAACCTTTTCTAGTAATAGAACAACATAAATCTTTGCTTGTAGGTGTTTCTTCATAAGTGTCTCTTCTGTTTCCCTATTCTGTAGTGTGACTAGATTAGAGAAGAGTTATTATGAATAACATTCCCAAATTTTGATAACCTCGAATTATATTTTTAATTCTTTTCGTCAAACAATTATTTTACCCGTTCTAAATATATCAAAATATATTCGAATGATATCCTGTGTGGAGAATCAGAGAATCCGTGGAGCTAAAAGGATTACTTATGGCATTGGCATAACTTTACCAATGTACATCTCACCAGATTTAAATGTAATCTATTGCTGTTATATCTTATATTACAATTTGTAGACTACTGGAATTGAACGTTTTGAGAAAAGCAAACATTACGAAATAAAAGTTTAAATAGTTTAGAAAGGGCAATTAGTACAACATGTACCTTTATTAGTTAGGAATCGAGTTACTTATTTATTTTTTATTTTATTTTTTATTTGCTGTTTTCAATTTGGGACAAACCCAAATTTATGCATTTTTGAGTTGTGACGTGATTCTTGCCGGGATGCGATTTGAAACGCGCTAAAGGGCAGAATATTATATTTAAAAAAAATACCATAACTACTACTGATTTTTACAATTGGTATATGGTGTCATACTCTCAAAATTGCGGGTATAGTAGTAATATTCTAAGTTTATAAACAATATGTGTTTATTTTCAACTCCGAACATAGTTCATATTTTTTTTACAATGTAAAAAAAAGATTAATTTTTTCAACGTCAGTGAAACAAATCTGAACAAAGATATAAGTAGTCTCCCAGATGGGGAAAATAAATATTATGGGAAGCTTGGATTGACTAAGAGTTTTCTACTCCATTACCCTGAACCTTATATACAAAAAATCACATATATAAAAATTGCAAAATAATTCAGGTACAAAATTTCTGATGAAACTGGTCTTATAACAACAAATATGGTCTTCGTACAGCAAGATAATTTTCTATTACCCAACAAGGGTATTAAGGAAATTATTCATTTTATTTCGTGTGTATATCCTTCCATAATGGCATGGATAAAATTGATCCTATCTTATCGCCTTCCATACTCAACGATCATCATGACGACACGATGAATTCTCAACGGAAATCTTTCAGCGTTCATCGTTGAAAAACTCTTACCAACAAAATCAGATTTGTTGAAAAGGTCATAGTGGAAGTCGATCCGAACCCACGACATATATAGGCGAACGCTGGACTGTATAATTTTTCCATCGATATTTCTAATCTCAATTCATTCGTAAGATTTTTGTTCCATATTTGAGAACCATTTCTTGATAGTCTAAAAACTAACCTCTCTGGAAGTTATTCCTGGGCATGCCACTGGATCCCCTTCTCGCGTACAACATCAAAAACAAAAGTAATTTTTTGTCGCGGGCCATCTAGCCATTAAGAAGGGTCATAATGAATCCTGAGTGCATTATTAACAACATGAGCAGTTATTCTAATGCAGAGTCGTAAAATCGTTTAAATGTGCTGTAATAAAGTCATTGTGAAGATTATATTAGTGTTGGCAATTGTTGAAGGAAAAAATTGGAAATTTCACGTATTGTTCAATTGTGTCGCGGCTTTCACTTCACAAGCAATCTCTGGTGAATATATCAATCTTCGAAATTTGGAAAATGCGTTAGAATTAGGAATTGCTGTCGAATATAATAATGAAACCAATGGCTGTGAAGTTTGTATATTCCATGAGTAAATGAACTTGCTGAATTCAAACGAGTATGGAGCAATCCAGAGAATTAGAAATTTGGTTTGGTTTCGAATATACAAAGTTATTCAAAGATAGGCTAGATGTCGCATATTAGGCTATTATACAGTTTGTTGCGACATCGGGTGTGCCACAAGGATCAAATTTGGGACCACTATTATTTCTTTTATTCGTGAAGTCAAATCTGAAACCCAAACGAATTATTGGTCCAACTAATTCTATTTCACTACAAAACGATCTGAATTCTTTAGAAAAATCAGTGAATAAATTTTCATTAAATACTACCAAGTGTAAAGTTATGAAATATACACGAAAAAATATTCCACTGTTGTACAGTTATTTGCTTAATGAAGACCCACTATCGAGAATCACACAGCATAAGGACTTGGGTGTTGTTAACGACCATAAACTAACTTTCACTTATCACTACGAAGCAATAATCTCAAAAGCTATGAAACCACTGGGTTTTCTGATTCGAACTTGTAGTGTGTAACAACTCTCTGGATGCACTTTGTCTGTTGTATAATACTTTGGTCAGAGATAAACTGGAATACCGCAGTCAAATTTGGAATCCATATCACCAACAAACAACAAACAATCTCAGCAATTGGGATGGTACAAAGGAAGTTCCTAAAATACCTATTCTACAAAAAATACAAACGCTACCCTGAAAGAAATTCCTTCTGAACGAATTTAAGTTCCAATCACTGAAAAAGAGAAGGGATATCGGGGATCTAATATTTATTCATACACAAGCTTATACACAATTCCTTGGAGGCGTCGACTCTACTTTCACTAATCGATTTCAACATACCTCGACTAGCCTCCCGATATCAAAATACCTTCCATCTCAACGTTCCAAATACAGAACATAAATTTCATCCTCCAAAAAAGTCAATGTGCAGAAATTGTAATAAACTTGCGACAGTTGACATTTTCTTCCTCACTCAGAATCAATTCAGACAATCCGTTTCCAATTCACTTTCTGACTAACCTATGAACGTATCATTATTATTTATAATCCTTTCAACCAGATATTGTCTAACTACTACTAATCTATATAAGTGAATGTATCATTACTTGTAACTTTTTCAACCACATGTTGTAATCTATATTATGTACTCCTATAATTGGGATATGGCCTGCTGGATGAATATTCAATAAATAAATAAATAAATAGGGTAATTTCGTAAACGGTAAATGCGGCTCCACACATTCGGGTATTTGTCACAAATATTCAAATATTTGGCATATAGACAAATATGTGTATGGGGTGTTTAAGGACAAATATTCGCACAAAAGGGTATATTCGGCAAATATAAAGATTTTCCGCTCGAAGTCGGTAAATTAACAAAAAGGCCCAAATATTTGCAAAACGAGCAAATACCTGTCTGATCCACATATTCATGAGGCGTGATCAGTAGTAGCAGTGCGCTCCGTGACATTTCATTTATTGTAATATATTAATATTATATCAGTATGTCAAAAATGGATCCAACGAAACGACAATAGCAGTTTTAGATTTATATGAAAATGAACCTTGCATCTTGAAAATGTTTGTATGAATATTTGTGCTTCCCGCGTCAAATACACCAATATATAAATTGGCTAATATGGGGTTGTAGATTTGGCATACAGGCAAATATATAAATATACGTATATATGCCAAATACCCGAATGTGTGAAACTGCCTTCAGAGATAAAAAATTGATTACATTGAGACAAAGCTGAGTGTTTCCATGCTCAAAGATATGGGTTTAAAAAAAATTCAATATATTTTGTCCGAATACAGTTAGTTTTGAAACTTTGAGAAGACTTTGTTATTAAATCTTTCTTCTTTTTGCAAATGCAGATCTGTACGTTTTATGATAATTGTGCTGTAACGAAGTTACTATTTTTCCGCTATGTTTAACAACCAAGAGCTCCCTATAAGGATTTAAATTCATCTTGACGGTAATAATAGGTCTAAAAATACCATTCGTGTTCGTGATGAATCCGTGGATTAAACCTAACCCAATAAATAGGGTAAACACCCTTCGTGAATCACGCCAATACCGCGACGCGTGTATATAAAGAATGCGCGAGTGTTGCTTGCGCCAGCCAGCGACTCGAGAAAACATTTTTCATCTAGCCAGCTGTGCCATGAACAAACGCCGCCAAGAAGATTCAGTCACCCAATAGAAGCCAGAGACAGCAGTTCAGTCGAGACAAAAGCGGCCGCAGCCATCTGACGTCATCCGAGTGACGTCACATCACGTGGATTGCTACCTAGGAGAATTTTACAAGATTGGTAATTATACTATGAAAATATAATTTGTTTCTCAATCGGCAGAGTCCACAAAACGGCGCGCGCCTAAAATTCGATCGAGAGGCAATTGCAAAAGAGGGGGAAACCGACTGTAGTTCCGTTTGGAAATATTTCAAAGGATCATTAGCTCACCGAGCTTAGCAGAAGCAGTCACGTGTCCGACAACTAGTATCCAGAGTGTGAGTCAAATACCGAAGCAGTCCACTACCGTCCCGAGCCTTGCCGAAGCAGTGAGATCGGAGTTTGGGTAAATATGTCATATCAGGTGAAACACATCAGGAAATATTTGTAAGTACCACAGGTGCGATGTGCGCATGATCGAACCATAGCCGTAAGAGGCACATATTCATTTCAATGCTGCGCTGGTAATTTCTGCCTACGAGTCCGTCCGATACCCCCCCGCGTGAGCTTTTTGGTTGCTAAGTTTACCCCGCTTGCTTGAAAACACCCTCCCCGCTTTCTCTGTATATAGTGCTTGCCATTTGTTTAGTTGTTGTGATACTTTGAGGTTGCCGTCAGCCGCCCTTCCTGTATTTCTTTGGATAATATACATGTTTATCCTGTTTTTGGAGTATTATTTCATTTACTATCTTGAGTAGAATATAATTATATTTTGCGCAGTCGGCACCCAGGCTAGAAACACAGTTAAAGGCAATTAAAGCCTGCCTTACTGGCCTCGTAACATGGTCATTACTATACTGACCCCTGGAGTGTTTTTTTCCACTGAGACTGCCCGGAACAAAAGTGGCCTTTTCCACTATAAACCAAAAGGTGGCGCCCGAGGTAAAACCGAGAACAGTGAAAGGCGCCAAAGTTTGATAGCAGGGGGAGAGACCCCTTCACAGTGCTCACTCACAGATCTCTTCATTGAAGTTATACACGGGAATTGATATTGTTACTAATCCGGAGTTCGTGTCTATTGAAATACTGAATTAATCATTGTCTGTTTTTTTCAATCTTTCTGGATCTTATCGTTTGATCTCTTATTGAACTGGCTCGTTTACCAATGCAACGCCTTCTCGATTCATTCGGAATTCTTCGATCATCGGGGACTTCTTCCCAGTTCTCTCTGGAACTGTTATGTCAGTCAATCGTGTGACGAAATATGCAGTGGCATAGTGCATTCGTTTAATTAATAATATTTCCAGATATTTCGACATTATCCAGCCATGAACATAATTATTTTTCAGAAATGCGCGAATCTTGATTGATCGGTAACAGAAAACAGTGGAAACAGTTACCTAGGCTATATAAATGTATGGAAATGTTTCGTTCAATTGATCATACCAATAACTAATTCTCATATTTCCAGAGAAAAATTCAGCAATAAGTTTCTATTCATTAATATTTTCTAAACATCCAACGATCTCAATGAAAGTGAACTATTTAAATGAAATGGTATAGGAGAGTATAGGAAAATATTAAGAAAATGAAAGAAAGAACAGATCTGTTTATAAATCAATATTGATGAAATTTTCATATAAATAAAAATAAAAATCGTGTTTACGTTTAGTCCAATCGGCAGGCTTTTTTTTCTGCATGAGGTTACAGTAGTGATTTTTTTCACGTGGAAGGGGCGTCGGTCCTGAGTATAACTCTGAGTTGGCGCGGCACGGGGGGTGTGTCATCTTGGAAAACGCGTTTTGTCATATATCTCCTAAACGGTTTGTCGGACTCGAATAATACAGAAGTTCCGGAAGTATTTTCTGTAAAATCAATATTCAAGCGAGTTTCCGAGTCAAAGTTGGAATGCATGCTTTTTCTGCGAATATCTCAAAAAATCCTACGACAAAAATAGTCATACTAAAAATTGTAGAACGAAAAATTGTCTAAAAATTTTGTCGCAAACTTTTTCTCCTATCTACAATAGTTTTCTCACAGTAGATAGCTAAACGAAAATTATTTACATACAATGAGACTGATGTAAGGAACAAGAACAGTGGCAAGGTAAACAAGGAGCAGAGAGATGATTTCCAGAAAAAAATCTTGTAAAACGAAAGTTCATTGGCAGTGATGAAAAATTTAGGCACGAGGAACGGGGGTCAGGAGAGGGTTGAAGATAGGCAATGGTAATAAAGGGATGAAGGATAATTATCAGGGTAAATATGGAAGAACTGTGGAGTGATTCACAGAGGGAATTTAAGAGGAAGAATGTACAAGAACGACTGGGGGGTTTAAAGCACGAAAGCTAGAAATAATTTGGAAAAACAGGTAATAATTTTTTTTACAAGATGAGATATATATTTTTGAAATATTTAAACATTATTGGATATCAGCTAACCTTACACGTGTTAACTGCCTCGAAAGCTGTTCATGTTCTTTTTCAATATAAAATTTATTGAAAACGTATGGAAATAACTTAAGCGTCAAAGCAGAATGATAACAGCAAATGGCGGCCCAAGCGCTTCCTTAAGGCCCTGGACGTTAAAACCTAAATTCCTATTCCGTGCAGAGGTCCGTATGCTGACGTCAGAACAATCCGTGTTATTTACACTTTGTATAGGCTCGCGTCAAATTCTCGCTTGCACCCGGCAATGCTTTTACAATCGTCGTTCATTCAGGCCCGGTATTTCCACCTCCGGATATACTAGGAATAAATTAACCAATGGTCAGAATGTGCCTTTGTATTATCAATAAACGTTAAACAAAAGCATATTTTCACCGTTGGTTAATTTATTCCTAGTAATACCGGAGGTGAAAATGCCAGGCCTTAGCGTGTGTAAGAAGGCATGTAAAAAAGGTCATCAAACGAAAATTGCGTCAGGAGACATATGATAAAACGCATTTTCCAAGATGGCCGCTAACGCACACCTCTCCGAGCCGCGCCAACTCAGAGTTATACTCAGGATCAACCCCCCTATCACGTGGAATAAAAAAATTGCTACTGTAACCTCATGTTTTACGGCGGCCATTTTTTTCCCTGCCGACTGGACTATTTCTTCAATTCTTCAAATAATAGTTATTCCTGAATTGATTGTTTGAATATGTTAATAAAAATATCGATTGGTTCCAGTACTCTAACACTGATATAATCCAGAATGGATAAGACGTACTTTCATCATGTTATCATCAATAACTTCCCAGAATATTCCAGTGATACTCATATTTTGAAATTTGAGATGAAAAAGCAATAAATGGCAAGTTAAATTTGATTGGTGCAAATTTTCTATTATAAATATGATTTTTAGTCTGTTTTATCAAGTTATTCTCAAGGTGATATAATATCTATAATAAAAGTTATATTGAAGCTTTCTTTGTGATTTTTCATCGATAAACATTTGAGATTTTTTTACGCACCAACTCATCCCAATAATATATCCTCCTTCACGTTGTACACCATTTCAGAATTGAGACAAACGGCAAGAGGAAGGCAGTGATTGCCACCAGCGGAGGTGGACGGAAGTCTCCAATCACTTCACCTTAGGGAGACCATCAAACAAAAGGAAGATAGCGTCATTAACGTTTTAAAGAAAATGGGACGTAATTGTGGCTACCTACATAACGATACGGTTAACTTGATTCAATGTTTGCCAACGAATTGAACTGAGTGTGAACTTGTTCTGCAATTGATAAATCAATTCCTAAGACTAAGAGAGTAGAATATTCGATGGCATTTTGGCATTTCATTCATTTTAACAGCGATAAAATGTGCATAAAACGATAAAAATTTGTGGAAAATGAATTAATAATAGCTCTTTCCAATACAAAGAAATACACAATTCAACAAGCGAAATGAAGAGTCGAAATGAAATAGTTATTTATGCAACAAGTGCAAAAAGTGAGTGTTTATTTCACTCGACGTGAAGTAAACACTTTTTGCACGAGTTGCATTCAATATTTTCTCTACGTTCATGCAAAAATCAAAAAATGTTTTATTTAGGTGGCACGAAGTGTGGAAAAATAAAGAGCGTAATTTAATAGCAAAATATTTAATAATTAATTAGCCCTATCGATTTTCATTGAGAAAGTTAGGAACTAATACCTATATCAGGAACATTTTAACTCAACTTTATTTTTGATAAATTGCATTTTCTAGTAATTCCATAATCCAGTATGCAATAAATATGACTAAAAATAATATAAAATATGCAATTGTTTAAAATATATAATATCACAGGAAATAGGCAAAAATGGCGTCGATTTGAACGTTTATGTTTGTCATGATCACAAAACGCTGTAATAGAATGACAGATGAGTCAATAAACATTTTATTGCACTAGTGCAATAAAAAAACACTTTTTTCACTAAATATAGTTCAATGAAGTTTTGTTTTCTGCATGAACGTGGGAAAAATATATAATAGATCACTTTTTAGTCAGCAGAAACATCTGGAGAAAGACTGAAGATGTTAGAGTTAGAACAGGCCCAAAAATCGCAAGCGACCACTTCTCACCACTGATAAATTAGGAAAATATATAGAAAAAAAAAAGAAGTCGTCAACAAAAAATTACATGCTTCAAACTGAGAGAACCTGAGAATAGACAAAAAATCAAAAATATAAATACAAGAATCAACTGAAGAAACAAGGAATAATTTAAAAAGTGTAATCTCAGAAACTGTTGATCAGATTTGCCGAACATCAAAAATAATTATTCACAAATCAAGAAAACACACTAGTGGTCTGAGTCGATGGAGAAACCGATTAGAAGAAAGGAACAAATCTGGAAAAAATATTACTTCGAAATCAGAGATGAATTATGAGAAATAGAAAAAATAAAGGGAAGAGAGAAAAAAATTGGTGATGGAAGAAAAAGAAATGTCATTGGCAGAATTCGGAGAGAAACGCGTTTCCATTAAAAATGGCATGAAAAAAAAGTTAGAAAATAGAAAAAAAAAGAGCCATCGTAAAACCGCAGGATGGGATATTAACCGGAGAAGAAATACACGAGTCTAGAAGAAGATGAAGGTATGAGCAAGATCAGATAACAGTAGGCATGATAAGAGCAGGACAAGAATAGATAACAGGCATACAAGAAATAATCATAAATAAGCTACAAGCACCAGAAGGTTCGGAAACAGGGATAATAACAACCCTACAAAAATGGAGAAATGAGAAACAATTACAGAGAGTTAAGCGCAGTAGGAGAAATTCTAGTATTCCTCAAATTGGTATGTTTCTGGTGGAATACAAATGACGAGTTGTGAGGATATGCTAGAAGTTGATAATGAGTCATTTCTCATCATACATTCAGCATAGGAGGTTGCTGAGATTTTTGGTTCTAATCATATTTTTTACAATCTGAATTATAACTTCCGAGTTTTTTTTTCTGTTATTTGGTATAATTTTCCTATTTGGAAAACATCTACTAATCTGAATCAGGGGCTAAAAGAAAAAAGCACCAAAACACATACATTATGAATAAGCTCATTTTTCAATCGGAACTTCATGATATTATAAAAAAAAATAGTAAGCAATAATTCGATCCAATTGTAAGGAGCTGAAGAAATAAATCGGAATGAAATTCTAAACGTCCGAAAAACTATCGGATCAAAATCACATAAAAAGTTAATTACAGATTTTCTAAGAGGATTTTGATATGTGTGGGTTCCTATTTCCTATTTCACAACAAATGATGATTTCTCTTATTTATTTTCATTTTACTTTTTCGTTGAGCTGACTAATGAATATGTGCCATAGAACAAGTCGTTTTGGGAAAGCATTAGGATTAGAGGACCATCAAACGCAACTCCTTATAATTCCATTTCAGAGCGTTAGCAGCATTTCAACATTGAATTCTAGTAAGTTGGTTTTGATCTGTTCACCAATAATCCCCTAAAAGCAGCTGGTTATAGATTTAGGTGTGTCCATGTTTGTCCTAGAGCTTTAAACTTGTCGAAGCTTCAGTTATCGTAACAAAGATACGAGGGTGAGAGGGAAGGTTCATAAAAGTATTGGATAAATCACAAATCATTCGCAAATGAACAAAGTCAGCTGCAAAGCAATTTATCAAATTACACATGCACTGTTTCCTCAGTCAACATTTTCTTATATTCGGAAGAACGGGGTTTGTGGTAAAGTGGTGATTACCGTAACCCTCCTGACGTTGGTTCGAGCCCCACTATCGACAAAAAAATGCCCAAGAATAGACAGCTTCAGATCCCTCTTTATTATGTGAGGCCCCTGTTATCTTAACTCGTACATGTTTTCAATTAGAACTTCTGGAAGTTGGTAAGACAACTAAGATAGCGGATAAAAATACTTCTGGGCACACTTTTTTAAACCCCTGAATAATTTTTTAAATGATTTGCGAATCATTTCCTTCATACACGCTCCATGGAATACGTTCCCTAATTGTAGAAAGGTGTGAAATGTTTTGAGACTGGTAGTTCTGCTTTCAAACAGGGTGTTTCATTATTGATTGCGAATATTTCTTCCTTAAATCCTGGCATGATTCAAAAAATAAATTAATATGTCATTAATCACTCACTCAATTGAAAAAGAGTAATGAGAACGGGACAAAAAATTGGTTTTTCCTGACCATGTTTGAGAATTGCAGAAAGTTTTTTGAATTGCAGTAAGACATAAAAACAAATAAATTCCAGGAAAAATCTTTCTTCTACTTCTGATGTAGCTTACGTTTCCTTGAATATTTTCAATAAATAAAAAAAATTATACGTCACCGTTTATTCAAAAAAATAAATACTATTCTCATTTTCTGTTGTATTTCTAGAGAATATGATTATGCGGTTTCTCAAGCCTTCTTCGATACGAATTGGGGTGCTGTTAACCAGCATCCCAAGGTGTTTTATTTCTCTCATTTAATATAAGTAAAACGAATATAGTAGCTTTCAAATGTAATCTCGAAGATGTGCCTCTAGACAATGAAACAATTGAAAATATTGACTCTACTAAGTTTTCACGACTATTCATTGACAGCAAATTGAAATATGATAGGCATGTTGAAAAAATGGAGAATAAGATTTCTCCAGGGTGTTATGCTGTGACAGTTATTTCTAGAAAGCTTGGTAGTGCCACTGCCAGGACTGCATATCATGCTCTAGTTGAATCCCACCTGAGATATGCTATACCTTTTTGAGGGGTATGTAAATCCAATCTGCTGGATTCTGTACTCAAACTGCAGAAGAGAGCCATCAGAAATGTTTATAAACTAAGTCCACATGACTCATGCAGACAACTGTTCACAGAGAATAGGATACTCACGGTCGTGGCTCTCTTTGTCTTGGAAACAGTGTGTCTTATAAGAAAACATATTTCTTAATTTGAATTCACCTCTACCCTTTACAGCACTCGCCTGAGCAACAGAAATGATTTGAAATTACCAATACCCTCTTCAACTCTGATAAAGGACTCCCTTGTATATAATGGTACAATCATTTGCCCAACCATCTCAAAGAAAGCCACATCAATATTGAAAGTTTCAAAAGAAACGTGCGATAACTACTCAGTTGTAGACCCTATTATAGTTTGCATGAATATTATAATGACAACTTCTAACTCCAAATTTGAGCCGTTCGACCGATTTTCACATAAATATCAGTCATTTGTGAATATTTGTGAAAATTTATTTATTGTTTGTTCTTTATGTCTTGACAATGCATTGTATTTTCAACTCAATTTTATGCTGTTTAGATTAAGAATTACATTTATAACATATTAGTTTTTATTTTTACTCTATATAATAAACTCATCGTATCCAATATTTGTTAGAATAAAACAATTTACAATTGACAAAACGTACATACTATATTTCTATTTATACTAGTTACACGAATATTATATAGTCTTATTATACATATTTTATTGTGTGAACATATGTGGTATCTAAATTCTGTATATTTATTCTTTTTACTTTGTCAACAAGAACTTGATTCTTTGGACAATAAAGTATATTTGGATTGATATAAAATAAGATTTTCTGAAAAAGTAATATTAGTTTATGCTTTTTGAAATGTTACAGTGGTCAATTATTTTTTTGTCAAATACCGTTTGTTGGAAGCAAGTCAGGAAGTTATTTTTACTACGAAAAAAATGGTCATTATGAAAATAAAATTTATTTTGTGGAAAATCTTTTTTTGTGGTTGAAAATATTCATGAATATGCCACCTAGTACTAGTAGATATAGACCACACTTCTCCCTAAAAATCAGAAAAACAATATCTTAAACGGTGTCAAACCTATCGAGAAAATAGTTTTTCAAATATTAGTTTAGTTGAGGGCCTATATTGATAGGAACTTAAAAAAATGCAACGATTGAGAGTATTAGCATACAATTATGAAACACTCTGTATATTCTATTTTTTGCACATTGGTAGATGTAAAGGATAAAATATATTCAAATCCTCATTCATAGAGTCGGAATGGAAAACACTCTCGAACACCAAAATTTCAAAGAAATAATGAGGGCTCCATCCAAAAATAAAAAAATGTGGTGGAATAAAGTATCTAAGTATCCCACAGACAGTGAATGTGGCAGTTTCCTTTATCTCAGCAGAATCCGACAATTGAAGGTCTTTGGAATATACTTCCATATTGTACTTCAGAGCAGTATAGTTAAAATAAGGAAAGAGGAGTCTAAAAAAAACAAAATGAAAGTGTGCAGATTCTTTTAACACATAATGAATATTTTCCAAGACAACCGAATTCAAACTGCTAGTCGAGAAATAATACGTTCTTTCTTTGAGACAGACAATCTGTTGTTATGACCCACCCCAGTATTTCGAGAAAATATCTCGTAGAAGTTCAATTTTCTGATTTCTGGTCAACGTCTCCCTCGTAGAATTTTGTAGGTACATCTCCACTTCCCACCCTTAATCCATTCGCTAAATCTGAATTTGCATTTTAGATTCGAACTCTCGTTCAAATTGGAATTAAACACTTATTTCGTTTTATCAAGCTCGTCTGTTTATCTTGCCTGAATCGGGAGTTTTATGACGGAGGAGCACTTCAATCACCTGCAGATTGCTCTTTTCAGGGCTGTGAAATCTCTCAGTTTGTCTATCTAAATAATAAGTTCATCGTAAAGAACCATTCCAATTGTGAATATATGATTAGATCAATTAATTTGCTGAAAGTTCAGTTCTTATGTTTTAAGATTTCAATCTCGATATACAGCATGTCCCATTTTGAGCAGAGAACAAATTAACAATTACTCTTGATGAGATCTATTAATTTTTCCGAGATGGTCTGAATGAAAAATACTCTGGCCGGATAGGGTAATTTTCTTTAGGAAGTTTTATAAGTGAATAGAGTTTTGGAATTTGAGGGTTCATAATAGTGTATCTTATTTTTTCATAGTCGTTAAGAACATATTGAATTGATTTTAGTATTTCTTTATCTTCTTTCTGGTAAAAACATGTAGGATCTTCTTTCAAGATATAAAAAAACTCCGAATTCAAGAACTCTGAAGTATTTTGTAAATAATCAGCTTTATTAATCGCGATCACCGTTTTTCCTTTGTCTGTCCTTTATCTAACCAGGTTAATTTGAATAATTCGCCCCTTTTAAATCTGTAAAGAATACTGAAGTAATCAACATTATATCTGCTCTGAAGGACAATACATCGTCTGGTCCAGATAAAATCTCAGTTTACCTTATAAAATATACATAAATTTTGTGCTGAACCATTGTGTTATATTTTGAACTTGATTCTTACAAGTGGAATTGTGCCTTCCCGTTTCAAGGAATCAACTACAACTCCAATTTCTGAAAGTGGCGACAGGAAAAAGCTAACAATAACAGGCCAATAACCGTAATGAATAATTTTGCAAAAGTTTTTGAAAAATGTTTAAAGGCTAGACTGATGCATTTTTGTACTAAAAATAATATTTTGTCAGAGAGCCAATTTGGATTCAGGGAAAACCTCTCAACAGAAACAGCAACATTTCAATTGACAAACACTGTGTTTGGATGTTTTCAAAATCAACAGAAATGCCTAACGGTGTTCTCAGATCCTGCTAAGGCTTTCGAGACCATTAATCATGAAACGGTATCAGGGGCTTGTCATTAGAGATATTGAAAGATTATTTATCGAATAGAATGTAGGTTGTTAAATTGAATACTTCCTTCAGTGATTCATTACCAATCACCATAGGGATTCCACAGGGGACAGTAATGGGCTCCATCCTCTTTCTGCTATACATTAACATTATTTTCTGTATTGAACAACTTGGAGGTAACTTAACGTCCTACGCTGATGATATCGCTGTTTCTTTTGTAGGTAACTCCTGGGATGAAAAAGATGAAAAGGGAATGAAAATGATTTTCAGTTTGCTCAATAATCGTTCATTGAGCCTCAATATAGAAAAGAACAAACTTTTTACGTTTTCCTCAACGGCTAAAGATCAATCAAACTTTCAAACTCTTCATATCCATACACTCGACTGCAAAGGTTCCACTAACTGCCAATGTCTCACTGTAAAAAAACACAATATATTAAATATTTGGGGGTTATGGAAGACCAATTTCTGCGCTGGAATGAGCATATCACCTAAACTACAAAAAGATTGCGTAAACTGATTTACAAATTTTACTAGCTCAGGAATATCTTGGATGAACAGACTCCAGCATTCGTTATTGTATCGTTATATTGGGCGGAACGTTCAAAACTACATTGTGGAATTTGGAGACCGTCCAAAATACCCTACTGAAAATTATTTTGAAAAAAAAAGAAAAGATTCTCTACTGCAATGCTGTACAATGAAGCAAATGTCTTCACTGTGAAAAAACTCTATACCAAGCAATGTCTCCTGGGGGTTATCAGTAAACCATTGAATTTCAGAACATACCTACATAATACACGACGCAACACAAATCACGATATTGAAGTTCCTTTCGCTCGGCTCCATCATAATCAGAGGTTTGTAACCTATATCGGACCCAAACTCTATAATCAATTACCTTCAGAACTAAAAAATATCACCAGTATTAAAACAATGAAACTGAAATGGAGAAACTTTGTGGTGAACAACTTCAAGTGCTTGAAAGCCACAATAGAAAACTTTCAATGGCCACTCATATTTGATCTCAAACATGAACTGTCTTCATTCCCCACCTATTTGGAGTTTCGAATTGTATTTTTTTTGATGAAAACAGTAATGCCAAGACACAAGCTTGCTCAGGTGGCATCACTTCTCTAAAAACGTATACTCATCTCATCTCTCGAATATGTATATACTCATGATATATTTAGGCCTATTTCGGCTACTTTATTATATTTTGTTTAAATTTTTATTTAGAAGCGATATTATGTATGAAATGATTCTATTGGACAATGGCCAATCCCTTGGATCATTGTCCAATCGAATCATTTCACACAAAAGTGATTGCAGATTGCATCCTGAAAAATGCGCTCTAGCAGAATATGTAAACAGTTTGGATCACCGAATGAATTTTGAAGTAGTAAAAGTGTTAGCGACTGAGTCACATAGATCAAAAAGAACTTGCTTAGAAATGGATTTCATTTCACAATCAAATAATTGCATGAACAAAAAGAGTGACATCACTCCTTTTTAATGTCATTAGACTCAAAACCAAATTTTTTTAGTTTTCATAATGAAACCATGTTATCCAACACGACCTAAAGGTCAACCACAATCCGGTTATATATTGAATTTTATTGTTAAAAATTCAACAGTTGGTAACACCTAACCTCAAACGTCATAGTTGACGTTTGTCAAATGTCAATTGTCTCTAGAAAATGACATGTACCAGTACCACTTTATACACCACATGGTGATATTACCTTCAGTATAGTTTTTTACAATTTTAATGTGTTTTACAACTATTAACTTTACTTAAACTTTATTCTTCATTTTACCTGGATTCACAATGTACGAACAATACAAATTTTGTGTAACATCATGGAAACCAACCTCAACATAGATGTGAGCTATAATATGAACTGACATTAAAAAAAATAACCCACCTGTATTGTTCCTCTATTGTAGTCTCCCTGATGATGGGGATAAATACTCCCGAAAGCTTGGAATAATCTAAAAAGAGTTTTCCTTTTCCTTTGCTGCAAATTGTTTTTGATAATAAGCATCAAAAACTGTATCTTGACAAAAATTTTCATAACTTTAGTTTCATTTCCAAGGCACTCTATGGTTTTTTTTCTTCATCAAAAACGGCAAAAGTTTATTAGGCAATTTTTGTTTTGAAATTTGACTACACCACTGGATTTGTAGCCGTTATAAATGAAAACCATGGAAATTTCATAAAAAAATATTGGTTAACAACAAAGTTACAACAACTTTAATTTTGGAAACAAAGTATTTGATTATAATTTTTATTTAGATTATAGACATATTTAAAATCTGGCAACACTGCCGATACAAAGTAGAACACCAGTGAATTTGTACAGTGGAAATCCGAAGTCAATAGCTCATTCCGTTCTACAGTTATAACTCCTGAAAGTATGGTAATGTGAGCGATTTGTGGTGGAAGCGATTTTGTAATAAAAATCTGATTACGCCACTGGATTTGTAAATTATATTCCCTTAGAATAATTCATTTGAGTTTAGGTTATAAGTGTATTCGAGAATAACAGAAAATTAAAAATTTATTTTCAAGTTATGCAGTCTTCCATAGCCGATGAAAACGAAATGAACGGAATCAAGTTTCACAGTATCAAAATTATTTATTGAATAATATAACAGAAAGCAGGACAAAAAATGTCCCTTTTAAATTTTGCAAAACTCAATTAAAACAAGCTTTCAGAGAAGGTATCAATAATTTGAGGAAAGCTGAACTAATACATTAGGCATAGGTATTGTACTAAATCAATAGTAGGCTGTGATTTAGTACCTACACTACAAATCGCTCACATTACCATACTTTCAGGAGTTATAACTGTAGAACGGAATGAGCTATTGATGGATTTTCGCTGTACAAATTCACTGGTGTTCTACTTTGTATCGGCAGTGTTGCCAGATTCTAAATATGTCTGTAATCTAAATAAGAATTATAATCAAATACTTTGTTTCCAAAATTGAAGTTGTTGTAACTTCGTTGTTAACCTATATTTTTTTATGAAATTCCGATGGTTTTCATTTATAACGACTACAAATTCAGTGGTGTAGTCAAATTTGACAATGAACTTTTGCCGTTTTTTATTAAGAAAAAAAACATAGAGTGCCTTGGAAATGAAACTAAAGTTATAAATTTTTTTTTGAGATTGACTGAAATATGCGTATTCTACAGGGGTAGTTCTATCTTAAATGGGTCACACTGTATATATATATATATATACAGGGTGAAATCTAGCCTCTTGCATATTGCACAATCGCTGACAGATGTAGTCTAACAAAATAACGAAAAAATAAACAGATTTTTTTTTGAAATTTATACGAAAAGTCCGTAACAATCCAGAAAAATAAAATGAGAACAAGGTTTTTTTTTATCAAAACTTCGCTGTTTCACGTTTCTCAAAATTTGAAGAAATTTGAGAAAAAAAAATGTTTTTTTTATTTTACTTTTTATTTTTGAATTTTTAAATATTGTAATTCGTTATGAAATGGCATTATACAATCGTCATTCACGAGTGTGCAAGAGGTTAGATCACACCATGTATATTACATGTTAACTAAATGTTTTATTTGTAGACTTGAAGTTATTAAAAAAAAATAGTGATCACTATCAATTATTTCCATAGGCCATTGTTCCTTTCGATTAATTTTTACATTTGTGTCTTAAATCTACGAACTACGAATTCTGAATTTATCCTTCGTGTTTGTGAATGATCTCGCTCTAACTGAATAAATACATATATTTATTTGAAGACTATAATTTTGAGTATGATGACAGTATATCAAAATTTATATAGGATTCAAATTGAAAATAAAATAATATTTAAAAAACCTCTTTGAGGACAAGCTTTTATTCAAATGCGCTAAACAGTACAAAATAATTGCTATGGATGTCTGACGTAGATTATTCCGTGAGTTACAGATTCAAAGTTTTCAGTTCGAATACAAAAGCGACAAGCTTTTGAATCTTTAACTCACGGAGTGAGCTACGTCACACATTCAAAGCAATGATTTTTTACTGTTTAGCGCACTTGAATAGAAGCTTGTCTTCAGAGAATTTTTTTATTGATTATTTTATTTTGTGCTTTTTAGTTAGTACGCCTCAATCTATGCATTTCTGTTGAAGCATCGTTATTATGAGGCTTTTTTCCTGTAAGTTTGAGATATCTTGTTCTTCAATGAGGAAACCATAGACAAATTAAAAATAATGAGACTGTTTGAAACATTGGCGAACTTGACCACCAAGTTTTTGGTACGGCCAGTCGCGCATGGAGGCGCTGCCCGCAATCGACAGACGAATGATAACATGATAATTTTCCAATTTTGACATTTGTCAGAAAATGACAAACCATGTAATTATTTCAGAATGATTCTACTGTTATTGTCTTCGAAAAATTAATGATAGAAATTATACTATCTGAACCCAACGTCGTAAATATAATGTTTTGTTGACGCTGAAATTCCTAGCAATATTTTTTTACAAGGTAAAATATAAACTGTTTTTCATAAACTGATACTTATTTCCATCCATCAGTTGCAGATTTTTTTTTTTAAATTGGTACTTATTTCCATCCAAAAGTTTCCATTTCCTATCACCATTTGAGGAAGTACGATGTGGATGGTCTACTTAATGATTATCATCAAACTGGAGTGTTTGTTATACCTACTCGTTCTCCTATGTGCTAATAAATTAACAAAATTATTGAAGGTAGGTTGTTTTTATTTTGGTTGATTTCATGATAAGACTGAAGAATATTTTTAATTTTGTTGTTTTTCAGAGTGTTATTATTGTTTTGTCTGTAGTTGTACCTTGTCCTAGATGAAATAAAATGTATTTTTTATGGTGTTTAACTTATTATTCTTATTTTATAAGAACTTCAATTCTGTTCTTGATATCATGAAACAAAGATTTATTTTGAAACTTTCGAACTAACGTTCTACGAATCGATTACTGTATATATTTTATTAGTGATCGATTTGCCATTCCTCTATTTCATATGATACAGCCATTTATATAAAATACAGGAATGGCAAATCGATCACTTATAAAATAAACACCATGTAAAAGTAATACATTTGAAAAACCCGCCTTATCTCAATCGGTAACTGAAGATAAATTTGTTTTACCAACTGTACTAACTTAGTTCGGCCAGTTGCGAGATATGTCGCCACTGTCTTAACGTGGTGCCAACTTTTCCTGCAGGTTTGACAACTCTCTTTATTTTTAGTTTCTCTATGATTAATTCGTCCGCCATCCTGAAGTTAACATCTTCAATTAATGAATTTTGAAAAAAAATCGATTATCTTTAACCGAATTCATAATCACCGACCACAAAAACACCGACATAGCAATTTTGAATCGGAACGTTCCATAATCATAAAACTCGTTCACCATCTTAGAGTCGCCATCTTGAATTTATGAATTTTGGGTATGAATTCATAACCTCCGAATCCAAAATCCATAATTACAAAACTCGTTCGCCATCTTGGAGTCGCCATCTTAAATTTATGATTTTTGACAAAAATTTCATAATTTCCGACCCCAAAAACCCTCACATAATAGTGATTAACAACAAATTTATTTCATCGTAAAAAATCGTGGGGTGCTTGATGTCAATTGTTGTTAATATTTCATGGACAGATATTGGTAAAAGTAGAATCATTATGAGAATATCTTAAAAAGCACCCCACGCTTTTTACGATGAAATAAATTTATTGTTAATCACTGTATTCTCATTTCAAACTCATTTGAAATTATTTTCTACTTTTTAGTTCAGTTTTCTATTAAAGCGTGTTCTTTAATTTTCAAACTATTATTTATTTTTAACTTTTTAGTTTTGTTTTCCATCAAAGCGTGTTTTTCAGTTGTTCAAACTATTATTATAATTATTTAATTTTTTCAACTATTATTCTCCAATTTTGAATATAATCGGACCATAATCACAAAACTCGTCCGCCATTTTAGAGCCGCCATCTTGAATCGTTCAATTTTGACAAAATATTCATAATCTCCCACCCCAAAAACTCCCACATACCAATTTTGAATAGAATTGGACCATAATCACAAAACTCGTCCGCCATTTTGGAGCCGTCATCTAAAATTTTTCAATTTTTACAGAAGAATCATGATCTCTGACCACGAAAACCCTCAGATACCAATTTTGAAGCAAATCGGACCATAATCACAAAACTCGTCCGCCATAATGGAGCCACCATTTTTTTTTTTCCAAACAAAAATTTCTGAATGCATTGTCACCGGAATTATGTACACCTGCCAAATTTCAAATCATTCGTACGTCTGGAAGTGGGTCAAAATCGCGCCCAAATGAGTCGGTTACAAACAAACATAAAAAGGAACACAAGTGAACTCAGAGTTCGAAGTAATAATGGGTACAACAAAATTCCGAGGTTGCAGAAGCATATCGAAAATATCGCATTATCTGTTAAACCTGAAATTCCACTTGCGATCTTTCAACCCAAGGAAAACGTATTTTTTATTCTTCTGCGCCATCGTGAATAATATTTTCTGTGAAACTCTTCCAAAGTATCTTGATGGCTTTTCCGCCCTCGAAAGGGATATCTCTGCAAAAACTCTCTTCGCTGATCATTTTTCGACGTGAAATTTCACATTTCACCGCCATTCAGCCGGTGGTAGAAGATTAATTTCCTGACGCGCGCTAGCGACACCTATCCACTCCGAACGACGGACGACTTTCTCATCCGAAAACCACCTTTCATCAATTCCTCCTTTCTGTGTGAAAGTCAGCCGGGCTGGCTCATTTGTTTCTAGCTGATTTGTCTGGTTTTCGTCGCGCCTAGTCGAAGCCTGCGGCTGGAAAAACACTGCGGTGACACCTCCAAGTGACATCCAATTTCCACCGCGTCATCGCTCCTCATTCTGCCTTGACAAAAGACCCAAGGCATCGTAGGAATACGGGCGACGTGGGGGGGAATAAGGAGAGATGCACCAGCTAGGTACACATATAAAGACCTAATCAGGGATTCTTTTTACTGCTGAATTAATACATGCATTGCGAAAAATATAAATGTATTCTGTAGAACTGATGGGGGCTACCATCGAGTGGAAAATAAAAAATAGTAGTAGGTAATTATAATGGGAATAATTAAAGAAAACTTGAAAAAATGTATTAATTTGAAGACAGTAAAAGTAGTATACTTCTGCCAGACATCTAAGATACTCATTATAAATGGTAATCCGACACTGTTATCATGGTCCATTGTTCGAGGTGTGAAATACAATAGAAGAAGGGCTGAGGTTCCAGGTACGGATTTGAAAATATGTAAATTATCTCCTATATTACATTTTAATGCGCGAATTGAAATTTGTCCACGTAATTTGACAGTAAAGACTAGTTTAATTGATTTTTAACCTTTTTATATTAGGTTTGGATTATGTTATAAACTAATTTGCTTAAAATACATAGAACAGGCCGTCAATTAAACATATCATCATGTGTGAAAATTTCATTGTATCGAGTACGTCCCTGCTTGTGGTCGGTCGACCGCTTAGTCTTATCAGTAATGAATAATAATGAGTATCTTAGATGTATTGCAGTACTATACTCATTGGTGAACGACAACAAAAGTCATATGGTTCTGAGAAATAGAATGAAAAGAACAAAAGAAACAATATTTGATTATAAATATAATCAATATATTGATATACAGGTTGTGAGTACGTTGCCAAACTTGTGAGTGAGTGATTCTTTGGGTAATTCTAAAACGAAAAGTTCATATAAACATAGGTCCGGTAATGCTTCGTTTTCAAGATACCGGCTGTCAACATTTTTAAAAGAAATAGTTTTTTCCTAAATATCTTGATAAGCCTTCAGCCGAATTCGTAAAAATTTGGCAGTGTTATTTGGGGTAGCAAGATTAAAAATATCATGTCCAGTAGCGTCCTGGAAGGCACCTTAACCCATATTTTTGACAAAAACAAATAAGCGCCACTGAATTGTTTTGCAATTTTTGTATTGTTTTCGCATTAAGCCACTAAAACTGCAACTTTTTCATTCCCAGCATTTTTTCGTATCTTGCTTTGTTTTTGAGAAAAAAAATAAATTCACTTTATTGTTATGTGGTAACGCCGGAAATTAAAAAAAAACATGAAACAAGAAGAACCCTTTATTAAAACCACACTTAAATAAATGGTATGCAATTTTTTTCAGTAAGAAAACATTTAACAATAAGTAACACAAAACTTATAATAGTTGCTCAATAGTTGCATATGTCTTATCTGATCACATATATCCCGTATCCGTTGGATTAATTTTTCTTCAGTGTTGACTGGAGTTTTATAAACGAGGGACTTCAAATGTCCCCGAAGTAAGAAATCTAAGGGATTTAAATTCGGTGACCTGGGTGGCTATGACTGTGGACCTGCGCGACCGATCCAGTTTTCTCCATAAGTTGCATCCAGGAATTGACGTGCTACTATGCTAAAG
Organism: Gonioctena quinquepunctata; assembly: GCA_018342105.1. Classification (NCBI taxonomy): domain Eukaryota; kingdom Metazoa; phylum Arthropoda; class Insecta; order Coleoptera; family Chrysomelidae; genus Gonioctena; species Gonioctena quinquepunctata. Next base: position 98,624 of record JAFIRS010000444.1, read on the forward strand.
TGAGGTGGGGCCCCATTGTGCATGAACCACATTGCTTTTCTTACTGTCAGTGGGACAATTTCTAATAGTACGGTTACCACAAATTCCAAAAAATGACTATACTCTTGACCATTTAATCTCGGGGGTAAAAAATTAGATAATCATCCATAACACCAACTCAATCATTCACGGAAAACTGTTGTTGATAATGATGTTCTGTAACCACATGGGGATTTTCTTCAGCCCAGTTATGATTGTTATGAAAGTTAATAATTGAATTTCGGGAAAAACACGCTTCATCGGTAAACAATATACGGGATAGAAATGTCGGAAATGCTGCCTGTTGTCGCAAAAGCCAAGTAGAATAAACAACTCGCTTGGGAAAATCGCAGGTAATAACGCTTGCTCACGCTGTATGTGGTAAGGATACAGTTGATATTCCCTTAAAATCTTCCATACAGTAAAGTGACAAATGTTTAATTGTTGTGCAATTTTGCGTGTACTTGTATCGGGGCTACGCACAACTTCACGTAAAACTGCTTCCTCCAGCTCCACTGTTCTTACCATAGACAATAAAAATAAAGAGACTGTTTGAAACATTGTCGATCTTGACCACCAAGTTTTTGGTACGGCCAGTCGCGCATGGAGGCGCTGCCCGCAATCGTCAGACGACTGATGAGATGACCATTCTCCAATTTCGACATTTGTCAGAAAATAAAAGTTTATTGTTGACACATGTCATCGAAAAATTAATGATAGAAATTATACTATGGAGTCAACGTCGAAGATAGAATGTTTTGTTATTCGAATTGACGCTGAAATTCCTAGAAATAGTCTTCTACAAGGTAAAATATAAGCTGCTTTTCACGAACTGATACTTATTTCCATCCATCAGTTGCAGAATGTTTTTCAGAAACTGATACTTATTTCCATTTCCTATCACCATTTGAGGAAGTAGAAAGTACATGTTCTACTTGATTATCATCAAACTGGAGTATTTGTTATACCTACTCGGTCTCCTTTGTGCTAATAAATGAACAAAATTATTGAAGGTTTGCTGTAAATGTAATTTGATTTTATTTTGATTGAATTCATGATAAGACTGAAGAATGTTTTTAATTTTGTTGTTTTATTATTGTTTTGTCTGTAGTTGTACCTTGTCCTAGATAAAATTAATTGTGTTTTTATAGTGTTTTACTTATTATTCTTGTTTTATAAGAACTTTAATTTTGTTCTTGATATCATGAAACAAAGATTTATTTTGAAACTTTATTTTAACCACGAACGAACTAACAGATTCTACGAATCGATTACTGTATATATTTTATTAGTGATCGATTTGCCATTCCTGTATTTCATATGATACAACCATTCATATGAAATACAGGAATGGCAAATCGATCACTTATAAAATATATACCATATCACCATAAAAGTAACACATTTAAAAAACCCGCCTTATCTCAATCGGTAACGGAAGAGAAATCTGTTTTACCAATTGTACTAACTTAGTTCGGGCAGTTGCGGAATATGTCGCCACTGTCTAAACGTGGTGCCAACTTTTACTGCAGGTTTGACAACTCTCTTTATTTTTTGTTTCTCTATGGTTCTTACCGTTGCAGGTCTCCCAATAAGAGCAGACGATTTTTGGAAGGTGCCTGATTCACACAGCCTTTCGTGTATTCTTACAAATGTTTGTCTATTTGGTACAATACGATGAGGATATCTTTCTTTATAAATGCGTCTAGCCGCTCTGGAATTGCCTTGGGCCATTCCATAGACAAAATGTCTATCGGCCATTTCTGAGTTTGTAAACCGAACCATTTTCCAATATCAGTAACGAATTTTATAGCCTAAAACTCTCAAAAACACTTCTAATAATTACTATCAAATAATTACGTATGCACTGTTTCAAGTTGTGTCAAAATTTGTTTGAACAATTTTTTTTCTTTCCATGGCCCTCTAACTTTACTTTCAAAACACTGCAGTATTAATTAACGTTCTTTGTTTCATCGAAAACAGTTAATCTAAAAATTCAAAAGATGACTTTCGTGTAATTTTAATTGTTCAATCATAAATAAAAATCTCGTTATTGCATATCCATGGACAACAATAAAAACATTCATTAATAATTAATAAAAAAAAGTTATTGCTTACTTTTGATAACAATTTTTAAGACTAGAATAGACTATTGATATGGAAAAAAATAGGAAGTACACCCCAGTTTTTGATGGTTTGGTAGTTCAAATTTTGTATTTTGTTGTCCCAGGGACATGCAATAAAGTGATTTTCATGTTTTTTCTCAAGAACAAAGAAATATACGAAAATAATTCTAAAAATAATGAAAAGTTGTAGTTTCAGTTGCTTAATGCGAGAAAAATACAAAAATTGCAAAAAATCAGTGGTGCAAATTTTTTTGGGTCAAAAATATTGGTAAGGTGCGTTCCGGGACGCCACTGGACATGATGATTCCAATCTAGTTAGAGCTAAATCAGCCCCTTACTACCCCAAATAACACTGCCAAATTTCAACAAAATCGGCTAAAGCATTATTGAGATATATAGGAAAAAACTATTTCTTTTAAGAATATTGACACTCTGTTTCTTGAAAACAAAGCATTACCGGACCTTAGGTTATATTAACTTTTCATCTTAGAATCACTCAAAGAATCACCCCTTCGAGATTGGCCACGTACTCACATAACACCCTGTACAGATAGACCGTAATATTGGAAGTAGGGATACAAAAGTTTCAAGCAGGATTGATAATACAACACGAATATACTACTTAATAAACAAAGAACAAGAGCAACAATGAGCAATATATGAAAGAGGTCAACAAATAGTTGTATGACTATCTTATTATCCATATAAAATACGAGAGAACAAAAGCAATAGGAAAGCGCATCTCTGATGTTTGCTTTTCTTGAGTTAGCCTACGAGAAAAAATTCAGTGAATTGAACAAGTGGAGAGAGAATAAAGATGTGTTGGTGGCATATACCTTTGCTGCTAGTAAAAGGTTTGCTGTTTCATCACTGTGGACGAAATATTCCATGTTGAAAATATATATATATATATATATATATATATATATATATATATATATATAATATATATATATATATATATATATATATTGATATTTATGGTAAGCTGATTGCTTTTCTATCAATCCTAAACCTAGAGACCAAAATAGGCCAAGATTCTTGAACAAGAACACATCAGGCAATTCCTGCAAGAAGCCACCAAATATAAATACTTGATGATGAACATTGCAGTAATAATGGGCGTAGCTGGCTGGCGCTTGCCAATGTAATGCCTAACGTATCTGAAAGTTGGTAACGTTAAGTCGAATATTTGTACATGACAATGTTATGGAAGATGGTTTTGGTGTTAATGCCGTTGATACCTGTAGCAGGTATGTGCTTTTACGTCCAATACATGTTACCAGTGACATATTTTTTCCAAGATATGTAGGTGGAGGGGGTACGGTATAGTTTGTTGGTATAAACACTATGTAAAGAGTACCTGTGTCAGTTGCTTCCTTTTGAATATACCAAAAATGTATACCAGTCATAGCAAGGGATGTTCTTCGGCTACGATGTTAGCTAATGCTGGAGGCGATCGTACAACTATCGAATGCCACGGTGGAAGACATCAACTGTGGCAGAAGGTTACATTACGGATTCGGTGTCAAATAGACTTGAAACAGCATTTCAAGGTGAGGCTTACAAACCGCTCGGTGGAGGGAAGATTGCAGAACCTTCGGTTGCAGCTCCGTTTGAACCCCCTAACATTTTCATTTGCAGATGCGAAACTAAAGGATGTTACAAATGACAAGAAAAATGTGTGTATTGATATAAATGTGTAAATAAATAAATGTAAAAAATAAATAAGTTGACTGTATAATTTCTTCCATTGTAGCTAGAAGAAATTGTTCTTAGAATTACAAATAGGGCCAATAAATAACTAGAATTCTTTTTTCTGTTTCATTACTCAAGAAATAGGCAGTCAGTGTTTTATAACTCATGGGAAATAATTAGAGGCTCTGATTAGTGCTCAAGCAAACGACAAAGATATAGATAAAATCAAAACAATGTAAGGAAAATACTCTTAAATTAAACTTTTTACAAAAAAGGTAAGAAAACCCCTGGCAAAGATTTAAGAAAAAACTTTGATGGTAAGACTATCGGATTTTTTAAAAGAGTTACTCTCTGATGACCGATATGGGTTTCTCCAGTGAAATCCACACAATGTGTCATTGCTGACTTGAGATCAAAGTATGGATGCTGGGAATCCCTATATCATAATATTTTGTCTTTCTTGATCTTTCCAAGGCTTTTGATACTGTAAATCACGAACTCTAGACAACGGAGCGCGCGGATATACCTTGAAATTATCAGATAGCTTTTAGTTATAGAACGCAGAGTGTACAAATTGAAGACAATATTAGTCCCCAAAAATTGTGAACTTGGAACCAAGGAACGGTGCTTGAACCACCTTCTTATTATTTGTTCAAATAATTTACCCTTACGTGTGATGGTGAAATAACAAGTTTTGCGGATGATACTGTGATATTGTACAAATATAATAAAATAAAAATAGATCTTGTAAAATCCGAATTGTTTTGACCACAAATATCTCACAGTTGACTATGGAAATATCACGTTCCAATAGCCTAGACATTAAATAATTATCTAAATGATAAAAAAATAATAAATATCTAGTTATACCATTGGATAGGCATATTAGTTCATATTATTAATATTATTAATGCGACTACTATTCCATAAATTCAAACATATTTGTAATGTATTGAATACTCATGAAAATTCGTCACTATGCATTAGTTGGATAAGGAGAGGTCTCAGAAAGGCAAAAAAAATGATTTCCATACAAAAATGCTTTCTCAAAATATTATACAACAAATTATACTTACTCTGCCAATTATCTCTATGCAGAAGCAAAATTCTTTGTTATAGGACAACTTTTCTTTCTCTCAATCCATACTAACTTAATATAAAAAAAAAACTCAAATTAATTTTATAATACACCAATTTTCCTGTAAACAAATACAACCAAAAAATTCTTAGATAAACGTCCATTGTAACGTTTTTCAATATTTCTTATTTGTTCAATGGTGTTAGTAAGAATATTTAATAAATCAACATTTATAAACCAATTGCAATATCTTCAGTCGCTTCAAGAAAATTTTGTTCTTCGGGTTTTTTGCTTCCCATAACCTAAAAATGATAAGAATTAATTTTGGAAATCTGGTCCCGAAGTACAAAAAAATAATTAATAATTAATTAAATAATTATGGTTTTTTATTAGCCAAAATATTCAAAAACAGACCTTTTTCTTTCTAATACTGGTATATATATATATATATATATATATATATATATATATATATGAAAGAGAGTAATATATATATATGCTAATGATATTTGAGTATGTTCCATTGGAATTGGAGATAGTCAATGTTTTTTATTTTATTTTATCAATTCTATTCACCTCTCAAATGTACAAAAGAGACTAACATATATAATTATATAAACTTTTCACTTTTTTTTTAAGTTTCTATAAAATCTCATATACAGATATCAGAATATACAGTGACTCAACACATCCAGAAACAGAAAAATTAGTAGCATGGTAGCAGTATGATACAATATTTCTGCGTTCTATTTAAGCACTTATCGAATTATCCCTAATGACATCTTATATCTACTAGTACTTGCTCTCCAAATTCATAATAAAAGATGGCTAAGGATAATTCAGTTCATCTCCACCTGAAGAAACTCTTGTATAGCGAAACACTGTCCTGGTTCTGTAAACACAAAATCATGAAGTTAGGTGTTTTTTGTTTAAATTACGGCTTTTACTGAAATATTTGTCATTGTGCAGTAGAAATATTCAATTATACAGTAATTTTTGGTATTCTAATGTTGCCTGCCACCAAAAATGAATATATTTCAATGATTGATGATTCTTTGAACGTTTACTTTTCAAAAGTTAAGTGGGACATTGCAAAGGAATAGAATATCTCCACTTTTCATGATTGAAGCTCGAAATGAACATTATTGGGGTTATATTTTTCAATCAATCTATGAATTGTTAAAAGTCTTGGTGAAGTTTATTCATGATATTTTGAGTTTCCATTTCATACAGAACGCTAAATACATATAATGTCTCAACTTACGTTTATACCCTCGTAATTCAAGTTTGATGTACAAAAATACCTATTGCAAACCCGTGAATGACGAGTGTATAATGACATTTTATAACAAATTACAGTGGTTGAAAATATGAAAAAAAAATAATAAAACATATTTTGTTCCTTGTAAAATTCGACAAAATTTTTGGGTAGCCTCGCCCGCCTAATTTCAGGTGTCCTACTCAATGGAAAACTTTGGCAATGGCCGAATGCAATAAGCATTTAACTCGACATTTGAATAATGTAGAATGTTGAACTGATTGTGTGGTTAATATATATTGAAATAACCATGTTCCTGCAATAAGAGACAGATGAGACATATCGATAGCCAGCTATCATTTCATTAAAAAGGAAAAATGTCTTATTCCTTAAGGCAGCTAGTCACAAATACCTATTCAATAGGTATATGTTAGTCGAATATCAATAAAAAAAACACTACTTTCCTGGCTAATGTCTCGACGGACGTTGGATTACATCCGATGGATAAACGTGCAAAGTCCTACTAGGTACTTTGCACATGTTTGTTGCGAAATGGATAAATATTAAACGCCTCACTCAGGCTGACCTCCTGTAGACCGGTTTCAGGGTATATGCCCCTCATCAGTACAGGGTAGGTCAAGCAGACAAATGAATAATGTCTGCTTACCTGATTGAAACAAGTAAAATCCATCCACTTCAGAATTCGTTCGGATTGTATTGACAGAATGGAAAACACCTGAGACTTAGGATGATATATCAGTTGGTGATGTTTTAGTTGCAGTAGTTGAGTTGAGATCTCGTTGGATAATGGTGTTATTGTTATCTGCTTGACCAATAGACTTAAAAAACCTGACGTCTTACTGTCGTGCAGAGGTATTTAGACCGATAGCGGGAAGACTGTACGCAGTTCCCATACTGACGTCACATTAATCGTAATTCGTATCACTCCGTGTTACTTAGACTGTGATTTATAGGCTCGTGCCAAGTTCCCGCGTGTAGAGGTGTGCTTGGCATTTTCCAGCATTTATATAGAAACAATGAACATGAACGTTACTCATGAGTGTAGTGAGTGCAAGCGAACATATAAGGGTTATTATGACTCAAGAAGACATACAAAAATATCTCCAAAAAACTCAATTTCACTCGCTAGACGAGTTCACCCTCTCACTGCGATGATTGTTATGTTTAGTGCCATATTTATTATATTATCTGTATATGTACTTTATTTTACTTTATGTATTATTATTGACCTATAATATTTCATTTATATGATTTACAAGGACTAATAACCATATCTATCTATAAAAATATATCATAAACAGAAAATTAATGCAATTGCACCTGTAAACGTAAAAAATTACAGTTTGAATGCAATAACTGTAGTAAACAGTTTGGTCATAGAGATAATTTGAAATTAAATGTTGAAAAAGTGCACAATGCTGCACACCAATCGTGGAGATCGAAACAAAAGTTGTATCTATGTGACTATTCTGCATTTTTTTATAAAAACTTCACCTATTGAACATGAAGACATTCACAGCATTCACATGGAATATTGGACAATTGATTATTATAATACCGGGGAATTTATTATTTGGAAAGAGAATGTAGAAAACAAACATTATCAAAATTCATCAAAGAAAAAGGTTCCCCAATCAGGAATAACAAATTATGTATCTATGCCATAGATCTGGCATTATAAAACAGAGGCGATTTTCAGTGCCAAAAAAACGTTTTATGAATATTGTATTATTCTGTTTCCACCACGCCATTCACTTTGTGCTGAAATTTTCGATAAGGCCAATTTATCTTTTGGAAAACTACAATTTCAGTGATCGGATAATTTGAATGAGAAAATAGAAGTTTTATCTAAATACAATTCTTAAATATATTGTACCTAATTTAATGGCATTTTTCCCAGAATTCATCTACTTCTGGCATATCGCAATAGTCCACTTTGTAATCTACTTTCATTCAGTTACCGTAAATTAGCCGGTCTAGAGATATACACGAATATCGACTTGCACTCACGTTTGCATTGCAGGGTGCAGGCCATGATAAGTCACAGTCTAAGTAACGAGGAGTATTACGGATGGTGTGACGTCAGCATGGGGACAGCGTACTATCTGCCGCTCACACTACCTCTACACGGCAGTAGGGCGTCAGGTTTTGAAGTTTAGTCTGCTTGTCCTACCCCTATACTGATGAGGTGCAAATACCCCGAAACCGTTCTGCAGGTGGTCAGCCTGAGTGAGGTGCTCAATATTTATCCATTCCACAACAAACATTTGCAAAGTACCTTGTGGGACTCTGCATGTTTATCCATCGGATCTAATTCAACGTCCATCGAGGCATTAGCCAGGGAAGTAGTTATGTTTTTCATGGATATTCGACCAACATATACCTTTTGTATAGGTATTTGTAGTCGGCTGTCTTGAGGAATGAGACTTTTTTCATTTTCAATGAAACTAGTTTCCTGCTGAAATTGGAAAAATGCTGTTTATCGAAGTTCAAAATTTTTCTGGAAAATCCTTATCTAGCTCATATGGTCTTTTTTATAACTGTTTTATTCTTTTTATACCCCATATATTTTTTTTATTGGTGCCCCATTTTACCCATTTAAAGCACGCCTCAGTGTGTTTAAATCCAACTTAAAAAAACGCTCGTTTTTTAAAGTTACCATCAACAAATCGAGAAACGTGAAGTCTAAATGACAAATTTTTTATTATTGATCTGACAGGAGTAACTCGTAACGTCAAATAAAATATTACTAACAAATGCAGAACTTTATTCAAACATTATATAACAATTAATATTAATAAATGAAAATTGAAAGTACAATTGGTGTTATTTGATATATTGATATTTCAATTTCGTAAATTGGAGGAAATGGAATTCAAATTAATACTGTTAATATTCTCAGAACGCAATGAGGTAGAACGTCCATTAATGGTATTTCCGATAATATTTGAATATCTGTTTTTCTCATTACCATGACAACGAAAGGTATACTGATGTCACATCACGAATTCAATCATTTTGCATTATAAGTTCTTATTTCTATTTTTTGTAGTAATAATACCAGTATATATGATTTCAAAGTGCACCAATAAAAAAAAATTGCATAAAGTATTCGTGGATAACTGGTCTTAAAAACACTTGCTCTATTTGGAGCACTCCGGCTGCGCCGTCGTGTTCGAAAAATCGCGCGTGTTTCAAAGCCCTTTTTATCCACTTATACTTTAATATACTATTTTTTCCGAAAACTATAGTGTTCGAATTCAGTTAGCCACCACTCTGTAATACGCAGATAAACGCTCTCACGTTACTTCAAGTTTTTCCAAACACTTGATTATTCCTCTGATAATACCGGGTAACACAGCCCTGTAATTTCAGCATTCGTGAACGGATTTTTCTGAAATTTGGTACAGTTATATAAGCAACCATTTTGGATTTGATCACATTACAATCCAATATAGCGGACTCCCGGGTTTTCTGGAAATGCCAGCAACTTTGTTTTTTCAAATGAAACACCCTGTGTATTTTTACATATTCAAGTTCAACAGGTCAAAACAAGTCCAAACCTTATGTCAAATGTAATTTTTTTGAAACAATTAAAATTAAAATTGTTTTTTTATTTTACCTCGTGGATAAATGAGATTTGGTCAAGGCTATTCACAATGAGTTTCACATAATAAAGACACATTTTTTTTTTTAATTTTTCTGGTCACTTATTGATGAATCAACTCAGTCACATCACATTTTGGTCAATTTTTTTTTTCAAATGGAACCCCTATAGGCCACTTACATGTCTCTCTAGAACATACATTCAGGAAAAAATTACATATAATTTTTGTATTTCGGTGCAGTAACAAATTGTATACATTCAAAAATCTACAACTAGTTCATGAGTTGCCTTGCAGTTCGAATAATTTTTCAACTCAGTAAGCTGTGGAAAACAACATTTCTGAATCTTGTCAACGAATTGTGTTTCGCTGTCATCTTTCGTCTCAACTCTCGAAAATTAGTTAACTTCCGAGAATTAGTAGAAATGGAAAATCAAAATTATAGGTTCACAAGAAATGAACAGGTTGATATGTTATTAATTTACGGAGAATGTCTTCAAAACAGTGTCGCCGCTCGTCAGTTATACGCTGAACGATACCCACACAGAAGACACCCACAAAGAACCTTCTTCAAAACGGTGCAGAGAAGATTTCGAAAAGAACACAACAATGGAGAAGATGATCGTAATACATGTATCGTAAGTGAGGAGGCAGAAATGAATGTTTTAGCTTATGTTGAATTTGATCCAACCGCTTCGACGCGAGAATTGGAATACCAATGCAATGTCAGATTTTTCAATTTATAAAAATTTGTTACTGCACCGAAATACAGAAATGTAATTTTTTTCTTTAATGTATGTTTTAGAGAGACAGGTAGGTGGCCAATAGGGGTTCCATTTGAAAACAATTAATTTTTGATCAAAATGTGATGTGACTGAATTGATTAACCAGTGACACAAAAAATAATTTTTCAGAAAAAAAGAAGTTTTTTTATTATGTGCGACTCATTGTGAATAACATTGACCAAATCTCATTTATCCACGAGGTAAAATAAAATTTTACCATTCTCCGTAAATTAATAACTTATCAACCTGTTCATTTCTTGTAAACCTATAATTTTGATTTTCCATTTCTACTAATTTTCGGAAGTTAACTAATTTTCGAGAGATGACAGCGAAACACAATTAGTTGACAAGATTCAGAAAAATTATTCGAACTGCAAGGAAACTCATGAACTAGTTCTGGATTTTTGAATGTATGCAATTTGTTACTGCACCAAAATACAAAAATTATATGTCATTTTTTCCTGAATGTATGTTCCAGAGAGACATGTTAATGGCCCATAAAGGTTCCATTTAAAAACAAAAATTATCAAAATGTGATGTGAATGAGTTAATTCATCACTAAGTGACAAAAAAAAATTCAAAAAAAAATATGTTTCTCTGTTATGTGGGACTCATTGTGAATAGCCTTGACCAAATCTCATTTATTCACGAGGTAAAATAAAAAAACAATTTTGATTTTAATTGTTTTAAAAAAATTACATTTGACATAAGGTTTCGACTTGTTTTGACCTGTTGAATTTGAATATGTGATAATATACAGGGTGTTCTATTTGAAAAAACAAAGTTGCTGGCATTTCCTGAAAAACTGGAAGTCCGCCATATTGGATTGTAATGTGATCAAATCCGAAATGGTTGCTTATATAAATTTCAGAAAAATCCGTTCACGAATGCAGAAGTTACAGGGGTGGCCCGATATCCTGTGTCACCCGGTATATTCAACATACGACTAAATCCGTAGTAACATTATCTACAATTAAGACAATCAGACCAATCATTGGATTGTATAATAAAGGTCAGTAGAAAGTGTATTATTATTATTTTCTATCGCCAAACGACAAAAAAATTGTCAAATCAACCACAAACGCTGCCACAAACACATCATTCTCGCGTTGATCACCGGCTACACTAGAATTATGCGCACATAGCTGTTTGAACTCATAATCATACAACGAACGGACCTATTTCAAAGTGATCTCTATTGCAGATGTTATATTAAAAGTGCATCGCGCGTCCGTCCATCCCACTGTCGGCCATCATGTTTCGCTATGTGCCGACTAATCAGCACGTTTTATTCGAATTGAAACGCACCGTGCATGCATGTCATTGCCTATTAAAATCATCGGCATCATACCCTATTTCAAAGCTTTAATGCGAAAATGTATATCATCTATGTATATTAGAGGTGTTCGTGTCATGTTTGTACCATTACTAACCGGTTAAGGGACTAGTTATTAATCTACCGGATTTAGACGCTATTAATGACGATAATTGGAATAACGATGATAACGTTAAATTTGTGGCGAATCATATTCAGTCGACATTTGATCAGGAGATTCCGGAGATTGCATACATTTTCGTAAAATGTCCTGTGCAGGTAGAGGACAGGACATATTATTATTTGCTTGGTGCTGCGCAACAATTTTCTGATTTTCGGTGCTAAGAACAAACCTGAAAAAAACCACCAGCATCACCAATGATAAGTCCAAATCTAAGGGAACAAGGAAAGCTGAGATTGGTATATGTGTTACCCACATCGCATTCTATGAATTGCCTATATACTCAATCATTCCCAAAAATTATAATCAAATATGGTGAAGCAATTATCTAAATATTTTTATTAGCTCATATAAATAAATAGATGAAAAGTTGAACATTTTCAATGATTATTTTGCCAGCATAGGTACAGATATGGCTAAAAAAATTGACAATGTCGAATCTCTGCCTAATGATTTTCTCGAAGAACCATCCATACAATCAACAATCTTTGTTAAACCAGTAAAGCAATATGAAATAATTGAAATGATATCGAAACTCAAAAACAATTTTTCACCACGCCCCGATGGCATCTCTCTAATATACATTAAAAATATACATACATATCTGGTAGTACCATTAATACATATCATAAACAAGGAAAACTACCTGCCCAATGGAAAAATATCTGTAACTCCTATTTATGAAGCTGGCAAACATGACTGTGTAGAAAATTACAGGCCCATTTCTGTTATAAACAATTTTGCGAAATTTTTTGAATTAACTCTTATTAAAAAAAGATTATTGAATTTTTTTAGCGAACATCAAGTAAATATCACAAAGGAAATACGGCTTTATTAGCAAACTCCAGTATTTATCTGATTAAAAAATCGTGAAGGATTGGGGTTAAAAATTTTCCTAGTTCTTGCCGAAGCTTTCGATACCGTAGCACATTCCAAGCTCTTAAATAAACTTTTCACATACTGTATACGGTGTCAAACTCAACTGCTATCAGAAGACTATTTATCAGCGTTCAAAAAATAAAAATCGACAATCAATTTTGTTCTACAGAAGTTAAAATAGGAGTTCCTCAAGGAACAGTACCAGTACCGATTTTGTTTCTCATCTATATGAATAGCATAAGTACAATTCAAAACTTCAAAGGACATCTCATATCCTATGCAGATGACACCGCTATTATAATTAGAGGGGAATCATGGGAAAACGTATATAAGATTCACAAAAGGTACTACACCTACAGTCTGAATATTAATAAAAAAAATTGTAACTTTCACTTTACTACAAAATGATCAGCAGTAAAAAAATACACTGAGTATTCATCAAAAAGGGTGCTGAACACAAAATTGCTCCTGTCCTCTGATAGAAAGGGTGAAAAATATAAAATACCTGGGTATGGTGGTGGATCGGCACATGAGATGGGGTGTTCACTTTGACTACATAGAGAAAATACTGTTAATTAGAAGATTTTATGAATTACGAGATATTCTGGATAAAAGAAACCTTCTTATAATATATAATTCCTAAGCTGAATCTGTCCTGATATATTGTATAACAGCATGGGGTCGAATGTAAAATAAAACACTTAATCGACAAACAACACAGAACATTTCAATGAAAATTTTAATGAGGAAACCTAGGTTATCCTCAACACATCAACTGTAAAAAAATATTGAGATCTTGAACGTCAGGGGTCTATATTCCTAGTAATGTGTAATATGCTGCCACTAAAAATTAAGCAAATAACAAAAATGGCGAACTATAAACTAAACATCAACAGTTTCATTCTTGAAAACAATACTTTGAATTATATTTTCAATTGATACATACTTCTCTCATTCGCTAATGTCCTTAATTCAAATCTCAGTGCATCCTCCTTTTTTGCTTTCTTTCATTCCTCTCTCTTTTTCTCATTATTCTGTTTTTTATTGTTTTTTCTGTTTCAATTTAAATTTTACATAAAATGATTCTCATTGTAAATTTCGATCTCACCCACTCAATATCAATCAAAACTCACATACGCTATGTAAAATAGTAAATTAAGATTTCCAAATGGAAGTAGGGAACACTACGACACAAGCATACATTGCTTAGATATGTTATATGCTTCGTTTGGGCTTACTTGTTGTTCTTATATATATTTCTGTACCTATTTTAATTTGAATAAGTTTGACTTGACTTGATAAGATTTCGTGTACTTGAATTATATTATCCCGAAGAGTTCGTCGGTTAGAGGACAAGTACAAGACAACAACGTCATTTTATACCGACGTTTCGTCTATATACTTAGACTTCTTCAAGGCAATAAACGATGTTATGAAACATTGTGTTGATGATGAAGTTAAAAACAATTCTATATCACAATGTTTCGAATGAACGGTAAAGAAAATCAAATGGCATGGATGTTAATTTATATCGTCGAACTGTTTTCGGGTCTGAGAGACATATAGGGTTAATTATGTATATAGCTACGAGTGCTTCTGCAGCACCTTGACTTTTTTAGAATTATATATTTTTCATGTAGTGTATAACATATACATGGAAATACATAATAAATATAACAAGATTAAATGAAATGAAATCATATTCGAAACAATCTGGATTCGAAAGTAATGTGTCCTTGCAGAAAAACACTGACAACGTGGTAGCAGCTGACGTAACAAACGTTTTTGCTCGAGAATTCAGTAGAATCTTCATCACTGATCCCGTTGAAACCTCCCGTCTCCCCTGTAAACTCAACTGAACGTCATCATACTACATACTTTTATGGAGATAATCGTCACAATACGAATTTCTTTATGGACAATCGACCTTCAAACCTTCTAATTTGTGTCGATTAATGAACTGAAACAATTCAATCTATATCATTTATCTAGAATTCAGGAAACCATATGTTAGGGTTTCATAAGAGAAATTGCTGTACAAGTTGTAATATTTTGAGGTAAAAGACTATACTGAACAACGAAGTTTGATCTCCAGCAGAAAGAGCTAAGTGAGGATCGATGAACGACAGTTTTATCCATACATATGAATTCCTCAAGAATCAGTAATAGGCCTCCTTCTATTCAATATTTACATGAGTCTCATATAATATATGAATTCCAGGCCACCGTAACCATATTCGCTGATGACATTTTTTTTTAACCACATCATTGTTGAAATCAAAAAAATATTAATCTTTCGCACTTGGTACTATGGTGCCTAAGGTGATTATTAAATTTGAATGAACAAAATTGCAATGTTCTCTGTATTGGTTTTCACAAATCAGAATAACAATACTTCCTGAAAGGTGTACCACTGACTTCCGTTATTCAACAAAAATATCTTAGAGTATTGATTTAACATGGCTTGAAGTAAGAAATCCATATTGGAAAATACGGAACTGAAAAGTAAAAAATCAAATAAACCTTCTTAGTCTCAATAACTAAGCTCCTAAACTAATGTAATTAACTAATTTTGAGTCGGCGCCAAACAAACAAGCAAATGAATTAGGTAAGGTGTAAAATGATGGCATCGAATTGCGCAGTGACATTCTGATAATTTTTTTGAAATAATTTAATGATCTTCGTTGATTGTTTGTTTGGCGCCAATTCAAAATTACATTCGTTTAGGAGCTTAGTTATTGAGACTAAGAAGGTTTATTTTATTTTTTACTTTTCAGTTCGTATTTCGTCGGTTTAATTTTTTGTTAATATGTTTTTATTTTTCAATTTTTTGTGGTTGAAATCTACTGATTACTACCTACTTGTTTTTTGGTAACTTCCAAAATACTTACTTGCCCACCTTACTTCAACTATTACCAGAATAATATGATTATATACTTTTACTATTTGTTGTAATATAAATTATTTTTGTTGTTCTGGTTAGTTTATTCCATTACTTTGTATATCATTCTATCCTCTCATAGAATATAATGATTGCGACGGATGTAGGAGAATAAAAATAATGACAATAGCGATCTGTCATTGTCAACTACATATGTGTGTCAATGTTCATAAGTGAAAAATCAATTATCCCCTATTTTTCTACCCGTGAGGGTGGATAATTCCATTCGAAATCCAAATATGATCAACTATGAGGTATACTCTATCTAATAAAAAAAGAATCATCAATATCCTTCATTTTGTTACCCTTAGGGGTGGATTAACAAATTAAGAAGGGATGTGTCTGTGGTATATAATGTAAAAGAGTGTTGGCGGCGTGCACACAAGGATTTTTTATTTCTAGAAAAAGATATCCTCGTGCAAAAATCGAACCCACGGCCTCATGATCACCAGTCAAGTGCTCTCTCAACTGAGCTACCGGTGACGTAGGTTCGCAACTGCGATCGAGATATTGCTATCTAGAATTTAATGGTAGTGGGTTTGGGAAAGTTATGAGGTGGAAGGGAACTCATTCGCTATCAAATGATCATCAAGATCCAATTTACCTTTCACCTAGCGTCGTCGAATTTGCGATTTTCAGCAAGAGTCAGGTGTGGATCTCCGACCATTGAACAATTGAGCCGTATTAGAAAATTGAGAAAGGAAATATGTGTCTGTGATATATAATGTGAAAGAGAGTTGGCGGCGTGTAGACAAGATTTTTTAAATTCTAGGAAAATATATTCTCGAGCAGGGATCTTGTCTGCACGCGTCCAACTCTCTAACATTATATATCACAGACACAAATTTCCCTTCTTAATTTTCAAATTCGTCTTAATTGTTCAATGGTCGGAGATCCACACCTGACCCCTGCTGAAAATCGCAAATTGTCGACGACAGTAGGTGAAAGGTAAATTGGATCTTGATGATAATTTGATAGC
This sequence comes from Gonioctena quinquepunctata, assembly GCA_018342105.1. NCBI lineage: Eukaryota > Metazoa > Arthropoda > Insecta > Coleoptera > Chrysomelidae > Gonioctena > Gonioctena quinquepunctata. Next base: position 115,508 of record JAFIRS010000444.1, read on the forward strand.
GAACTCCTAACTTTCCTAAACACACTTCATGAAAGCGATATTTCGCTCGCAGTTGCGAACCTACTAACGTCCTCGGTAGCTCAGTTGGGAGAGCATTTGAATGGTAATTATGAGGTCGTGGGTTCGATCCCTATCCGCTAACTCTCTTTTGCATTATTAATAAAGCTAATCGTATTTCTCATATGATTTCTGTCTCTTTCGAAAATAATTTCCTCAAACGCATACTTCGTCAAAGACATTCACGCGTTTGAGCAAATCCACCCCCTGCACCTCGTCTTGGGACCTTCAGGTGCTCCGCACTCTGGACATCTTCTGCACCAGCTTTCTACATCGTCTCAACATTGAACACAATAGAACCTCGGACTGATCTAGCCCAAAGTATTATTGACTCCCAGATGTCCTCTTATTTTCCTCCATGAATTTCCTTCAAGACTTCACTTATCCTCTTCCTGGAAAAAACCAATTGGGAAATTGACTACTTTTCAACAGCTGACTACCAAACCCGTTTGAGTAAATAATTTTCCACAACCAGGGAATCCCATTGTGCCCAAATTGCCTTGAAAATGGGATCTATGTCCGAAATATCTCTCCAGGAGGGGTTTCATTCTCTTTCCAGTGTAGAAAGTCCTCAATGTTTGGATCGGTTCCTTGGTCTTGTCTCAGTCGTCCTCAGGTAACAGCCTCGTTCGTCTGAAGTCGGCAATACAGGATCTCGTTTTCTGACTTTTGCTCGGATACTCTAGGATGCGGCATCTAGATAAGACATCTGTAATACTATTTGGTTATTCTGGGCGATGTTCGATATCAGTATGGTACTGGTTCGTCTTTCCGCATTTGGGTGGATTGCCAGTAGTTATGCTGATCCTGGTGATCCTGTTTTCACCAGCCCGTATGCTCTCCGATGTATTAGTCAATCCAGTTTCTTTAAATCTGCTTGAACTTACCAGATGACCAGGTCTTGGTCGGTGGGTAGGAACGTGCGAGTATCCTCCAAGGTGATGACGAACGTGGTGGCAACCTCACCCTGAAATCTCTCTGGCAATGTCCGCTACTACCATATCTGAAACAATTTTCTCTTGACTCTCCCGGCGATCCTGTCCTCGTAGAGGATGACAAGGTGATGACAAACGTGGTGGTATCTTCACCCTGCAATCTCTGTGGAAATGTCCGCTCTGGAGCTTCTGAGTAGGCAAGCTAAATAAGTCTCTGGACGTCTTTTTCAAACTCATGTAGCCTTTTGCTCGATTTCAACACTTGTGTTTTCATCTGTTCTCGATGTTGGTCGGCTATCTCAATTCTAGAGCCGCAATCAGGTATCCATACTTGCGATGCATGGCCTGTAATATTGCCGAAGCAGGACCCCTCAATACCACAGTAAGTACCGTAGCCTTTTCTTCATCGTCCCGTCATTGGCTGTTGCCGCAGATTCAAACTGCTTACGATATAGGAACCATGGCGACTATCCATCAAAAGTCGGAGGTTTCACGAAACTGTGCGATGTGGCAATCCTGTTACGGTGGAATTTTCAGTAAAGCAATTTTCTTTTCTGGGTTTCCCCGCACCGCCCACACCACACTTCTTTTGTTACTTCTTTTCTTACCGCATAAACTTATTCCTTCAGTCCTACGATTTATTCTTCAGCTTTCTGTCGTTTTGTTTTTTGTTTTGTTCTTCCAGAATTTTTCTGCAACTGTTAATTTTCCTCTCGTTTCTCTTTTGTCTTTGTTCCTTCTTTTCTTGTTTTTCTATTTGTCGTCGTTCCTCATCCTCTTGTTTTTCTCTTCGTTTTTTCCAGGATTCGTCTCTCTTGCTTGGCAAACTGTTGCTCGAGCATTTCCACTATGGCCTCATTATCGTCATAGTCTTCATTTCTCGTATTTACTTCATCAATTGTTCTCGAATAGTCACTAAAATCCTCACTTCTGACATCAACGAAACTAAGTCCGTCTATTGAAAAAATACTCGACTAGTAATTGTTGTTTATAACACTTTGAAAACACAACACAATAGTGCACTCTTATAATAAAATACTCAGTCACAGTTTACTACAAAAAATTTCACCGTACCGCACCGCACTAAAGTAATGAACTAACTATGAATAAATCACTACTTGTTGTCTCGCGGTACGCTAGACTTTACGTATACTACTCCTCAGCATCCAGAAGCTTTGAGCACCTGTTTGGCGGTTCGTGGAAACTTCTCGATGATTCCATGCTTGCTTTGGAAATCCCCAACCGTTACATCGTCTGGCTTATGATAATGACGCAATGGCGCACTGTACTTATTTTCGTAACAATATCATTTCAGCCCTTCGTTTCCATCTTGATTGATGGAAATTGCCGTGTTGCTGTGGTTTATTCAAAATCAGTTTGAAATTCGTCGTGAATTAATAACAATTTGGGCTTATTGTCGAAAAAAGCAGTATGTCTTGGAAAATAACTGAATGGTGTTCATTAAAGACCTCCGAGGAAATGACACTTTTTATGGAATCTAAAAACTACAAAAAATACTATCGGCGTTCCTGTAAGAAATACTTAAATTATTTCTTGTGGGAGTGACTACTACAGAACTTTCTGGAGACAAGAATTTCGGCAGCGCTTGTAGTATTCTATAGAAAAATACGTAAAGAATAATTAATAATTAGGTACACATCTCTCCCCCTTTTTTGTCTTTAAAGTATTTGTGAACTTTGGATCGGCGTAAGTGTTTCTGATTTTGTTATATTGGTGTAGTTTATGTAGGTATTTCATTAAAATATTGAACATTTGGTTTTATTTCAATTGTCAGTAAATTCTTATATGCCATTATTTGAGCAATTTTTTGTAAATATCAACTAACCATTATAATTAAATATTTTTTTTTAATTCGTGAATCTCTGTTTTGTGCAACCATTTGCTTGTAAATTTCTGTTGGCTGGCTCCCTTAAATAAAAAATATAACCATTATTCAAATATATCCACCATTTCTAGAAACCCACAACCCCACTTCTGACTCTGAAAGGAACCAGTCTGTGACAAAAAAATTATAATATTTTTCTTAAAATGAGAAATATGCTTAGAAATACTATAATTTCTGTATAGTACTAATGTTTTCCAAATTTTCCATTGAAGCGTCTACCGGCTTATGAACGTGTCCCCGTTATATTCAGTATCATCACAAAACAAGTAATATCCATCAATTCAAACCTCCATCCATCTACAACCACTTGCTGGTTCACATTGCCGCCAGAGATCCCACACTCAAAATTCCCTCACTTTTTCTTGACCATTAAACTGCAATAAAACGTTAAAAGTTCGAAAGAAAACCGCGACTTGGAAGTTTCCACTTAGCAAATGTCCACCGTTATCATTTGAAAAAAGGAATGGTAGAGAAAAGGGTTCACTTCTAATGCGTAATTGAAAGCGCCTGACTCTTTCCTTAACTTTCAATTAGCATTTCAGGGGACATAAATTTTTATGGAAACGAGGAAGTAGAAGTAGTTCGGATCCAATTGGGGAATATTGAGGTTTGCCTTGATTGAAACAAATGTGTCTTTGGGTAGCGCCAGAAATTCAGAAACTCGTAAATAATATGCATTTAAATCATATCTTGATGAAAGTTCATTGATGATTCTAAATGAATATAACAAAATTAATTGTGTGGTATGTAAATAAATTTTGGAGTTTCACGGAACCAAATGAAGCTCGGTGGTGTTTCATTTTATATTTATTCCATAACCGAAAAAATTTAAAATTCAACCTAGAAAACACATACAAGTGTTGAAGAGGAGTTTGGATTCCACTTCCTGGTGTCGTGGGAGATGGACGCCGCCCACGTGGTCAGGAAGTCAGGTTAATGTGAGTTATTGTACAGCCGTTCCACGTGCATCGCAAAGTAATTTTTTTATTGTGAGAGTTTTGGGCATTCGTGGAATCATTTCGAGTGAGGCAATCCCGTTTGCATACGGAAGGGGGGCCAAAGTTGTGGCTATAGCCCCCGATTACTGGTATATTATCCTATATTGTATAGACCATAACAAGCAAGCAAGCAAGCATGCAAGCAGTTCAAGTGTTGAAGAGCAAAGAAACGAGCTGCTTTGATAAGTTATTGGGTTCAACCAATTACAAATGATGTCAATACAGAGAAACAAAAGTAATATGAAAATGTGTAAACTTCCCTATACGCAAGTCAAGCTCTTTTGAGATAATGAGGAATGAAGTACTGTTTACTTGAAAATAATGATGTTGCCAAAACAAGATATTATTTCCTCTTGTCCTGTGTTATCTTATCTTGTTCGACAAATTAGAAAATCTAGAGCAAAATATTGTCTCAATTTTAGTTTTTTTTGTTCGATCAATACGTGCCGTGTCGGTCTATAAGACCAAGAAAAAAAATTGCTTGCAGGCCGGCAAGGTATATTTGACCGATAACCTCTTTCGGACTGCGCCGCCGTCAGCTTTTCACATGTCATATGCCAACTTCTCAGTCTAGCGTCCATTTACCAACATATACCAACCGAGCCGGTGACATTCCAGTGTTTACAGATGTCAAAAGTTACAAAAGAATAGATGGGTTCGAAAAAAGTTTTGTAGATATCAACTTCCATATTTCGATTATTGGTCAGTTTCCCAGGAAAAAAAACAAATGCTCAAAAAGTGATGAGAGTAATAAAGTAGTGACGAGGGCCGTGAAATATGCTGATTTCTTGATCATTGATATAATATTTCTCATCATATGATTTTGTTTTCGTAATATGGAAAAATAATTCTTCTCGTCGACACCAAATCTGCATCTTTGCAAACCCGGCAAAGGACAAATAGAAGAAAAAATATACTCTTCCCAAAATTTACAATACATCGATTAATTTTCATTCCTCAACGCTTTTAGTGGTTACGCATACCATCGACCATTTTCAGTAAATTTCATTTTTTCAGTTAATGGAAAAAACTGATTGATTTGTTTGAAAATACGAACAGGATGTGGAATCATCTGCGACTGAAAGATAAACTTCAGTCACTATCTCCCATCGTTCAAGATAACCTCTTGTGGGGTATTCATGTTGAAAAGGGAAACATCCTCAATTGAACATTGAATAGAAATATTTTTCTGTGAATTGCAAAATCCACGACAAAAATGAAGTTATTTTTTTGTGAATGTCTAACAGAAAACAATACTACTTCCCCAGCTAAAGCCACGCTGGACATTGAACTACATCTGATAGATATTCTGAAAGGATCCTAACTCAAAAGAAAAAGTCTGAAATTATAAATTTGCATTATCATTCAGATAGTTATTTTATTTTATATCCGAGGCTTAATTGAGAACTCTTATAGAAAGATAAGGCAATGAAGAATGTTTTCCAAAAGAGAGTACTTACCAGAAATCTTTTGAAACATTGACGCAAGAGAGGAACCACATTCACTAGGTCTTCAATACATTTTTGTTGACGAAAATCTATTTCACGCTTCCACGATCATCGAGAAGACCAGAAAAAATGGAAAACACATTTTCTAGAAGCAATCTCACTTGGGAAAAAGGATGGAAAAAATTCAGAAAGATTACTTTGACAGAGACACTTTGAAATTAGTATTTTTTGACATTGCAACCTGTCATGGGGTACGTAAGATTTATTTTTTAGAAATTATGAACAGGATGTTCATTTAATCAGATGTGGAATCATCTACGACTGAAAGATAAACGTTAGTCACTATTTTCCATCGTCCCACTTGTGGGGTATTCATGTTGAAAACGGAAACATTCTCAATTGAATATTGAATAGAAATATTTTTCTGTGAATTGAAAAATCCACGATAAAAATGAAGATACTTTTTTGTGAATGTCTAACAGAAAACAACTACTTCCCCGGCTAAAGCCACGCAGGACATTAAACTACATCTGATAGATATTCTGTGTTTCCCATTTCTTCCGGTCTTCCTGATGGTCGTGGAAGCGTGAAATAGATTTTCGTCGACAAAAATGTATTGAAGACCTAGTGAATGCGATGCCTCTCTTGCGTCAATTTTACAAATGATTTCTGGTGAGTACTCTATTTTGGAAAACATTCTTCTTTGCCTCATTCATCTATATGAGGTTTCAATTAAGCCTGGGATAGAAAATCAAATAACTATCTGAATGAAAATGCATAGTTTCAATTTCAGATTTTTTCTTTTGAGTTAGGTTCCTTTCAGAATATCTATCAGATGTAGTTCAATGTCCAGCGTGGCTTCAGACGGGAGAGTAATTGTTTTCTGTTAGGCATTCACAAAAAAGTAACTTCATTTTTATCGTGGATTTTTCAATTCACAGAAAAATCTTTCTATTCAATATACAATTGAGAACGTTACCCTTTTCGACGAAAAAAACTGAGTTATTAAACGACATCATCCGAGAATGAATATGCAGACCAAGACGTTATCTCCAGTATGAAAAATTATTATTCACTATACAGCGACAATGATGGTAACACTCTTCAATATTGACATTTCAGGGAATAGGTTACTAAAAGTAGATTTAACTTATCATCCCTATCTCCTACCAGCGATGGTGCACAATATCTTCGGACCCAGCATCAAATGTAATCATGGTACTGCAGGTCAAAAATGCAGAATAGTGAATATGAAAATTCTGTGAAATTGGCCTTACTGCCATTTATTACTCAGAAAGTAATTACCAAAAAATATGGATGTGGCTAGTTTGCTCAAAATTACTTCTGCTTCAATTTTGTTAGTGTATTAGAAAATCATTATTTCGGAATTTATTAAGGAAAACATCAAATCTTTTGATGAAATAAAAACTTTTTAACAAAAAATTAAACCGACGAAATACGGAACTGAAAAGTAAAAAATAAAATAAAGCTTCTTAGTCTCAGTAACTAAGCTCCTAAACCAATGTAAGTAACTAATTTTGAGTCGGCGCCAAACAAACAAGCAAATGAATTAGGTAAGGCGTAAAATGATGGCATCGAGTTGCGCGGTGACATTCTGATAATTTTTTTGAAGTAATTTAATGATGTTCGTTGACTGTTTGTTTGGCGCCGACTCAAAATTAGTTACTTACATTTGTTTAGGAGCTCAGTTACTGAGACTAAGAAGGTTTATTTTATTTTCTACTTTTCAGTTCCGTATTTCGTCGGTTTAATTTTTTGTTAAAAAGTTTTTATTTTACAATTTTTTGTGGCTAAAATCTACTAATTACTACTTACTTGTTTTTTTATTACTTCCAAAATACTTACTTACCCATCTTACTTCAACTGTTACCAGTTAAATAATATGATTATCTACTTTTACTATTTGTTGTGATATAAATAATTTTTGTTGTTCTGGTTAGTTTATCTCATTACTTTCTATATCATTCCATCCTCTCATAGAATATAATGATTTTGACGGATGTGGAACAAAAATTATGTCAGTAGCGATCTGTCATTGTCAACTACGTATGTGTGTGCCAGTGTTCACAAGTTGAAAATCAATTATCCCCCATTTTTCTACCCGTAAGGGTGGATAATTTCATTCGAAATCCAAATATAAGGTATACCATATCTATTAAAAAAAAGGAATCATCCAAATCGAAGAACCCAGTACAAAGTTATGCTTGATAGAATCGGTTAACGGACCAGAATTCAGAGGATGAGTGATCAATATCCCTCACTTTGCTACCCTTAGGGATGGATTTCATCTTTCAAATTCAAATGGGACCACCTTCAAAGTACATTCTATCCACTGTAAAAAGAATTATCGGAATCGGACGTCTTAGTAAAAAGTTATGCGTAATCATATATAAAAAAAAATTAAATATACGCGTCGATTAGAGAACCTCCTCCTTTTTGGTTTCGTCGGTTAAAAACAATCTTTTTTTTATTGCAAAATCCCTAGTGCATAGCTTATAATTCAGGGCTGCTTTTAATCTGTGAAATTATATTTTAAGGGGAAATTTTACTCGTATTATTTGGGCGCAGTTAATTTTATTCTGTACATAATACAGTGAAAGTATGCTGATACTGAAAAATATATTATTATATAATATATTATAATTGATTAACAGGTAAAAATTCAGTAGTTGAACAATCGATCATCTCCTATTTTCCCACCTTTTGGGGCAGAATTCATTCTCAAATTCAAATGGGATCAACTTTGAGGTATACCCTATCCAATAAAAAAAGAATCAACAAAATCGGACATTTCTGTAAAATGTTATGCGTGGTCATACATAAAAAAAATATAATAACTTATCATCCCTATCTCCTACCAGCGATGCTGCACAATATTATTCTCTTCGGACCAAGCATCAAATTTAATCTGGTACGGTATGTCAAAAAGGCAGAATAATGGAAATGAAAATTCAGTGAAATTGGATTACTGCAATTCATTACTCAGAAAATAATTACTAAAAATATGGATGGGGCTAGTTTGTTCAAAATTACATCTGCGTCAATTTTTTTAGTAAAATTTGTGTATTGGAAAATTATTATTTCGGGATTTTTCAAAGAAAACATAAAATATTTGAATTCAGAGTTTTAACACAACGTGTGATTGCGGAAAAACACTTTCCGGAAGTCCTTCACCACTGTGCAACAAAATAGTCACTTTTCCCGAAAAGAAAATCAAATGACAATGCACCGCCGGGTGGTTAACAAGATCGGTCCGTTATTAAGATAGCAATCGCCTTTATTTCCTGCCATAAAGACTGAGATGTAATGCATACACTTGTTTCAGATGTGAAAGAGCAGATACTAACTTCTAATCTGACGTGAAGGGGGAAAACGAATGTTTCTGAATCTCCACCGAAATAAAAAGAAGCCCTTGTTTTTTCCCTAGTATATCTCTCTCGAATATGACACGATTATGCGTGAGACGAAAATTTCAGCCTCCTCAACCAATTTTGTGATTACTTGATTTCGTGAGATACATTCATGTTTCCACTTGCTGTCAATAAAATGAAACGAGCGCAAACGCTGCTATAGACCAGGGAATATTATCGAAATTGGAAGTTTTTGTTAGTTGTTGGTAAGGCAATAACGGAAATTGAAACTCATGTCGATTCTGAAATGGTTTCACGTTCAAGTAATAGAGGTATGCTATGCTCATGGCTATGATCACCGGTAAGCCAATGAATTATTCAATGTAGGTATGTGGTTTCATTTGTAAGAAAGGTTCATATACGTACACCATAATTCTTTTCATACTACAATTTGAAACTATTCATTGTGACTAAGAAGAGGAAAAATGAGAAAAACACATTTAACGATAGGAAGAGAATTTCGAAAATTCCTCTTGCACAACGACCCAACGGAGAAACTCGTATAGTGATAAATAATTGAATAAAATAATATAAAAATGAATATAATTTTTTTATTGATGAAAATTAACTTTTTTTTAAGGCCATTTGAGAGGGTGTAGAAAACTACTATTGTATTTACCTTCATCTCCTTCGATTAATCGATTATTCATCTTTATATCTGGAAATCGATACATATATATTTTTGAAGGAGGATGAAACACCCCTCAAGCACGTATTCATCTTCCAAATGCTAAATCTGGTTAGTACAAGGATTATATTAGGGTCTGAATTAGAAAAAAAATGCGATATTTTCAACTCTTTCAAATAAATAACGATTTTATTCAGTATTAAAGAATCCTTGAGTTCCAATCACCCGATTCAAAAAATCAATTATCTACTACTCTCATCATGAATTTCTTCTATTTATTGAATAAAAGTCGGGAATTTATATCATAGATTATGTTTTTGAAACCCTATCATAACAAATAAAAATACCTCCGGCTATGTAATGTTACCTTCTTCCTTTTCAAACCCTTTCACCTTATCCCAGCTCAGTCAGGTACGCCTATGAACATGTATGACCATTGTCTAAAGACACAACAATGGTATGACTCCTTCCCAGTAGCAAGTTCCTGTAATCGGTGTTGCCGGCTATGGCACTATCGATTCGATAATGAAACTGTTCAGTGGAGAAAAGTAAAGTAAGAAATTGAAAAATAAATACAGGTTTGCAGAGAATAATCAAAGTAGTTGACTTTATTCAGATGAAAACTTAAATATACCCTACTCTGCGATAGCTACCTTATACTAGCAAAACAATGACAAATATAGTACAGTTTGATGTTTGTGATAATGAAAATTTGATGATGAAAGTTTGAACGTATTATCAGTCTTTTGGGTATGGAATTTTATGGTTGTTCAGCCCAAGACAAATAACCAATGGTTTAGAACACTTAAAGTTATTGGTTTTATGTAAAAGGTTGCACTTAGGTGAGTTCGTTTATGAATACCTTGTAGCTGGTTTCTGTTGACGTTTCCAATCCTGTGGACGTATTTCTGGGATGTCAATGACAGCTCACATACACTCCTTCCAAGGATTCATTTTCTGGACCAGGTAGGTGGAATTTTTATTTACTATGTGCTTCCTCCGATCAGCCTTTCAAGAAATCTTCCTCGTTCGGCAATTTTATATCAGGTTTTCTTATATTATGGGTGAAAGCTTCTTTTCAAATTTAGTACGTGGCTTCCCTTTCTCGAACTTTTTTCAATCTCCCAGAACTTGTTATCATGATCCATGGCAACACTCACCAAATTTTTATTTTTCACAGATTTCCGAGTTTGTAGCACTTCCTACCGAAATATTCGCTGTTCTAATTAATATTAATGATTTTATGAATGATATCTAATTCTAACTCTTACATACTATTCACAGATTCATAAAAAATTATATTTTTTCAATTTCTGCCTTTACATTTTGTTCTATATCAATACTTTTCCCACACAAACTCTTTCGAATCCCATTGGTGGGTTTTCTGTTCATGTGAATTGTCATACAGGATGTTCAAAACTTATCTATATTTTGATCCGGGTTTAATTCAATATTTTCCATGAATTTCAATTTTGATATGGTTCAATCGTGGATTTTTGTCTGATGTATCGTCGGATATAGAATTTCGATATCAGAACTGCTTCAGGAATGTTCTCTTTTTACATATGTATCGACCAAAGTATAGTATAAGTAGTAAAAGGGTAAAGAAAATTGTAAAACAACACAGCATTAACGATAATAATAAAAATAACTAATAATAATAATGATAATTATAAGTTTAATTACTTTGCAACATTTCCCAACATAAAATATATATATATATATATATATATATATATATATATATATATAACACTAACAATTGATAGTCCATTGAAAAGCTATAATAAAAGATTTTCCTAAGAAAGAATTACGAAAAACTTAAAATGAGCGAGAAAAAAAATACTTCATTTGATACTGCTGAAACATTCGAACTGCCGCGCCTACTTTTTCAACTCACTTCTGATGAATGATTGATGACAATGTGATAATTGGTAAAATTGAAAAATACTCTCAGCTGACACTTCACCATTTCATATTACATATGAATAAAGGCGATTCATTATTATTATTATTATATACAAGGTGTAATCTAACAGTTGAGGGTCCATCAAAAAATAAAGAGATTTTTTGTCAAATAAAATGTATTACCTACTGCCAAAAAATTTGACGAATTTGACAAAAAAAAAATATTTTTAGTTATTGTAATTTGTTATGAAATGGCATTATACACTCGTCACTCACGGATGTGCAAGGGGTAAGATAACACCCCGTATTGCTGCCGGGAAGCCTATTAAAAATTAGCCGCGATGAACTTGAATTAAATATTGTAATTAATTTATTTTATGAATTCAACTATATTTTTGTGAATGAATTAATACATTTGAAACAAAACTATGTGAAGAATGTTAAAAAATGGTTGACAGCTCTCAGTCAGCCGCAACTGGTATGTTATTGTTAGTTATTTACACCCATCGTGCCCTTCAAGAAAATTTTATACTAAATTGAAGTTTAATTTTTGCTGTACACGATAATACATTGTTGTCTGTAGAAAATGGCCGCAAGTAGTGTTTTAAACAAGGATACAATGTGTTGAAAAGGAAAACATTCTCAATTGAAGACCTAGTGAATACCATGCCTCTCTTGTGTCAATGTTACAAATGATTTCTGGCGAGTACTCTCTTTTGGAAAACATTCTTCTTTACCTCATTCATCTATATGAGTGCTTAATTAAGACTGGAATAGAAAATCAGATAACTATCTGAATAAAAATGCAAATTTTCAATTTCAGATTTTTTCTTTCAGAATATCTATCAGATGTAGTTCAATGTCTAGCGTGGCTTCAGCCGGGGACGTAGTTGTTTTCTGTTAGACATTCACAGAAAATACCTTTATTTTTATCGTGGATTCGTCAATTCACAGAAATTTTTTTTTTATTCAATATTCAATTGATAATGTTTCCCTTTTCAACATGAATACCTTCCAAGAGGTTATCTTGAACGATGGAAGATAATGACTAAAGTTTATCTTTCAGTCGCAGATAATTCCACATCTGATTTTATGAACATCCTGTTCATATTTTCAAACAAATCGATACAATGTGGTGTAGTTAAGGTACTTTAAAAATAAAAAAAATTATGAAGCGATGATTTTTGAGCATAATGGAAATATTTTCTGTACAAGAAAGGAATCATTTTTTGTTGGAAAAATCGACTACCTATTAAATGTTCTGAGAATATCGAAGTCCTTTTATGTGTTCTATTCAATGTGTATGCAAGGAAACAGAGATTTTTATCAAATTTAGGTCAACCTAATATACCGGACCTATCACAACTTCGCACAGCCACTGTCCATTTCACCTTTCATCAATTTGTAGGAAATTATCGACCCCCTAGAAAAACAATTATTTTCGTAAAAAACACGAATTCGAGTATTTTGGTATTATTGATTGAATGCTTTGAAATAATAATAATAATAATAATTTATTTCCTCTCAAGTTTAACACAACAATGTTACATTTTTGAATATTGGATGGTGAATAAATTGGAATACAACTTACGAAGCAGAGTGTGTCTGCTTGTGTGACATAGAAAAAATAGTTATATATATAATAATTAAAAGATACAATAGTTATGAATGTATATAATTGCTCCATAGGATCTATGTCACTCGATTTTGTCAAGCAAAAATTAACTCTCCACTTACTCAAATGAATTACCGCCAGATCTTTCTATTTCCGTAAAAAAACAAATTCAAGTCAGTTTTTTCCATGGTTTAATCAGGCAAAATGCTTTTTCGAACTTGAAAAAAAATTTAGCGACAAAACCCCTAGCACTTATGATATTCCCTCGATAATCAATTCAACCAGGAAAATTAAATATCTAATTCGATGAGTTTTCCTGGACTATAAAGTAACAATGCGAATGTGCTAGCGAAATGAGTTACGATATCGCCGGAAAGGTTAGTCTTTTGGATGATTGTAACATTTTCGGATTATTTACCCCCTATATTTGTCGAACGGTGGTTTTTGTTTGCTGTCCATGAATTTCTAGGTTTATCAAAGTTATGTATTTATTTCCATTCGTGCTTTCATATCTCGAATTTTTCCATTCGAGTTAACGAAAAATGTATTTATTAGTGTTGTAGATAATTATAACCTTTTTGATGGTTTTATGAATTAGTCTATTGGACTGGGGTTTTAAATCAAATCAAATATATTACTAAGTTTGGTAAATACAAATGTGATAAAAAGAAATAAAATTGGATGAATATTCATGAGATATAGTTTGGAATTACCTGTATTACGAGAACTTCAAAATGAGCCACCTAAGCTATAATAGCTTGTGTAGTGGAACTCGAATTTAAGATATGAAGATTTGTTATAGGTACTTACAATTCTATATAGTTTAAAATATAACATAAAAAAAATCTTTGAAATATTACAATGTGAGATTGAGAGTGTTAAAGAGGAAATGGAAGGAAAAATCTAATACAGCTGATCAGCTGAAACATTCAAATTAAATTAAAAAGATACATAAATTATCTATCCTTATTATTGTATGAAGAGAATGAAACTTCTTTCCTATTTAGATGTTTATGAATTCATTATTTTTATGAAATTTATTGTTCATGAAGGTTTTAAGTTTGAGTTTATTTTATTGTTTTTATAGTTTTTTAGATCGATGGGTAAAATGTTATAAAATTTTGGGCCGTAGTAAAAAACGAATTTCTGGGTGTGTGTCTTTTTACACAGTGGTATTTCAACAGAGAGATTTTCTGTATGTCGTGTGTTGTGAGTGTGGAATTTAATAGGGAGTGGATTTTTAAATATCAATAATAATCTTTGGAAAATAAAAAAATTCCTTACACAAAATAAACGCGATTCGTGATATAGGGTTCCAGTAGAATATCGTTCCGGTTTTTTTATTATTATTTTATAAAAGTATTCTGGGTCGTTTCCAAGTTATGGAGAGATGTTTTATACATTCCACCCCAAGCTTTAATACAGTATTTTATGATAGATTCTGCCAGAGCATTATATTAGGAGCAAAGTTTTTTTATTCAGAATTTCTCTAAGTTGGTAGAACTTATATATGAGTTTTTTTCAGTCTTTTATTCACATGCTCGACATGGTCAGTCCATTTGAGAATCTCATCTAGAATCAAACCTAGATATTTTATGGATCTTACTCTGTCAATTTGTGGGCAGTTGCAAGATGAACCATTTCCAGTACATTGTAACCCATGTAATATGATAGTTGATTTATCAGGTTGGTCTTTTTGTGAAGAGGAGAAAGTTATAAAATGAGTTTTTGTAATATTCAAACTAAGTAAGTTATAATCCAACCCATGCTTTATTTCAGTTAGATTTGATTCTGATGTAGCGTAAACTTCTTTCCGAGAGTTACCTGAACATAAAATGACGGTGTCATCAGCATAAGAGATTATGGATGCTTTCGCGGATTTCATCTTTGTGATGGTATTTATATAAATCAAAAAGAGAAGTGGACCCAAAACTGTGCCCTGAGGAACACCCATAGTCACTGGTAGCAACTCACTACTGACATTGTCTATTAGTACAATTTCGAATTGAATTCATTGCATTTCCTCTTATACCTACCTCAAAAAATTTGTTAAGTAAAATATCATGGTTAAGAGTGTCGAATGCTTTGGCCAAATCTATAAATACAGCAAGACTTTTTTTACCTTCATTTGGGTGATTAACAATTTCATTTAATAGCCGAACATCTTCTGTTGATAAGTTATTTCGAATGCCAAACTGGCTGTCATTGAGAATGTGGTGAGCCTCAAAAAAGTCCATCATTCTATTTTTGAGACATTTTTCGAATACTTTCGCCAAATTATTGATAACTGTTATGGGCCTATAGTTTGTAAAAATTTTTTTATTATCCGATTTGAAGGTGGGTGTGGTTGAAGACTCTTTCCACGCGCTAGAAAGAAAGCCGGTGGAAAATGTCAAATTTATGATATGTCTAATAAGACGAAGAATGTGTAAATGTATGTTCTTTATAGTTTTTACTGATATTCTATCAGGACCTGCTACAAATTTATTATTCAGAGAAGATATTACTGAAATTAATTAGTTTTCAATAACAGGTTGCAGAAAGATAGAACTATTCACCGAAGTGTTTGACATCTGAGGTTGAGCATCAGGTTTTCCAATTTTGATCGCAGATATAGGTACAGATATCTGTACCTATATCTGCAAAGAATGTATTGAAATAATTTACTTTGGTTGGAAGTTCGGTGATAATGATATTATCATTATCAATAATGGGTGAATCTGTCGAATCTTTTTTAACATTGTTTGTAACTTCGTTTATTATGGTCCACATTTTTTTTTTGGATCATTTTGTGCCAATTCCATTTAATTTTTATAGAAT
The DNA here is from genome assembly GCA_018342105.1 of Gonioctena quinquepunctata. Classification (NCBI taxonomy): domain Eukaryota; kingdom Metazoa; phylum Arthropoda; class Insecta; order Coleoptera; family Chrysomelidae; genus Gonioctena; species Gonioctena quinquepunctata. The sequence goes on from JAFIRS010000444.1 coordinate 131,254, forward strand.
CTATTTTTTGTTTTTCGAATTAGATTATTGAGCGTATTCCTATATTTTTTATATTCAATGTGTTTTTCTTGAGTAGGTTCTTTATTTGGTTCCATCTTTAGGTTATCTCTATATCTTATTGAGTTTATCAGACCTAGGGTGAGCCACGGTTTCAATTTTGTTGCTTTTTTATTTTTGAATTGTAATATCTTTGAGCTGGAAGTTATTTTATTTTTTAATTTAGTTATGAAACAGTAATAGGTAAGCATTTTCCGGGTTGTTAGAATTCATTGTATTTTCCAATTTTTTAGTTGTTAATATTGTGTTCATTAAGTTTAGTCGATTATCATGGAGGGTGTTGAAGGATTTTTCATTTGTTCGGAATGATCTGTTGTATTGATTGTAAAGAGAAGCGGGTAGAGATCCGTTATATGTATATTAATAATGTATGATTTCAATTTGTGGTTATCTCTTATATGTTTGTTAGCTTTTCTGGTGAATATATGATCAATAATGTTCGAACTATTACCTGTTTCTCTGGTTGGCTTGTCTATTTTTGAGAAGAAACCCAGTTCAGCGAACATGCAAATGTAATTATTGACTTCTCTACTATGAGTATTTGATAGATCCCCTACGAAGATATCCAAATCGTACTTTTTTTGTGAGTATAATAATTTTCCAGATCAAGTGTATATTGTACTGTATTTGAGGAGGGAACTCTGTATGATGCACTTAATGATATGTCAGTTTTTTCGATCGTGAGAACAATTTCACTTCTGAGAAATTAATTATGCTAGATATAGTTTTTATGTTATTTTTGACATATACAACAAGACCATCGTTTTGGTTGAATGTTCAATTATTATGAAAAATATTATAGTTTGGAATGGAATAATTGTTAGTCTCTAGAATATTCCAGGTCTCGGAAAGAATAATAAAATCAAGACTGAGTGGAGATAGAGATTCAATGTATATCAAAAGTTCATCAAAAATGTTTTTTAGGCTACGTATATTGAATGAGTACTCATCTTCGGATTTTTTGGGTATTTGTTTGAGATCAATATAGGTAGCGGTTTCACTCTTCAATGTATATCAGAAGTTCATCAAAATTTTTTTTTAGGCTACGTATATTTAAATGAATCATATTAAATAAGTACTCATCTTCGGATTTTTTGGGTATTTGTTTGAGATCAATATAGGTAGCGGTTTCACTCTTTTCACATTAATCTAGTTGGGTTAAATAATTATCCATATTGAGCAGTATGGATATCAAATCAATTAAATATTAATGAATATACAAATACGTTGAAAACGAAAGAAGAGAAAAAAAAAAGAAAAAAAAATGTTAAAAGTTAAAATATCGCTCTCAACAAAATAATAATTGAAATTCACAGTTAATAAGGACAAATGTGGGATGATAAAATTGTTAGATATCAACGTAGAAATAATGATATTCAACTATTTTCCACTGTTTGTACGTGTTCTCATTCTTGGTTTTTCACCTGCCTCTCTCAAGGATTTTCCTGATACCTGTAGTGTTGGGGTGTTGGATTTTTGTTGTGGGTTCCTCGATCCTGGTTCGAAAGGTTTCACACTGGGTAATTTCTCTGATAGCTGTTGCTATTGTTGGAGTATTTGGTGCACTCCGTAGTTTCTCGAACTCAGTATCTTCAGTTTCTTCCGATATTTCTAGATCTTCTGGAGTATACATTTTACCGTTCACGTGTAATTTTTGACCTTTGATGAAGCAATTTGCTTCGTTGTTTCCCCTGGCTAAGTTGAGATGTTTCCTTAAAATTTGGTCCTGTTTTCGCTGTTTGACTGTTTGACTGTTTGAAATATTGGTGCCTTTCAGATTTTTCGCGTTTTTCAAAACTGTTGAGTTTTTTAGGAACGATGTAAATCCAATTTAAAGGGGGGGGGGGGTTGTTTCCTTTGCCAAGTGGGTAAAAATTATTGAGATCACTCTCGACTATATTAACATCAAATAGATTTTTCAATTCCGGCTTGATGAGATCGAATGCTATCTCTTCCGGTTTGGTTTGTAATCCGAAAATGAGAATATAATTTTCTTTGGATTTTCTTTCCAATCTTTCAATGTTGTTCGTGATTATGTCGTTTTCTTGTTCTAATTTGTTGAGACGTTGGTTTGAGTCTTCTAATTTCCATGTTATTCTCACTTCCACTGCTTCAATTAATGATTTTAATTCATGCCTATTTTTGCTTATCTCTTATAATGTATGGTTTCCTTTATAAATACTGGTGTTATGGTATACTATATATTGAGTATAAAGTAAATCAGGAAAATTTTTGGCTCACTACTTCCCCATCCTGCGTAAAATAAAAGTGATAATTTAAAAAAACTCTTTTGGGTCTGGAATTCACAAAGGGTTCATTCATTATTTCTAAAATATATGCCAACATGGACTGTTTCTTGTTAACCTGAGTATTCCATCAGGGAATCGATACTAATGATGCACCAATAAAACGAACCATCGTGAAATATATAAAATTATGTACGAAAGAACTGGATAACAACTTGTGATAATCGTTCACTTGATCTGTAGTTAAGTTTATACAGGGTTATCTCCCGAGTAGTCGAGTCGAGATCATATTTAAAACATAACATCTTCAGATCTAACATTTCTCTGCATAAAAAAATCTTCACTACTAGCTATATATTCACCGGTTCGATGTGGACAGTGTTGAGTGTTTAAACAGGATACTTTTTCATCAACAGTTTTCGATGAATGGGGGCTCGGGTCAGTAGAAAGTAGGTTACATTATTTGAAAATCCAGTTTTTAAACGAAAAATGCGAGAACATATTACTATCAAAATTCATGTGTATTTGGAATTATGTTATAATAACTCACTTAAAATAACTCATGATGAAACCGTCCGTACAAAATTGATTCTAGTCTTATATAAATATGCGAATAGCATTAGATCATCTGATCCAAATACCTACAATTCGCTTTATCGTCTACCAGCAGTGTTTTCGTTACCCTCGCAGTCGAAATTCACACCATCGAAATGATAACATATATTACACGGTATTAATAAATCCCATAAAAACATTCACCTTTGTTTATGCTCGAATGAAAAATGTGCCAAACGCTCTGAACAAACAAAATATCGACGATTGCCAATAATTCCATTTATCCTGTCCACACCTCCCATTGAACAAATTCTGAAATCATAAAACTCGTCAGTGCCATAACATGGACGGACGTCCGAGCCGAGGCAATAAACAGAAATTTTAATCACAACATACCCCATTAGCACGATACTAAATATACCTATGCGATATTACATCATTCTGTTTGCAATATAAACATTCCTTTATGATTTGACAAATAAATTTCGTACATTGCTTTGAAAATGGCGGTATTGCGCGTTTTCAATTTGATGATAATTAAACGGGCCATGCAAACAGATATAAAACATGAAACAAAATAATTGCGCCCCGAATGGACATACATGCCGTGTTTTGTGCGATCTGGACAAGAAGTATTTATAACCTCCGATTGAGCGTTATGAATGTGGATTTGGTCATTTACACCTTTTGATAAATGGTTTGGTTTACCGCCCATACACGAATTTATATTCGACTAGCTAACTATGCCCGACGTTGCTTGGGATGTTCAGTGTCCAGTGGAAGAAAGTTGCCTATGAAACACATGATATACTATTGGAATAAATAAGATGTCTTATAGCGAATAAATATTCGAAATCAGTTTTTGGAACGTAGTTCCTTATCGCGCGTTGCGAACGGGGGCTAGACGGAATAAATTAAGACCAAAAGTTGTAACGAGACTTTCGCTATGGTTATAAGCCGTGCGGCGTGCGCGTGTTTCTCTGTCTGTCTCTCTCTCTCTCTCTCTCTCTCTCTCTCTCTCTCCTCTCATAGAAAGCAAGCCAGTTATTTTCGTTTCGTCTTTCTATTTCACATTGAACAGTGTGGTGTCGCGACGATTATTTTTGTTGAGTGTATACAGTTTTTTTGTACATAATAAATAATAAAAAATAATAACAATAATGAATCCTGACAGTGTTTCTGCACAAGTTCCGGATATCGCTGATGGAGTTAAAGTAATTTTATATTTTTAATTTTTAACCAATAATCTCTCCATTATTGTGTGTTTAGCAAGTGTACGCGTCATAACTTTAATAATTTAAAAGCAAATTATATTTTAATATTACAATATCAATGCGTATGTATTTAGCAAGCCGTGCGTGTTCTAACCTATACGCTGTTGTGTTTACGAAGTCGAGAGAGTATATATATATATATATATATATATACACACACTCTGTTGTGTTTACAAAGTCCCGCGCATCTATAACGTGTACGAAAGAATAGACAGACAGAGTGCATATATATATATATATATATATATATATATATATATATATATATATATATATATATAAAATATATATATATATATATAACTTAAAAAAAAAAATTACAATTCCTTCACTAATTAATCGAAAGGAACTTCGTTCCATCCGGGTGTCCCTTGACACCTCTCAAGTTTTTTTTCAGTTTTCTCTTCCCCTAGAAGTGAATAATATCAGTTATCTGTTCAGGAATCATAAATTAGTGAATTTGCGTTTTGGTATGCTGAAAAATAATTAAATTAAAGAAATATTGATCAATCCTCAAAAAAATAGTTCTGCAAAAACTCAATTTTTGCAAAATCACTTATTGTTAGGTCAACAAAAATAAGTTATGATGTAATATGAAATATTAAAGTAGCTAAATTCATAGGAATTATCCATGGTAAAGTAAAAGTTTTAAAATTACAAGACCCTTTTCAGAGGTGGGGCATCTATCCCGGTTTTACCCTATGACTTTCTGTTGATCACTGTTAATTATATTATCAATATATACTATTGAATTACAACATGACTTGTTTGTTTTTAGATTAATTGTAATATCTGCCACAACGCCAAAGGAGTTTCATTTCAATCGCGCGTAAAAGTTACACGCACTTATTTTTTTAACGCACATTCTTTGCCTTCGCATTCCTTGCCTTCGCAACCTGAACCTTTTTTAGGATGGTTTATTCATAATAATAAAAAATGGGTAGAATAAAATTATAATCTGATTACGTGTATACCATCCTAACCAAAATCAATACGGACTGATGGGATATTCGTCTCGTACACTTGATCTCGTTGAAAGTGTAGCTAGTTGATTTCAGTAATGAAATGTTTCTGATTTGTGGGAAATATGAACAGGATGTTCATAAAATCAGATGTGGAATCATCTGCGACTGAAAGATAAACTTAAGTCACTATCTTCCATCGTGGATTTTTCAATTCACAGAAAAATATTTCTATTCAATATTCAATTGAGAATGTTTCCCTTTTCATTTTCGAAATGTTTCTGTTGACTAATCCTTTTGCTATATTAATATCGACAAAAAACTTTAAACATGACATATGGGTCATTCATCACTTGTCCTTTTTTGTCAGCATCTTATTGGATAGGATGGGATTCGCTATGCACTGAACTACTGTTTGTACAATCTACACTACATTTGAGTATTGGCAATGTTCATTTTGAACTGGTATAGGGAGTCGAAGAAACACAGCGCTCCTAGCGGTTTTTTTTTCAACGTTGAGGTAGCCTAACCTATATGATGTGAACCTATTGTTATTTATAACATTCAAAAAAGCAATTATAATCCGCAGCGGATTTCAAGAAGTGAATTCGGATGTTTTTCGAGAAGAAAGCCTTGCAAAAGGGGCAGGTTTATTAAAAAGTTGCCACATAGACAACGTCTACGAACGAGCTGATAGCAATTTTGTGATAATAGGCCACTAGAGATAGACAGGATTTTCCCAAAATTTGATTTATTTAGAAATTACACATGTTTCAAAACTTCAGTAGAGTGAAGAAGACTTTCAAATTATATTTAGTCTAATTTTGCAACCTTTTTTCTGAACGTTGAATGTTGAAAATTAGGATTCAATGACTTTTTACATTATTAGGACGGAAAAATTTGCAAGTTTTGACAAAATAGCGATTTACATCCTTTGATGATTTTGCCAACCATTCAAACAAAACGGAAATGTTTGTTTTATCGAAAACAAATTATTGGTAATCCTATTTTTTTATGAAATGTCCAAAAGTTCTGCAAACTCGAAAAAATTACTAAAATAATGTTCCTGAGGTGAGTTTCAATTTGCAACCTCTTGCGTCAAACGGAAATGTTCGATTTGCAACCTCGTCTGCAACACGGAAATGAGGGTGAAATCAAAAGAAAAATATTTTCGTAGTCGTACTCTAGCAAAAAAAAACAAAATTCTGCGAATTCGACAGACAACTCATTTTAACAATTGGTGGCAATATAATAATTTGCAAACTATGTTACAATGCGTAACATTAGGAATTGAAAAAAATATATATTTTTGCAACACCTGTGTTATCTGAATAAGAAAGATTTCTATATATCCAATAAATGACATTGATTGTGTTACCAAGTTAACTATCGACCAAGAAGAAGCTCGTCAACGGTAGGTGAAATCATTCGATGTTTTTGATATGAATTCATAACATCATATCACAATAAGGAACTTCCATAGAAAAATACTCTGAGTACGTTTGATGGGGGATCGAGAATCTCATAATTTTCTTGATTCATTCAAAAATGGAGGAAATATTAAGATTCAAAAAACACTCTAACAGTTGTACATTAGTACGATTAACCTTCAACTGTGTTACGTGACAGTGTTTCTCCCCTCTTTATTTTAATTTTTTTTATAAATCGAAAAAATGATTCTTACATGTCGATTACATTTTAGTCCTCCATTCGGATTCAATGGAATTTTTTATGCGAAACCGCAATTGGAGTACGGAAGTCGAGTGGAAAGGTAACTTATAAAATTATTTAATTCAAGAAATACATACCTGTAAAAATTAAATTTGAGATGTAAAATCGATTCCAAATTTTCCTTTTCAGCAACGTTTCTATTTGAAGATGAAAATTATGATTCGAGATTTACAATCGATAATGTTTTGATATCCTTACTTCCACAGAGCATCGATTATTCATTTTAAAATCTCTTCGATTGCTAAAAGTTATGTTGTGACAAGTGAACATTTTAAATGAATGCAATTTCAATCAACCTATACAAAATATAACAGATATACGCAGTGGATAATTAAGTATTTTACTGGACCACTGTATACATTTGTCGGTCTAATATATATCTCAAACCTATTTGCACAATGTTCACAATTTATAAAAAAAAACAAATCAAATATACAAAAAAAATGTTTTGTTGAACAATGACGGTTGCAAATCTCTTGCGACACGTAAAATACTAGTCGTAATTCTAATTGCAATTTGCAGAACTTTTGCAATTATTTCAGCAGTTGTAAAATTGCAAAAAAATTATATTAGTGGATGAATAGGTTCAAATCTCTTGCGTCCTATGAAATATCAGTCGTAATTTTAACTGCAATTTGCAGAACTTTTGCAATTATTTCAACAGTTGTATAAATGCATAAAAATAATAATAGTGGATAAATAGGTTCCGTTTTTCGTATGAGGTTGCAAAGTTACATATCTACTTCGATCGATTTTTTCTTCAATTGCAACCAAAATAAAAAACGTTTGTAATTATTTCAATGCTGTGTGTATTGAAAATGGGAGCGTCGATAAAAATGTTTGATAAATAAATTATGCATTTTTCAGATATGGTTGCAAATGTACAGTTATGTGCATGAAAAAGTCGTACAGCAGATATAGGCTATTGTGAGTCATGCTTGTCAATCTTTTTTTTTTTTTTTATGTTCTGGTTCCCACGAAAAGGGATATCCTGTAATGTTCAGAGAACATCGTGGGAGCCAAGGGAAAGAAGGTAGGAGTTGGTGTTCTTCTTAAATTTCTGGAGGTTGTATGCCTCGGGGAACACCTCCCTAGGCAATGAGTTCCAAAGCCTCGCTGTTCGTTGGATGAACGAGTCTTTGGAAAGTGATGTTCTGCAGGTCTCCAAAGTGACCACGAAGGGGTGTGATGACTGAACTTGACGGGTTAGTCTCGAAGAGACTGCCAAAGCAGGAACGATTGTTGATATTTCAGAAGAGCATCGCCCATGAAAATATCTATAAGATAGAGACAAATCGCCAACTTTTCTACGGTGTTCCAGACAAGTGAGCGAGTTTGTAAGCGAGGCATCACCGACGGGAGGAATTGCCCTTTTTTGGACAGAATCCAATAGCCTCAGGATATGTTTAGGTGCCGCGCTCCAAATATGGGAACAGTATTCCAGGACAGGTCGGATCTGTGCCTTATAGATCATAAGCAGCTGAGTGGGGGTGAAATAGCTCTTGGCACGAAACAAAAAACCAAGTTTTTGGGATGCACTTTTGGCAATGGACCTCACGTGATTTTCCCAGGGAAGGTTATTGCTGAAAGTAATACCAAGCATCGATATGGATGACTTCCGTGGTATGGTTACTCCTGACAAAGTTATGTTAGGCACAGTGAGATCGGCTTTTCTAGGAAAAGACATGCTTGTGTTTTGTTTGCATTGAATTCTACCAAGTTATTAGATCCCCACTCGAGAATTGTTGCTAAGTCCATATTTATATTATTAACATTTCTTCCTCGTTCATTTCTGGTTTCACGGGCTGATATAGGGGCCCTGGAAGAGAAAGCGGTATGGAGGGTACTATCATCGGCAAAGCTGTGTACTGGACATGAAGTTGCTTTCAACAGGTCGTTGATGTGAAGTAGAAATAGTGTTGGTGCGAGAATAGATCCTTGCGGAACACCAGCATTTATGAGTAGAGTGTCAGATGAAACTCCATCGACCACTACGTGGAGAGACCTGTTTGAGAGATGACTAGCAAGCAGAGAACACAGCTGAGGGGGCAAGCCATAAGACGGAAGCTTGGCGAGGAGTCCCTGGTGCCAAACTCGATCGAACTCCTTGGAGATATCTAATGCCACAGCTAAAGTTTCTCCATACTTTTCAATAGATAGCTGCCATATATGTGAGACGTAAGCGAGCAGGTCACCAGTTGATTCTGATGGCGGAAGCCATATTGCCTATCGTTGACAATTCCTGAGTCTTCTAGATATTTCATGAGCTCGATGTTGATGGCTTTTTCCATGACCTTCGAAATAATAGATAGCAGTGCGATAGGTCTGTAGTTGCTAGGTAGGGCCTTTTTGCCTTTTTTAGGGACTGGCTGTACTCTTGCAATTTTCCAATTGGACGGAAATACCCCCAAATTGTAAGAGTGGTTGAACAACTTGCAAAGAACAGGTGTTAGTTCGGGGGCACATTTCTTGAGAACAATCGGCGGGATTCCGTCAGATTCACAGACTTTGTTGGTGTTGAGACCCAGCAAAATCTTTCTGATAGTACGTTGGCGAAAGGTGATCTCGGGCATGTGACTGTCAATAGGTGTAATGTTCGGGGGTTGTTTTCCCGATTAATCCAGAGTGGAATTTCCAGCAAATAGGTGCGCAAAGATATTGGCTTTTTCCTGGGCAGTCGTTGCTAGTGTTCCATCTTCTTTGGTTAGAGGAGGAAATGAGCTGGAAGTGAAGTTTCTTAATTAATTAAACTTCTTATCGACTTTGAAAGTAGTGTCAAAATTGAAACTATTCTTGTCAAATGTGTACGTGTACTACTTTTCTATGAAATCTGGAACATCATAGGGAGGTTTACACCATACAAACCTTGTACGACTTTTTTATGCACACAACTGTACGTGAATATGTTAAACTGTTTTTCCGTTCACTTATACAATTTTCAGAACTTTTGTAATTTTTTTAAAGAAATTTCAATGGAAAACTTGAACAAATGACAAAAAACGAGGTTCCGTAACTTATACAAGGCTGCAAATTTAATGCATGTTTTGAAACATCATAAGTATCGGTATGCCTAATATTTTCAGTGCAAAAATAAAGCATGAAAATATTTTTTGCAGTTAAAACAATGTTCTGTTTATCGCAGCCTTCTGAAAAATTTTATAGTTAGTTTTCATTAATGCACCAACATACCATTGAAGTTTGAAAACTTTTGGAATTAATGTCAATTGTTTGTCTATATCTACTAGCCTATAATATGTGGAAGAGTTCTGCGGGAAACTCCCAGAGATCAAAGTTCAAAAACTAATATGAATTTTTATGAAGTCACAGTTGACGTAAGTTCAAATAATTACTGAATATATTGAATAAAAATAATCTTAGGTTATGGTTCATATATCCATAAATAAATTGTCGTGCGTTTTATTTCATTTCTAATTATACCAGAATAAAAAACACGGAAATTGATTGATGAATAGAAATAGATATTATGACAGTTTCTATACATGAAATGATTCGGATACGCTTTATAGTATTTGCATATAATAGAAGAACATAACAATGATCGCTAAATCAATAATTGACTATTCCAGAATTTCATTTGGATTTGAATAAAGGGACTGATCTATTGAATTAGTCTGCATTACGATTCAAGAATGTAATTATAAATATTCCGAAAAATTGATCTTATTTCATTTTCATCAGCATAATTCAAATTAAATAATAAATCTTTTTTAGGCCCGGTATTTTCACCTCCGGTTGTACTAGGAATAAATTAACCAATGGTTAGAATGTGCTTTTGCTTTATCAATAAACGTTAAACAAAAGCGTATTCTAACCGTTGGTTAATTTATTCCTAGTATAACCGGAGGTGAAAATACCGGGCCTTAGCTGAATATCGATCGATCAGTACGTAAGATCAATTGCAACTGCAAAGGTGGAAAAGGCTTTTGTACACATTTCGAATGAATATAAGATCTTAATCCTTCCAATTAAAGAAAAAAACTGTATTGAAAATTGATTGTTAACGTATTTCGGCCTCCTTTTGACAAATTCTCAAATCAGTTTATGGAGAATTATTCACTGAGCAATAAAAATTAACACAAAATAAGAAGGATGTGAATTTCGAGTTGACTAGAAGGAATTAATTACTCAAATTCCAAGTTTTCTTGTTCATTCATAAGATCAACTTTCTTGATTCCATATATTTTCACAAAACTCTCCGTCAAAGATTGATTAACAAAAACCTTTCAAATGAAAAACAATAAACAAATTTCCGTTGAAATTAATAATAATGATAATCATATTATCACTCAATAGAACATACATATCGATATGCGATCGGAGGAATTCTGATTATTGTACCTACTTCTTATACAATTCAGACACAGAATGTAATATAACCTACAAATATTTTTGTGCCTACTTTGGATTACTCACATTTCACGAACAAAATCCACCCAACAATCATGGAATTATTCCTATTTTAATAGTTTACATCAATACCATAGCCCCGGGAAATGATAAAAACTGAGCTCAGGATTTTATACTCAGAATTCGAGCAATCAACGACGCTACAAATTATTTTTGATCCATTATTTTCACTAAAACTGCACTGGAATCCATGCTGGCTACACAACAAAGTACTCCGAAATTCAAAATATCACTGAACGGTGGCGCTGTCAACATACTTCGACTCCCTATAGTTCATCATCACCGATATGACATTTCATGCGATCGAACTGACAGTAAACATCAATGTCATAACATTTCCTTGGTAATTGACGAGTATGGTATGATTAAGATGCCTAAAACCCATGGTGTATTTACTTATAGCTGTTAAAGATTGGGATAAACTTGGGGACACTAGCCCACTGGATCCAGAGAGATAACTGAAGTTTCAGATGGAGCCGACATCGTTTCTTGTTATAATTCAGTAAGCACAACAAGGGAACACGCATGATTTTATTTTAATTTTTCTCTGCCTCAGTTCGTTCCTCAGAAATTACACAATGTGAAAATAGTTTCTCAAATCCCAAATTTTTGTCGAAATTTTCAAATCTAAAGGCACTCGATTTGACCTTCACTTGAAAAACTTCCCCAAACACTAGCGCCAATTGTGGTGGTTTCAGGAATCTTGATAGACAACACTATTTCTTACAACCCAAACATAAATTCTACCTCACTTTTAATGTGATGTTTCAGTAACAAACCCAGTATAGTACAACCCAAGTTTGTTGCTCAGCTTTCTAGGTGGTAATTTTTATGTGCCAATCAAAATATTCTAGAAAAGGGGTGTTCCCTATTACAGATTAAACAGGGTGTATTTTTTGTGATTTGTGTGTCTGATCCCTTCTGATGATTGTGCTCTGTACTGTTTGTTGCCTTCGAGGTTACGTCAATTTGTTGTGAAATATTTTGAAGGTGTAGGAATATTTTGAAACAAAAAAAAAATTGCCGTATGAATATGGACGTTTATGCGGCTGTTTTTTCCGATTTACGGATCGCATAAAAATGAGTTTATTCGGATGAGTAAGGACGAGCCTCCACTGTGATTATCCGCACCTACTTACCTTTGGTACTAAATGTGGATTAATATTCGGATTTGTAGCTTTGATATGTCCGCACAAAATGCAAAAGGGACCCCATTCCACACACTACTAAAAAAACTATCAATTTCTCAAACAACTCAAATACTAGCAAAACTAACAACCGAAACAAATTTAAACTAATACGAATTGCAATAAACGATCAATATGTCAAATTTTCAAATCACAATTTTATGCACAGAAATATGCAATGTTGACAGAAAAAAAAATTCATAGTTTGAAGTTCGACATTCAGCTTGGACACCAACATCAAACATTCCTTAATCGCACCTTCTACTAATGAAGTACTAGGCGGCATTTAACTCCATTCATTTGTTGTCCCCCAGAAATTGTAAACGAAATCGAATCAGGGTTTTCAGACATATTAGGTATGATTCGTCGTTTGTACATTTGGACATAATATAACATGGATGATAGTGTTCGTATCGATTTCATCACAAAACATCTTCAACTATTTACTACTTCCACTTCCCACATCCTTATATCATTTCCTGAAGAGAAACCATCCAGGCCGGACGTAAAACTATCCTGGAATCGCGAAGTCCCTTGAATTATTTCCATTTATCAATCGACTATTCCGTGAGCTACATGTTTCACATGGCCGTTTCCGAAGTAAAAAAACATTTTTTCAATGATATAATATATATATATATATATATATATATATATATATATATATATATATATATATATATCCCAGGTTATCCCAAACTTGATGGCCTATTAGACAATTCTGGAGAACGGGAAACTGGATAATTTTTAAAATTTGTTTTTTTGGGGAATTAGTTCTGCTCTTTCGATCTAAAATTTTAATTTTCATCGTTGCGGCGTTGCCGCTTATATTGAAAAGTAACAACAGCATTGATATATTAAATGAGGCACCCTATATATTATTGCATTTTGTGCTTTGCTATTGCTTTACGATAATTTTTTCTAAAATGATTCTTCATACCTATCTCAAGCGGTTTTCGCGAAATTCATTGATTTCCTTATTTTTTGTGCAATACATAGCATAAATTAAATGTTTATTACTGTGCTATTTGGACTCGTGCAGAGCTGAAATTTCGGGTGTAGTTCACCAATGTTATGTGCATTAGTTATGTTCAAAGGAATTCGTTTTCCATAATACAGGGTCGTTCAAAATTGGTGATTTTTCCGATAGATACAAAAATGGTGAAAAGTACATTTTTTTAAATAGAACACGCTGTATATTATTATGAAAATCACTGTTTATCAAAGTAAAAGATTGTCTTGCTCTTTTCTGGTCACGGCACACCACTACCATTCTCATTTCCCAGTATAACAAATCGAAATAGGGAATATTACCCAATTGAAATGATCTGATCAAAAAATCAAATCAATCTGGAATGATTCGCTTCAAAATGTTCATACTTTTGAAGATAAAACTGAAACTCAGATGATGCAATTCAGTTTTGGCAAAGACTTGTGAAAAAAATACAAAATACCAATATAGTCGATTCATTTAATTTCCAGAAGACTCTTCCACATGAATCAACTACTTATCAAATTTTCGTCCTGTGAGGATATTTCATATTGATTTGTACCCATTTCGATAGTCGATAGAAAAAATATAAAACCATGACTATTTAAAAAACGGTGAGAGATAGGACATGCTTGGTGAAAGTAAATGGTATTTTTCAGTAGGATCCGAATATGTGATAATATACAGGGTGTCCTATTTAAATAAAATGACTTATGGCCGTGTTTCCTAATCGCCCACAAGAATATGTTTTTCAGACACCCTGTATAAAATATGGTCAAATCATTTGATGTTACTGAAATTACTCAATATTTTCCGGGTGAAAGTTGAATTCGAGTCCTGTGTGGGTAACAGATAAGGATATTTGAATTCAAGTTGGTCCCATTTTGATAGCAAAACAATTACAAAATAATCAATATTCAATATTCAGTAGAAATAGGTATAAGACATGTTCAGTAAAAGTTATTTGTATTTGTCTGTAAAATCCAAAAACAGAATGAAATACTGGGTGTTTCATTTGAAATTCGAAAGTTGATACTAGTTACAAGTACATGTGGCAAAACTGCAACCATGAAAATATTTTTGAGAGCTATATCGCAGTCTCTTATTGTAGGATACAAAATTCCGAGTATTTATGTCTTAGAAAACCAATAGGCCATCAATTTGCAATACCTGTATATTAATCATTCTTTGTACAATCAGTTCGTTATCTTACGATTATACACTTCAATACACTACAGAACGTTATGCATGTTCTCGCTATAATTTGATCACATTGACAATGAAGATAAACAATTTAATCAAAACTTCGTTTGAATAGTTATTGCCGTCCATTTTGATTCTTTTCCGATAAAAATTTTGGCAATGAACGCGCAAACGTTTTATTATTGATGAACTAATAGTCGAATTTTCAGAATGACATATTCCATGACATTTGATACAAAATATGGCAAAATAATTCAATTTTTATAGACACTTGCTTTTATGTCGGAAACCAGACAATTTAGGTATAGGAACATGATACATCATTCGAAAGAAACTTCAATTGTCTTTCAAGATATTCGATGATATACAGGGTGTTCCATTTAGAAAATGTACTTTTCACCATTTTTGTATCTATCGGAAAAATCACAAATTTTGAACGACCCTGTATACTGGAGAACCAATTCCCTTAGACATATCTAATGCAAAAAATATTGGTAAACTACTCCCAAAAGTCCAAATACCGCAGTAATAAACATTTAATTGCAGCTGTTTTGCACAAAAAATAAGGAAATCAATGAATTTCCCGAAAACCGCTTGAGACCGCTAGGAGACTATCATACAAAAATGATCGTAAAGCAAAACGAAAAATGCAGTAGTATACAGGGTGTCTCATTCAAAATATCAAAGTTAATGCTACTTTTCAATATAAGCGGCAACGCCGCAGCGCTGATCGATAGAGCGAAACTAATTACCCAAGAAACAAAATAATCCTGTGTGCCGTTCTCCAGAAACGTCTAATAGACCATCGAGTTTGGGACACCTTGTATATATGTATAATTTATAACAAATAAATAAGCAACCATTTCAAATGGAACACCCTGTATATTTTTACATATTCAAGTTCAACAGCTCATAACAAGTCCAAACCTTATGTCAAATGTCCTTTTTTTGAAACAATTTATATTAATATTGTTTTTTTAATTTACCTCGTGGATAAATAAGATTTGGTCAAGGCTATTCACAATGAGTAGCACATAACAGAAAAATATAATTTTTTCTGAAAAACTATTTTTTGTGTCACTTACTGATGAATCAATTCAGTCACATCACATTTTTTTTCAAATGGAACCCCTATGGGCCACCTACATGTCTCTCTAGAACATATTTTCAGGAAAAAAATTACATATCATTTTTGTATTTCGGTGCAGTAACAAATTGTATGCATTCAAAAATCTACAACTAGTTCATGAGTTTCCCTGCAGTTCGAATGATTTTTCAACTTGTAAGCTGTGGAAAACAACATTTCTGAATCTTGTCAACTAATTGTGTGTCGCTGGCATCTTTCATCTCAACTCGAAAACCTATAATTTTGATTTTCCATTTCTACTAGTAATTCTCGAAACTTAACTAATTTTCGAGAGTTAAGCATAACGTTTTTACCTTACGTGACGAAAATATACAAATATAAACAATCTAAATCTCCATATCGAATTACATTCGGAGTTGAAGAAAAAGCGTGAGGAACTTCGTTTCTGACGGGGTCCCCCGACCGCACACAATTTTTTTTATATCTAATTAGAATTTTTTTTAAACAGAAATCCCTTCAGCAGATGAATGAAAAAAAAAACGATAAAAAAAAAGTTTTTCAAATTGGTTCAATTTTGGTGGGTAGGTATGATACCGAAAAATAAACAATTTTCGAAATATTGAGAAACAATCTATACTTTTGTATTTTTTTAATATCAAATGTGATAGATGTAGGTTGGTTGGTTGGTTTGAGGCTGACGAGCCAGAGACAGGGTTGGCACTTAGCTTCCCTTGACACTGCGACCAGCTGGGGTCTATTGTATCACTCTGTCGTCAGTGGTTCCTCATTCAAACAGGTTTGTGCCTTTAATTAGGTTAAGAAGCCTGTTGATAAGGTTCTTCGGATTCATGCCTGTTTCCGGGCTGATCTCTCCAAAGGTTCTGTGTCGCCTACTACTTAGGGCGTCACAGTCGAAGATGATATGAGAGGCTGTTTCCTCCTCTTCATCACACAGCCTACACTCCACGGTTTCCCTGCGTACTCCCATGGTGTTTAGGTGTTTTCTTAGGCCGCAGTGTCCAGTCAACAGACCTATTATTATACGAGCCTTCGTTCTGTTCAGGTTCAGAAGGTCAGCCGTCAGGGTCCGGTTTGGATGCCCTACCATGACTTTGCTGTGTATTTGCCCGACAGTTTGATCCCAATATTGTTGGTGTCTTCTTTTTATCCACTCGTCGATCAGGGTCCTGCATCGGTTTTTGCTAATCCCGTGTGCAGGTTCTAGCTGGTCCGCTTTGACGTTGCCTTCAATGCCTCTATGACCTGGCACCCACATCAAGGTGACCTTGTTGTGTTTTGCCAGCTCGATGAGGTTCTGGAGGCAGTCCCAGACCAGTTTGGACTTTATCTGTGTAGAGTTGAGTGCTTTGATAGCACTTTGACAGTCAGATAGAATGTAGATGTGTTTTTTCCTATAACCACTTTCTAGATTCTTCTGAATGCATACCATGATAGCATGTGTTTCAGCTTGGAATATCGTGGAGCATTTACCAAGTGGTATTATGTAATCCCTTCTTGGCCTTACCCCGTGTATTCCTGCTCCCGTTCCTTCAACTGTCTTTGAACCGTCTGTATGCCAGACTATGTCCGCAGTTGATTGTGATTCTAGGCTCGGGGCCCATCCAGATTCATCAATTCGTGTTTCGAATGGTTTTTCGAATGAGTATAGGGGTTGCATGTAATCTGAAATCATTTCGAGTTCTTCGATGTTGATTACATGAGTGATTCTGGTATGTCCAGTTGTTCGGATTCTTCAGTTTTTCGTTTGTTTCAGTCTGTATGCACTCATCCTGGCCTCTCCAATGACATGTAAGTCAAAGGGTTCGAGGTTTAGGATGATTTCCATTGCAGCTGTTGGAGTGTTGTTCATTGCACCCGTGATGCAGAGACAGGCAAGCCTCTGGATTTTCCCAAGGTTGATTTTTGCCTGTCTTTGATTTGTTTTTGGCCACCATAAGAGTGAGCCATAAGTTATTCTTGGTCTTATTACCGCTGTGTAAAGCCAGTGCATGGCTTTCGGTTTAAGCCCCCAGGTTTTTCCAAAAGCTCTCCTGCACATCATGGAGGTTATCTTGCTTTTGTTGGTTACATGTTGAAGATGCGGGTTCCAGGTTAGTTTCTTGTTAAGAATCAGCCCTAGATATTTCACCTGCTCTACTACTTGTAATGTTTCACCGAATAGTCTGGGAGGTATGAGATCTCCCATGTTTCTTCTCCGGGTGAAGAACCCCTGATTCGCATCCTCTACTTAATTTCGTAAGGGAATTAGTGTTGTTTTGTTCGGATTTGCCCTTAGGCTCTCTCTGTTACACCATTCCTCTACTGTCCTCAGTGCATTTTGCATTAGCTCTGAGGTTGTTCGAGTATTCTTTCCCTTGATGAGGATGACCAAGTCATCTGCATACCCTTGAGAGTAATACCCTTGGTTATTCAGAGAAATTAGCAGTTCGTCTACAACCATGTCCCACAGAAGGGGGGAGAGTATGCCCCCCTGTGGGGTACCTCTGGAAATTTCAACCTGCTCTGTTTCCTCGAACATGTTGGCTTGGACCAGTCTATTATGAAGCATTGAGTGTGTCCACCTGCAGATGGTTTCGTCAATGCCTCTTCAAGTGGCCGCAGAGACCATACTTTCAAAGGAGGTGTTGTCGAAGGCTCCTTCGATGTCTAGAAAAGTGCATAGTGCAATTTCTTTGTTTGCTAAAGACTCTTCAAGCCTTGAAACAAGCTGATGAAGTGCTGTCTCGCATGATTTTCCTGTTAGATAGGCATGTTGGTTTTGATGTAAAGGCCGTTCTACAAGAGCGGTTTCCCTTATGTCTCTATCTATCAGTTTTTCTAAGCCTTTCAGAAGAAACGACGATAGGATTATTGGTCTGTATGCCTTTGCCTGGTCATATGAGTCTCGTCCAGGTTTCGGAATAAAGACCACATTTACAGTTTTCCAGGTTTGAGGTAGCCATCCCAATGCTAGGCTCAGCCTGTACAGTCTGCACAGTTCTGGTGCTAGATATTCAACTCCGCTCTGAAGTAGTATGGGAAATACTCCATCTGGGCCCGGAGACTTGTAAGGCTTGAAGGAGTTTATTGCCCACACTACTTTTGAATGAGTTACCGTTCGTTTAGCCACTTCCCAGTCTGCCCTTTTAGCCCTCAAATGAAGGTTTGCAGGGATTTCATAGTGATAGATGTAGCTGATCGATAGGAAAAAATCATGGATCATTTTGCATTAACTTCAAAGCAAAAACTATTCATGAACTCTCAGTTTTTGGAAACTGAAAAAAAAAATCTTATATGATGCTTTAACGGTGACAGTGTGTGGCAATTTGCTAGGCTTTTTTTCCTCCAATATGTAGGTACTTCTCGAAATGTCTTATTTTATCGGGTAGAAAAGATGCATCTTACCTTTTCACGATCTACTATGATCACAGAATGCATGCCAACAAGTGAGAAAACTCAATGTGAAATTTCAACGTGATATCTTTTAGAATACATGTCACAATTTTCGGAAAACAGAATATTTCAAGTTACTCTGTATGCAAAATTCCGTGTGAATTGGCATGCATTGAGGCAATGGTGCGGGATCGGATGATCTGTTCACAGATTGTAAATCAAAATACATCATTTATAAACAAATTTTTAATTTTGAAATAATAATAACATTTAAAACAAACACGATCTATACATTTGTCGTACCTTCTGCGCAAGTTATTTCCAACTCTTCGCAGTTCCCCTGGTGATATCTCTCTGCATACTGCCACAATTCTTCTTCGCAACCCTTCTTTTTTCCTTAGTCTAGTTGTATAAACCTTCTGTTTAATTTTTGTTGAAGTTTAGTGGGGATTGGGATCAGTATACGTTGAAGAAAAAACTATTATTCTCGGCCGACATCTCGAATTTAATTAAATTCATCTTTAAGGCTCTGTAACAATGGTTTCTCATATAATAAAGTATAAAAAGTACAAAAAATAGTTTTTACTTGCCATGATGATAACAATTTTCTATACTTTTTATACTTTATTATATGAGACACCATTGTTACAGGGCCTTGAGGATGATTTTAATCAAATTCGAAACGTCGCGTCGACAGGAAAACAATAGTTTTTTCTATAACGTATACTGATCCCAATCCCAACTAAACTCCGACAAAAATTACTATTGGATCACTATTTTATCAGATTCTTCTGTTTAATATTTCCCCAGTAGTCGAAATCCAGAGGGGTGAGGTCAGGCGAACGCGGCGATCAATGAATTAAAGGACCATTGCGACCAATCCATTTCAGTGGTAGTTTTTTATTCAACGTATCTTCGTACATTACCAGCATTATGGATGGATGCACCATCCAACTGAAAAATAATAATCATACGAACATTTATGGGGATTCCTTCGAGAAGGTCCCATAACTAGTTATTCTAGAAATTCAGAACGGGCATTCATCGTTCTCTAAATAAGGGGGCAATTATTCTGGTATCTTGAGTTCCGCATCACACATTAAATACCTCAGAATATTTATTTCTACAATTGATGACCCAGTGAGGATTTTCCGATGCCCAGTATCTCGAATTTTCAATTGAAACTACTTCATTTGTAATAAATGTAGCTTCATCTGTGAATAAAATATTTTTAGGGAGTTATTGATATTCATTGAGACCATAAACAGAACTCCGTTCTCCTTTCAGTATCACTAGCTCGTATGTGAAATAATTTGAGTTTGAAAGGTTTTTTTTATCCTTCTTCAGTACCCTCTTCAGTACGTGTGTTCCAGATCCAAGTCGAGAGCTATTTGTCTGTCGCTAGTAGAAGGGTTAGCTGTTACTCTTTCGAAAATCGTATATTCATCTGCAGTTATTCTTTCTTGATCCGTTCTCGTCGAATCTGTTATATTACCAGTTTGTTCCAATTGTCTACTTATTCTCGAAACTATTTTGTGGATGTTCATTGAATCAGATGTGGAATCATATGCGACTGAAAGATAAACCTCAGTCACTATCTTCCATTGTATGCCATTACGTTATCTGCGACTAATCTAACGATACAATTTTTTTCTAAGAGAGTGAGTTTTTCTCTTTCCATTTTAGTTCTACTAATGAATCACTTCAACTCAGTTGGTAATTGTGTACAACTTGTTCACAGTTTTGAGCAAACTATCGAAGATGGATAAAATACAGTCGTACAATATTTTCACGGCCTGCAATTCAAAATTTTTGAAAACACAAAGATTTGTAATTGTTGATGTTTTAGTTTCTCTTCTGACGAATTTATGTTATTTTTTCAACTTCTTTTCCTTCACACAATTAGACCTGAAAGTAGAATGGAGTTTTGTTTGTAGTCTGAATAATAACTTCCTCAAAAATATTTTATTCACAAATGAAGCCACATTTACAGCAATTGGGGAAGTTTCATCTCATAATTCGAGATACTGGGAATCGGAAAGGGGGATGTGTAGTAGAACATACATTGATTTAAAATTGTTGGTGTTTGTGTCTCAGTTTCTCATCTGATTCATTGATATTACTTTTCTTTAAAATTTTATTATTATTTCAAAATTAATATCATTTTCAGATTGTGTTTTAATTTACAATCTCTGAACAGATCATCTGATCCCGCCCCATTGCCTCAATTCATTCCAATTCACACGGATTTTTTTAAACAGAGTAACTTGAAAGATTTATTTTTTCAAAAATTGTAACATCTATAGTAAACACCCCGTAAAAGATATCAAGTTGAAATATCGCATTGAGTTATATGCGAGACTGGTTCGAATCGACTGCCCCAATCTAAATTTGGCTAAAAAAATGCCTAATACGTTTTCTCAATTTTTGACATGCATTTTGTGATCGTAGTAGTCCGTGAAAGATTGATGATACTTTGCTACCTGATAAGATAGGGCATTTCAAGAGGTACATATTGAAAGAAAAAAACAATTTTCTAAAATATACAGAAATACGGGGGTGGGGCTTAGCAAATTGCAACACTTTGTTTATGATGACATTAAAAGAAATTACAAGTCGTAATTAATTGGTACTGTGTCTATGAAATCTACTTGGTAAGATACTCATGAAGTATAAATCGCCAATCACGAGAGTGATTCTAACCTCACTAACATGCTCTAGAAAAAAGTATTTCTTTCAAGTCTTTATGCTATCAACAAATTATCTCAATTTTTTTTTCGTGGTTTTCCATTGGGGCTCAAAAATTTTTGTTGCATACAAATCACACACACGGCAAAATAAATGGCCGTATCATATACTAAATTACCCTATCAATCTTAAATATACGAACGCAATTCATATTAGATGTGAAAATCGGAATTTTTTAGTAGCTTGTTATATCTATTTTGACATAATATTCCGAATAATGATAATATCTTTCAGACTTTGAAATATATCTCTTTCCCTTTTTTTAGTCATCAGAATCGTTTTTCAGCAGTTTTTCATAAATTAACTAGATGGACTCTGAGGTAGTTATGTCACAGTGACAATCGAAAATTCTTAATTCTGAGAACCATGCTACCTGGGCTTGTAATAAATCTAACATCTTACATAAATTAAATAAATAAATGTAGCGAAACGAACTAATTTCAATTAACTCCTTTTTAATGACTCTATAGTATTTAATCTCGATGTCATGTACCTAAAACAACCCGTTTCCGAAATATTCTACATCCATAAGATGGGTATTTTTCCACAGAAAATATTGACAATGTTTGTCTTTCATTTCATAATTAAAATTAAACTTTACAAAAAACTTTCTAACAAAAAATTGAACTGACGAAATACGGAACTGAAAAGTAAAAAATAAAATAATCCTCCTTAGTCTCAATAACTAAGCTCCTAAACTAATGTAAGTAACTAATTTTGAGTCGGCGCCAAACAAACAGGCAAATGA
Organism: Gonioctena quinquepunctata; assembly: GCA_018342105.1. Lineage (NCBI taxonomy): Eukaryota > Metazoa > Arthropoda > Insecta > Coleoptera > Chrysomelidae > Gonioctena > Gonioctena quinquepunctata. The sequence continues at coordinate 153,864 of JAFIRS010000444.1, forward strand.
ATTAGGTAAGGCGTAAAATGATGGCATGGAGTTGCGCGGTGACATTCTGATAATTTTTTTAGAGTAATTTAATTATCTTCGTTGATTGTTCGTTTGGCGCCGACTCAAAATTAGTTACCTACATTAGTTTAGGAGCTTAGTTATTGAGACTGAGAAGGTTTATTTTATTTTTTATTTTTCAGTTCCGTATTTCGTCGGTTCAATTTTTTGTTAAAAAGTTTTTATTTTTCAATGTTTTGTGGCTGAAATCTACTAATTACCACCTACTTGTTTTTTGATTACTTCCAAGATACTCACTTACCCACCTTACTTCAACTATTAACAGTTAAATAATATGGATTATCTACTTTTACTATTTGTTGTGATATAAATTATTTTTGTTGTTCTGGTTAGTTTATTCCATTACTTTGTATATCATTCCATCCTCTCATAGAATATAATGATTGTGACGGATGTAGGAGAACAAAAATAATGACAATAGCGATCTGTCATTGTCAACTACATATGTGTGTCAATGTTCACAAGTGAAAAATCAATTATCCCCTATTTTTCTACTCTTAAGGGTGGATAATTCCATTCGAAATCCAAATATGATCAACTATGAGGTACACCCTATCTAATAAAAAAAGAATCATCCAAATCGAAGAATCCAGTACAAAGTTGTGCCTGATAGAATCGGTTAGCGAACCAGAATTCAGAGGGTAAGTGATCAATATCCTTCATTTTGGTACCCTTAGGGGTGGATTTCTCCTTTTAAAGTCAAATGGGACCAACTTCAAAGTACACCCTATCCACTGAGAAAAGAATTATCGGAATCGGACGTCTCAGTAAAAAGTAATGCGTGGTTAAACATAAAAAAAAATATACGCATTGACTAGAGAACCTCATCCTTTTTGGTTTCTTCGGTTAAAAATCATATTAACCTAATTAAAATACAAAAAATCATATTTATTTGAATCCAACAGAGGAAAACAATAATTATTACAGCAAATGTTCAATGTGTTTGGCATTTTTACCAATACACACTCTCAATTTATATTGGAAATTATTTACCACACGTTCCAGCATGTCTTCTGAAATTTTCCTGTATTTCATGTATAAATGCAGATTTCCAGAGTAGTTCTGAATATGCAAAAATAGAGGGAAATCAATTCTCTACTGCGAATTTACTAAATACTAAATGAAAATTAAACAGTTGTATGGTATAGGCGCTACGGAAGTCCGACGACGACGCACCGTTGTATATTTCTTTGTTTTCTCAATGTATACGGAAAGACTTCAAAATACGTATCAGACGAAATATCTCCTGCCCTTTCCCTTTCAAGTGTGGGGTAATAAAGCACCCCACTTTCAAATAAAAAACTCCTTTCTTACGTCTAGTTTATGATATGCATCGAATCGAGTGTTTTTTGCTTTTATTTATGGAAGTTGTTTCTCTGGATGAGAAGCTAACGTATGCTCGAAGAAAAAACTGCTCTGGAAAATTGGAATGCCGGCTGATGAACAAACAAATTTATTTTCTTCATAAACGTAAATTTCAGGGAGGTGGTTTACGATCGTGTTACGCCATAAATTCTGGAATCGTGAGCCATCGAAAGGCACAATAAGTGAATTTGTTCCTCGACTTCATGTTTTACTGGAATGAATAACCTGTAAGTACAGGGTGAGAATGTTCTCTATATAGTAGTCTATTTATTTTTTGAGTTCATTAATCTTCCACAAAGTGAAAAAACAACATTTCATCGAATATTGAATGGTGAAGAATTCAGTTTTTTTCTATAGTACCTAGTTATAGTCCAAACCTTATGGATAATATTCTTTCAAGAAAACTATATAAAGTTATAATAGAAGTGTTTCTTACTCAAAACGATAAACATAATTTTAAAGTTATCATATATTAAGGCAATCCTACCGATTTTTTTCTCCTTTTTTGCGTAAAAATAACATCACTATCACATATAAAGCAGATAAATATTTAAGCAAATTTATTAAGATCAATAAAGATGAAGAACTGAGAAATATGATGAATCTGGAGATATAAATTAACTTGTGGCTCTTGTGCTATTTTTTACATAGGCCAAACAGGCAGAACATTTAAAAACCGATTATCAGAACATAGGAACTGTTTCAACTTTTGGTACTCACCTCGTGACTGAAAGACATTGTTTTGTTAACGATTTCGAAATATCACGTACAGAAAAGAAAGGTTATGAACTCGACCATCTAGAAAGTTTAGAAATAGAAAAAAATGCTAAAAGTCGCAATATTTGCTCAATGACCAGATCAACTTCCATAATTCTGCTTTGTGAATTTGTTTTACTGAACTGTTATACTGAACCTTCCGCCACTGCACTTATGTGTAATGAAGGAAGCGGCAAAAATGCCTTTAGACTGCACCAGGCATCAAACTTGAAAGCTGGAAATCTCTTTCGACATCTGAAGATCCTAGAAAATATTCCTCTAGAATCCAGGTACGAGCCATCAGATATTATGCCAGGTAGGCACGACTTTGGAGTAAATTATGGAGTGCCTATAAACAACCACCATATATTCACAACGAACGGGCCTCAACTGGGAAGGAATACATTAGAATGGTATACTGATGGTTCCAAGATAGACGAAAGGGCTAGAGTGGGAGTAACGGTTACTAGTTTTGGACTCTCAAACCCCTAGGCAAAGCCCCAACAATTTTTCAAGCAAAAATCCACGCCTTAGAAATTTGTGCCCAAGAATGCCTTACAAGAGGCTCCAGGGGGACAAAAATCTATATCAAATTAGACAGCCAAGCATCACCAAAAGCTCTAAAGTCACTTACTTGTGAGACTAGATTGACTGGGGACTGCAAACTTTCCCTGAGACAACTGGCTTTTCACAGGTCACTCTGATATGGGTGCCAAGTCATAAGGGAATCAACGGCAATGAGAAAGCAGACGGCCTTGTCAAGGAAAGGGAAAATACTCAATTTTCTGTCCCAAAACCCTCCTATGGTCTCTCCAGAGGGAAAGAATTTTTGCGCTAGGAAGCTGATCAAATAAAAACCCACAAGACAAAGACAAGCGAAAAGGCTTCCAATCCGATCGTCAAAGAAAGCTAAGCAGCTTCGTGAGTTGGAGGAGAAAGACTTAAAACGGTACTGCTTATGGGACATTGTCCTCTGAGGTATCACCTGAAAATACTGGATGGATCAGACAGTAACCTGAAACCAGAACTTTGCTGAAAATGCAGACCACCTGCTTTGCAACTGCCAAACACTCCTTTTCAAAAAGCTTATGTTCCTCGAAGAGGTTTTATCAACGCCCTGAGACATCTTGAACAAGAAACTGATAAAATTCGCAAGGAGTCTCGGAATCCTGGGCCTCGAATAGATGAAGGGTAATGTTCAAAATACCTCATAGGTACGCAGGGGCTGGAGAGCCAAATCACCTCCCTACACTCTATATCATGAGGTTCTTCAGCTCATACTTTCATTCAATAATTTGAGAATATCTTTCGACTATTTCTCTCACTATCTTTGAACCAATCAAAAGGCCTGAAACTTCTCAGAGATAACCAATCAAATCAGTTTTATAGTGATAAATGTCTTCTCTCTGTTTTATACTGATAAATGCATACTAGCTTTGCGATAAATGCAAAGTAGCTCCTGTGAAAAGGACACGTCAACACATGGAATTCCTATAAAGAATCAGGAAATGCAAATAGGATTTATTATGGGATTTTGACATCACATTCAGTGATTTGATATTCAGAATTCAAATAAATCTTTAATATTGTCGAATGAACCACGGATCTTGTGTGAGTCCAATAATAATTCAGTTAAAGCATTTGCAGAAAACTAATTATTGACGAACTGGTCTAATGGTTATGGTATCTGCATACAATGCTAACAGTTCGGGTTCGAAACCCGTTCGTGAAAAATGTATATATACATTTATAATAATTTCTATTTTTGAGTAATATTTTTATCGTATTTATTACAGAAAGTTAAGTATTAATCACAAATAAACAAGAAACCACAAAGTCAAAGACTGTCCGTGGTACGAATTGAATGGAAATAATTGTTCGAACTATATAATGTGGCTATTTTTAAACGTTTGAATAAATATAAGTGAAAAACAAAACAAGAAATTTATATATTTATATATATAGAAACATGTTTTGTTCTTTGTAAAATTCGACAAAATTTTGGGTATCGCCTCCCGCCTAATTCCAAGTGACCTGCTCAGAGGAAAACTTCGGCATTTGTCGAATGCAATAAACATTTGACTCGACATTTGAATAAGATAGAATGTAGAAATGATTATGTGGTAAATGTACACATTGCAGGCTGCCGGAGATAGATATTCAATTTCACAGTGAAGAAAACAACTAACCTTGTTATATCCAAACTGGTGATAAAGTCAGAACTGGTTGACTTCATACTCTGCTCTGAGGCACTTAACGTAATTATCACAGACACGTGTGAGAAACAAACAACACAAACACTATTGAAAAGAGAAACATTCGCAATTGAATATTGTTTTGAAAAAAAATATCACGTCCATTGAAGTGATTCAGACCTTCAGAACACGTGAACTGAACACTGTTGCCAAGTAAGTTTCTCGCATGCACGGTTAATAAAGCTGTCTACGAACGAAAGATTGTTAGATTCTACTAGTGTTTTCTAATTGGCTGGCGAATGAAAGATCTAAAGATCTTAATTAACAACTAATCAGAAAATAGTACGCGATGTGCACGAGAACTAATCTGAACATTATTGTCTTTGCCTTTTAAAAAATTTGCCATTCTATCAAAAAATAATTGATATTATATTGTATCTACTACGAAAACGCCCTCACAGTGGTTGGCGACTCCAGAATTGAAATTTACCTCATTCGACGAGTGATTCATCTTCAAAATACGCACGGTACAGCTCGGTGTTTAGGCAAAAGACAACGACAATAATGTTCAAATAAATTCTCCTGTTTTCTGATTGGTTGCTAATAAGTTTATTTCATTCACCAATCCGACAACACTAGTAAAATCTAACAAACTTTCGTTCGTAGACAGCTTTGTAAACGTGCATGCGGGAATCTTGCTTGGCAACAGTGTTCAGTTCACGTGTTCTGAATATCTGAATCACTACAATGGTCGTGATATTATTTTCAAAACAATATTCAATTGCAAATGTTTCCCTTGTCAATACTGTCGTTTGTTTCTTACGAATGGCTGTGATAATTATGATGAAGTGCTTCAAAGCAGAGTATGAAGTCAACTAGTTCTGACTTTATTACCAGTTTGGATATAACCGGGTATCTTTTTTTTTTCACTATGAAATTGAATATCTATCTCAGGCAGCCTGAAATGTATACATTCACCACACAATCCGGCCATCATTCTACATCGTTCAAATGTCGAGTTAAGTGTTTATTGAATTCTGCAATTGCCAAAGTTTTCTTCTGAGTAGGTTAGCTGAAATTAGGCGGGTGGCGCTAGTCCAAATTCTGTCGAATGTTACAAAGAACAAAACATGTTTGAAAAAAAAACTGATTTTCAACCACTGTAATGATAATTGATAAATAATCTTTTCATGATTTGATTGATCTCAAGGTCATAACCTTGAAAATTGAGAAAATGAAACCTAAGAGACTTATTTGGCATCAATGAGTCGATTCAATTTAATTCACAGCAATAAATATTTCTGAATTTGTCGACTGAAGCATATAGAAAACACAAAACACAGATCGACAAGTTTTCGAAAGGATTCGAAAGGATTCCTTAGATTTTGGAACGAGAGAAGAATTGTAGTAACATAAACATGAAATCTGAAATTTTTATCAAATTCTCAATGTAATTCGAAGAATATTCTCATTAAATATCATTTGTGCTAGATGATTTTATCTCCTAAATTTATAAATGTTCTCTCAATCAATTTGCCTCTAGGAAATTCAACTCGTGCAATTGGCGGCCTTATCATCAAAGGTTCAACCACTCAAGTTCCACTTTCGTGGTTTAGTCAGATAAGACCGTAAATCGCACTCAATAAAATTTCCAACAAAATGCTTTCTCGAAAATTTTAAAACTTTAGGAGCGATAAAATCCCTAGCACTTATGATATAACCGTCGATAATCTTATAGGATTTCGAAGATTCTTGATCTCTAGTATAATCCCGGGAATTTGATACAACTTGTAGGTACTTCACAAATGAGGTATTTTGTGTAGGCTTTTTTTTGTATATAGATCTCAATTTACTGGTACTATATATTGAATTGATTGTATCCGAATGCATATATAAATATATTTTTCAAACTTCTGATTATGAGGGGTGAACCTACCCCCTGAATATTTAAATAATTTTTATCTATTGTACTTTCAATTCAACAAAATACGACCAGACATGTGATTTTAATTTTATTTCAGAATGTTCTATTTCATATCTGAATTTGGCACCCCAGCTGGTGAAAACTACCCTTATATCGAAGCAGGTTATATATAAAAAAATATTGGTAACCGGAGAATGAAATTCTGCATGAGGGTTACATTCTAGAGGTTGAAACTACCCCCCTGAATATTTCAATATATTTTAGCTATTAAACTTTCAATTAAAATGGTCGGAAAAATTTATCATTTTCATTTTGTTTTATCATCTGAGATATTTTTTTTTCATGTCTGAATTCTGCATCTCCGGCAGTAGAAACTACCCCTACTATAAAACATGTTAATAACTCAAAGTGTATTGGTATCAGGAGTTAAAACTTCCTCATGAATGATTTTTATCTTGGAAATCATAAATTTTTTATTGAAGTGTATCCTTGAATCTAGAAAAAAATGTATGGCAATATATAACGTATACATTATTCCAACGAATATTATGGTAGGTGAAATTGACGTCATTTTGACCTGTGAATAGGTCTGCTCTGAATTTAGCGAAGGTGAATTTTATGTTTTATTTTCCAGTATTGAAAAAAAAAGTAAGTTGGAAGATTAGCCCTAGTACAACTAGTTATTTTTCATCCTGTATATTCTTCCATAGAATGCCAAATGGAAATCATTCCCTCCAACTCATCCTCGTAGAAATGAAAACAGGTTAGGATAAACCATGAATCACAAAAGGTCGGGGGCTCAAGTCTGGCTGTAGGTTAGATATATCCTGCGAAATTCTGAAAGAGGAGCGGCGGTGATTCTTACTTTCTAATTCAGATCACGTTCCTTTAATACCATCACACATCCATACTCAGCCATGCTTAACTGCTGAAATTTGTTGGAGTCCATTGTTACCATATACTTTTGTTTCTTTACACAAGCCAGAGTGGATGTGTGCACGGGTTTATTTACTCTTTCGTGTTTTGTGCGTTTCTTAGATTTAATTTCGGAGGTTGAAGCGGTTTCAGGAATTACATGGAGATTCTTAATGAGCTGGTAATCAACGTTGTAGACTGGCTTCTAATAATCAATCTCAGAAATAGCCTCTTACAATCCAATTAAGTTGATGCTGAATCACTTAATTCAATCACTGTAAGAATTAGGAACTTTGATTTTGCAATCTTGATATGCAAACCAATCAATTAGTGATTGATGGATATCCAGCAACACAAAGAAGTTGAAAAACACGTTAACAGACAATTCAAATGGATATATTCTTGTTCATCAATAATAATGAGAAATTTACGCTCGAATACCACGAAGTGTGAATATAGAGATTTCAAAAAAGGAATCGCCTTATAGAATTAACACGAGTTTGATGATTAATAATTTCGTAGAAATAAACGATTCCTCCAAAAAAATATATACTACTGAGATTTTCACAAAAGTTTTGTATATCTGAAAATGACGACGGTTTTTCTATGTATGCATGAATGTCTGCGATTCTCCTGGGAACTATTTACCGATTTAAGTGAAACTTTTTAAATCAATCTTGCCTTCTCAGCCATATTTTTGTCCAAGGTTATTCGTGTATGTCCTGTAATTGATCAATTAAGAAATGTATAGTGATCCTACAGACTCTGGAAGCATCTGTGACATTTTTTGTCTGGTGGAGGTGAATGTTCAGTCAACGTAGAACGAATATGTAATCAAGAACTCGCTTGGCACTTGAGTGGTACTTTTTCTATAAAAAAATAGTGTTTTTGTGCTCACCTAGAATCATGTATTAGCTACTGAGTATTTATGAAAATGCATTTATTATGAATCGAATCACTTACGAATGTGTTGGTAACTTATCAGATGTAGTTCAATGTCCAGCGTGGCTTTAGCCGGGGAAGTAGTTGTTTTCTGTTAGACATTCACAAAAAATAACTTCATTTTAATCGTGGATTTTTCAATTCACAGAAAAATCTTTCTATCAATATTCAATTGAGAATGTTTCCCTTTTCAAGATCTACCTAGTTGTAAATAAAGGAATTGATTGATTTGTTTGAAAATATGAACAGGATGTTCATAAAATCAGATGTGGAATCATCTGACTGAAAGATAAACTTCAGTCACTATGTTCCATCGTTCGAAATAACCTCTTGAGGGGTAATTATGTTGAAAAGGGAAACATTCTCAATTGAATATTGAATAGGAAGATTTTTCTGTGTATTGAAAAATCCACGATAAGAATGAAGTGATTTTTTGTGAATGTCTAACAGAAAACAACTACTTTTTCGGCTGAGGCCACGCTGAACATTGAACTATATCTGATAGATATTCTGAAAGCACCCTAACTCAAAAGAAAAATCTGAAATTGAAAATTTGCATTTTCATCCAGACAGTCATTTGATTTTCTATCCCAGTCTCCATTAAGAATTCATATAGATGAATGAGGCAGAGAAGAATGTTTTTCAAAGAAGAGTACTCACCAGAAAACATTTGTAACATTGACGCAAAAGAGAGGCATCGCATTCAGTAGGTCTTCTATACATTTTTGCCGACGATAATCTATTTCACGCTTCCACGATCATCAGGAAGACCGGAAGAAATGAGAAACACATTTTCTAGAAGCAATCTCACTTTGCAAAGATGAAAAAAAAAGTGAGATTGCTTCTAGAAAATGTGTTTTCCATTTCTTCCGGTCTTCCTTATGATCGTGGCAGCGTGAAATAGATTTTCGTCGACAAAAATTTATTGAAGACCTAGTGAATGCGATGCCTCTCTTGCGTCAATGTTACGAATGTTTTCTGGGGAGTACTCTTTTTGGAAAACATTCTTCGCTGCCTCATTCATCTATATGAGTTCCTAATCAATACAGGAATAGAAAATCAAATAACTATCTGAATGAAAATGCAAATTTTCAATTTCAGATATTTTCTCTTGAGTTAGGGTCCATTCAGAATATCCATCAGATTAAGTTCAATATCCAGCGTCACTTTAGCCGGGGAAGTAGTTGTTTTCAGTTAGACATTCACAAAAAATCACTTCATTCTTATCGTGGATTTTTCAATACACAGAAAATTATTTCTATTCAATATTCAATTGAGAATATTTCCCTCTTCAATAAAAATTCATGTTGATAAAATCAATACAAGATATAGCATAAAACGGGATTGGGTCCAAATTACGTGAACGGAACGATTCAACTTTTGAACAAAAACTCTCCAAATCCAAGGCACTTCTATGTATTGGTTGGCTCATGAGCTACTGGTTAAATATTTGAAATATACAGTAAGGTTCTGCAATTTCTTGGTGGGAGGGAAACTTATGCCCCCTTGATACTGATTGTACTTTTTTCCGTTACTGTGAGACTCTAAGAATATGTGCAGGTCGTATCCTACCTATAAGACATGTCTCTAGCCCACGTAAAGCAAATAACTGTCTCTATGGATATATCACGGACCTTCCTGAGAATGTCACGCTTATTGCCTGTCTCGTTCTTCACGCTCCTTTTTTCTTCTCTCTCCCAAAGCTCGTGGTTTCTGAACCTAGTGTAGCCCGAGTTATCAGGGGAGATTTCCGCTCTGAAGGCAAGTTCTAGATTGATGCATTCTTGACATCATATGGTACGGGTTGATTCTTTCCGGATAGTAAGCGTAGGACTCATCCATAGATCATCAATTTTGAAAGTGAATGTCTCAAAAGACCCGCGTCCACTGAGTCTTCATTCCACCCACGTTTTTTTATTCGGCATGAGACGTTTAGCCTATTGGGTATTAGGGGTGTTCTCGTTCCACTGCGCTTGCCATTTTTCAATGGTCTTGGACCTTTCCTCATTTTCAAGGTTCTGGGTTGAGTTTATCGTGCTGTGGGTTCTAGTTCCCTCTTCAATCAACTGATCTATTGGCAGTATGGCAGCAATTGGCAGATAAGGTCCTATATGCCATCACAGTCCACAAGAGCAATTTCGCTGATCGATACTGGTCTGTTCTTATTTCTGGCGACTCTGGGTACCTGCCTCTGCAGCGGAACCGCGTAAAGTAGGTCCAATTGAATCACTCCACTCTTCTCTTATATACTCCAGGAACTCTGGTGTTAGGAAGAATCCTGGTTAGGGCTGCTACCTGCCTATCAGCTTCTTCATAGTTCTTTTCACATGATTGTTAAATATTATATTCTCGTCGAGTCATACTCCCAAATATTTCATGTACCTAGGTATTTCAAACGATCCCTCTTTCTGGGCCCATTTAATATGATAGCCTCAGTCTCTTGCAGGGAAATTTCGAGTACGTCCGAGTTGTTGGTGTAGCGCGATATTTTCTTTAGACTACGATTGCCTCAAATAATCATGTGATTCTTCTTTTTGTTCTTCTTCGAGCTCTAATATACCGTTGTAGAGAATATTCCATAGGGTAGGATCGAGCACTGAGCCATGAGGAACTTCTTGTGATCCATGGGCAGATTTCCAGAAGCGAGGCGGCGTTCTGTATTCTTCCAAAACTCTACGTGTGACCACTTACGTAGACTTTTATAATTTATTCAGTTGCTCTAAGTGCCATTCGGCAGTGTTGAAAGCATTTTTGTTATATATTGATATAATAGCTCCCCAGATCCTAACTCGATGACAAGCTTTCTCCATGTCGAGTTCGATTGCACCCACGGTGGACTCATTGGCTCTAGCGCCTTAATTCCAACCAATTGAAGCTTATATTTATCATATTAACAACCCTATTGGTTTCGTGAATTAGTAGTTTAAGGTTGAAAAGGGAAACATTCTCAATTGAATATTGAAAAGAAATATTTTTCGTTGAATTGAAAAATCCACGTTAGAAAGAAAGTTATTTTTTGTGATTGGCTAACAGAAAACAACTACGTTCCCGGCTGAAGTCACGCTGAACATTGACCATAACTCAAAATGAAAAGCTGAAATTGAAAATTTGCATTTTTATGCAGATTTTCTATTCCAGTCTTAATTAAGAACTCATATAGATGAATGAGACAAAGAATAATGTTTTCCAAAAAAAAATACTCACCAGAAATCATTTGTACCATTGACGCAAAAAGGCATCGCATTCACTAGGTCCTCAATACATTTTTGTCGACGAACATCTTTTACACGCTTCCACGATCATCAGGAAAATGGGAAACACATTTTCTAGAAGCAATCTCACGTTCCAAAGATGGAAAAAAGTTAGAAACATTTCTTTTGGAGAGATACTTTGAAATTAGTATTTTTTGACCTGTCATGGGGTATGATAGATTGATTTGTTTGAAAATATATACAGGATGAAAAGGGAAACATTCTCAATTAAATATTGAATAGAAAGATTTTTCTGTGAATTGAAAAATCCACGACAAAAATGAATTTATTTCTCGTGAATGTCCAACAGAAAACAACCACTTTCCCGGCTAAAGCCACGCTGGACATTGAACTACATCTGATAGATAAATTAGCATTTCTATTCAGATAGTTATTTGATTTTCTATTCCAGTCTTAATTAAAAACTCATATAAATGAATGAGGCAAAGAAGAATATTTTTCAAAAGAGGGTACTCACCAGAAATCATTTGTAACATTGACGCAAGAAAGACATCGCATTCACTTAGTCCTCAATACATTTTTGTCGACGAAAATCTATTTCACGCTTTCACGATCATCAGGAAGAACGAAAGAAATGGGAAACACATTTTCTAGAAGCAATCTCACTTGGAAAAAAGGATGGAAAAAATTTAGAAACATTACTTTGGAAGAGACACTTTGAAATTAGTATTTTCTGACATTGAAACCTGTCATGGGGTATGTAAGATTGATTTGTATGAAATTATGAAAAAATTCGGAAATATTTTGTTTGGAGGGACACTTTGAAATTCTTCCTTTTTTCTTCCGGGCTTCCTGATGATCATGAAACCGTGAAATAGATTTTGGTCGACAAATATGTATTGAAGACCTAGTGAATGTGATCCCCATCTTGCATCAATGTTTCAAATGATTTCTGGTTAGTACTCTCTTTTGTAAAACATTCTCCTTTGCCTCATTCATCTATATGAGTTCCTAATTAAGACTGGAATAGAAAATCAAATAACTATCTGAATGAAAATGCAAATTTTTTATTTCAGATTTTTTCTTTTGAGTTAGAGTCCTTCCAGAATATTTATCAGATGTAGTTCAATGTCCAGCGTGGCTTTATCCGGGGAAGTAGTTGGACATTCTCAGAAAATAACTTCATTTTTAACGTTGATTTTTCAATTCACAGAAAAATATTTCCATTCAATATTCAATTGAGAATGTTTCCCTTTTCAACATGAATACCCCACAAGAGGTTTTTTTTTATTTATTTACACTACTCAACAGATTACATCCAATTACAGAGTAGGGATAACAAGCGTATATACAGAAGTAATATTGTTCTAATAACTAAGACAAAAATATAAATATTATGTATATACATACAGTATAGTGGGAGATGTCATGAAAAAGTCAGCTTTTTTATGGATGCCACATTGCAGGAGAATATATCTATCCGATGGAATATATGCACGTTATGTACCTCGCATATAGTATGTAGTGGTGAAAATATCAATAGATTTAAGCGAGGTATGGGTAGATGGAATATAATATTTTTTTCCTGTTCCACAGTAACGAGCAAGTGGACTACTATAACGCATTACTCAAGACTTAACAGTTTTAATGCCTACGTTTCGGCAAAATTCTCGCCTTTTCCAGGGCCTACGTGTAATTTGAATAATAATCTTAGTTAAATTATCAGAATTAGATTTTTCATTAAAAAAATTATAAAATTTGTCGAGAAGAGGAGTAGGGATGGAATTTGTGATTATAATTTTATTGGAGGTCATACCCAAACGAATGGTTCGTATCGAAATATTTTTTCTACTTGTGATCCTAGGTATGTGGAACTCTATCATATGAAGAATACTTGAACGATGGAAGATAGTGACATCTGATTTTACGAACATCATGTCCATATTTTCAAACAAATCAATACAGGATGTTCATAAAATCAGATGGTAGTTTTATGGAAACGCATTGTGTGACCTGTAATAACCAACACTATGAGTGGTATATACTCTGTTCATTCTACGAATACGCACGATGTAAACAACTCGATTACGTATTGGTCGAATACCTCGTTTGCCAATGGCCCATCGGACATTCGTTATAGTATATGATTTTTTTTTTAATGTAGATATTTTCCAATTTCAGAAATATATTTGTTCAATTTACAATTTAGAATGTTTCTTTTTTCAACCTAGATAGTGACTGAAGTTTATCTTTCAGTCGTAGATTTACATTTACAGTCCATATATTTCTTATAAACATACGATATTAACTCATAACTTCAAAAAAATTTCATAATAACTAGCTGTTACTGTTGATGGAAATTGTTCAATAGTAATTCATGTTCTACTACAAAAAATAATCAGAAATATATTGAAATGACAGTAGACAAACGCATCGATTTTTATCACAATAACTGTTATTTGAACATGTCGCAGAAAAGAGGCCGCACAGAGAAAATATAATAGGATATATATCTCAGTCGACATCTACAAGAACATTCATAACTGTGTGCATTTTTGCAATTTTCCCTAAAACGACCAAGTCAAGTGCATGCAGACAATGAAATTATATGCATGAGTCCCGATAAGAGTATCTACATCATCCAGTCATAATAATTCAAAGAGTTTCAAGAAGTGCATTTCAAGAGATAGTAATGTTTTTCTCATAGATTGACTTTTCTATTCTCTCGTACATAAACATGGTGTGTAAACGGTCCCCAATTTATTTATTTATACCTGTTTTGCTTGTTTTCTGTATGGTTATAAATCTCACGGCCAGGACGTTTCAGTAACTAGCAATGTCCTTGCTAGCTAAGATATATGTCTCAGAGATAGCAGGACATTGTGTATTGATTCTACTTAAAAGCTTCGTCTCCAGTGCGTTTGTTCCGCTATCCATTTCCACTTTGTAGTGTGTTGGACTTTTTGGTATTTCAGCTTCAAGAATTCAATTTCACTTTTTGTTTTCCTGATTCCGTATAATTTACTATCTGACTCCGCGAACCGTGTTGATAACATTTCGTTTGGGTGATTTGAAATATTGTTGACTCATCTGACGGGTCTTTGGAAGAAATATCACTTACAGGAAAATACTGTTTCTGTTTTTTGTATGTTAAAGTTAATCTGTCGTTCAACCCTTTGTAGCTTCTCAAAAGATGATTTAGTCAATACTCGTGTATTATATATATATATATATATATATATATATATATATATATATATATATATATATATATATTGTTATGTTATGAAAAACCAGTTATATATTAAAAGGAAAAAACCCACAAAAAGAATAATTACTTAATAGATATTAGTTTCAAGATATTGTTTTTACATAATTTTTGAAGTTCTATTTCCTTTATTAAGCCTCTGTATAATATGAATAGATAAAAAATTCAAATACTATAATACAATCAATTTCATACACTGTCATAATGATTACAACCCATAATTATTCAAAAGACAACAAGAAAGGTCTAGATTTACAAAATCATCCTGAATAAAATGTGATAAACAAAATTATAAGCTTGAAACATATAGTATATTAAATTGTCTGTAACTAAAAATAGCCAATGGGAGAACAACAAACTTCTT
This sequence comes from Gonioctena quinquepunctata, assembly GCA_018342105.1. Classification (NCBI taxonomy): domain Eukaryota; kingdom Metazoa; phylum Arthropoda; class Insecta; order Coleoptera; family Chrysomelidae; genus Gonioctena; species Gonioctena quinquepunctata. Next base: position 168,865 of record JAFIRS010000444.1, read on the forward strand.
GATGACAATAGCCAATCAGGGAACAGTATGGTCAAATGTAAGATTTGAAATTGTGAGAAAATAAGAACGGAAAAGTGTCAGAGACAATTATGATTGAATATTGTAAATAGTCTGTAAGAAAGGAAAAATAGATTAATTTATAAGTTTTGACAAATAACCCCAAACAGTGAAAATGTGAGAACATAGTGCGCGAATTCAAAAATTCAAATCAAAAGGACTGAGGAAAATTGGTATCCAGGAGACGGAAAACAAAGCCAAAAAGGAGACCGAAAATAATTTGAGAACGAATGCCACGTTTTATTTGGGAGACAGAAAAATTCAATAATTTCAACATTATAAGCAGAAAATCAACACTACCTTATTTGTATACCATATACAAATATTCCAAAGCTGATTGCTGAATTTGTATGGTTCCTTCTTTTGGTATTGGAGTTCCTGAGAGCATTGGATTGAGAGAGAATCCAAATTCTGGGTGTATCTTGAACAGCGACAGTTCCAGCGACAGGTATAAACTTTCCTAGTGTACGTCACGAACTGAACAATTTCACTAATAACTCATATCCCATCAGGAGAACTTTATTTCACTTGATTTTGAACTATTAAAGAAATTTTCACTTTCAAGGTGAGGTTGTGTCTATTAATCCATAACCTGTTTCTCATGATTATCCATGAGTATTTGTAGATTCACCTTAGAATAAGTTATCTATTGGTAGGCCAGGTAAAATTAAGTTTTCCTGAATAAAGGAAATAATTGCTTTTTGATACTTTGTCGTTTTGTTTTCCACAATTATCAGCAATCATATTTATAAACACAGACTTGACATCAAGCAGTGATTAGTGGCTCAATTGCCTGAACCGGCTATCTGAGACGAGAGGAGTACCAACTGAGTTTAGTCGTGGTAAGAAAAATGACAACAATTGGCAGCAACGTGACGAGAGAACTGTGACGTTAGCTAGCAATTATTATTACATCAAAACATATTATACAGGGCGAAAATACTTATCTATATCATAACAAGTTGGCTCACAACGAAGAGTGGAAATCATTAGCAATCTTCATTTGATAACAACAATTCATATTTACAATTTATCAATACATAACAATATATATATATATAGATTACGGATAACATATTTTTTTAAATCATTGATGTGTGGTTTAATTATCTTGTATTTTCTCTAATAATTATAATGAGCCTTTTAGATTCCAAACAAATACAGAAAGGTACTCAGATGAAACTCGGTAGCTACAATTTGAATATAAAAAAGTTATATTTTTTTTGTACACGCTCTACAAAATGCCTACTTTGGATACTGAAAAGAGTCCGCAAAATTCACTTTAGCGGACTTTTACTTAAAGTCGTCATAGCAACACTTTAGTCAGTTTTTTTGTTTGTTTGGAAAACTTATAATTAATATCCTAGAAAAGTTTCAGTAGACGCAATGAGGTGGATCCACACACACCCACGACGTGACAGAGCCGTGATCGGCTCGTAATTTCACCAACGAGGTTGAAAATATTTTTCCTGGGATATGAAGGGTGTTGTTCATACTCGCCCGGCACGTCCCTGGTGTATGTGAATCCTCATATAAACTATAGATTATTTAAAATTTTGTAGTGACAGCACACGTTTTCTTCGAAATATCCTTTTGGAAGACTTATTTCAACAATAAACACTAATATTTCAAGAATTAGAAAAACATGTTGCACAGCTTTCTTAGGCTATTTCCTAATTGGACATCCATCAATTGAAATCAAGCCAAGCTTTTGAAAAACAAGCCAAGCTTTCATATTAGCCAAGCCAAGCTTTTCTTACAGAAAGCTTGCATTCTCAAGCTTTTTCAAGCCAAGCTTTCAAGCTTTTGAGGATGATATTGTCTTAATTTTCTTACAACGCCTCTGTAAACCATAATTTTTTAGAAGAAGATCCGCCTGATGTTTATGCATTCTACTATAAAATGAATTTATTTGATATAAAAAAAGTTCAATTCACCTACTGTGTGCATTTCAGTTTTTAGTGATAATATAATGTAAATTATTTTAGCTATTAGTGGCCACATCGAAATTAAAAACCATAGCTGTAGTGTAGGAAAGGCGAGGAGCGGTCGAAAAATAATATAAAGTTTAATTTTAATATTAATATAATAATACCATAAACATAAAAATGCAGTAGAGCTTAGAAAATTATAACATATTCTGAAAAAGAGAAAAATAAAAAACAAAATAATATTCTGATCTACATAAAAACAAGACCAAACAAAGACGATATCACGTCTTGTCCAACTCAACACATTAAATATCTTATAGATGCGTTATTTAATATATTGCTTAATTTGGTGACGGTAAGGGAGGCCCTCGAAAAATATCTCTCAATGGATGCAGATGTTGCTGGAATTGATAGTAAGTCTCGTGCCATCTTGGACAAATTTGGAAAAACGTTTTCGTGACGTCGCACACAGGTGAAAATGAAGGAATAGCTGGACAAAATATTATTTTAGTTGATAGTTCACACGTAGAATAACACTTATCAATTAATTAATTGCATGAAAGGTACTGAATGATCACATATTGCCACGTTTATAGTATTAACACGCTTTTCACAAGCTTTTATTTAACTTGCTTCGTTCGCATGTCTTGTCTCTCCGGTTCAAAATTTGTAAGTGAATTTTGACACATTTCTAATTGTCCGATTGACTTGAAATTTGGCAGGTGTATATGGGTTTCTGGAGTCGGAGATTATGAATTTTGTGTCAAAATTCATAAATTCAATATGGCCGCTCCAAGAGGGTCGACGAATTTCTACATTTATGATCCTATTTGACTCAAAAATGAGTATTTAATTTTCAAAGTCGAAAATTCGAAATGGATTCGCCAATATGGCGGATGAACTTCGTTATTAATAATTAGAATCAACTCAAATCGACGTGTATGGATTCTTGGGAACGCAAATAATGAATTCATCATCAAAATATGGAAATTCAAAATGGCGGCGGCTCCAACTTTTGACAATGTTTTTGAACAGAAAAGTACATTGAAGTGTCAAGCCAATTTTTATTTTTACTTTGAAAACGTTCATCTTTTCTTGAGGCACTTTGCCACTCCTTTTTATATTGATGTATACATTTTGACAACTTTGGTTTGATGTCTGGTACTTCGTCCTTACAATTTGTAGCCTCACGAATTTTTGAAACCAGTTATTCACATATTGACTCATTCTCATCTGATGCGCCATTTTTATAAAAAGTAACAAGTTTTCGTCGACTAATTGAGATTTTTATATGTGGATAAAAAACTGTTATTACTACGAGACCTCTAATATTTTTACATTCCGACTGAATATTTTTTCTGCAATTCGATTGATTGTCGATGAAACATTCTGAAATCTTCCCTACCGCAATGGGGGGATTCCCTTTGGGAGATAGAGAATGGGGTAAAGTGCTTTTTACCTAATTTCAAATCTACAATTGTCAATTATAGAACAAGAATACAAAATTAAAGCTAATTACTTATAATGCCTGAAAATATTTTTCGTAATCTTGTGGCTCGGCAAAACAGTGGTGAAAAAATGCAGTAGGATTTTTTTTCTCTATGAGTACACCACTAGAAAAAAACAAAATAATTTAATGTGTTCGACTTGACGAACTATTTGACAGGCACTGCATAATTTATATTATTCAATATTTTCACAAAATGAAACATTTGGTACGTCATGTGATGCAATAATGAAAATTTATGTGGATTCAAGATGTTCGAAAGAGACAGAACTGGAAGCAGATTATTTCAGGATATTGGACAATTTCTGATGGCACACCCTGTACAATAACATAGACTCAATATAACGGAGTCCTAAATCCAATTACCAGTTTACTATATAGACCTATCTTGTCATGAAAATACACAATGTACCTACTTTAATAAATAGATCGATTGAGGTCGCGAATCTCAGCTCTATTCCAGATGGATTTTAGATACTAAGAAAGAAGAGACCTGATTGGAATTTTTTTGAAAACCCAGGGAAATTGATTTTGTTTAGAATTATTTTTGTTGTAAATTTTGAAATAAGCCACGGAATTTGTAAAATATCAAAGATATTGATTTTTGTCCCACCCCCACGGGGTAAATCCCATCATGGGGGGCAAAACTTAAAGACAATCGATAACCCAACAATGAGTTCTCACATTCAAATTGAAAAAAAAACAGAATTTATTCCCAAATTATGGGGATTTTTTTCAGGTTAGCGCTTGGCGCGTATATACACTTATCACGAGTCAAATAGATCTAACAGAATTTTTTCTGAAAAGCGCAGGTAGGCGCAGCTGAAATTGATACCAATTCAAAGCTTTTGAAATGAGCTTTCATATGATACCAAATATGCCGTTTGATCTTGATTGATATGGTACTTTCATTCCAAAGATAGTAGATGGAATATATTTTTTGTCATACTAACTTTGAAATCGTGTTATCTTTGACTGGATAGATTAAAAGTAATGTTTTTGTGCAAATAAACATGTTTCTCACCTTCTTGAACGGAATCCATGATAAATGAAATACTTTTAACCCTGCAACAAATTTTACACACACAGCAAATAGTTCTCGAAAGACTCTATATGACGATCTGTCAAGAAAAAGACTTTGTTTGAAAACTCACAGGTAACTAGATAAAGTGCTGAAAGTCAAATTTTGCTCACCAAAAGATGGTCTTACTCGCCCTATCGATAGTGCAACAAGTTATTGTTCAATTGAGATATCTTCAGAAAAAATGATTTTGGCCAGCTTTTTGGTCATTCTCACCTGTGTGCGTCGCCACCAGTCAAAGATATCTTCAGAGCCTTCAACCCGTGGTTTCTCTAAGTATTTATCAATCTCGTATCGCCAAACTTCAACATTACTCTTAACTGGTGATTTTTTAAATATGCTTAAGGTACATCATTTGGACAGTAATAAATAGTTTTATAGATATTCTCGAACTTTTCAACGGCTTTTCTTTCTAAACTTTTTGCCCAATTAGTAGTTGAGAAAGTTTCAACTTTGTTGTCGAGGATCTATTATTGAGAATACGATATACATCCAGTTTGTCTTATCGTAATGTTTTAATATTTTATCACGTGATGCTTGAAGCGACAATATCAACGTTTCGTCAACATTTTTTCTGTCAATTTTGTTGTCTAGGTCACGTGCCCATTTTTCTAATTCATCTAATAATAAATTAATTCCTATTGCCACCATTGATAAAGTAAATTTTTTTCTGCTTCCATAGTTGTTGAGAGTTTATCGAAACCTGTTATATAATTGCAAACGCTCTGAATGAGAGACCATTCACTATTAGTAACTCTTAAAAAAATTAAATTGACCGTATTATCGCATAGAACGTTAATAGCATTTTTTAATTTAGAGCCCAAGATAGCATCTCAAAAGAAGAGTTTCATCTTGTAACAACATCTAGTTTTAGCATTTTCATTTAAGTTTGCTAACTCTGTGGCAAAAGTAAAATTAATGCTGGTATTGTCTGTTGTTACACCTTGAATACTGTTGTGTAGGTCATAAAACTGGTGCTATGAAATATTTGGGCAATAGATTTACCTGTGTGTGATCCTTTTGCAGGGACAAAATGTAATAAAATTGCATGCATTTTCCAATTTTGACCAATAAAATGGGGATGTGGTCCACAGCCATCATCTCTTACAGGAAGAGCAAAAAACGTTTTAAAAAGCTTGAAAGCTTGATAAAGCTTGAAAACTAAGCCAAGCCCGTATCCGCAAAAATCAAGCCAAGCCAAGCTTTCCTTTTTAAAAACTTGAATTTCAATCCCAAGCCAAGCTTTTATATTTCAAGCCAAACTACTTGGCTGGTGAATCCCTGTTTTTTAGATCATTGCTTAAATTAAAATACGGAACAAAAAGAATAAAACGATAACTTCATATTTTTTGTAACAATTATATTTAAAAAATATATATTGAAAGTATGGAAAGAAGCCCGTCTTTTGAAATGAACACCAAGAAAGACGGAAAGCATATTTTTATATTTTGTTGATAACATTATCACTGAAAATAAAAAGTTTTTGTTTACCTAATTTGTTTGTTTATTCGATGTGGAATCAACTGCGACTGGAAGATAAACTTAAGTCATTATTTTCCCTCATTCAAGATAACTAACCTCTTGGGAGGTATTCACGTTGAAAAGGGAAACATTCTTAATTCAATATTGAATAGAAATATTTTTCTGAGAATTGAAAAAATGCTATAACGATAATGAAGATATTTGATATCTAAAAGAAAACAACTATTTTCCCGGCTAAAGCCACATATTTTTTTATTAGACATAGATTTGCCATACACCTCAGTTCTCCATCAGCATTGGATGTGGTTGTGTGCTTTGTATTGTTTAGACTTTTTCGAGTGAAACAAGTGTTTAATAAGGTACGTAGTTTTTTATTGCATCAACTCCATGTATCTCTCTGACAAGTAGTGTTTTGGTATAAATGGCTAGTAAATGTAAAATTAAGTATTGAATGAATGTGGTTTTTTGTGGAGGAACAACGTTTCTTGACATGTTTTTTGGGTAACCTTCCACAGTCTGAAAATGAAAATACAATCAGGAAAATCTATACAAGTGTAGAAATATAATTTGGTGAACGCAGTAACTTAACGGGGTGAATTAATTAGTTTGCCCTTTCTTCGCTTGTATAGATTTTCCTGATTTTATTTTCATTTTCAGACTGTGGAAGGTTACCCAAAAAACATGTCAAGTAAAATTAACATTATATCAGGTTCAAGAAGGCCCTCCATCCTTCAGATATTTTTTAGAGAATTCTATTTACTTGAAAAATGCTAAAAAATACTATGTTTCATCATCTCCATGGACATCATCACCATGGACTTGAACTGTTCATGGTGTTGAAATGAAGAGATTATTTTTTGTTTATAATGTTTTTATTTTGTTCAGTGATCTATGTTAAGCTAAGTTAGGAAGAATGTCAGAGATTCATTTCGTATCATTCGGTATTTGTCTTCTCGGTTTGAAACTATCTATGATTTCTTATAAATACAAGTTATTGTTTATGAAAGAATAATTCTGTTTTTATTGTTTTTCTAATCAGACTTTTTGTTTTCCATGGATACGGGTTTTTAATTTTTTCAAATAAAAACCTTGAAACTTAATAACGATCTCAATTTTAGGTGAGACTCAAACATATCTTGTCCCTAGAGAATGATGATGTAATTATTTAATTAATCAATTTTTCAATTTTATTTCTTAAATTTCATAAACGTAAGTTTTTTCAATTTCGCTGGAATAACCCGAAAGCTAAAATTTTGCGTGTAGTTTACATATGTCCTATGTATCAATTATATCTGAGGGAAATTGTTCTCTATTATAGAGTGTCGTTCAAAATTTGTGATTTCACCCATAGGTACAAAAATGGGAAAAAGTAAATTTTTTCAAAAAAAAACACCCTGTATATTATCGAATATCCTGAAAGACAATTGAAATACCTATATATAAAGGGGGTACCGGAACCGATCCTTCAAATTAGCGTCCCATCTTTCTTATACCTAGTCTAGCAAAAATAATAGAACCAACCGAAGCAAGGAACCAATGATGCCTTATTCTCTTTTATGTCCAAGACATACGGGAAAATAAATATCCGTGTGCTGCGGCGGTATTTTGTGACTTTTCCAAAGCATTCGACTGCGTAGATCACAGAATACTACTGCAGAAACTCCAGCACTACGGATTCCGGAATACGAGTTCGATATAGTAGTTCACACTCAGTATATCGTATATTGAATTCGTAGTGCCTCAAGGCTCAGTATTAGGACCGATACTATTCCTCCTCTATATCAATGGATATCACATCAAAGATAACCGTTTTCGCAGATGACACTACCATACTGTGGCATGACAAAACAGTTAATGAACTCCAAGAAATAATTGGAAGAGAGTTAGTAAAGATCAAGCAATGGTGTGACTCCAACTTACTAGTAATGAATTTGAACAAAACTAATATAATAACATTTCACTGTAATCTGTCTGACATGCCTCTGGCTAATGACCACATAATCAATAAAACAACAACAAGATTTCTCGGATTAGATATAGACAATAAATTGAAGTTTGATTGCCACATTAAAAACCTTTGCAATCAATTTGCATCAGGCTGTTACGCAATACGGGTAATCTTGAATGAGCTAGGTTATTCGGCAGCAAGGGCTGCACACTTCGCTCTAATAGAATCACATTTGAGCTATGGAATCGCATTTTGGGTAGTATGTAGTTCATATCTGCTGCAAAATGTATTCGTACTACAAAAAAGAACTTTAAGATATACCTGCAAAATAAGACCTAGAGTGTCTTGTAGAGAGCTGTTCAAAGATCACGGGATTTTAACAGTAGTCTCCTTATACATTCTGGAATCCGTCAGTCTATTCCACAAATATAAAAACAATCTAGAAATAGCGGAGTCACAGTACAACACGCGTCAAAATAATCTCATCGAACTCCCAATACCGAGCAGCACGGCAGTGAAAGACTCAATAATTTACCATGGTATTAAAATGTACAATCACCTGCCAATCAACAAAAGGAATATTATATGTATTAGACAATTCAGCAAGCATTTTACGATATTGAAGATTATTTCACCACCCCTCTATAGCTTTGTATGTGCATGCGTTTGTATTTATATGTGTGTGTGTGTAAGTATAAAAAGTGCATATATGTGTATGTCTGTATATAAATAACTCGTATTTTATCTCAATCCCCATTATGTATATATATATATATATTTTGTGATTTGGATACACTGCTTATCTGTTTAAGGACTGTATTGTTTATTTACACAGTAATGACTCCTGAAATTTTATTTTTGATGTATGTACAACAAGTTAGCCATATTTATTGATACATTTTATATATGTATACACTTCCTAGTAATTAAGCTTTGTCTATGAGAATTATATTCTTCTGACAATAACGTATATCTTGATTGATTGATTGATGTTCTTATACTTGAATAGTCAGGTTTCTGAAATAAATTTCTATATAAATCTAACTATTCAAATGAAGTTATTATGAAATTGTTCATTATTCATGGTCAATGTGATCAAATTAAAGCAAAATCATGCAGAAGGTTCAATGAAATGTATCCCAATATACAATCAATGAACGAGAGAAAATTTGTACGGTTACAAAATAATTTCATCGCTTATGGGTCAAACCTGAAAGCAAGCTCCAAGTTCTTTGGTATAACATTAGTTCCAATTCTCTCAAGAATTCATCCTACAATCCGAGCAGGATAAGTATTTCCTCGTTCATTCTCAAGGTTGATTTTCTCAGTGAGTTTCTCGAAAGAATTTCAAATTGCTTTTGCTATATTCTGTTGACAGTCTACACATCCTTGCATTACGAGGCGATGGGTTATGGTTAAGTTATGATGAGGATATCATATGTTGTGTTTGCTTCCGGTATGAACTGATAGGTTTTCGTTGAAAAAAAATGAGAAAACGATCTGAACCTCCTCTTCTCCTCACTCGATATTTTCCACTGTGAAAACTGCCACGAGTATCGCTAGATCCAGTCAAATCAAATTGCTTCGACAAGAAAACACCGCCTCTCTGACATGGACCTCGTACAAAGAGCCATAATAAAAGCAGCTCACACACAGGCAGATGCATGGTCCATATCTGTGCAATTCGATTAAAGTTCCATGTGCATTTACATGCTACTCAAACGTCGAAAGAAGTCGAAATCGGTAGCCGCTCGAAATGGTTATTCGCGCCCATTACAACGTTCTTCTGCTATCAGCTCGTTCAATTCGCACTTTGCAATCTGAAGGACCGTTACATAAACCGAATGGTTAAAACTTAATAAAAATCTTGAAAATTACAAGAGGAGTGTTAGATGAAAGATTTCTCTATTTCTTTCTCTGCCAGTGCGCTTGTGTAGGAGTGAGTAGAAAACGAAACTTTCTGTAGAATGAAAGTTGTAATTTCCTTGTATTCCGATTTGAACTTGATAACATTTATCTCACCTCCCATGTACTCGACCCAACCGATCTCAAACAAAGCACCTAAAATCGCGAGAAAGACGGATTTGATTGAAGTATAGTAACAGTGAGTTTCTCTTCTGTATTTGTTTATCTGTCTAGAAGGTATTTTTCAGATAGATAATACATTTTTCCGAAATTCGATCAGAAATATGGACATTTTTGATAATATTTTTGGAAGAATCAAATCTATATTTCCTTACACTTATTTGTGAACTGAAAAAAATTATTTCAACACATAACATATATATTTTAAAATATTATCTGTTTGTTATATTGACGGTAATTTGACAATTACAAGTACAATTTTGAACACTGAAAAAAATGGGTACTAATGCGATTATTTTGCTGAATATTTCACACACTGATAATTTAATTTACCTAAAGCTTCCTGGATCAATTTGATGATTTGTTATTTAGCTGAAATTTTGGATTTTTTTGGTCTATTACCTTCTGCCTGCCGTTTCAATAATGACCGAAATTTTGGATATTTAGGTATATCCAACATTGAATAGTTTACCCACAAACTTGAAGATTTCATCTTGGAACAAGCTCCAAGAAGTATGCCATTACAACATTTCATGAGAAATAATTTTATTTCTTACGATATTCCATGAAATGATTGTATGCATAGTTATATTTTTCCCTGGATATTGTTGGCAACAAATCCAATGAGGCAGTATTTACAGAAATGGAACAGTCATCATCAATCATCATTTCACACGTTACCTTTGCTTTTTAGAAAGTATAGGAAAACTAAAAAAATTCACTTTTTGACAATGCAATATTACTTTGTTTCCATAGCTACAAAACAAATATTTCATGACATCCTTCATGTGTGAATTAATTTAATAATGCTTATTTCAATATTTTAACAAATTGATTGTGATAATTGATGTGCTGTGAATGAGTTTCGATTTTCGGAAAAATAGTATGTATACCTTGTAGGAAAAGCCACAATCCCGGACTCCGTATGGCCAGCCTCGGCTTGCGCCTCTACAGGCTTTACGGTCGTCCGGGAATGCTTAGATTTTCCAACTAGGTATACAATGTACTCTTTCTACTACCCGCTTTAATAGTAGGGGAATGAATATTTCGTAAATGTTTATATATTAATAATCTATACTATTATAATTGTCTGTTTGTTTGTTTGTTCGAGCATCACGCAAAAACTACTGGACCGATTTTAATGAAACCTTTTTGTTTGAAAGCTCATGCTTAGACTTAAAAACTGGTATGTAATTCATTTCGATGACGGGAACAGGATATGTAACAATAAAACCACATTTCTTCACATCCAAGTACTACCAAATAAGGGTTTAATTTCTCAGAATAAAGGTCTGATCCAGTCAATTTGTAAAATTCCTTTTAACAACGTTTCGACATAGTTTTTGTCATCTTCAGGTTGAAACACAAATATTCTATTTATATTTCTGCTTTCGTATTGTACGAAAATTATATGAGCCTCACTGTATTTTTATGGCAACATGTCAAGATCTGTTTTCATTAATGAGTACTACAAACAAAGATAAAAAAGGTTGTTATAAATCTGTCCTATGTTTTTGATATCATTTCTATTGTTAAAACTGTTGGGGTCTTTTTTTATCTGTATCATTTCAAGGAATGTTCTTATTCTTGGATTTCTTTCTTTGGTCGAAATTTCAAAGTTTTTGAGTACTTGTATTCGCTTTTTCAGGTGTTGTTTTGTTTGACCTACTTTGACAGTCTCTACTTGGTATTTTATATACTGTATGAGTTGGTATGTTCTTTATTACTTGGTTTTAAATAAATGGTGTTATTCATATTTTGTAGTGTTTGTGAAATAGTTCGGTTGCGTTTTGTCCATTCGATCATTTAAGCTTATGATTGGACTCAAAAACTGGTATGTACGGCGTACCATAAGAGGATTTAACAAAATTTTTCTCTAAATCTTTTTTTTTCATAACGTCAAGATAAATCAATTTCATTTTTTTTTCAAAGATTGAAAATGTCTCTGCACCTCAGGCGGTAAAATCTACCCCTATTATAAAACAGGTTATATTTCGAAGAGTATCAGTCATAGAAAAATTAAATTTTACAAGAAAGTATCATTCCAAGGGCGTAATAAGATTTTATTCCAAAACGCTAATCGTTAAAATTACTTTCGAAGTATTAGAATAATTTTCAAATTTGAAACTGTTGATTTTTTTCATCATGCACTATTTTGTTACTTCCTGTCTGGGAGCGGGCTCTTTTCTTCCAGTCCGAGAACAAGTGACTTCAATTGTTCTGCGAGCCGTCAAAGAAAGTCGTTTTTTTTCCTAAAGCATTCATGCAAAAGTTTTGTTTGAGTAGTGAGGTAACCGTGAGTGAAACATTCTGCGTAAACCTTTGATAACCTGTTGATATAATTGTGTCATTTAAGACACTTTCATAACCATATTTCCCGGTTGTGTATATTTTCCTCAACTGTGTTTGATAGCCGTTTGAGATTATCAGGTTGGCGAAACGCCTGAATGATTTTACTTCGTTCTTTGTAAATATTTCATACAAATTCCCACTGGTATGAAATATTCCAGTCCAGTGACTTTCACGATAAATCAAGTATGTATAAGGTTGTTATTTCGGATTAATTTATGTCGTGGGGTATTCTTGTTTAACAAAGAATATATATATATATATATATATATATATATATATATATATATATATATATATATATATATATATATATATATATATATATATATGTCAAATCACGACTTTCCTGTATTTCTAGCAGTGTGTAAGGCTAGCAGTGTTCAGTTGAGAAAAGCTTGTTAAAAATGAAAAAATGCAATGTATCCGTAGTATGGAGTGGTTACATAACTACATATGATCTCAAGATGATACATAAGATAGATGAACTTAAATAAAATGGCCTTGAAACGAAAGTGAGAAATTAATATTCATAGATAGTATTTCCATTCTATATTCAATTACCTCACATCTGATTAAACGAATGATGTCGTCATCTTAAGGTAGTATTTCAAAAATATCGTGCTCAAGTGGATGAATGTACTCCTTCACAAACAAAACAATCACTCAAATAAATATGTTTCCATTTCCATTTCATCACGTGGAATCGCAACCAAACATTTGCGTTTTCAATTAAGCACGGCGTTGTTGGCCTCGCTAGATTTAACAAATCTTCAATTTAATATCAGTCGGCGTCGTCGTCGACATGTTTAATTTCGTTTCGGTCAGTCCACCCACACCTGTTAAGTTGGTACAATTGAATCCCTTTCAACCCTCGTTAATTGTCTGGAACGGGGAGAAATCATTAACTGGAAACCGGGTTCGGACCGTGATACGACGACCGCAAGCCTGTTTCAGCCAGCACCTTTGGTTTGTGCTGCCCTTTTCCTTTATAATATTGCCATTTCGTACAATTTGATTATTCTAGTCTGTTTCGTTGTGTACCTCCGATGAGTTTGCTGCTCTTTGCGAGTCCAGAGATCCTAAATCTTTTGGAATATATCTAGCTCTCTATCGGGTTTCGGATCCCACTATAATATATAAGGTCCCGTGATCATTACTCGTACTGTTCAACATTGATACCAAATTCACTAGCGACCTTTATAAATAATTAGTTAGTAAACATTTTCTTTATGAAATTTTAATTACTGGTTGGTCGCCGGTTTTGCAATTATTGTATTGTAACTGATATGGGGCGAGCGATTGCCAATAAGTTATTTGTGCAACCAGTTAGGAAAAGCACTATTAATCGTAATGGGCGATTTTCTGCGGAACAAGCGAAGCGAGTTCCGCAAAAGAAAGCGAGTTACGAAAAATAGTGTTTCACACAATATTTTTTCGAATTTTGATATAATGTGATCCTTTTTCAAGTTAGACATTCAAAAAATATATATTTAAAAAAACTGAAGAACACGTTTTTATCGCACTGAAAATTAAAAAATAATTTTAATATTCAACGACGATGAATATTCAAATAAAAAAAACATTTCTCAATTTCAAAGTGAAAATAAAAAAAAAGCGTCAGGTGATATATAAAAAATATATATTAAAAAAAACTGAAGAACACATTGTTAACGTACTAGAAATTGAAAAATTATATTAATATCCAACGACGATGCATATTCGAATAAAAAAAAACCATTTCTCAATTTCAAAGTAAAAAATTAAAAAAATCGTCAGGCGTGGGGATTCGAACCCACACTAACTTATGAGATCAAGAGCTCAGTCTGGCGTCCTAGACCAAATCAAAATCAAAAAGGCTTTATTCACTATTAATATATCGCTACAAGCTTTGGTAACAGTCTTGTATATAAGGATGTATATATATTAAATGCACATTCACAGCTCCCGAATGTGAAGGCAGGGATATTGGGTATAGGACGGGGTTTTAGGAAAAGAGGGGATCTAATGCCTACCACCACATGTTGCCATGCGGTGGAGGCACTGGTCCTGTATCAAGCGTCCCGCACAGGCTCTCTGAGAACAGTGGGGGCCACCCCCGCTGGTGGTGGCGGGTAGACCCATTATTACCCTTCGACTGTCTAAGACAATTGTTCTGAGCACTATGTTTCAACTGCTCTTTTAGCGCCTCCTACATACGTCTATGCGCTAGTTATCTGTTTGTGTTTGTGTTTATAGGAAATTGTTAGGGGCTATATCATTTTCGTTATGTTACTTACGTTTTGCTTGTCTCTACCAGAAATAGTGAATCAAAAAACTGGTTTTCAAAAATTGAATGAATTCCTTACGGAATGCTAGTATGTACCTTGCTTACTTTACAGTCTTTCAAGGTCTTTCGTAAAATAAATCCGTGGCTCGGTATATTAGGCCGCCGTGTATTCTAGGGGCGTTGTGACATGCTCTAATGCTCGTTATTCCTCTCGTCAACGTACTCTTAGGAATGAAGTATTTGTAAAATTTATACGCTAGTTGTTTTACATATTCTTTGATTGTCGTTACGTTTGCTATTTCTCGGAGAGCATCCAGCCGGATGTATCGATCACTGTTCGTGACGATACGAAGCACCTTATTCTGCATCCTCTCCAGTTTCAACAAAGTTGTCTTGGGGAGGGTGCAGAACACTGGACATGCGTATAACATTGCTGGTCTTATAATTTGCTTATAGACCAAAAGTTTATTTTCTAAGGATTAGTTTGAGTTTCTGGCAATCATAGGGTACGTCCGCTTGATTGCAGCGGACGTCCTCTGTATTGCCAGATTTATATGTTTTTGCAATGTTAGACGCCTGTCCAGCTGTACTCCCAGGTACCTCACGGACTCGGACTCGTCTATCATGACATCTTTAATTTTTATTTTCCTAAAGATTTTATTATTTAGTTTCTTTCTAGTGAAGTTGATGACTTCCGTTTTGTCTGCATTGAGTGTAATTTTGTTTCTCTCTAAATACGGTACGACTTCCCTATTTAGGTGAATTTCTATCTGGCGTGCTGCCACCTCGCTCGCAAACGAATGCGCAAAAATTGCTGTGTCGTCAGCATATATTGCCACATTCGTGCGAGCGGACATAGGAAAGTCGCACGTATGAAGAGAATACAGGTGCGGCGACAAGCACGAGCCCTGTGGGACACCTGCTCCCACCAGATGCTCTTCCGATTTCGTCTGTTCTACCCTCACCCTAAAACTCCGTTCAGAGAGATATGTTTGGAGGATTTTCACCATGTATACAGGCATATTTGCTCTGTGCATTTTCGCGATAAAACCTTCTGTCCACACCGTGTCGAAGGCCTTTCTCATGTCCAGCAGGACCATGACAGTACTTTGTTTCTGGCAGAAGGACTCCTCCACTCCATGGACAATTCGGGCTATTTGTGAGGTTGTGGATCTTCCTTTCCTAAACCCAAATTGTTCCTCTGGGATGAGTTTCATCCTTTCTTCGAATTTTGCAAAGCGCTTGAGTAGAATTTTATCTATTACTTTGGCAACGGTGCTCAAAAGCGATATAGGGCGGTAGCTACCTTTGTACTATCCTTACCGACTTTAAGGATGGGGACAATTTCTTCCTGCTTCAGGCACTTAGGATAGTATTGATGCTTGATGATGGCATTTATCATATGTATAAATTGTACTAGGGACTTCCTTGGCAGGTTCCTAAGTAGAATTGCATCTATTCTGTCCAGACTCGGAGCTTTATTGCTAGGCAGTCTCTTAATTATGTCATTCAATTCCTCGTAATTTGTAATAAGTTTTGACAATGTTCTGGGGTTTATCTGTACTGACGGCGAATTTCTAATTTCGCTAGCAATTCGGGTGTTATTCTCTTGTTCTTGCGTTGTATCCGGGTCTGTGACATGCAGCTCGCTGAAATACTCAGCAAACATTTTTGCTTTTTGAGGGTCGGTCATGGCCCGTGTTTGATCTCTCGCTAAGGCTGGTATTGGCTCGTATTTTTTCTTTATACGCTTCGCCATGCGCCACAGCGAGTTATCCCTCACGTCCAGCTGCTCTAGTTTTCTCTTCCGGCTCTCATCATTAAATCTTTGTATCTCGTTCCTTACAACATCTGCAAGGTCGTCGTCTTAGACCGCTAGGCCAACTGGACCAAATTGATTGTCAAACGCATTACCATACTTCAACGTAAGTAAGAAAGTTTTTTCATGTACTTTTGTACCTGCTAACTGTAAAAGGGCCTCGCTTGTGAGCTAACGAGTACGCATACGTTCTCAACTACACATCACACTACTCATAGTCAAAATTTCAGCTTTGCTAAAATGACGTAGGTTAGTCCGGCACTGGTATCGTGGACTATTTTGATTGATTTCGACAAAGCACCCCACGTTTTATGTCATAGTCGTTGAATATTAAAATTATTCTTCACTTTCCAGTGCAGTGAAGAAGTACTTCAAGTAGTTTAGCCTTAAAATTATAACAAATTTTATTCCTGAATTTTTTGCAACTGGTGGTGAAATTCACTTTTCATTATCTTTTGGTATACTGCCTAATTTGTGTTATATATTAAAAAAAAAGTTAATTTAAATTAAAATTAACTTTGTCTTGCGTATAGTGTAATCTTTTTTGATTCTAGAATAAAAATGGTCAGAGATCACAAAAGAACGTTGAATTTTGGTTTTTGTATTCGGAATTTTAATAATGATGGATTTTCCTGTGTCCTCAAGATCTTCAATTTTCTTATATCTCAGTTCATGTTTTCGGCATGCACCACTTACGCCAATTATAAGAACAGTCTAAAAATAAAAATTACTGTAAGAGTGCAAAATAGTATAAGTGAACATATTTTACCTTCAAAAACAAGTACTGATTGTCAGGAGTTTCGAGGAAATCTTGAATATGTTTGGCCGTCAAAATTTTAGATTTTGTGCTCCTAAAGCCATCCAATATCCTTTTTGATAACGCTATTAACTTGGAACAGGCTTTATATTAGCTTCACTTGTATGTTTGTTTGTTTGTTTGTTTGTTTGTAACCGACTCCTTTGGACTTGATTTTCACCCACTTCCAGATGTCCGAATGATTTGAAATTTGGCAGGTGTACATAATTCCGGTGACGATGCATTGATAAATTTTTGTGTGGGAAAAAAACGAAATGGCGGCTCCAATATGGCGTACGAGTTTTGTGATTAGGGTCCGATTCGCTTCAAGTTTGGTATCTGAGGGTTTTCGTGGTCGGAGATTATGATTCCTTTGGAAATTGGAACACTCGAAATGGCGGCTCCAAAATGGTGGACGAGTTTTGTGATTATGGTCTGATTCTATTCAAAATTGGTATGTGGGGGTTTTTGAGGTCGAATTTATGATTCTTTTGTGAAAATTGGAAAATTCAAGATGGCGGCTTTAAAATGGCGGCCGAGTTTTGTGATTATGGTCTGATTCTATTCAAAATTGGTATGTGGGGGTTTTTTGGGTCGGAGATTATGATTACCTGATTTTATAAGATTATTTCATTTTTTTATTTGCAAAAAAATAATAAAAATAATAGTTTGAAAAAAACTAAAAAAACACGCTTTTCTAAATGAACCACACTGAGAAGTAGGAAATGAATAATAGTTTAAAAAAACTAAAGAACACGCTTTTATAGAAAACCAGATTAAATAAATGGAAAATAAGAAAAACAATTATTTTATTTAAAAAAAAGCGTGGGGTGCATGGTATCAATAATTATATGGGGCAGTAAAGTAAGAAATGTCTCAGATCACAGGTCATTGTTGGCCGAGGCGATACCATGCACCCCACGCTTTTTTTGTAAATAAAATTTTTTTTTTTTTTTATTTTATATTTTTTTAGTTTGGTTTTCTATAAAAGCGTGTTTTTTAGTTTTTTTAAACTATTATTTTTTATGGTTAGAGTCGATCTAAGTATTGAGTAAAATGCCCATAGAGAGCTAGGTTTCATTTTTTCCGATAGGTGTTGAAAATATGCTACCAAAACATTTTCGGAGGAAGAATTCACCTTATTTTTTAGTCTCCAGTCCATGAATCTACTGTAACAATTTTCGTAGCGTTACTGGGATTTACTTGGCCGTAAATCATTCGTTGCCATTTTTGCCATTGCCATGACGTTGGAAGGAGTTAAATTTTGAAAATTGAAGTAGATATTCTTTTTTAAACAGTATGTTTCTTATAATTTTCAACTAGAACTTATTTGTCTTTCAAAAAAGTTTGTTTGTATGACCTACTTGTGGAATTATTAAATGTACCGCTTACTTTTACGTATACATTTGGATATATTCAAACTGTGCGTTTTGTTTACGAAAACTGTGCGATTCGGTTACCGTACGTAATGAGCTTTTTACTGAGGCTGTGTGTCGTGTGTTTTTGCCTATTTTTTACAGTGGTCGTAGGTAAAAAATCTTACCTATATGGGCATCAAGCTCTATAATAATCTACGGATAAGTTTAAAAAATGTAAACAATGTTCATACGTTCAAAATAAAATTGAGGATGTTTCTTGTTGAAGGATGTTATTATGATCTAGAAGAATATATGTCTCTATAACACCATAAATGATTTTAATATATTTTTATATGTTTAATGTGATGTGTGGGGGGATTGGCGCGGTGGGTTAGCGTCCGACTCATGATCGAAAGGTCGTGAGTTCGATTCTCGGCCAGGGCAGAAATTTTTCTATTTAATTTGAGAGAATTAAATGTTAAATTTCGTAGCCGGGCCGAGGATGGTCATCGACGATTCGCTGTTGCGTTCAAATTAACAGTGCTGCTCCTAGGTGGCATATGGAGTTAGTAACAAGGCCTACCCAGAACACTATGAAATAATACATAAAAATACTCAACTTGTGACTGGCCGAATGACGAAATGTCAAAGCCATTAAAAAAACAAAAAAAAAAAAATGTGATGTGAATGTCTCACTGACTTATGTCTTATGTAGCTATTGACTTGCCTGATATCATTTTTGTGATCTTAAGGATGAATAACATCCTAAATAATTTTAATATGTTTGATGTGATGTGAAACGTCCTAAATAATTCTTAATAAGTTTGATGTCATGTGAATGTCTCACTGACTTATGACTTCTGTACCCATTGACTTGCCTGATAGCATTATTATGATCCCAAGGACGAATAAAGTATTATTATTTCAAAACCGTATTTGTCAACTTTTTCTGGTTCATTGAGTTCCCTTAAAAACTCCTAATTTGATTTCAGCATTTTCTATCAATTTTATTTGCATCGTTTCCATCAGTTTAGATTTTGATAACAGTACATATTTTACTTTTTCTTTGACTTATGTATGACATGAATCATTAAATCAATAACTAGTTCAAAACAGGGAACATTAATCCATGGGTTGACAACTGCGTTGAGAATAATAGAATCCTAATGCGATTCCGCCCTGAGTTTTTCTGATAATATTTAAGAGCAAACAAGTCTCTCAGCGAATAGAATACGACTGCTAGCTTGGGGGACGTGATAGGGATTCAAATAGGGATTATACAAGACATGTAACAATGCAAACTAGTTATACACATTTACAAATGAGTAAACTTTATGTAACCTTTCTCCTCTTCTAACGATGTTGCTTATTTTCGCGGCGCTCCTCACTGCGGAACGATAGGATATAAGATTTGCTCAGCTTGGGGTATTCCTGATGCAAATTTGTCTGATTATATCCTACGATGAATTCGAATTGCTTCACGTTCAGGACAGGACCTCCTTTCGTTCTTCCGAACACTCTTAGAAATTATACAGAATAATAGAATCTACGAGAAAAAACATAATTAATTTTTTATTGAATTAATCTTTGAATTGCTTCCAATCGACCATATTCGATAAGAAAGATATTGGTGGTACTGCGGCATTATTATTGTTGCCGTTGAAAACGAATGAATAACTCTATATCAGCCCATTAAACACTATTCGGTGTTCCTCAAGGCTCAGTATTGGGACCAATACTATTTCCCCTTCTTATTAACGACATCACGAAATTGAATATCACAGCAAAGATAACATTCTTCGCAGATAACACTACCATACTGTGGCATGACAAAACAGATTATAATCAAGCAATGGGGTGACTCCAAATCACTAATACTCAATTTGAACAAAACGAATATAATTACATTCCGCTGTCATCTCCTGACTTACTTATGTTTCTCAATAATATGCTAATATTCGAAGAGGTTATTCTTGGGTCCATTTTCAGAAAAAAAAAGTTGAGAGGTGTCAAGGGACACCCGGATGGAACGAAGTTCCTTTCGATTAATTAGTGAAGGAATTGTAATAATTTTTTTTTTAAGTTATAATAATATTTTTTTTTATTATTAACAAATATAATGTAATATTAACTCATTCAGTAGGCTCAATTTTAGTACATACGCATTGATATTGTAATATTAAAATATAATTTGCTTCTAAATTTCTCAAAGTTATGACGCGTACACTTGCTGAACACACAATAATGGAGAGATTATAACGCGTATGACTTGGTTAGCACAATAGTAAAGAGAGGTTATAATGCGTACTTGCTGAAAATACATAAGCATTTATTATTGTCTGTATAAAATCTCTACTTACCTAACTCAATCAGCAATATCCAGAACAGAAACACTGTCAGGATTCATTATTGTTATTATTTTTTATTATTTATTATGTACAAAATACCTGTATACACTCAACAAAAATAATCGTCGCGACACCACACTGTTCAATGCGAAATAGAAAGACGAAACGAAAACAACTGGCTTGCTTTCTATGAGAGAGAGAGACAGACAGAGAAACACGCGCACGCCGCACGGCTTACCACTATAGCAAAAAGTGTCGTTACAACTTTTGGTCTTAATTTATTTCGTCTAGCCCCCTTGCGCAACGCGCGATAAGGAACTTCGTTCCAAAACTTCATATAAACATATGTCCTAAACGTCTTAACTTTTGAACTACAAGGTGCTAAAGTTATAAGAAAAAAAGATTTTTTTTAGCATAACTTTGGTATAATCCCATATATTTTTGTGAAACGTAGTACGCATCTTATTTGCAGCAAAAGGCGTTCTGTACAACATATTTTTTCATTCTTGCCAGTGGCGTCCGTGAGGGATTTGCACTGAATCATTTTAAAGAGAAAAGTGGTACACCACTACTTTTTCTCGAAGCATTTTTTTTAATTATCATTCCTTTCTGAATAAATCTGGTCACCTGATTTTTTTTCGTTTGACTTATGGTTTTCGCATAAAAAAATTGAATTGATTCATTGACGTTGTTATGAAATTGAGTATTATCAAGGATTAAAAACGTATCTAGTAAGTAAGAAGTGTTGTTCAGGTGAATGCAGATATAATACAGGTACTTCGCGTGAGGTATTTATGTAGAGAAGGAATATATATTGGTAGATACATACAATGTTGAAAGACTGACACTTAACTTAGACACAGAGTGTTTTATAGAATTGTTACGTCAACACCCTCTCTCAATTCTACATTAATTACATAGATATAGGTACACAATTCTTTCAGAAGTTGAGAATCACAAAATATTTCAAAACATTCATGGGCATATATTATACAGTGCTTCTCAAAAGTCCCCTCCCCCCCCCTCTTATTTTTGGAACGATTATACATAAACAAGTGAAATTTGGAAACTGAATATGAAAGGTTGTAAACTTCCCTACTAGTGAAGATAAATGACGAAATCGTTAAAGATGACGTCACAAGGCCATTGTGACCAATAATTTTAAATGGAACCCTACGGCAAGCGACACCTCTTTTAAAAGGTATCAGAAAAACCTATTCAATGATACAATTTTTGTTTGTGTTTATGGCGGTTTTGGCAACTCGCTTTTAAAAAACGCAAAGCTGTGATGAATTAAATCAGTTAATACTGAAATTCCAAATTAAAGCTCCGCCTCTGGATAGTTGTCAAATAAGCTGACGTTTTTGTTAGTCTCCCTAATTCGACGTTTTTGTAATTGTCCAAGTTTTTGTACATTTAATAATTTGTGTATTGTTGATCGAACGTTTAATTGTTTTAGCAGCTTTTGGTACTTTTAATATTTTTGTACATTTTAATAATTTGTTAAACTGTTGTGAGCAGAACGTTTAAGTGCTTCAAGAAGCGAAATGGTACGTGCTTTAGGTGATAAAGTAGCAGCGATCCTAATTCTTGGTGAAACTGGACAATATTTTGATATTCATGCAGCAGAACGCCTTTTTACCGAGAGGTTTCCCGATCGCCCCGTTTCGAGGACTTATTTGAGGGAGCTTCTTCGTAAAAATTGAAACAACGGGTAGTATTAATGATGCGAAACGATCTGACAGATCACAAATTTCTGATGAGAAAAAAATTGATATACTGGCAGAAGTAATATCCTACTTCTTCAACAACTCACGTTGCATCTACCTGTGAAGTCGGTCGAAGTACAGTACACAAGGTGTTGAAAAAAAAACAAATTTCATCCATACAAATTAAGAATGGTTCATCAACTCTCAAACGACGACCCAGACCAAAGACTAGAATTTTGTGAAAATATGGAAACTAAAATTAACCAACAGCCAGACTATGTCAAAACAATTTGTTTTAGTGACGAAAGTACTTTCTATCTAAATGGAAATGTAAATACACAGAATGTGAGGTATTGGAGGACGCAAATCCTCAACTGTTTCGTGAAACACATACCCAATTTCCCCAGAAGGTGAATGTTTGGGCAGGTATCCTGGGAAACCACATCGTTGGGCATCTTTTTAGATACTTATTTAACTGGTGAGGTTTATCTGGAGCTGTTGCAAAACGCAATAGAACCGTTAATCCTTGAAATTTTGGAAGATAATCCAGATGAATTCGGCAATTTGGAAATAATATTCCAACAGGATGGTGCTCCTCCACACTTTTACGGTGCAGTAAGACGGTATTTGGATGAGGAGTATCGTGGCAGATGGATTGGACGACGAGGTTCAACGGAATGGCCAGCTCGATCACCGGACCTCACACTTTTGGATTTTTTTCTGAGGGGGTACTTTAAATCGAAGGTTTACGCCACTAAACCTGACAATACTGACGTTTTAAAACAACGTATTGTTGCAGAATGTGAGGCTGTTTCCGCAGACACATTTGCAAAAGTACGAGAAGAGTTTACAAATAGGATATTTCACTGTCAGGAAGTAAATGGAGGTCACTTCGAACAATTTTTTTAAGTAGATACTGATTCTTAAATCTGTAATTAATATCATACTGAATGGAATTTAAATATTAGTGTTTACTAATGAGCCATTAAAACTTCCATAAACACAAACAAAATAAGTTCCATTGAATAGGTTTTTTCGATACCTTTTACAAGAGGTGTGGCTTGCCGTAGGTTTCCATTCAAAATTATTGGTCACAATGGCCTTGTGACGTCATCTTTGACGATTTCGTCATCTATCATCACTAGTAGGGAAGTTTACAACCTTTAATATTCAGTTTCCAAATTTCACTTGTTTATGTATAATCGTTCCAAAAATAAGAGGGGGGGAGGGGACTTTTGAGAAGCACTGTACGAGCATTCATTCATTTTTCAATTTACAAAGTTCTGAAATTTAGAAATGCTGTAATCCCATTTCCCCCTGAATTTTTCAAATTCAATATCACTCAAACCCTTGGTTAGTGTATCAGCAATCTGATCCTCAGTTGATACATAAATCGATTTGAATTTACCTTGAGTAACCAAGTCCTTGACAAAGTGATATTTAACATCCACATGTTTGGTTTTTTTGTCTCCAGAGTTTCTGCCATATAAATGCAAGATTGATTATCTTCCATAACAGTTATTGGAAACAAAGATACATTCAGAATTTATTCAAGTAGTTGACACAAAAACAAACATTCGCACAAACATGATGCTAAAGCAATAAATTCAGCCTCACTAGGAGAGATAGCTACTACAGGTTGCTTTTTAGAATTCCACTAAACAGTATTATTGTTCATTTTGATGAGAAATCCAGATACACTTTTTCGATTTTTCGATCATTAACATCTGATGCGAAATCAGAGTCAGCATAGGCTAAAATCACGATATTTGGTTTTCCACTTTTCTCAAAACACAAACCCAATTTTTGTATTCCTGACAAGTACTTCAAAACATTTTTGAGCTTCGATACCAATTTATCAAACTCAATAGTATAACTATTCAACGTGCTACACCCTTCAAACGTCATGTTTCTCAGACGTTTTTGAAGAGAAATACGTGATGTTAGACCAACTCTCACGTACGTTGTTTGAAGCGTGTCTATAAATGCTTCAGCCGTTTTCTTTGCCTTTATCAATTCAAGCACCGAGTCAGCAACACATTGCACGATTAGGTCTCGCGCTTTCACATCATCCTTCTCAATTTTTTTCAATGCTGCATCTTCTGTTGGTGCATCTTGAGTAAGCAAATTCAGAATCCCGTTCCATCAACAGGCCTGACGAGAGGGCGGGGAAGCCGGGACAAATTCCCGGGGCCCGGGCCACAAAGGGGGCCTGGAGCTCGGACCGCTAAGTTGTGCAAAGTATAACCATAAAGTATGTCTCACAACGTAAATTTAATCGATATACTTCGGACTTTTCAAAACGCAACTAATAACGAAATTGAAGAAAAAGTAGGCAATCTACACAGAATATATTTTGAAGATCTTCCTAACCCCCAATCAATAGATGAAATCAGACATCTTAAAAATATTTATTCTGCAAATTTTGAAGATATGGAACTTACACCATTGAATTTGCTAAATAAAATATGCAAATTGAATCTATACACTTTATTTCCAAACATTGTAATTGCACTGAGACTGTTCTGCACGTTGCCTGTTACTGTTGCAGAAGGAGAAAGATCTGCGACTATCTGACCTAGCTATTTTATCAATACAGTCGGAATTAGCCAGAAATTGTAATTTTTCCGAAATTATTGTTAATTTTGCACACCGAAAAGCCCGTAAAGCTCCATTATGCTGAGAATTACTTTTATGTCTTGAACCTTTGAACCGTAAGCTTTATTATTTATTTTGTTCATTGTATGATTGTTATTAGTTATAGGATAAGAGTTCTGTTTTCTATTCTTTGTTTCACTTGTTTTTATTTTTAATATAATACATGTTTATTTTGATTTTCAAGCATTTTCATTTAATGATCAGATCATCAAACCTTTGATTTTCTTTAAATCAGGAGTAATATGGGCAAGTGAAACGTTTACCATGATTATTTTAAGCCGTCAATATTTAAGCGGTCCCAAAACATATAGCTATCCCGGGGCCCGCACTAGCTCTCGTCGGCCCTGTCCATCAAAAGGACTAATGTTCACAGCACCATGTCTGCACGACACCATTGTGTGTGTTCAGAACCCAAAACTTTATACGACTGATTTTTGAAAATAGAAAACCGTTCTGGGCCCATAACATGTTGTTCAGGTGAATGCAAAGATAACACAGGTACTTGGCGTGAGGAATTTATTTAGAGAAGAAATATATATTGGTACATACAATGTTGAAAGACTGACACTTGAATTACACATACAGAGTGTCATATAGAATTGCTACTTCAACAAGAAGCAGATTTTATTTTGTAAACATAAACAAGTTTTGAGAGTTGTCTACCTAGTCTAGTTGTCACGTATTTAAGTCATCGAAATTATCAATATTAAAAGAAACATGGTCCATTTCACGAATTCTGAGTCAGCAGATATGCATTACATGTATGGGCTTGCTGATGGTAACACACTGGAAGCCAGGCGGTTGTATGAAGACCGCTTTCCAAATAGAAATATTCCGGATGCACGAACATTTTACAACATTCATAGAAGGTTTGAACTGGACAATCTTCTAAAAGAAGTACAACGTACTGTAAGAACACCAGTATTTGAGGTAGCGGTTCTGAATTCAATTGAGGAAGATCCCGGATTAAGTACACGAAAAATTGGGAACAATTTGAATATCTCACATATTCTTGTTTGGAAAATTCTCCATGACTTTATATTATATGCCTACCATATCCAACGGGTTCAGGCGCTACCTCCTCGTGATCTTCCATCACGGCTCAACTTTTGCCAATGATTTCTTCAATAAATGTATGAAAATGCATTATTTAATACTGAAATTTTATTCACCGATAAAGCCAATATTTCGAGAAACGCCATCCAAAATTTTCACAATAATCATTTTTGGGCTGAAGAAAATCCACCCGCAATCTTGGAATCCCGTCACCAGGAGCAGTTTTCCGTTAACGTGTGGGCTGGAATATGCGGTGATTATTTAATTGGACCTTATTTTCTTCATGCGAGGTTGAATAGGTTTAATAACCGGCAGTTTCTCGAAGAAGAATTGCCAGCTTTGATGGAAGATGTTTCCATTTTAGTAAGACTGTGCTTTGCTTTATGACTTCGATTTGGTTGTCAAGCCAGGGCAATGCCTTGTTACTTTTTCATCTGATTTGGAAATGTAGTTGTTTTTTTATTACGTTGAATTGTTAGCATCCAAAGATGCTAACTGGCTGTATTCCTTCCTAGCAGCTTACAGGAAAATATAGACTCAGTTCCTTTCTGCAGGGAGACCTGCAGATCCTGTGATATTTTTAAGCGATATAAAATTTGCTAAAATCGGCCTCTGTTTTAAGAATGTTTTTAGTTCTTCTAAGGCCGAAACGATTTCATTGAGTGGGCTGTTCTCCATCATTTTGAGCCTCTTGAGATCTGCGAGGCTTAGGAGGTCTTCTTGAGGTAGGTGTTTCGACATTCTCAATTTTTGGAAAATTGGGGCAACCTCTATAATTGGATTTGTGTGGTCCATCGCAGTTGGAGCATTCATTAGATGAATTTTCATCTTGAGGGTGACTTCTTGATTCATGTTTGCTTGCACAATGGCGGCAAACTGATTCAGCCCGCTAGTTGGCGGCGCTGTGTCCAAATTTTTGGCAGTTATAGCATTGACCAATTTTCTTCTTCTTTCTTTGGTATTCGAATCTGACATCAATGTCCATAATGGTGGATAATTTCTTCTTTTCTTGATCAGAATTTGGAACGATGACTAAGATAATTGACATCGGTGATCCATCTTGTTTGGAGAAACGGTCTACCACTCTTGGATGAAAGCCTTTGCCTATTAGTTCTTTGTGAATATCTTGAGCTGGTCTTTCTACGGCCACTCCTTCAAAAATGGCCCTGATCTCTCTGGGTTCTTTTCTGTTGAAGGTATGATATGAAACTTTATGCTGATTCAGGATTGTTGAGCATTTATCATACTTGTCAATATCGGAGAATATCATTTTAATTACATCTTAGAAGTAAAATAGTTATTTGTATCCAAGGACGCGAAATACCAAAAGAAAAGTTATCGCCGAGGCCGCTTGCGGCCGAAGCAGGATAATCTTGAGGTCGCTGAAAAGTTTTGCCGTCATGGCATACACACTATTTTTCGTGCAATCGTTAAAATTATTGAACTAGATAATTGCAAATAAATATATTAATGCTTTAAAATCGACAGCTGTTCAATTCAGTTAACAAAGTCAGCGTTGCTATGAAAATGATATGGTTGAATATATACAAACCATTTTGGCAAAACGCAAATATGTCTGATACAGATAGTGATATTTTAGTATCTTGCACTCCTCCAGAGCTAAAAAGTATTGTGAACTTGGCACTCTCCGTTTCCTGGAAATTTCAAACGGCAGTACATAAAATGTTACAGCGAGTTTAAAGATTGGTGTGACAAACAGAATATAAAATAATCCTTGTCATTGTCGTATTTTAGAAATGTCAAATTTTAAAGTGACGTTTCGTTTGACGGCCGTTGCTATGGGTAACGGCCGCGAAATTGTATTTCGAGGACTGTGTTGAGAACGTTAAATACTCATTTCGCGTGCGGTTGCACGGAAATTTGTTTTCTGATTGGATTCCTAAGTTTTTAGGTAGACCAGTTCTTTTTGTCTTGTACAATTATTTGTGGAGGTTTGGATATCGCTTCGGAGTTTTCTCTTTTATCAGGAGAATCTTCGCAATCGATAATGGACTTATCAATTTCTAGGTCTGCAAGACCAGCAAAGCTGTTATTGATTGTAATTGTTGAAATGGGGTTTTATATTCTATGTGATCTTGGCCTTTCCGTAGGTCTTTTTGGGGGTAAGCTGAATTCGTCTTGAGTTTCGGAAAGGTATTTGAAATCCTTTGGAATCCATTGCTGTCCCAATCTCATCATAAAGTCTAGATAACCTGTAGTATTCAACTCAGATATCTCATGAAGATACTTCATCGTATCATACTTGGTGAGTTCCAGCTTTTTGAAAAAGCTATTGATGTAATCTTCCTTGTTTTCAATATTATTCATCAAGGATCTTCTTCATCTCGTTCATGACTTTTGGATTCATTCCAACCATGATATGAACCAAATGAATAGTTATTCTCACTTTGTAACAATTCGTTTATTTTGAGCTGTCAAAAACCTTCACAAGAAATCGACTGTGTTTTATGCACGACGGGGCGCCAGTGCACTTCGGTGCTCTGGCGCGCGAATATTCAGGCCAAAATTACAATAATCACTGGATAGGTCGAGGAGGACCACAGGCAAGGCCACCTAGGTCCCCGAACCTCAATAGTTTAGATTATTTCCTGTGGGTTCATCTTTAAACATTGGTTCACAGCACACCAATTCATACTGAAGAGCAGTGGAGACATCGTATTATAGTTTCTTGCGAAACTATTAGAAACACTCCCGGCATTTTCCAAAGAGTACGTGAGTCCATGAGAAAAGGATCAGAGGCATGCATATCTGCAGGAGGTTCACATTTTGAACTGATCTGAATCTCATTTAATTTAGTTCTTTGTGCGTTCAGGGTGATTTTGTGTCTTTTGAATGTGGAGGTAGATCCCCAGAGAATATTATTCAACATAATCAAAATGTGTTACCTTTTCACCATATAATGGCGTCGCTTTTACCAACTAGATGAAACGTTCATTTCATCTTATTGGTGAAAGCGACTAACTGAAGATTAATATATATACGTTCGAAACATGTCTTAGTATTTTGGATCTGGAGTCCAATTATTGAGGAATTATACGTTTTGTGGAGACAACATCCCCAAAAAAACTGGATCTCCCACTTTAAGTATGGACTACTATTTTCATATGAATAGATATTAGTTGACACCTGTCTCGGTGTCTGTCTGTCTGTAGTCAAATCTAGCGAATTAAATTTGACCCACTTCTAATCGTCCGATTGATTTGAAATTAGGCAGGTGTACATAATTTCGATGACAATGCATTATGAAATTGTTGTTAGAGAAAAAAAATATGACCCACTTCTAATCGTCCGATTGATTTGAAAGTGCAGGTGTACATAATTCCGGTGACAATGGATTAGGAAATATTTGTTTGTGAAAAAACAAAATGGCGGTTCCAATATGGCTGATAATTTTTGTGATTATGGTCCGATTCTATTCAAAATTGGTATCTAGGGATTTTTGGGGTCGGAGATTATGATTTTCAATTCAAAAATGAATTAGACAGATATTACTAAGCAAGTTATTTAAATCATAAATACAAAAAAATCTAAATAAAAAAAAATAATAAAATTTAAAACAAGCTTTTGTTCATGCAAATTCACCAAAAAGGAAAACATAATTTCTTTCATTGTTTGATCTAGGTTATTCTGTGAGTAACAGATTCAAAAGCTTGACACGGATACAAAATAGGTAATCTTGCGCGGCAATATTTTGAATCTGTTACTCACAGAATAACCTAGATCAAACAATGAAAGAAATATTTTTTTAATTTTTAGTACATTTGTATAAATAAAAGCTTGTCTTTAATTTTTTTTGTAGTTATTATTTTTCTGTGATATTAGGATTGAAACCCAAGTAAGTAATGTATATATTCTTGAGGGCTGTTTATACTTTTTTCTTTTGAATTGAAGTTTTTGTTTCATATAAACATTTTTTCTGGCACATGCTTCTTTAGCTTGATTGAAGGCAATTTCAGAATCAATAAATGAATTCCGAAATCTACCTTTCCGACTGGGCGCGTCGTAGGGTGTTTCGGAATGACAACATTGTATTCTCATAACATGAACAATGGATTAAAAATATTGTGCAAGAATATCAATTTTCAAACTAGCACGGTTTTGAATCTGTTATTCTTTGATATAAGATCTCATGTTACTCTGATTTTTCCCAGTAGTATGATTTCTCCCAGTAAGGTCTGATTTTTTCACTAGCCCAGTTGTGATAGAAAGACTTTTAATATATGGAATGTACTTTTTCACTTGTATTCTCCAAATTGTTCTCACAGATAGTTCAAAGTTAAAAAACGTGTTTTTTGTAGAGAATAAATTTTAGAAATTATCAACATAGAATATATGTTCATCAGGTTTTGTCTAGAGATGAAATTATCATAATCACTTGTAACCGAACCCTGTCATAATGAATATTCAATTGGTGAATAACATTTCAGTTTCGGTAGAAATGGTATAAAATCGATTTTAGTCCCTTACCTTAATATAAATCCAATATTCGAATTTTCCGAATGGAGTTGCAATCTGAAACTTGCACAGAAATCTGTTTTACAATTAGAATGAGATTTCTCTTTGGAAAGAACACCACAATTACCAAATTTCAGCTAAAACTTTGGTTGTTGACGTCTTGTTGACATATGATGCTCTCGAACAATTTCTACTTTGGAACTCAATTTTGAAGTCCCAGGCTTTGTAAGGTAGATAAAAATTAGCTGAGCTTGATGAGAAAAGTGTATCCTTTGATTTGAGATATAGGATTAGTAGAGAAATATTATTGGAAAATTGCAGGGTATCGTAGAAGTGTAGTTCCTACATACTTATAAAGAACCCAGATTCGCTTTTGCTACCTCCAAAGTTAATATTATTTGCACCAGCTTGATGAACACAGTGTATTCTATCTTTCAGGATGATAACTCAGCAAAGAAATATTATCGATACATTACAGGGTATCGTTGAAGTGTGTTGAGTTCTCTATAATGTTCCCAGATTTGTTTTTGCTGTTCCCAAAATTGATATTAACGCCATCAGTTTAATCAATGATGTGTGTTATTCCACTCTAGATGTTAAATTGTTGGGAGAATATGATTTGGAGATGGCAGTGTAGTGTTGGCAACGTTCGAAGCGTATGGACCTTCTATAACTAAAGGGTTCATACTCACCTTGTTCTCTTCATATAGTGTTCAGTTGTTGTGTTATTCCATAACTTCAGGGGCAGGAGAAGAAAAGAAACCATTGAAAGAATTTACTTACTTTCTGCTAGGTTCTTGAAATCGGAAAACTTCTGTTGTGGAAGCAGATGATGATTCTATCTGCTTGGTATGCTCTTCTGAATGATATTTCCATCTTCAGTCAATGCTCTGATGTTTTCCATAGTCAAGACTTCATTAAACTAGTTTGATTATGAGGAACACTCCCCCTTCCCACCAAGATCAAGGAATTCATGTAATCTAACAAGACCCCGGGTCAAACCATCTCACACTTTATATCGATTTCATTTTCTGCCTCATATCATTTCGTCCAAAATTAAATGGATACAATCAGATTTTGAGTTTTTATCAATTGTAAGCACGAAACACGCATTAGCATGTTCAATGCCAACATAACATACGTTAAGTAATTCATTAACTTCAACAATAGTTCTGCACAAGTGTTTCGTGAAGTGTTCTCATTTATTTATTTACTATTTCAGAAGTGTGCTTTAAATCAACGGAATGACATATTTATGGTTACTGAACTTGAAGTGTTCATTATAGAAGATTACTCACAAAAAATACAACATCATAACTGTTCAACCAATAACTATTTCCCACTTATATGTTCCTACATACCGAACGATTTTATTCTCGTTTTGAGAAAATAAAAGACACTATATGTATACACAACTCCCCAGGAATTTCAGAATGAAAATAAATCTGGGCATGATTTTTTTTATAGAACGGTTTATAAAAAAATATCGAACTTTTTCTTCTCCATAGAAAAGGAGTAAAAGGTATAAATATTGGATTTTTTTTTATTTCCTAGTTTACCTTAGATTTCACGATAAAAATTTCAACATGCAGAATTGAAGATAATTGAATATATTTTTCATCTGATGTACTTTTCTGAGTAATGATGAGCCGTTTAAGGGGCCTGGACATGATCCGTTCGATGGTCCAGGTTCAGAAAGAGATGTTGAAACTGATAATTGGCAAGAGTTGATAAGAGTGTGAAAGAAGTAAGCGCCCCAACGTTTTTCTTCGAATTGTTTGGAGATTTTTCAATTTGTCATTTCGATTTTGAACACGCGAAAGTGTACTGAAAAATATGCACGCTGGCATTTCTATTTGGGCTTACCATGTACGATATCTGAGGATCAATTGTGCATATCAATTTCTGTATGGGGATTAAATTATTTTCCGAAGTTTTTCATAGAATAACTAAACTATCATCTACTTGAGAATTACTATAGGGGACATGATCAATGATCTTTGTTAATGGTTTGTTTGGCGCCGACTAAAAATTTGTTACTCACATTAGTTTAGGAGCTCAGTTATCATTAAGACTGAGAAGGTTTCTTTTATTTTTTGCTTTTCAGTATCTTTTTTCGTCGGTTTCATTTTTTGTTAAAAAGTTTTTATTGAAAATCGTTGTTAAGATATTAATACATAATATATCAAAAGATAAGCCATCAGTGTTTTATTTGATATTTCGTTCATTAGTTTTGAAAATAATTGTAAATTTTTTATAAAAAATAAATACCTATATTTCCAAATAAGCGTTCGTATCTACCGAAAGAAAATTGTGTACCGCTTCTAACTACAAATTCCATATACTATTTCAAATCTAAAGCTAATGAGAAAAACAAATTGTTTAGAATATTTAGGTATCATAATCTGAGTGATAATGGGGCTCGGAATAAATAAAGAATAACAGGCAAAAAGGAGAGAATCATAAAAACCCTCATTAAGCGGTTGCTCCTCACCAACATTGTACTTGTCTCAGAAAACACGACGCAAATGTAAGAATGGAAATTTGCATGATAATGGGCATCCAGTGAGTGGCTTCTCTCGAGATTTTCCCCGCAATATGGCCCGGATTAGCAAACAATAGAAAACGGCCATTTTCGCAGAAGTACTCGAATGTAGTTCAACAACACATTGATTCCGAACATCTATTCATCATAGGAAGCGTAGAAAAATGATACCTATCTCAACCTTAAGAGTCTGTCGTAATTTATATTCCGAGCTTACTGTTTTTATGGATTTTTTATGTTCCCAGAGACTGAAAGCCACTTTTTAGTTCATTAAATAGTTGGTCCCTATCCAAATAATAATGGAGTAGATGTTCTGTCAGGATCCATAAACATTTTTTCATCAGTATTTAATCGCCATATACTAATGAACGTTTCATTCGTTGGAATGTTACAGGAATATAATTGAGAAAATTGCACTCACTTGATACTGACCAATCTAAAGATACATAGGCCAGTTACACATAACCTAAAAATAACATTAAATTGATTGAAAATTCAGTATTGCTGTGTACACAACAGTTCCAAATCAAAAAATTTTAATTCTGTATTTCGTGCAAAACTTGTATATTGAAGCAAAGCGCTTTCGGCTTGCGGCTCATCTAAAATGTTTTTAAAGTGATTTTGATGTACAAATAGAAAAGATTGTTCAGTTCCTGTCATGAGAATAAACAATCATTTTGGTGGAATTAAAACTTGTGAGCATCTCTTGTGTTATATGTTCCTGATGTTCTAATGTTCCAATAATAGTTTGGTTAATTTAAATTTTTGAGAAAATTTCCCCAGGGGCTGGACTACCGTGGGGAGACGTTTGCTGTCAAGTATCACGTTGTGTGCATTGATTGTTAGATTTACGATTTTTGATTACGAGTAAAGACGTCGTTCAAATTTGTGAAGTTATATTCTGAAAAAATATAAAGAAGCATTGTATGGTTGAGAGAGATTTCGAAAGGAACTAGATAATTAATTTCAAGTTATTTGCGGGTTTGGTGGAATAGGAGAATCATAAGAGATTGGAAAATAATTTTGACAGATGCAAAGCTGGAGTTGGTGATAGGAAGTAAAAGATCTGCCGAAGAAGAAGAAATAATTGATTATAATAATAATAATAAACTGGTGAAAAGGACTCAAACTCCTTATGTTATGGGGTTTGGCTTGACAAAGACGATTCTCTAATAATAATAATAATAAACTGGTAAAAATGACTTTCAAACTCCTTTATATAAGGTTGGCTTGACAAAGTAGTTTTTTTTAATAAACTGTCGAAAAGACTTTCAAACTCCTCATGTCATATAAGGTTGGCTTGAAGAAGTACTTCCTTAGAAATTGAAGAGAGTGTGAGATTGGTCTCATGAAACACTTGATCCATACAAGGCATTTCAATGAGAGCCCGAAGTTAGAAGTAGAAATAGAGTGAAGAGGTAGTGAATAGGAATACTCTGAGCCCTCATACCACAAAAGGGGGTCTGAGGAATTCCAACCAGAAGAAAAAAGGAGTAACAACTTCGGATGCAAAAACCCCTTGATCCATTCAAGGACATAATCAACACCAATGGCTGCCCTCGAAATGAAAAAGATGAAGAAGGAAGTACAGAAAAGAGAGTGAAGAACAGACAGCCTCAGTCGCTTTTCATTACTAATGGAAGTGATGGAGAAAGCACATTGCTCAAATATTCAAATTTAAAATGAAATACAGAAAATTAATTTCGATATCAAATTGATTGTTATTAATAAAAACGGAACAATTTTACTTATTAGTATGTTGATCCTACTGCCACTTTCAATTGTTCTGAAAGTTGTCTTTTATTTTAAATGTTATAATACGACCAACGAATGGTGGCCCCTCAGTTGCCTAAACCCGCACCTTAAAACAATCCAAACATCGCCAAGGTCAGGGGGCCACCACCCGTTGGTTATAGTACTACACATGCTATGCATTTCCACATTTTTGAGTTTCTACTAAATTCTCAAGCATTTTTTATAGGTACTCTTTGTATTATACACACATACATATAAAATTTATGTCACAACAACTTTAATAACGATGCATTTCAACACTGCTATGAATCTGGGGTTCGTGGGTATTGAAATACTGAACTAAATTTCAAGTTCATTTATTCTTTACAACACAGAACAATAACAAAATCTAACAAATATGTGACTTATTAAGAATTCACTTGTGTGACTTTTCTCCACTTGTTCTGAATAACAACTGTAAAATTGGCTGCACAGTGTATCAAATTATCATAGTACCTTGTTTTCAGAATTATTCTCGTTGTGTGATGATTTCATCCCATCCAAGGCATTCTAGATATAAAAAAGTTGTTAAATAGTTATTTATGAAACAAGTGCAAAAAGTATGTGTTTATTGCACTCGACGTGAAGTTGTCAATAAACACTTTTTGCACGAGTTGCATAAAATATTGTTTCTACGTTCATGCAAAAATAAAAAAATAATTCATTTAGGTGTGGGAAAATAAAAATCGTAATTTAATAGCAAAAAATTTAATAATAAATTAGCACTATCGATTTGCATTGAGAAAGTTAGGTACTAATACCTTTGTTAGGAACAATTTAACTCAAACTTTATTTTTGATAAATTGCATTTTCTAGTAATTCCGTAATCCAGTATGCAATAAATATGATTGAAAATAATATGAAATATGCAGCAATTGTTTAAAATGTAATACAATATCACAGAAAATGGACTGAAAATGTCGTCGATTTGATCGTTTATGTTTGTCATGATCACAATGAGTGCAATAAACATTTTATTGCGCTAGTGCAATAAAGAACCAATTTTTTTCACCAAATATAGTTCAATAAAGTTTTGTTTTATGCATGAACGTAGCGAAAAAATATGTGGTGTTCCATTTCAAACCCGAAAGTTGGATCAGTAAAACCAGAGGTGTTAAAAAAGGGCAGATACATCAAAATGTGGTTTCAATGCTAAATGTTAAGAAAAGTGTTAAAAAGTAAATCCGTTAATCCACTGAGTTTCTACTAGATCCTTCATTTACTATATGTTTTTTAACTAATAGTGGAATATATTATTCGAAAATAAAAATTCTGTATTTCGTGTAAAATTTTGTATATTTAAGCAAAGTGCTTTCGGCTTACCTCCATCTTCAGTGCTTATCTGAAATGTATTTGATATAATTTTGATGTACAAATATAAAAAATTGTTCAGTACCTGTCATGAGAATGAGAA
The DNA here is from genome assembly GCA_018342105.1 of Gonioctena quinquepunctata. Taxonomy (NCBI): domain Eukaryota; kingdom Metazoa; phylum Arthropoda; class Insecta; order Coleoptera; family Chrysomelidae; genus Gonioctena; species Gonioctena quinquepunctata. Next base: position 205,547 of record JAFIRS010000444.1, read on the forward strand.
ATCATCTTGATTGAAGTAAAACTTGTGCGCATTCTCACATATGTTGTATGTTCCTGGTTCTGAAAATCACATTTATAATGTTCAAATTAATGAAAATTTCCTAACTTTGGTCTATTTCAACTTTGTTTAAACTTTTGAAAATTGTTTTCGGCCAACGGCTCGACAGCCGAGGTAAGACAGCGTGCTCTCAAGTATCACGTTGTGTGCGATGTTGCCAGATTTATAAATTTATGATTATGGGTAATGACGTATTAAAATTTTTAATTATAATATGGAAAATATATAGAAGCAGTGTGGCTTGTATGGTTGGGAGAAATATCGAGAGGAACTAGATAGTGAATTTCAAGTTTTGTCGCGAATCAGGCGCAATAGGAGAATCATAAGAAGTTTGGAAAGCACAAATTTTGACAAGTGCGATGTTGACAGGTGCAAAGGTGGAGTTGGTGGCGCGGAAGTAGAAAAACTGCTGGAGAAGAAGAATTAATAAATTTTAATTATAATAATGAACTGGTGAAAGGACTTTCAAACTCCTTAAGTTATATAAGTTTGGCTTGACAAATTCGATTACGTTATGATAATAAACTGATGAAAAGACTTTCAAGCCTTGTGTTATCCATGGTGTTGCCAAATAAGTGCGAAAATTTTCAGGGAGTGATTCCTTGTCGAAAATCTAAGGGGGTCTTTCATGTAAACAGAAGCTCTTAGGACTTTCCTTGAAAAGTTACACGCTTCCAAAAATGGAAAAAAATTTTTTTTTTCTTGAAATTGCTGAAGAGTTGTTATTTTTAACCGACGAAACCAAAAAGGAGGAGGTTCTCTATTCGACCCGTATATTTTATGCTTTTCCATCATATTTTCTTATGTATGATCACGTATAACTTTTTACTGAGGCGTCCGATTCCGATAATTCTTTTTTCAGTGGATAGGGTGTACTTCGACTCCCATTTGAATTTGAGAGATGAAATCCACCCCTAAGGGTAGCGACATGAAGGATATTGATCACTCACCCTTTGAATTCTGGTCCGTTAACCGATTCTATCAGGCATAACTTTGTACTGGGTTCTTCGATTTGGATGATTCTTTTTTTAATAGATAGGGTATACCTTATATTTGGATTTCGAAAAGAATTAGCCACCCTTACAGGTAGAAAAATAGGGGATAATTGATTTTTCACTGGTGAACATTAGCACACACATACGTAGTTGACAATGACAGATCGCTACTGACATTATTCTTGTTCCGTCAAAATCGGTATATTTTATGAGAGGATGGAATGATATTAGCACAAGCAAACGAAATTAAAGAGAATAGATATTATCTTTTAAGTAATAAATAAATAACCAGAACAACGAAAATAATTTATATTAAAAAAATTTTTAAGGTAAGTGAGTATTTTGGAAGTAATAAAAAAACAAGTAGGTAGTAATTGGTAGATTTTAGCCAAAAAAAATTGAAAAATAAAAACTTTTTAACAAAAAATTAAACCGACGAAATACGGAACTGAAAAGTAAAAAATAAAAACTTTTTAACAAAAAATTAAACCGACGAAAAAATCAACTGAAAAGCAAAAATAAAATAAATCTTCTTAGTCTAAATGATAATTGAGCTCCTAAACTAATGTAAGTAACTGATTTTGAGTCGGCGCCAAACAAACTAGCAATTGAATTAGGTGAAGCGTAAAATGATGGCTGCGAGATACACGGCTGCGTTTTGATGACTTCTTTCATAGATAATGATCTTCGATAATTGTTTGTTTTGCGCCGACTCAAAATCAGTTACTTACATTAGTTTAGGAGCTCAATTATCATTTAGACTAAGAAGATTTATTTTATATTTTGCTTCTCAGTTGATTTTTTCGTCGGTTTAATGTGGGCATGTTCTACTAATAGAAAAGCTACCTAATTTTGTTGTGAAACATGCAACCCCTATTCCAATTTTCAACAAAACTTTTTAACGAAACAAAATTTCTCAATTAAAAAATGAATGTCGGGAAGAATGATTATTTGCAAAACTTTTTTAATTCCTGTGTTGTGTCCGTAAAAGCAATAGTTTCCTATTGAAAAAATAAAATACAACATTGTGCATGAACGGATCTTCTGTGAATGGAATCGAAAAAATCTAGTAGGTGGCTGTCACGTTTCGTTTGCACAACTTGTGACTTCAATCTTAGTATTTTAAAATCGAAAAAATCGAGTAGGTTACTTTCCTAATTTTGTTATCAACCATCCTCGAATTCTTACGAACATAAAAAAACTGCTAAATCGGTCCATCCGTTCTCACGTTTTGCGCTTAAAAAGAATCTAGATTCATTTTTATTATATAGATTCTCGTTTTCTCAACTTTCCTCACTGTGCATGAGAAGGAGCCCTTTTATTTGGAATTTTTATGAATCTGGAACCATCAGAAATTGATGACAAATAATGAGTCTCTCCATATATCTACTGATATTCGAAAAACTCATTCGTAATGACTAGACTAGAATGAAAGATTTTAAGGCATTTCCTGGTACCACAGAATCAGAAACATCAGCGACACTCACATCAAAACAATCCGTTTACCATTTTCATAATTGTTCCATCAATGGTATAAACTTCTAAATTGATATTATCACGGGATGAAATACGATTTTAGACTTCACCCTCGTCTGAAATCGTCTTGTTTCATCCCTTGTCACAGTATACACTAACGTTAATGAAATTTTTGTATAGGTTATTGATATATTCTAGAACATCTTCCATCCTAACCTTAAGGAATTCGATAACGTTCATTATACGCAGGATTTCGCGCTCTATATGGCATATTACAAATAAGGGAATTTCTTAATTTTTTTTCAAGGAGACCGCTGCGCTTATAATCACCGAATGAGTTTATTACTAACTATTGCCAAAATATAAAATAATTCACCACTACCCATTATACTTAGCCTAGGAATGTAAAAAGACATAGACAAACTGGAAAAATATCCACAGTGAACGTTGAATATGAAGAGAAATTTAATTTGAACATCCAAAAATATTTGAAAGTTAGTTATCCATATATTTTCATTGAAGAGATTCGAAAAAAATCATATTTGGTTAAATTCATACTAGCTGATATGGATGAGTTGATCTTATTGTCGCGCCATCTATTATCTGCGGGTTCTTATTCATAGAACCTCTAATCTCGGTTGTACATATACAGTGCTTCTCAAAAGTCCCCTCCACCCCTCTTATTTTTGGAACGATTATACATAAACAAGTGAAATTTGGAAACTCAATATTGAAGGTTGTAAACTTCCCTACTAGTGGTGATAGATGACGAAATCGTCAAAGATGACGTCACAAGGCCATTGTGACCAATAATTTTAAATGGAACCCTACGGCAAGCGACACCTCTTTTAAAAGGTATCGAAAAACCTATTCAATGATACTAATTGTGTTTGTGTTTATGGCAGTTTTGGCAACTCGCTTTCGAAAAACGCAAAGCTGTGATGAATTAAATCAGTTAATACTAAAATTCAAAATTCAAGCTCCGCCTCTGAATAGTTGTCAAATAAGCTGACGTTTTTGTTATAGTCTCCCTATTTCGACGTGTTTGTAATCGTCCAAGTTTTTGTACATTCAATAATTTGTGTATTGTTATAACGTGCAACTGTTTTAGCAGCTTTTGGTACTTTTTATATTTTTGTACATTTCAATAATTTGTTAAACTGTTGTGAGCCGAACGTTTAAGTGCTTCAAGAAACTAAATGGTACGTGCTTTAGGTGATAAAGTAGCAGCGATCCTAATTCTTTGTGAAATTGGACAAAATATTCATGCAGCAGAACGCATTTTTAATGAGAGGTTTCCCGATCGCCCCGTTTCGAGGACTTATTTAAGGGAGCTTCTTCGTAAGTTTGAAACAACGGGTAGTATCAATGATGCGAAACGATCTGGCAGACCACAAATTTCTGATGAAAAAAAAATTTATATACTGGCAGAAGTAATAGTTAATCCTACTTCTTCAACAACTCACGTTGCATCTACCTGTGAAGTCAGTCGGAGTACAGTACACAGGGTGTTGAAAAAAAACAAATTTCATCCATACAAATTAAAAATGGTTCATCAACTCTCAGACGACGACCCAGACCGAAGGCTAAAATTTTGTGAAAATATGGAAACTAAAATTAACCAACAGCCAGACTATGTCAAAATAATTTGTTTTAGCGACGAACGAACTTTCTATCTAAATGGAAATGTAAATACACATAATGTGAGGGAGTGACGCAAATCCTCACCTGTTTCGTGAAACACATACCCAATTTCCCCAGAAGGTGAATGTTTGGGCAGGTATCCTGGGAAACCACATCGTTGGGCCTCTTTTTTTAAATACTAATCTAACTGGTGAGGTTCATCTGGAGCTGTTGCAATAGACCCGTTAATCGTTGAAATTTTGGAAGATAATCCAGATGAATTCGGCAATTTGGAAATAACATTCCAACAGGATGGTGCTCCTCCACACTATTACGGTGTAGTAAGACGGTATTTGGATGAGGAGTATCGTGGTAGATGGATTGGACGACGAGGTTCAACGGAATGGCCAGCTCGATCACCGGACCTCACACCTTTGGATTTTTTTCTGTGGGGGTACCTTAAATCGAAGGTTTACGCCACTGATCCTGACAATATTGACGTTTTAAAATAACATATTGTTGCAGAATGTGAGGCTGTTTCCGCAGAAACATTTGCAAAAGTACGAGAAGAGTTTAAAAATAGGATATTTCACTGTCAGGAAGTAAATGGAGGTCACTTCGAGCAATTTCGTCAAGTAGATACTGATTCTTAAATCTGTAATTAATATCATACTGAATGAAATTTAAATGTTTACTAATGAGCCATTAAAACTGCTATAAACAGAAATAAAATTAGTATCATTGAATAGGTTTTTTCGATACCTTTTGAAAGAGGTATCGCTTGCCGTAGGGTTCCATTTAAAATAATTGGTCACAATGTCCTTGTGACGTCATCTTTGACGATTTCGTCATCTATCATCACTAGTAGGGAAGTTTACAACCTTTAATATTCAGTTTCCAAATTTCACTTGTTTATGTAGAATCGTTCCAAAAATAAGAGGGGGGGGGAGGGGACTTTTGAGAAGCACTGTATGTATGTCAACGCTGAACTGAGTTCAATAAATCAATTTCATTTCCACCTCCATTTTGTTTTCAGTAATCCATTGAAGCGAACGTAAAATTAATTGCAACGTGCCCAAACAGGAAAAAATAACTTTTCCCCGTGTGATCTCATTCATTATCGTGTAACATATTGCCTAAAAGTCACATAAACAGCAATAATGGAATTGACCCTTGACGTGGACAGCAGTTAAAAGAATAACGGCCATAACGAGGGTCGAAAGGTGTCTTCTCTCCACCGTTTCCGAAAAGTATTGGAGAGACAGGTCGTCCTGCCAGTGTTTTATAGTGAAATCTGGGATTCGAGAAGTCGACCCGTTTTTGTACATTTGTAGTCGGCTTGGAAAAATGGAAATAATGGGGTGTCAAGTGTTGTGGCAGGTGCCATTATTTTCAGTTTCAGGACAAGAACTCTTTCAGAATAGGAAAATGTAACGGGCATTTGTGTCGATACGAAGTGTTGGCTTTCAAGGATACGCAGTGGTGTATTACCTCAATTATTCGGGTTGAGATTATTATTTGATAACGCGACCGATACTTGATGAAGATCCATGATTGAAATGAACTTAAACTTCACCATATGATTTCGTCTAATTACGGTTTGAATTAATCGGTAAAGACTAAGGAAATGAGTGTTTCATTATTTTCAGTTGCGGAAAATCAGTTGGTAGTTTGTCCCCACTAGAAAAATTAATGAAAACGAAAAAACATTACCAAAAACCTACCAAAATTTTTGTAGAAAATTGTCGCCTATGGCCCCAACTAATCTGAGACAACGCGATGGATTAATAACAGAGTTACTTATTGAATTCGAGTTTTCATTCAGTAGATTCAGGACGTCTTCAATAACTGCAACACGACGATATCGTGCATGTTCTCGCTAGCCTAGTGAAAAATACTCATTGTCACAGAACTGCACACAAAATTTCACTGCACAATATGTGATAATCATATCACAGTATTATCACTGCGACGCAAACAATGATTTGTATATATCCACGAAATAAATTCTCAAATGATACAATCCATACCGAATTTGCGATCGTATAGGTTGTTCACCTTCTGACCTATAAAACACATCTGCATTCATGTTGGGGCTCCTATTAGGGTTCCGGAAACTGTTCTCATTGGAGGTTTAGATGCAGATGAATTCAATAAATAAACACGAAATACTTCAAAATTTTCACACATGGAAGACATTTGATTTTCCGCTTGTTGAGATAAATTTACCTGTATATTTGGAAAAATATTTATTATTATTACTATTACATCAGATGATGTGCAGAGATACAAATCTATTAGGCACATATAATAGAACGTGTGGCAGAATTGAGATAAATTAGATTCAAATGTGCTCTATGCAAAGTTTACAAAGAAAGAAAAGTGGTAAAGAAAAATAACGAAAAGAAAAAGAAAATATTGTCTGTGAGACCCATTGCGGTTTGGCGTTGTGCGTGAATGGCTGCACATGCTACGTGTTGTGGGAGTTGTTCCAAATATCAAAAGTTAGGCACATGATTTGGAGGCGTTGGTCATGGGGCAGGTCCCTCAGTCGAGGAGGCCAGTGAGTTGCGTTGCGTTGGAATTTTTCTAAAGCGGCTTCATTTCTCACAAGCCATCGGGACCCTGTGGGGAAAGCAAACTCGAGTAATAGGTGGTGTAGAGTTTGCTAGCCAGTTGGAGGCTGGGATTTTTGAAAGTCTTTTTCATTGTGTATAATCTAGTGTCGGCTTTTCTTCACGACGCCGTAGATATGTGTAGACCAGCGCAGATTGTTCTTAACTGTTACTCCGGGGTCAGGTTGTGATTCTATGGCGGTCAGTTTAACTTCATTCAGGAAATAGTACACACCCGGATTTGTTTTCCCGATATGAAGAACTGAGCACTTGCTGGAGTTCATTGTCAGTAACCAGTCGAAGCACCACTTTGCTACGTCTATCAAGTCACTTTGCATGGAATCACTCTGCGTTTTGATATTTTCAAAAATGCTGGTGTCGTCGGCGTAAACACTAGCGTGGCTGTGTATTGTGCTGATTGAATCTGCTGTGTACACTAGGAAGAGTATGGGCCCCAGTACGGAGCCTTGTGGTACGTCACTGGTTGCTTGGGTTGCCTGTGCCATTCACACATGTTACCCACTAACGGGTTATAACAAAACTGATATTACATATTACAAGATCTAACAATTTATCGTATTATTTAAAATGTTGTTACATTGTTTCAAATTCAAGGAGGCCAACAAATTTCTGATTGTGCGAATTTTTCTATCTCCCGAATTGTTATTAGTAAAGTGTGTACAATTCAATCTGTCAAAAATAAAACTCTAGCCGAATTTATGACGTACCAACCTTCTATATCTTCAAAACAATTCAAATTCATCTAAAGATGAAGATGGTGGAATGAAAACAATTGCTACAAAAAAGGTCGGGAATGATACAAAACATTTGCACATCTAGAAATATGTTTTTGGAAAATTTGCTTCAAACTGAGAAGTATCAACAACTTCGGATTTTATAGTAATGTCGATAACGAGCAAAACTCTCCCACCAGATGTTAATTCCCACTTATCTAGTTTATCAGGAGAGAGTTCACTAGAATTTACATCAGACTTCAACCACGTCGATTAATAGAAAATAATTATTATAATAAGCCCTAGATTAATTTTAACCGTTATTTTAGGGTGTTATTTTCTAGTGCAATAATATTATATTCAAAATCTCTCAAGTTGTGATAAAATACATATATGTTGCTACTATCAAGTCCTCAGACATTTTGATAATAACTATAGATCTCATAATTTTTTTACCTTTGAGCGCTCCCTGTTCCAAGAAACGACTCTTGGTATGTCATTAAAATATTTAATTCGGCAATTACCATCTCCAGAATAAATGCTGTTTGTAAATTATTGTTCAACTTTTTTATAGTATTCAATTTGTCTTCTAGTACGGTTAGCTTTCAGCAATGATTTCGATAGGACGGTTTTTCGAATCGGAGAAGATACCAACTCTGAACAGCTTCATATTCATTTTGCTTACCCTGGGAATTGATGATATTCATTGATCGGGTTGATCAGGAGAGTTTTTAGCCAGTGTGTTTCCGTTTAATAATGAGAGCCTCTAAGTCCTTCAGATCTTCACCAATAACTTTGCAGCCAGTAGTACAGGTCCAATCATAGCCTTTATTAATGTTTAAGGTACGTACACAGAAAGAACAAATTGTTGAATCAAATGACATTCATTTGAATCAAACAAATAAAAGTGTCGTATCTTGGTTTTGGATCAAATTTAAAGTTTCAATCAACTGAACTAATTTGCATGAACCAAATATCTTATTCGACCAACTCTATTCAAAACTCGTTTTTGCAGAAATGTTGTTTCAACCATGTAATTATGTTGTTGAATCAAATAATCAGATCTACAAAATTATCCGATTGATTTAACAAAAATATTCATTCAAACAAGAATTTTTGTCGAATTGATGATCTCATCACTAAAAAACTAAAAATATTTATTCAAATGATTAATCATTTCGTTAATTCAATGAATTGACAAATATGGCAACCGAGCATGAGAGCCTACACCAGACTCCAGACGTCGCAATGATGGTTAGTTGGCTTCGCTATTCGTTAACATTATCTAAGTCAGGGTCAGTTGTGCGAACACTTCGCCATCTAACGCATATAATTCAACCAATATTATATTCTTCCATTCGAATTAATCTATTTCCGTTGTTTGATTCGAATAAATATTACAATTGTGTTGAAACAAATTCTCATTCAATATGAGTTGGAGATTGTTTCAATATATGAACATATATTCAAATCAGAGAAATGTTAGTATTGCATTGAGAAATCCATTTTGTCACCGCAATATAATGATTCAATCAGTCGAATACACCTGTGTTTCATGATGAATTTTATTAAGTCGGGTCGAGCCAATAAGAGTGACCAAATCAATTTCTTGAATTAACAAATCCTTTTATTCCGTGTACATTTGCCGCGATATCTACATAGGAATATTTGTATATGTCTTTGCAGACACTGTATGTAACCATGAGATGGCCTTCAGGCACTAGATTACAACTCTTACAAGCTACTCGGGGAGACATAATTGATATTTTAGGTATAGTTTGACCATTTTCAATTGCAGAAGCTGTTTCTATAGGGAGCAAATCAAAAACTCACTTCGCTAACACGTATTTGCGAAGAAACGGAATGAAAAATAATGTATACTACTCGTAAACTTTCTCCGTCGGTGGAGGAAAGATCAAAACGAGATCAAAAGAGCCGATAGTCAACGTGGGTTTGAGTGACAGCTGTCGAGTTCTTCAGCAGCCAATTAAAACGGACCGCAAGCCAATGATAATGCTTGTAGGTGTGTCTATACTGATAAATCACCAGTTATAAAGGTGTTTCAGGAGGTCTGAATACATAAAACCACTAGCGTCTCTGGTCTGGTATCGAAATAGGTTTCAAAATGTTCTATAGTTGTGATGTGTTTTGTTGGAAAATATGGCTTTTTTTTCGACCATGGGAAAATGAAATTATGATGATCCGATTGCCTATTGATACATACTTTCCCGATTATGGCATATTTTTTCATTTAATACGTATTTTTTAAATATTTAAATATCTAAATAAAATTAGTTATCTCCGCCTCGGCTGCTCAAAGGATTCCACCTCAAGTCTGGGAAACTTGTTTTCTATGTTTCTGCAATTGATAATGGATGAACTATAATAATCTGTATCTGTATATATAAACATGAATGTTGGAATAGTTTAACCATTTTAATTGCAGAAGCTGTTTCTATAGGGAGCAAATCAAAAACTCACTTCACTAACACAAGCGTATATGCGAAGAATCGAAACGAAAAACAATGTGTACTACTCGTAAACATTTTCCATCGGTGAAGGGAATATCAAAAGGAGATCAAAAAAGCCAATGATAATGCTTTTAGGTGTGTCTATACGTTGAGACTAATAAATCACCAGTTTCAGGAGGTCTGAGTAAATGAAAGCCAGTAGAATCTCTGGTCTGGGATCGAAATAGGTTTTAAAATATTTTATAGTTGTAATGTGTTTTGTTGGAAAATATGGCTTTTTTCGACCATGGGAAAATGAGATTATGATGATCCGATTGTCTATTAATACACACTTCCTCGTATATGGCATGTTTTTTTATTTTAACGTATTTTTAAAATATTCAAATATCTGAATAAAATTGGTTATCTCCACCTCTGCTGCTCAAAGGGATATATATATATATATATACATTATTATATATATATATATATATATATATATATATATATATATATGTATGAGATTGATAAACTCCGTCACCGTTGCCAAAGTTGTTTTTCATGGAGAGGGTTTCCATGCTATTCATTTTACTTCAAGTCGCCACTAGATGGTGCTGCAGCGCATCAACTTCTATACCGTTCAACCGATCGCCATGAAAATTGATATACGTAGATATTTGATCATGGAGAATATTTCAGAGCTATCCATTCTGCTATAACTCGCATATCGGGATAATGGGATAACGGGATAACAGTTTAACGGGAAACGGAATAACGAGAAACAGGTTAATGGGATAACGGAAAATGGTTTAACGGGAAGCAGGCAAGATCTCAGGCATAAGCTTGATAGAACAACACAAAAGAAACATAGAAAATGAAACAAAATATCACCTGTAGTTTCAAATGATTTTGGAACTGTGATATTGGGATCTGAAAGTATTCTGAACATGAATATGTCTCCAATTTTGCAAGGAAAAAAAATCATTTTTTTTATTGGTTATTGACCATAGAAAATTAATTTATTTAAAGCTTCATGATGTTGCCTATACGCTGGAAGAATCATGAATTGATTAGCTGAAATATCATGTTTTCGTTTATATGATCACGAAATGTAAAAAATAACGATTTAAAAAAAACAGACCCCATATTAATGTTATAGACATTCTCATTATATGAGTATCCTTCCACAAAGCTTTCATTTTTCGGCAGTTACAAAGCAATTACCCTTTTCATTCCCACTTTTTTATCTTTTTGCATCACCCTTACGCTACCCCACGACATGCCTTCATTATTCTTATAATTCGCTCCACCGAGAAATGTACTTCAAATTATCTGTTAGTGTTTGATGTGAAAGTAGCACTTGATTAAATACTCTTCTCTTTGTTTCAGGTGAGTCTGTTGGCTGCTGCAATGGAGTGTCGGGGTAAGATTCAATTAGGACTCTCGCCGGCCTCTTGGGTTCCTTTAATTTTTAGCAAATGATTCGTCGCAGGGGAATTGAATGAATATACGTCTCGAATGAATAATGAATACGTGAGAGAAACAAGTGAGTGAGAAGTGGGATATAGAAAATATATAATACGGGGAAAACATTAATTAGAATGCGTGGTATCCTTTTATTACTTTAGGATTGAGCAATCGTTTGATATACCGAAAAAGTAGGGATTTGTTTTTCAAATCATGCGATAAAAGTGCTTGTGACTAGTATTCTTCAATTAGAGAAGACACGAATGGCAGTAAACCTGTATTTTGTTGACCAATGTTTTTCTTTACAATTGTCAAAAATATCTGCTTTGTGTACCTAAAGTGAGTCATTTTTTAATATCAGAAATTCACCGTGGAATCAATAATTATTCAAGATTTCCATCAATTATTTTGGAAAATTCAGGTGACGATTTAATATAATTGAAAAAGTACGAAGGATGAAAATCTAGAGCACTTGCGAGAGGGTAAGTCTGCAAATAGAAAAGTAATGCTTCACGATAATGTTGACTGATCATTTTCATCAAGTAGTAGTATGAACTTTGTAGGAAAACACTGTAATAATGAATAAAATGGTTTAAAATGGAACAATTTTTAAATATCCCTGACTTAATAAACACGGGTGACGATTATCAATGGCAATAATGCAAGCAATTATTCTTTCAGCATCACTTTTACGAAATGAACACTGTGGATATCAATAAAAATTATTGAAAAACAATTTTGGAGACAAGCTTTTATAAAATGCACTGAAAATTAAAAATTATTTCTTCTATTGTTTGACCTAGGTGTTATTCTGTGAGTAGCAGCTTAACAGAATAATTAATAAAAAAAGTTTTCAGTTCGAATACAAATGCGACAAGCTTTTGAATCTATAACTCACGGAATAACCTACGTCACACATCCAAAGCAATAATTTTTTACTTTTTAATGCATTTGAATAAAAGCTTGTCTTTGAAAAAGTGTTCTATTGATTATTTTATTTTGTGCTTTTTAGTACTTGAGTACGTCTTAACCTATGCCTATTGATTAAAGCATCGTTATTATGAGGCTTTTTTCCTGTAAGTTCTGAGGTATCTAGTCCTTCAATGAGGAGACCATCTCAAGATCAACTCATCCGCCATCTTGCAGTTGCCATCATCAATTTATAAAATTCAACTGAATCCAATAATCTTCGACTAAATTCATAATCTCCGACCCCAAAAACCCCGACAGATCAATTTTGAATCGAATCGAGCCATAATTACAAAACTCATCCATCATCTTGAATTTATTGAGTTTGATAGAAAATTCATAATCTCCGACCCCGAAAACCCTCACATACCAATTTTGAATCGAATCGAACCATAATCATAAAACTCGTCCGCCATCTTGGAGCCACCATTATGAATTTATGAATTTTGACCAATAATTCATTATCTCCGTCCACAAAAATCCCCACATACTAATTTTATATTGAATCGGATCATAAACACAGAGATCATCGGCCATCTCGAAGCCGCCATTTTGATTTTATGAATTTTTGAGAAGAATCTTCGATCCTGAAAACTCTCACATACCAATTTTGAATCGAATCGGACCATAAACCTAAATCTCGTCCACTATCTTGGAGCACCATTTTGTTTTTTTCTGTAACAAAAATTCCATGAGCCGTCATTTAAATTTCATAAAGTTTGACAAAAAATTCGCAATATCCGACTCCGAAAACTCCCACATACAAAATTTGAATAGAATCGGACCATAATCACAAAACTCCTTCGCCATTTTGGAGTCGCCATTTTGACAAAATATTCACGATTTCCGACCCCGAAAACTCCCACATACCAATTTTGAATCGAATCGGACCATAATCATAAAACTCGTACGCCATCTTGGAGCCGCCATATTGAATTTATGAATTTTGACCAAAAATTCATAATCTCCGACCCCAAAAACCTCCACGTACCAATTTTGAATCGAATCAGACCATAATCACAAAACTCGTTCGCCATCTTGAATTCAGAAATTTTGACAAAAATTCATAATCTCCGACCCCAAAAACCCCTACATACCAATTTTGAATCAAATCGGACCATAATTGCTTTTTCCTCTAACAAAAATTTCATAATGTATTGTCACCGGCAAGTGCTCCAAAAACGGATTACAAATTTTGAACCGGAAAGAATGACAGAAAGAACGAATGACAGAACGAACGAATGACATACGTACGAAGCAAACTCGTCGCCATCTTGGAGCCGCTGTTTTAAATTCATGGATTTTGACAAAAAAAATCATGAACTCCGACCTCAAAAACTTCCACACACCAATTTTTATTGAAATCAGGCTCTAATCACAAAACTCGTCGCCATCTTGGACCGCCATTTCAAATTCGTAGATTTTGACAAAAAAATCTTGATCTCCGACCCCAAAAGCTTCCACACACCAATTGTCATTGAAATCGGGCAATAACCACAAAACTCGTCGCCATATTGAAGCCACCATCTTGAATTTATGAATTTTGACAAAAAATTCTTGATTTATGTCCCCGAAAACCCCGACATTTACCAATTTCAAATAGAATCGAACTATAATAACAAAACTCGTCTGCCATATTTGAGCCGACATTTTGTTTTCCTCTAGCAAAAATTCCATAATACATTTTCACAGAAATTATTAACACCTGCCAAATTTCACGTCAATCGGACAACTAGAAATGGATCAATTCACTTGCAAGATTTGAACAAACATACATACATACAAATGTGAAGTTAAATAACAACTTGTAATTAAAATAAAATTAAATATTTATCCATTTCTATTGGTGTTCTTTATGTTGCTGATTTGGTAATTTTTTATACAACTAATTTTAAAAAGGTTTAGTAATGAATAGTATAAACATTGGTTATCCTCTTCGACAGTTGTAGGAAAAAGTTATAGGGAATAGTTATTTACAGTGCGGAAAGTGGTACTTTTCCGCACGTGACGGCGGAAGCCGTTAGTGCGGAAATAGTACATTGTGTATTTAGTAGTAAAAGCAATACATTCCCGGACGAATATGTAAATTGTTGGCCGAGGCGTTAAGCCGAGGCCAACAAGCATTGATGTACACAAACCATTTTTTCTGAAATTGCAATCAAAATTATCATAAATTAAGGAATTTTATAAATTCATAACATTATTTTATTATTGTCTTATTGCCTATGAAATCGTTTCCTTGACAATCACTGTCGATTATTTCGGTTTAATACCTACTTATCGCTAAAAAAATATTTAAAATGGACAGTGATGATGATGTCCAGGGGTGCGGGACACCATCAGAGTTAGTAAATGCTGCTGAAAATGTCATCTTAAATTTATTGCCAAATAAATCCAAGACAAAATATGAATATGCTTACAAACGTTTCATGGATTATGGCCAAGAAAAAAAGACGACCTCCCGATCTGTATATGTCATGATTACATACTTTTTCGATTTATCTACGAAGTTGAACAACTATAAACCAAAGAAGTCAAAAGTTTTGTCAGAAGAACAAATTGAAACGTTTATTACTCAAGCACCAGATTATATATACCTAATGAATAAGGAACGTTTAGAATGTAAGAATTTTAAAATTACACTGATATTTATGTAGTGTTTACGTTTTAGGTTGCCTTAATATTTCGTGTTGCTGGTGCATGTCGCCGTGATGAACTATATCAATTAAATTTGAATGACATAGAAGATTTTGGATATAAGCTTTTGATTAAAATACCCGATAATAAAACGAACAAACCAAGATCATTTTCGATAAACGAAACCTATATGCCATTGTATAGAAAAAATGTTTTGCATGTCGCCCAGAAAATTTTGAAAGTTGCCGCTTTTTCTTTGAATATTCAAATGGGAAAGGTTGCAGGCCAGTAGTGAGAATACACCAGTTTGGCAAAATGCCTCTGATTGTCGCAACATTTTCAAATTTGCCTTATGCACATGAATATACAGGACATTGTTTCCTCCGGTCCTCTGCGACAATTTTGGTTAATGCTGGGGCAGATTTAATTGCTTTAAAGAGGCATGGGGGATGGAAATCCTCAACCGTTGCCGATGGATATATAGAGGACACTTTTACAAATAAAATAGACATAGCAGATGAAATAATTGGAGGGGGAAGTGACAAAGAGAAATCTGCCAATACCATTAGTACTATTGCCGAAGAAGAAAACAGCAATAACGTCGCTGACTATTCAGGTAACATAACAGTTAAATTCAGAGGGGAAGTGACAAGTGAAAGACTTTTCAAGTAGAGTTCAGCCTATGTTTAATAATTGTACAAACTGCAACATAACTCAAAAATATTTATAATACACGTTCCATTTGTGTAATAATATATTCAATATATGTTCTTAATGTGAGTTGGTTGTTTGCGTGTATTTATTTACTGTCTAAAATGTATATAACGGCATAGGCCGGCAAAAATTATCCCGGACCGTTTTCGGTTCGCGAAAGTTCGTTGGTTAGCAACGGACTTAAATACTGGATTAGCGTATTTTGGGGTCTGAAGTTGCTCCGAGAAAGTACATTCTTGAGCGATTTCAGGAAAAGACTATTTCCGCATGAGTTAGGTACAACATTTTTCCTACGAGTACAATATATTATATCTAAAATTTTTATGAGAAAGAAAGGATACCTAATATACTTTCTATTTATTTTCAATTCAAACTAATCATGAATAATTTTAAAATTAAATGTACAATTATGCAATTAGCAATATGCAAATTCAACGCCGATCGGCTCTCCTTAGATGTGTCATGAAAGAAAGCTTGTTGAATTTTCGCTGAATTATCGACAGGTGAGGATGCTGCTTCGCGAGAAACTGATGTCGATGGGGAGCTGGAGTTTGGTATTGGAATGTTTGAACGTTTTTTTAGAATATGATGGGCAATCTTCTTCTTATTTTCGATGTATAATTCTGCTATAGACGTAGATTTCCATCCACCGTGCCTGTTAATGTTGGTGATGTTGGTCCCAGAGTCGGCCAACATTTTGGCTGACGACCGCCGGAAAAAATGACCGGTGTAATTCTCTGGATTTGGGAAGCCCAAGTACATAGCAATATTTGATGGCATTTTGTCAAAAATATTAATTCCCACACATTGTTTAGTGCATTTTCCTGATTTGAAGAAGAGAAGAAACCACCAATGATGAGTGTCAGCAGGACGCAGAATTGTAATAAAATTAATACTTCGACAAGTTGTTACTTACCAACCAATAATGGTCCAGTGAATTTAATTGGTTCCTTCATTAATGAACATTTCGCACAACAAGGTTTTTGAAACCAAGTAATTCAACAAAAAATAATTAAATCATTTTCCGAGAAAGTGGGATGGAAGTAGCTCAGAAAAACTTTATATTTAAGCATTTCTCAAAAATGTTCGATACAGAAGTAATTTATATGATCAACAATATTTCACGACTAGTGTCGTCAGAAAAAATTGTGAACACGGCGAGAAAACCTATGTGTGATGTTTCAGATGTTTATTTGAAATGTTAATACAAAAAATTGTATGCAGCACATACGCAAAAGGCTTTGTCGGAAAATATCTTCATAATTCCGATTCGTCCGCTGAAGCCTCATACTGCGTACTTGTTACATAAATTACTATTATATATAAATCGATATATAAACTGATCAATATATAAATACATTCATAGTGTCAACGTTTTCAAAATAATGACCAGTCATCACAATAATCAGAAATTATATATGATACAATCAGGAAATAACAACCGTTTCCATTTTTCTAAATGTCTTATTTTTGCCAATCTAATTAATCAATTTTTTTTTTTTATGTTCTGGTTCCCACGAAAAGGGATATCCTGTAATGTTCAGAGAACATCGTGGGAACCAAGAGAAAGAAGGTAGGGGTTGGTGTTCTTCTTAAATTTCTGGAGGTTGTATGCCTCGGGGAACACCTCCCTAGGCAATGAGTTCCAAAGCCTCGCTGTTCGTTGGATGAACGAGTCTTTGGAAAGTGATGTTCTGCAGGTCTCCAAAGTGACCACGAAGGGGTGTGATGACTGAACTTGACGGGTTAATCTCGAAGAGACTGCCAAAGCAGGAACGATTGTTGATATTTCAGAAGAGCATCGCCCATGAAAATATCTATAAAATAGAGACAAATCGCCAACTTTTCTACGGTGTTCCAGACAAGTGAGCGAGTTTGTAAGCGAGGCATCACCGACGAGACGAATTGCCCTTTTTTGGACAGAATCCAATAGCCTCAGGATATGTTCAGGTGCCGCGCTCCAAATATGGGAACAGTATTCCAGGACAGGTCGGATCTGTGCCTTATAGATCATAAGCAGCTGAGTGGGGGTGAAATAGCTCTTGGCACGAAACAAAAAATCAAGTTTTTGGGATGCACTTTTGGCAATGGACCTCACGTGATTTTCCCAGGAAAGGTTATTGCTGATGGTAATACCAAGCATCGATATGGATGACTTCAGTGGTATGGTTACTCCTGACAAAGTTATGTTAGGCACAGTGAGATCGGCTTTTCTAGAGAAAAGACATGCTTGTGTTTTGTTTGCATTGAATTCTACCAAGTTATTAGATCCCCACTCGAGAATTGTTGCTAAGTCCATATTTATATTATTAACATTTCTTCCTCGTTCATTTCTGGTTTCACGGGCTGATATAGGGGCCCTGGAAGAGGAAGCTGTATGGAGGGTACTATCATCGGCAAAGCTGTGTACTGGACATGAAGTTGCTTTCAACAGGTCGTTGATGTGAAGTAGAAATAGTGTTGGTGCGAGAATAGATCCTTGCGGAACACCAGCATTTATGAGTAGAGTGTCAGATGAAACTCCATCGACCACTACATGGAGAGTCCTGTTTGAGAGAAAACTAGCAAGCAGAGAACACAGCTGAGGGGGCAAGCCATAAGACGGAAGCTTGGCGAGGAGTCCCTGGTGCCAAACTCGATCGAACGCCTTGGAGATATCTAAAGCCACAGCTAAAGTTTCTCCATACTTTTCAATAGATAGCTGCCATATATGTGAGACGTAAGCGAGCAGGTCACCAGTTGATCTCTGATGGCGGAAGCCATATTGCCTATCGTTGACAATTCCTGAGTCTTCCAGATATTTCATGAGCTCGATGTTGATGGCTTTTTCCATGACCTTTGAAATAATAGATAGCAGTGCGATAGGTCTGTAGTTGCTAGGTAGGGCCTTTTTGCCTTTTTTAGGGACTGGCTGTACTCTTGCAATTTTCCAATTGGACGGAAATACCCCCAAATTGTAAGAGTGGTTGAACAACTTGCAAAGAACAGGTGTTAGTTCGGGGCCACATTTCTTGAGAACAATCGGCGGGATTCCGTCAGATCCACAGGCTTTGTTGGTGTTGAGACCCAGCAAAATCTTTCTGATAGTACGTTGGCGAAAGGTGATATCGGGCATGTGACTGTCAATAGGTGTAATGTTCGGGGGTTGTTTTCCCGATGAATCCAGAGTGGAATTTCCAGCAAATAGGTGCGCAAAGATATTGGCTTTTTCCTGGGCAGCCGTTGCTAGTGTTCCATCTTCTTTGGTTAGAGGAGGAAATGAGCTGGAAGTGAAGTTTCTTCCCACAGCTTTGGCGGAAGACCAAAATGAACGGGATCCGTTAGGATATTCAGCAAGTTTTGATCTTATTTTGGCACTGTGGGCATCTTTTGAGCATTCTATTGTCTCTTTGCATATGCCTCTAGCCTCGACATATGCTGCTCTGGTCTCAGGGCCCGGATTTTTTAGCCATCGATGGTATGCTGCCTGTTTGGAAGCCACAGCTCTAGAGCAGTTTCTGTTAAACCAGGTCTTATCGGATGATGTTCTTCTTTCGGTATTCGGTATGTAAGTTTGCATCCCCAACATGATGATTTCAGAAATTGTCTCAGCACATCGTGTTGGATCTACTGAAGAGAAACAAACTCTCTTCCATGGAAACGCTGAGAAAAACATACGAAGACCTTCCCAGTCGGCCGAATTGTAATGCCACATGAGACGGGGTGGTATTGTGCAGCTCGATGGTAAATGGAAAGAGCATGTTGTGGAGATGAGGGTGTGATCAGAGTTTCCAAGTGGGGCACAAACTTCTATTCTATACGGGTCAGGATTGGTGGTGAGGGAAAGATCTAGTGTATTGGCAGACTGGTTGTTGACATCAGGGATGCGGGTTGGTAGCTCGACCAGTTGTTCTAGACCATGAGTGATGGCGAAGGCCTCGGCTTGACGACCCGCATCATCTGTTTTGTTAGAGAATTTGAGCCAGGCAGCGTTATGTACATTAAAGTCTCCCATGATTATGATTTCAGCTGTTGGATGGTTCTCCTGAATGTAGTCCAGTTTGAGTGATAAAAACTCAAAGAGGTCGTTATATGAAGGTTCATTAGGTGATAGGTAAAGGCAGCAGAGGAACTTAGTCAGTTTGGTATCAGATAGCTTGAACCACATCACATCAAAGTCTTTCGGTTCCAAACTCTCTTCACGCTGGCATGAAAGGTTAGCCTTAGCGTAAAGGCAGACTCCACCTTTGAACCTGAATCGAGAATGGAGTTCGTAACCAGGACAAAGCATATGGACCTTGTTGGTGGACGAGTTTACTTGTGTTTCTGTTAGAGCCAGAATATCCGGTTTTTTCGTCTGTAGGTGATGGTGGACGTCATTGATGTTCTTGTTGAGTCCGCGGATGTTGCAAAAATTAATCTTTAATGTTGAGTCCCCTCGAGTACCTCTCGCCCGGAAATCCGAATGGAGAGGTATTTTGCTTCCGGAGTGTTTTACTCTAGGAGACTTCATCATTATTTCTATTAGGATGCACCTGAAAATAAAGGAGGAATTGGGGAAATGGAAAGAGGGAGACCGGAAAGTATCGACCGAACACTGAAACATGGAATGATCCATTTCACAGCACACAAAGTCGATATGGTGGTATTTCACCGGGCGATGAGACCATCTTCCATCTACGGTTATCCTTTTAGTCGCCTCTTACGACAGGCAGGATTACCATGGGGCTATTCTAAAGCCGACCCCATACAGCATAAATGTATATGTAAATAATACTGTGTGGAAATTAACCTGTGAAATGTAAGCATCTTCATGAGGTTTGAACTTGAAGGAAATATTTTTATAACTGTGAAACCAGAATAACTTTAGCTTTCAGAACGAAAAATATGTTCTTAGAATAACACACGTTTATTAAAACAAAAACTTTTTTTCAATTCTGTCTATGTAATACACCCACATATATATATATATATATATATATATATGTATATATAGATTTTTTCCCCCTTTTTAGTATCTTGAACCATCAATTGTATAGGACTGGAGTTTTCTTGGGTATTTGGTACGTGGTAGGAGTAAACAAATAAAACTAGTAGATTTTCATCTTGTATTCAAGGGATGTGACGTTTTGCTTGAGAATTCTAAGTTTCATTTGACATTTTTTTATAAAACTGTAATGTAGATAATATGGGGCTAGTTAGAGTTCCAATTTCTGGAATGGTTTTTTTTTGGGTCTTACCTACAAACACAATTTCGGTTAGCATTTCAGGGAGCCACTTAGGACACAAAATTCTTTTTTTCTCTTCATTTCGAGAAGAGTTAGGTGTAATTTTCTATAGGTGGTTGGAAGTAGAAGCACAATTATTTTGGTTTTTGTATGCACAATGTTGTTATGATATTCTGTCGCAGACGAAGGTTCTGGTATATTTTGTTGGTTAGTGGTTAGGATAAATTGACTTTTTCAGATGACATTTGACACTATTTTCAGGGATTTTCATGTTCTTTGGTTTTGCTGTGTATTCGTGCTGAACACAAGAACCATATTTTCCACCATCTTGTTAGTTTAAAATCATGACAATAGAGACCAGCACGAATACACAGCAATACCAAAGAACATGAAAATCCCTGAAAATAGTGTCAAATGTCATCTGAAAAAGTCAATTTATCCTAACCACTAACCAACAAAATATACCAGAACCTTCGTCTGCGACAGAATATCATAACAACATTGGCATACAAAAACCAAAATAATTGTGCTTCTACTTTCAACCACTTATAAAAAATTACCCTTCTCGAAATGAAGAGAAAAAAAGAATTTTGTGTCCCAAGTGTCTCCCTAAAATGCTAACGGAAATTGTGTTTGTAGGTAAGAACCCAAAAAAAAACCATTCAAGAAATTGGAACTCTAACTAGCCACATATTTTCTACATTACAGTTTTATAAAAAAATGTCAGATGAAGCTTAGAATTCTCAAGCGAAACGTCACATCCCTTGAATACAAGATGAAAATCTACTAGTTTTATTTGTTTACTCCTACCACGAACCAAATACCCAAGAAAACTCCAGTCCTAATATATATATATATATATATATATTTATATATATATATATATATAATTATATATATATATATATATATATATATATATATATATATATATATATATATATATATATATATATATATATATTGTAGAATTATGTCTATGAAAAATTGAATTCATTTAAAAATATGCTTCGGTATTGAAACATCAGGTCTCAACATCTCAACTCATTCCACCCCTTCATTCTAATATTACTCGATTAATTTTTACATTGCTTCGAAAAATTAGGGTTGATTAGTACCCTTCTTGATGGATACCTTAATTTAAAGCAGCTCATAAAGCCCGCCTTTCAATCGTGGCGAAGAATGACAATTTAATTTCGCCCTTGAACTTTTTAAATCTCCGGTAGGAAATTTGTATAACGAGGTTTTGCAAATACCAGAAGAGGATCGAGCTGAAATTTGGAGAGTAGGGCTCTATTGCCGATGAAAATAAAGTCGAGAAATGGACGGCTATCCGAAATAATTCCAGGACGAATGATTATACAAGGATTGTACAAAAATTTGATTCGTTAATGAATGGTATTGTTTTGGTGTCGTTAGTATGAACTAACCACAGATATATTTGTCCAAACAGTGAAAAATAACTGTTTTCTGTCTTTTCATTCGATAGCAATCATTCCTTCGAAAAAATAAGAATTTTCAGTGGAGTTGAAATTGTTTTGAATAAACTCATCATCAAGAATGCATCACATACTTTTGTATTTTCCTGAAATACGGGGAGATATTTGCACTGATTAAACAATACGATAAAAACTATCTATTAACCCACAATCATTGAATACTTACAATAATTTTAAATGAACCAGATTTATGAAATTTCAATTCCAATTCATGCTGCTATAAATCCTGCACATTTCCAATATACATTCAAACAACAAGAGAAATGCAGTGAAACTTTTATTTCTTCGTAAATAACATTCCCAAAATTGTTTTATTACATTTGATGAAATCGAAATATAAATACTTGAAATGACGATACTAGAATATCTTTCAATGTCGGGTACACTCTTTTATCTAGACATTGGCATAACTCCAGACCGGCAGATACGCCTAGAAAAAAGTACGTCAGCTGTTTAAGGTAGATTTCATAGGAATCGGACGTCACACTTCACGAGTTTCAAAAAATGTTGGTTTATTATCGCCGATTATATATATATATATATATATATATATATATATATATATATATATATATATATACCTATATGGCCGAAAGTAGGTGCATGTACGATAATCATATTAGGTGCCCTTAGATTCATTGTGAAAGTTGTTTAGAATTGAAAGTTATGCCTAAATACCAAAACATGGTCTCCAAGAAAAAAAAATTAAAAACAATAATAATTTCCCATTTTCTTATATATATATACTCTAACATTTCCATAAATTATTCAAAATCAAATCGCATAACTCTGTTCATTTTCAAGCATGTTTGTAAAATTGACAAAGATTTTTTATTTTTCTTGGTATCACAAATTTCATGTTTGTTGCAACAATATTAAACACAACTTTAAAATTCCGCAAAAATTTATTTTAACAAGGTAAAACAGTAGTTATAATAATATGCATTATTGAAAACTCAAATTTAAATTGCAATTTTTTTATTTTAAATGTTTATTATAAAACTGTACAAGTTAATCGACAAACATGAAATCCCATTAAAATAATCGCGAATACCCATGCAAAAAACAAATAAGGGTTCAAAGTAAACATTATGACAGTTTGGTGTCATTAATTTTTCATTCTTGAATAATTATTGTTCTATTAGTAAGTTTATTTGATTTAAAATGCCTCCTCCAAGACAGTTAACGTTAGCCGAGAAGGCAGAATTAGTTTTAATACGTGGAGATAACTATAAACCAGTGCGTGGAGCAGCAGATATTTCCAGAACGACATGCAGACGAACATGTTCACTATTCAACTGTAAGCAGAATTTTAATTAATTTCAAACAGACAGTTTTCAGACTGTAAATATTAAAATGAACGTACCAAAACTGTATGTATTGAGAAAAATCAATTAGAAGTACTTCAGGCAGTTGTTGAAAACCCTAGACGATCCACCTAAGAAACTTCTGGTTATACAGCTGTAAAAATGTTAAGATTCTTAATAAAAATAAATTATCATGCCTGTAAGCCAAAGTTTATTTGCACGTTTCAAGATCGAGACTATGTTTTTCGGTATGACTTCTGCATGTGGATTCAAGGACAAATAGAAGATCCATGATTTCCATAGATACATTCTTTTTGGAGATGAATTCACGTTCACAACAAATGGCATTGTCTCTTCCCAAAATTCTAAATGGTGGTCGGACAAAAATCCAAATTTTGCCATTGCCAATAAAAACCAGTATTACCAAGAAACAAACATGTGGTGCGGTATTATCAATAGGGCCTTTTTTTTCGCGAAAACCTAAATGGTGATACCTATTTACACTTTTTGGAAAACGAACTGACGGATTTTTTGAAAATATGAGTTTACAAGAACTAAATAAACTCTGGTTTGTACATGATGGATGTCCCGCACATTCTGCTAGAATTGTTGCTGAATGATTAAATGGGGAATTTGGTGATAAATTGTTAGAACGAAATACCGTTTCACGGTGGCCTCCTCGTTGGCCAGATCTCACCCCAATATATTTTTTTATGGGAATATTTGAAGCAAAAAGTAGCTCGAAAACTCGATACGATTTATTTGAAGAAATATTCCAGCAAATGTATTGCGATCTACTCTTAGTGAATTTTATTATCGGACAATTAGATAAATTGAACAAGAAGGTGGACATACAAAGACGCTTTGATAATTTTTTTACCCTTAATTTTCGCATTTTAAATATTGTTTGTTCGAATTTCTTTCGATTTGTTAATTGTTGAGTTATAATAAAAATAAGCCGATAAAAATTGGCAAAACCATCGGCACCACATTCGAATACGTTTAAAAACATTGTAATAATTTCTTTGAGATTTGGGTGCGTTAAGGGCATATATTATGGATATATTGTTTTGTTAATAATAATTAATAAAAATAATGTTTATTTTTATCCCTCATTTGTTTTTTCCATAGTTATACGCGATTATTTTGGTAGGATTTCATGTTTGTCGATTAATTTGAACAGTTTTTTAATAAACATTTAAAATAAAAATTTTGCACTTTAAATTGGAGTTTTTTAATATGCACATTTCATTTACTACTGTTTTACCTTGTTAAAAAGAATTTGTCTGAAATTTTAAAGTTTTGTTTAATATCGTTGCAACAAACATGAAGTTTGTGTTTCCCTAAAGAATTAAAAATCCAAGTTAATTTCACAAATGTATGCAAAATTTTAACGAATGTATGCAAAATGTATTTGATTTTGAATAATTTATGAAAATGGTTAGGGTGAATATAAAAAAGAAATTATTAATATTAAAAAAAAAACCTTTTTTTTTTCTCTGGAGATCATGTTTTGATATTCAGGCAGAACTATTCTCGATAACATTTTGCTGAATTTTCTGAAATAAGGGTACTTTACTCCTGTACAATTTCTATATTTTTTTACCTACCCTGTATGCTGTTTGACTTGCAACGATTCTAAGTACACCAAATATGATTATCGCACATTCACCAATATATTATATATATATATATATATATATATATATATATATATATACTGGCAATAAACTCGTTATATCCAAACTGGTAGATAAAGTCAGAACTAGTGGACCAACACAATTCGAAGCACTCAACGAATCATAATGATTGAAAAATCAGTTGAAAGAACACAAGGACACAAACAGTATTTTATAGAAAATAATATCGATGGTCATTGTGACCTAGTAATTCAGAATGGCAGGTGAACAGTGTAGCCAGGTAGTGTTTTCCAGATTGCTGCACGAGCCTCTAGTTGAGAATTAGAAAGCTGTCAACAAACGAACGTTTGTCAGATTCAATTTGCTGGTGAATGAAAGATCTTACCTGACAACTAATCATAAAGCAGTACGCGATGTAAATGAGAAGTAATTTTAACATTCTTGTCTTTGCCTTTTGCTGTTCTATTAAACACCGAATTGTTCCCTCCGTTCGAGCAGTATTAACAGGTTTTTTTTTGGCCGTGTAGCACCGGAGTTACACCGGGGCACGAAATACAGTTCTTTTTAGGTTGTGCTTGAGACCCCAAAACAACACAAGCCTTGCGCTCCTTCTTGCACTTTCCAAGAACTTGGTGCAACAAGCCTTTTTTGGTTATGTTCAATGTTGATGTTTGAGTTGCATTCACAGATTGCAACAAATAATATTGGCGATCCTGAAGCTGTTTTGCTATGTGTAGGGTATTTACTGAATAATTTCAACAAGGCTGAATTATTGAAAAAACTGTTCATTGGGATGCATTTGAGAAACGCCGCGCCGCAAAGACGGCGCCATCTATCATCTGTGTTCTAAAACACCAAAATGGTGAACATTGTTTTGTCACTTAAGTGTGGTGTATTCATTTTTGTTGTTTTTATTGTTATAATATTATTTAAGGCAATGAATTAGCTTGAAGAATTTCACTTTAGTGTTTATGAGATGGCATCAGAGGTCAGAAGTTTCAAGTATTTGTTCTGTTCTTCAGTCTATTGATAGTGATTCTGACAAAATATATATCGCTACTCTTGACTATTTTTCCAATAGACGATCATTTATGATAGATAGAATGGAGGTATGTGGGCGGACTGAACCATAAGCATGTAGGCCTCTCCAGCAGGGCCGTTATGCACCCACCGCTGCTGGAAATGGTTCAGTTTTTTTGGTAGCCTATTTCGCTAGCGAAGGAGGCTAGCCTTCTAACCGATACCTTTCTAACACTCTCCGGGTCCAGAACGATACTCCCGAGGTGTGCTTTTCGTATTGCTGCCACTGCTGGGCATTCCGTGAGGATGTGGATTGCTGATTCCTCATCCTCCAAGCACCACCTGCATTCAGTATCATCCGTGATACCTATAATGTTGAGGTGCTTGTTTGGATGGCAATTCCCTGTGAGGAGCCCAACAAAATCATTTTTGTAGAGATTATAAGAATACTGTCAACATCAAATAACTAATTTCAAAATGGTTGTATTTGCAGTGAGACTGAATGAGATTTAGAATTCACATTCACATATGCGACGAGTGATTCCTCTTGTCTTCCACTCTCTGAATAATGCACGGAACAGATCGGTGTTTTGTGGTAAGAACAAACTTCAGCAAAATACAGAGACAAGAATGTTCAAAATACTTCTCGTGCATATCGCGTAGGGGAGGGGGGGCATAACAGGGACGTTAAGGGAAATAAACAATAAAAAAATGTACATAAAATATTTTTCAATGAACAGTAATGACAACTCTTTGGTTACTTATTAATTCATCATTTTGCATCGAATTGGTGAAGTAAGAAATCAAATGATATTTTTAATTTTAATTTCACAAAACCTTCATGAAAACTCCATCGTGCTCCGGGGTAGGGGCAGTATCGGATACCCAGTGCGGGGCAGTACGGGGTACACTATTTTATTTGTCACAGAATAAGCAGATGTGGATTTCTTCTGAATCTGCGTCATCAAATCCTGCACAGGCTGTATGGGCCCACTGTCCACATAGCTGGCAGGCCACCCAACGCTCCGAAGAATTCAAATAAGTGTGGTTCGAGTCAACACAATAGATGCATAAGACATCCTCATTTACATTTTCTCCATCAGAGCGAGCTTTTTGAGTCTTCTGTTTTTTTGAGTTTTTTTTCAACCGGGGATCATTCGGATTTGAACACTTCTTCGTCCGTTTAAGTTGTTCATGTTTTCCCACACAACGGGGTACCCCATTGTGCCCCATAGCCATGTCCCCGTTATACCCCCGTGTTTAACATAATTTTAAATAACGAACAAAAAAATGAATTCAAGGTCAGAGTGATTTTGCTCAAAACATATCAATAGTTGATGTTAGTAGTAATACACATTAAAAAAAACTATAGTAGTAATCTAAACACTTACCTTTTTAGACGCGTTTTGGTAACCACTCAAAATTAGATGAAATGTCGCCGGAAAAAAGAATTGGTCGTCAAAAATAAACGCGTGCACTCTGATCGCCGGTCACTGCCGCACTGAAGGCCGAAGTGCCCCCTTATTGGCGAAAACAAAAACACGGCTAGTGTGCGTAGTAACTTGTATGTGTGGGTGGCCCCGTCGTGCCTCGCTTCCCCGTTATGCCCCCAACCCCTCCCCCACTGTTTTATGATTGGTTGCTGAGTGATATATTCCAATCACCAGCCAATCAGAAAACAGTAGCCCAATCTGACAAATTTTCGTTCGTTGACAGCTTTATAATCTCCAACTAGAGGCGCGTACGAGAATTTCGAAAATACCACCTGACAACACTGTTAACCAGTCTTTCTAGATCACTGTCACAATGACCATCGATATTATTTTCAATAAAATACTGTTTGTGTCTTTGTGTTCTTGAAACTATTTTCTGATAATTGTGGTTCGTTAAGTGCTTCAAAGGTTGTTGACTTCATCTACAACTTCTGACTGAATAAAACATACTTTTTATAAACATCTCGGCTAAGTTCAAATATGCTGTTGAAAGAATTGCCAACTTTCCCTACAAAATTTGTGTTTTCCAATGTGAAATATGTCAGCTTGATTGATGATTATTTCAGAATCCATGAATGAGTTGTAAAATCTACCTTTCCAACTGCCCGCACCATCAGGTTTTTTTGATATCTCGAACAATACGCATTGAAGATTATAGGTTATGCTCCTGAAAAAATGTTTTGGTGCAATTATATGATGAAACACATGGCATATCATTGGCGTTCCACTTTTCCTCCTTTGTCGTTTCGTCCTATTTCTTTTTTCTTTCCATTTTCTGTATCTCATCTCCTGGAAGTAAAAATATAGGTAATTTATTCCACTAGAAAAAAATAGTAAATTTGCTCCAATACCTTACCGCGTTCAAAAATTAAAGATCTGAAGGTATTTGAAAAACTCTCCAAATTGTCACTAACGTATTGTTACGAAATCGAATACACTACATCATGCCGCTGAATGATCGTCACGCGACTGGCTGACGTAAAAGCAAGGTTCCAGAAAATACTGAGAATGCTCCGGAGGATCTAGGGATTCATTCAGAAGCAGTTTTACCAATTGCAGTGTAATTACAAGATTTCCTTGTGCTGTGTATCTGTCGTGTAATAACACTTTTTGTGAAAAACAGTGTAACCACGAGAACATGCAACTGAATTGTATTTTTTATCATCGATCTTTCTTATAATTCATTATTTATTATGGCAACATTGCAAATATTGTACACTGTACTCGGTATGTATACATACGTTTTGGCTTTCCTATGGCGTACTGTTGGCTAGGTTGAACAACGACCTATTCGAAGGTCAAAATGACGTATATTATTTGTATAATGTTTGTTGTGTTCACATCAACTTTCTTCCGTTTACATAGGGTCAACTTTTTTCTACGAATCCACGGCTTTCACGAATATTTCTGGGCAGTCTCCTGTGAACCCAGAAAAAAATAGAGTTATGTCAAATATACAGAAATTATCGGATCTTCCTCGTATACCACAATTGCAGTTTCACCCTTTCCCCAATCAGGAGCGTGAAGCCGCCCTCAAAAGTAATAAGATCATCATAGATCAACCGACGTTTCCCCTTCCCCTCTACCTTCCTTCGGGCCATCTTCTTCAGCATGTTGGACTTTGGTAACGATAATTAAAGTTAATTAAAAGAAGTGGAGCACCACCGCCTCTCGAGAGAGGTACCAGGATGCATGGCTAATCTTTGGACAAATTAATTGCCTTTCGGTATAACTAATGCACTTTCCCGGAAACTTGAGATCAGTTTTAGCAGTAGCGGGAATGCTAACGGAAAATTGGGGACTTCTTCGACTTCAGATCTCGACAATGATGGGATATCACTTGGAAAGTTTTTGAACAAATTATATCTATCAGAAATTCTGATATTTTATTCCAAATCCTCTTGTTTCATTTCATGATAATCCATTGATTGATTCATTATCAAAAATGTATTTTACATTTCATGATAATCCATTGATTGATTCATTATCAGAAATGTATTTTACTTGCTCGTGGTATTGGAGGTATGAAATGAAAACTTGGAAGAACTATGGTGACACTAGCTAGACGGACTAGACAATGACGTATTGTGATTCAATGTGCTCAGTTTTGGATGCACGTTTCGCTATTTCTAATAAACTCATGAAAATAACAATCAAAATGTGATTGTGTCATTTATAGAATCACCTTCTTCAGTCTTGGTTTTCGATGGTATTTTCATTTTCAGACCATACAGCACACCAAATACAAATTGTACTGGACAAGGTACGCTGATGTATCAGTCAATTTTGATTAATGCAACGAAAGATAATGGAAATATGTATGTATATTATTGACAACGAAAGTAATTTAAATGACGTACATTAAAATGTTTGGAACTTTTTCATCAAAACACTCAAGGTATCAAACTGAAAGTAAAATAAATCTCAAATTATCTGATTGCGCTCTATATTTCGACATTATTGTATTGACAAAAACATGGCTGACCTCCTCTGTGTTCAATGGCGAATCATTCGATATTGGCTATAATGTGATCAGGAAAAACCAGGAGTCGGCGTTCTTGTCGTTGTCAAAACGAACTTAAATTTCCAAATTTTGCCAATTTCATGTGAAAATACTAAAGAAAAATTATGAGTGAGAATAAATATATATTTTCTTGCCATTTACATATGTGTGGTATGAAGACAACAAATCAAAAATCACTTTAAATTATTTTCAAATATACCTTTATATCCCCAAGGGGGTTATAGTTATTTATTGGTTTAATTTTTACCTAAACTTCACCAACAAAATATATTCGAGGTCCATGAACTTTCAAGAAAAATATTTACCGCAAATGGTCAGGGAATTAATAAGCCGATTAATAGTACATATTTGTGCTTCTTTCACCTATTTTCCTACCAATTGGTCGGAAGGACACTTGGGGACATTATATTTATTCACATCTCCAACGACAAACGAACTCCATATTTGTTAGCTTGCACTGTTTTTGCCTTTGAATAGAAAAATCAATAATTTCCACAAAACAATCACATCCCAATGAGTATCTGCTAGAAAATACATAAATGAAAAGTGTTTTACAGATTTTTCTCCCCATTATCTCGCACAATTACGACTAGCAGTAACTTCATCCATATTCGATTGCATTGCTCTCACATATAGTACAGTAACAGGTAGTAGATTGAGATGAAATACACGCGAAACTTTTGTCTTCTTCTCCTAACCTCGAATTTTTGTATCCCTTATAGTCAATTTCAGGTGATGAATCGGTAGAAAGGGCCGTTATTAAAGCAAATTGGCTCATTTATATATTCGACCTATTGGTCAAAATGTCTCAATATCTTAATTCTGGATTTCGGAATCACTTCCATATTTTTTCCCATGTTGGTAAATCTAACGTAAATAATAAGAAAGACCGATGCTTAGTTGACGTGGATTTTGGTTTATTATTTTTGTATTTTTTTGTGAGGTGAGAGATTCTAGTGAATGCGGCGGATACTTTAACTTTTTGAATACAAAATCATGTAGGGCCCATTTATAAAATCCGTGTTTAGGTAACCCCAAAAATAATTTTCTCTAAAAGCTTGCAACTATGTCAATTAACGCTGGGTGCCGGGTTAGTTGGCATACCCCTAGAGGTGAGCAGGCATAACGTGATAGGGATACTCAGGCAAAACAGCAATTTTCGAGGAAAAACATTTTACAGATAATGTATGAACAACTGTATGAACAAACAATGAATTCTTCAAGAAAAATGAATTATACTTATTATTATAGCTACTACCTATAGTTATTCAAAAGGAATTAGCTCAATGTTTCAAATCAACCACGAATTTAGGAGTTGGGCGCTGGTTTATTTGAACGAGTAGGTTCAATTTTCGCACAATTTCACTTTGGTCGTACCAAATTAAATCATGCTCGTCTAACCACCCCCAGTTTTTCTCCTTTTTGACCATGACTGATGAGCGTGGTACTTCACCAAAACAAAGTCATTTACATGGTGTTCAGAGTGATCAGGAGGCACTTGAGATTGTGGGGGATTCGTTATTGGTCTAATTCGGGGTAACCCTGTTTTTGAGGTTTTCCAGGGTTCGTGGGAGCTGTTGAATGGGAACCCCCACCATCGTCTTGGCAGGAGGCTGAGAATAGAAGATATCCGCCATAGAGAGGTTTTCCAGCCTCCGAACAATCATTAAGGAAGGCCAAGCTGTCTTCACTTTCGGCATAGCTAATGTCCGACCCGACTTCATCATAATCCGTAGAAGAAAATTCGAATCGTCAGCTTGTAGATGAGCTGTGGCTCGAGTAAAGTGAAAAAATTGACGTCGTTAGACCTGATGAAACTGGTGGCTCGAGCTAGGCTAATGGTCTCAGGTGTTCGAAGGGATAAGGATTTATTTCTGTTCATAAAATAAGAAACTCGATCAGATACTGTCATCTTCTTACGTTTCTAGGACTCGGGAATGTCTACGTTATTTTTTTCCGCATATTGGTAGGCGAATTACCTGACTCATTTTGTTAGGAGGGTAAACACCTGATGCTTTTTCTAATAATCGCTAACTATAATTCTTGTTGAAGAGTGAACACCTGTAACAGAAAAAAATCTGTAGGTGTGATACGTAGGTATGTACTATCTAACAATAGGTGAGAATGAATAGGTAGGTAGATTAAGTAGGCTTGTATGAATCATTATCGTTAACGAACAAAAACTGGGTATTCGTGCATATTTACCTGCCCTGGGGTTCCATATAGAGTTCCTGCTCATCCAGATCCGCCCGGGTTGCTTGATCCAATTGGTTTCCCAGCTGCAGTGGTGGTGGCAACAGCAGCATCCCTTTCCCTTGCTTTCTTGCAATATCTTGCAGCTCTGAACTGGGATGGTGGAGTCACTAGCTACTTGAGCTCAGCTTTTGCCCTCAACATTGTGAACGACCTTGGTCAATTGGTCGATTTGTTCGGTTTGTTTCTTCTTGTACTACTTCTTAGCTAAAAACAAGATACATTTTCCTTTTAATTTTATTTTTCAAGACTTTCTATTTTTTTAGGTTTTAAAAATTTATTGAATAAATGTCAACTGACTCCGTACCCAACTATGCCAACTAGCCCCACATAGATATCCAAAACAATATAAATACTACACAATCCCAAAGATCAGAAACAATAGATTATGATACATACATGCAATAGTCAATTCGATCTACAGCTCTACCAGAACAAAAAAAAAATACGATGAAAAAATTTCACCTTCCTTGGTGACACTTTCAACCAAACTGAAGTTACGGTGGATAGTGCACCTTTACATACACTTCCCACTACTAAAATGACATCGCTCTAGCTCCACAATGGCAGAAAATAGAAGTAGTGTGTGATAACTAACCCCTTATGCCAACTAACCCCGGTTAAATTTACCAGCGCCAAATTTGGCGAGCCTTCATATACATCCTGTATATTGAAATTATACGTACGATTATATTCATATAGGAGTGCACCAAATAAAACATATACTCAGAACATACATCAACCGAAACTGAAAATCAAATTGTCCTGAAATGTCTTCCGAATATAATCCTAGTATCAGTGATTCGAGGAAAACCTCAAAAACTTTTCCAATATGTAAATGGCACCTTCAATTTACATAATATACTTTTTGTAGATAGCGCTCTTTCTTTTCACTCCACTAATCAATTAACATCCCCTTGTCGTGATTAAGTTATTCTGGATCAGTTTCAATAAATTGGGGTGCAAACTAGAATACACGCGATTTGGTTGGCCCCTTTTCGTAAAGTGCCAGTATTCAGTGTACTATGAATATATTCCAACCTATTTATTATATACCATAATAGAAGTACACATGAAATTGCATTATAGTAAATTATCATTCGTTCCTCACTCGGGATATAGTCAATTAGATTCAATTCGAATAGTCACTGATACACTTCATTTTAATCTATAGTCATCTGTTCGTGTTTCCGATTCTCGAGAAACACTGAACAAGTGTTCTGTCACGGCAATAACTATCAGAGAAGTTATAGTCTAATCGAGAAGTGAGTTTCCTGCGAAAAATAGTTCCAAGTCCCCAAAAAATATGAGCAATAGCACATTCGATTCGGGATGCATTTCTGAGAAATATTTTATTTTGTTTTTTTCTGCTGACGAAAATTGCAATTGTTATTAAAAAAAAACAAAAACAAAAAAAGGGGTTCAGTTTTTTGGGAATAACTGAAAAACCATAAGAGATAGCAAAAAGATTCTAAAAGAAGACTAAATTTCCAATGAAGTCCTGACTATTGGACCCTATATCTTTCCATTTATAATTTTAATTTAACGCTACGGCATACGCGCGCCGTCTCTAAAGAGAGTACACCATATAAAATATTTTTTTATAGTATTAAATATCAATTTAAAATTTTCAATAAATCATGGTGTGTTTTCAAAACCTGAAAGAACAAGGTTCCGTTAGAAAAAAAATTAGGTTTATTTTTCAGCAAGTCAGGCATTTGTTAGTTAGTCCTTATTTTTCGGACCTCGGTTTTCATAAAAAACGGCATAAATGTTTAAATAATAGCTCTAAAAATGGTTCGCTCGTTGGAGCCCTTCTTATATGTATACTCGAGAAGATCACGTTATAAAAGTTTTTAAAAGTTGTTTATTTTAATTATTATAATTTTTTTAAATTAACAAAAATTAAAAATTGAAAAAATATTGTTATTTTTTTTATCCATGTATTTTGCTATTCTGTTTTTGCATCAGAAGAAGGCATTCAAGGTTATTAAGGAAAAAAATATTTTAGGACATTTGTTTATAAATTGTTTATAAACAAATTGATTAGTTGAATTCTTTTTTTATTGCTTATAATCATTTTTTCATAGTTCCATTATTAAAATAATAAGTTATTTTTTTTTTAAATAATAATTGGCATTTCCCAGTAAAATAACAAAAAATTACAAAAATTGTTTATTAAGTTAACAATTTGTTATAAACAAATTTCAAAACTCAATATATTTTTTTCTGAAAGTATAAAAAATTACAGAAACAACCATATGCAACAAAGTCTCGAAATTTTTTTTTTTTAATTCAAATCTAAAAAAATATTGAAAAAATTCAACTAATCAATTTGTTAATAAACAATTTATAAACAAATGTCCTAAAAAAATTTTAATGTTATTAAATGCCTTCGTTTAATGCAAAAACAGAAATAGCAAAGAATATGGATCAAAAAAACAATTTTATATATATATATATATATATATTTATGTAGAAATTAGTGGGAAGCAGTCAATGGTAGACCAATTAATACGATTTCTTCGTTTTTATGTCGAGCTTTCGAAAATTTTTATTTTCTTCTTCAAGACTTAACTAAAAGTTAATACATGATTATATGCTGGTATTACATAATTAAAGGATACTTACTAACATGAAATTCAGAAAAAATAATACACAAAAAGAAACATCGGTGTTACAATTTAAAATGACAAGATGACAGTCACATGACAGATACTCAGTTACATACCTAAATAATCGAAATTCTAGATGAAAGAGATACAGAGTGAGAATATAAAAATGTAAAAGTATATATAAATATAAAAAAATTAATAATAATCATTTCAAAGAGGATTAGGTGTGATATATATATATATGAAGAGCTCCAAGGAGCGAAACATTTTTAGAGCTATTATAAAATAATTATGTCGTTTTTATGAATACCGAAATCCGATAAATAAGGATTAATAACAAATGCCTGACTTGTTGAAGAATAAACTTTAGTTTTTTTCCAACGGAATTGTTCTTTCAAATGTTAAAAACACACCATAATTTATTAAATTTTTTAAATTGATATTTAATACTATAAAAAAAATATATTATGTGGTGTGCTCTCCTTAGAGACGGCGCGCGCATGCCGTAGCGGTCGTGCGGAGCCCTATTTTCAGCGATAAATTAAAATTATAAATAATGAAGATAGAGTTCCAGTAGTCAGGACTTTTTCATTGGAAATTTCGTTTTTTTTAGAATATCTTTTCCGATTTTCGCTATCTCTTATGGTTTTTGAGTTATTTCCAAAAAACGGAACCCCTTTTTTTTGTTTCTGTTTTTTGTTAATAACAATTGCAATTTTCGTCTGTAGAAAAAAAAATCTTTCTCAGAATTGCATCCAGAATCGAATGAGCTAGTGCTCATATTTTTTGGAGACTTGGAACTATTTTTCGCAGGAAACTCACTTCTCGATTAGACTACTAGTTATTTTGTATACAGGACCGGTAGAACTATAGCTTATATGTATATAGAATACTTCAACTGAAGATTTGTCCGCCTATTCCTTGTCTTGATATGTCTAGGACAAATATTCAGTTCTTTGAGTTACCTTGACTCGAGGATTTCATTGGTAAGAACTGAGAACATCGAACAAAACTGAAGAGTTGGGGAGTGAGAAATCTTTTCGGTATAGAACCTATGTTCACTCTTTGTTCTCCTCTCTCTTTCCTCTATGAGATTATGATGATGATTTCTATCATCATTCGAGTTCATTATCAACGACAGCAAGTCCTCAAGATTTCTTGACGAATCGTTTGATTCTTGACATGAAACATGTATTGTAATCAAGTGTTCCGTGTTTTGAAATCAAGACTGAAACATGCATCTCCACTCATACTATATCTAGTTTTATCATATTTCTCTCTTTCCCTTTGAGGTTCTTTCCATTGAAATCGTTTATAGACTTGCTTTATAGATTAGAAAAAATTCAATATTTATTTATTTAGTTATTTATGATAAATTACCTCCAGAAGGCCTAAGCCCATTTATAGGTGAACAAAAATTCAGGTACATGAAAACCAAAGGAATAGAATATATTAGAAAGAACTTAATTAGGAATTAAGTTGAATATTTCTCTTTTGAATTGTGCAAAGGACAGGAAAAATATATCAACATTGGAGAAATTCTTAGCACTTCTCGTCATTGTAGATATGGGCGAATAGACATAATTCAATGTGTTTGGAACTGGTATATGAAATGTATTATATGTGCGTGATGTAATACGTGGAACATTGAAGACAGAAAGGTGGAGCTGTCAATTTGGTTGTTGATTATTTTATGTATAAAGCATAAATCTCGAACTTCTCGATGTTTTCTGAGAGAAATAAGATTGAATTTTTGTAGTAGCAGATCATAGTTGTAGCCTCTTTCAGAGCAGATCCCGTGCTTTTTGTTATAATCAAATTTAAGAAATTTCTTTCGGGCACATTTATAGCATTAATATATTTCATATGGGATGGATTCAAAACAACACTGCAATACTCCAAAATACTTACGTCAAAGTAGAATTTTCTATAAAATCAATTAAAGATCTGCCATTCATTAAATTTTCAAGATAGACATGAAATGTGTACAGTTTACTACCAAAATGACACTTGAGGAGGTGTCCGAATAAAAAAAAACTTGAAATTTCATTTAAAAAATACAGAGGACAAAATATTGAATAATTTATAAAAATTACAAATTTGAATTTTTAGGCCATGCTTCAAAAACCTAAAACTCAGTTCAAAATGTGATATCAAGATTTTTCAATAGTACTTTCCAAAGCTTGTAATATGTACTTCAAGAAGATTCAATTGGTTTTATTAAAAAAATTTAATTAATAATAAAATTTCGCCAAAAACAAAAAAAATTACAAATGTTGCCCCAAATACCGTGAATTTTTTTTTAAATAAAATAACGTTTATATGGAACACAAAAAAGCTTACCAAACCAACATATATTTATATTACGACCTCAAACAAGGTATACTGTAAAATATGTTTTTCTTCGTTAAGTGTTAATTGTATCAAATACGAATATATTACGTTTTTCAGTAAATTAACGAAATGTCCCTTTTTATAAATGAGTTCCTGCTTGAAATTCTTGTTTAGAATAGAAATATAAGTTTATCTTTTGATGTTCTTTATATTGGATATAAAATAACATATTTGAATGTTAGAGAGAGATAGAACACGAGAGAACAGTTGATCGGTAAGTTTAGTGCTCACATGACGCTCTACGTATACTAGTGGAGTAAGATTAGATGTTGTGTGTGCTTAATTAATCACTTTACAAATAAGTTGCCAAATTACGTTGTATATTGAATATTCAAAAAAAAATAACTAATGGTGCAATCTCCTTGGTTTAAACAATTCGGGAAAAAAAAATAAAAAAAAAAAAAAACTCGCAAAAATAAAAATTTAACATCAAAAAATATATAATTTTTTTTTTCAAAAAAAAATAAATTTTTTTCAAAAATATATATTAAAACATTGGGATATAACGAAACTTGTTAAGTGGAGGCCACAATTTTTAACCGAATGAAACAAAAATTCTTCTCATCAATTCCTCGGCTAATTTCAAAATGGCAGCTGTTAAAAGATTTAAAAAAATTCGAAATAGTTCATTTCCATACCCAATAACGGCAAACTATAATTCGTTGGATAGAGCTTCATTAGCTCCACAACTTTCACCCGAAAAGATTTTCTCCGAAATGTACACATAAATAAAAAATAGCTGTAAATTATAATTCATAAAATCTGCTTTCACGACTGGCCACGCCATCGTTTTTCAATATCATATTCTTGTTCAGCGACCTCAAAAACCTCAATTTGGGTAGAATTACTTCGAAATTCATTGAGTTATTTCAAATTGGCCTACCAAAATTGTTTTTCATTGTTTAAAGAGTCAATAAACAATCAGCGCACAAATATAAGTTCATACATTTTTTCTGCAAGTCATTTCTAAGTAATATCAGAAGTTTGTTAGGAGAATCCATGGAGTCCTACAGGATTCCGAAATAACGCATAATTTTATGCTATTTTTACTCCACTAAAATATTAAAGTAATACAACCAAATTAGTCCAAAAAGAGTGGAAACACAACAAACACAATTATACATTTTTTTTAATTAATACTCATTTACTTTGTAAAAGTTACCTAATCTTACATACCCTCTGTCCATTAGTTCTGTCTGTTTAATATGTGTTTTCTGACTTCACTACGGAACTGCCTGATAGGCAAAGTTTTAAGTTGATCAGGAATCTCGTTATGTTGCTTTGATGCACAGTAGCTGAAGCTTTTTTGGAACATTGCAGAGCGGTGTTTCCGAAGATCTAAAGTGTGAACCGCACGAATAATAATTCTATGAAGGTTACGTCTATGGTTAAGAGCATGCTTCATGTAAGAGGGTTCAGAAGTTAATAATACTTTATGAATGAACTGTAGAAAATGCAGCTTCCTCCTATTGGACATAGTGGACCACAATAGCTCCCTGAATTCCTCGCTGATATAATCATATTTCCTGAAACTATTCATGCATCTACATCAAATATTCTGTGCACGTTGGATAGGTGTCCTATCATTCAAACCCATTCATGGAGTCCACAAGTACGATGGCACTGAAATACCACACAGTAATATTCAAGAATTGTCTACTTCTATTAATAATTTTCAGAGCAAAGTAAGATTTTTGAAAAAGTTTGTTTATATGTCTTTTATATTTCAATTTGTCATCGACAATGATGCCAAGATTCTGTGCTTCCGAAACAACTTCTTTAATATAGCTTGCGACTTTCTATTACCAAATACCACAACTTTGAATTTAGAGGGATTCAGTGTTAAATCATTACAGTTTGATATTTCATAAAGACGGTGAAGTTCAGAGTTAATTTTCAGCTCTGTCCGATTGTATATCTGGATTTATAGGAATAAACCAGTTGGGTGTCATCGGCAAAAGTATGGCAGTGACCACAAGTTAGTGATTTGATTATATCAGCAGTGTAAATTACGAACAGTAAGGGACCGATAACTGCACGAATTGCAGTTTTATTTGATATTACATTGACTACCCAAGCAGAATTATAGTGACGGAAACTGATACTGCAACTTCGACTCGGTGGTTATCACGTAATCACCACTAAATCTACCATTATACAGTAAGAATAACTAAAATTGTATATGTGTATGGTTGTAGTCACGTAATTCCCATCTATGGCAGCCACTCCACAGTTCTATAACTTATTGGTGTCATTTGAGATGTCTGAAACATTATGTCCACTGAGCAAATCACTTTAAAGGTTTTCAAACTTAAAAGTTGGAAATAACCATTGCGGTAACCATCCTGTACCACTTAAATATCACTTAGAAGTCACAGTCACTTTCAAGAGAGTATGATAGTTTCGGTGACATTTTGGTAACTTCCATAAAACCTTCATGTGGCAGGCACTTGATTGTGATATGTGGTGATGGTTGCCACGTTCTTGCTATCTCCATAAGTGATAACCACAGTTCGCATTTGATAAAAGTCACTACAAATTACCTAACCCAAGTTTTCTGAAATTATTTTATTGTGGCTTACAAAAAGTTTGTTTGTTTGTTACGTGAAATATGAATGATTTTATTCAATATGAAATGGGTTATGCGTTTTCAATAGACAATTTTCCTTGATTTTGAAGTGACCGTGGATTGGTCCGTGCGATGACAAAAACTAACCTAACTTTTCTCAAATTATTTTATTGCGGCTCACAAAAAGTTCGTTTTATCTGTTACGTGAGAAAATGTGAATGATATTCATTCAATATGAAATGGGTTATACGTTTTCAATAGACAATTTTCCTTAATTCTGAAGTGACCGTGGAGTGGTCAGCGCGATGACGAAAACTAACCTAACTTTTCTCAAATAATTTTATTGTGGCTTACAAAAAGTTAGTTCTACCTATTACGTGAATGATCATTCAAAATAAAATGGGTTATGCGTTTTCAATAGACATTTTTTTGACTTGTGCTCCTGCTTAATATTTATACTTTAATTGTTAATTCTGTTTGCATAAATGCCATCATTTTCATTACTTGTTAATTGATAATTATTGATTATAGGTGCATAAATTCACTATACTTGCTACATGTCCTTTTTTAATAATTAATGAACATGTACCCGCAATTTCGAGGTTAAAACTTTGAAGCGGTAGGTTATAATAGCCCGACGTGTTCGCCCCTTCCAAGGGTATGAGACCTATTGTAATTTTTAGGTTATAAATTTGAAGTGGTGAGTCATGGGCCTGCGACGTGGGTGCCACTTTCCAGTGGTGGAAAAGTTAATGATTTAGTTCCACTGGGCACTTTATGATGGGAGGAGCTTCAGAGTGGTATATTCACACTTTCTGCCACTTTAAAGTTATATTCTCCAAAAGTCGCCATATTTACAGGAATTTGCTGAA
Source organism: Gonioctena quinquepunctata (assembly GCA_018342105.1). Lineage (NCBI taxonomy): Eukaryota > Metazoa > Arthropoda > Insecta > Coleoptera > Chrysomelidae > Gonioctena > Gonioctena quinquepunctata. The sequence continues at coordinate 246,677 of JAFIRS010000444.1, forward strand.
TCGCCATTATTAGAGAAATGATCGAAATATTCAATAAAGATTTATTTGTCATCAGTACTGTATCAAACGTAGTGGTTTGTTAAGTAAGTATTTGTTTCAACTAACAAATATTGATAAAACAATGTTTGAGGAATTTAAGTACATAATTTCAGAGGCAAGTTATTTCCAAAATTATAATATTTTCCTCAAATAAAGTGTATTCACGTGCTCACAATGGAGCTACAACACCCATATTTCACATAAAACTTTCAATCATTTTAATTTTATCCCGATCAGAAGTATCCAAATTCAATATACTTACTTACGCGTTTGTAACTTTATATGCTATATATTTTTAAAGTTGATTGAGTTTTAGAAATGAAATAGGCAAAATGGAAGAATGAGGAACATTTATCACAGAAATATGTTGCTGAACAGAGATCGAGCTACATAATATTTACACAAAAGCAGTCAGTTATTTAACGTGTCTAGTGTCGGCCACTACATATCCACGTTTTTGACAGGTCACCACAACGTGGTTGGAATGTGGCTATCTGAGTTCCAGGAACGTAGATCGGAACGTAGTAGCCACTAAAGAAGTGTTCCCCATTTTGGTAGCCGCCACGTGATAGAACCGTGTATATTACGTGGCAGTGGTTGTGGCCAAACACTTCAAAGTTTTCCAGAATCGTGGCCGCTACATTCCGTCCACTTAAAATGCTACTTGGGTATGATCTATTAACCCTTTGCGTCCTAGTGGTACCTCTCAAGGACCACCTATCAAACTTGCACATGTGTTTTTCATAGAACTTGTAGATCATCAGAAAACTCGATTAGTGTTGATAATCAATGCCATCTGTTGCTCAGATACCGAAATACAACAGTAAATAACATTATAGCGGCATTATCGTTCGAATTATCTAGCGAGCGTATCATTGTGTCGAATTCTAACAAGTTATTTCAATAGTTCTCTGAATTCTGGGAATAATGACAGGTAAGTTGTTAATAATTGAAGAAATATAATATATTATCTTCTTATAATGTTCGTTGCCTGCCTTCCATGTGGAGTATCGTGAAAAATCTAAATAAGTGGGTGGTCCTTCTAGGGACCACTAGGTCACTATTGTAAAAATTTTGAAATATTTTATTTCTATCGGGCAATGACGAATAATTGAATGTCAGATAAAAAACCACAAAACGAGCAATATATCAAGCAAAATAGATGGACTTTCAATCAACTTGAGAGTATGACTGTTGATGAATTTGATAATCCCATTGAGGAAATACTTTAGGATATTGAATCTGATTGGGGAGACACAGATTCTGACGTGGAGAATACAGATTCTGACGTGGAATATATTCAGGATTGTGTAAGTATTCGGATACCAGCGAATATTCCAGAAGAGAGTCAAGAAATAGAATATTCACTTCTGAATGAGTTACTTCATTCTGTACATAATTTAGACCCAGATCCTTTGATGAATTTGATTTCTGATGTGTCGGGAAAATGTAAATGGCCCAAACATTTTCCCGCTGCTGAAACTTTCAATTTTCGAGAATCTAACGATTTCAAATAATTCTGAAGCTCCGGTAGATATATTCCTTGAATTATTTCCAACTAGTATGATAGAATGCATTGCATTCGAGACAAATCTTTATGCGACGCAATCTGGGAAACAATATGTTGCCACCTCACTTGATGAATTGAAAGTGTTTCTAGGGATTAATTTACTTATGGGTATTGAAGTTTCGCCTAGTTATAAGGACTACTGGTCTGCTAAGAGCGTGATAGGAGATACTTATACAGGGTGAGTCGAAAGTACTTTGACAAACTTCAGGAGGTGATTCCTCACAATATTCTAATATGACTTGTTCAAATAAATATATGTCCGGAAACGCTTCGTTTCCAAGATGTTGAAGTTTTTTTTTTCCAATTACTTTCGAAATATTGACCTTAATTAAACAAAAATTGGTATTGAGAGGTTTTTGAGGTGCCGAATTCGAACCTGATGTTATTATTGCTCTTACTCGTAGGGGGCGCCACCTACAAGTCTTTCTCTTTTTTGATGATTCATAACTTTTTTGAGCGTACTTCTAGCACATTTTTCAGTAAAAAAATCAGCTCCAGCATTTACCAGTCTACACTGTCGTTTGGCAGAAACAGGTAGCTTCAAGAGGGCAGCTGATATTATTGGAAGACCACGAGCAGTCCGAACCCTAGAATTGGAAAAAGCTGTTTTGAACGCTCTCGAGGAGAATCCAGAAACAAGTACAAGAATAATTGCTGATGCTCTCAATTCTACTCAGTCCACAGTTTGGAGAATTATCCACGATCAACAATTTTATAATTTACCATATTCAAAGGGTACAAGCTCTTTTGCCACGAGACTTTCCCCAACGCATTACTATGTGTTTGAGAATATTGGCTGGAAATCCTCAATTTCAAAGATATGTGCTCTTCACGGACGAGGCAAACTTCTCCCGAAATGCTATCACAAACTTTCATAACAACCATCTTTGGGCTCTGGAAAATCCGCACGCAGTTAGTGAAAGACATTATCAGTATCAATTTTCTGTAAATGTATGGGAGGCAATAATTGATAATTACTTGATAGGTATCCGCATGTGGTTTATGCATGATGGGGCTCCGGCCAATTTTAGCGTTGTACCTAGGGAATTCCTTAACACTGTCTATCCAAATCGATGGAGGGGTATAGAAGAACCTAACCAGGCCTGGGCACCAATGTCCCCAGATCTATACCCGCTAGATTTTTATTTTTGGGGACATGTGAAGTCACTAGTTTATAAAACTCCAGTAGCGAACGAGGACGATCTGAGAAACCGAATAGTAGACGCCTGTGAAACAATAAGAAACACACCAATAATTTTTGAGCGGGTACGAAATTCAATGACTAGAATGCCTGTATCTTCGCTGAAGGTGGGCACTTTGAACAATTCATTCGAATACAATTTAGTTTCCTTTATTCTATTTTATTCTACATATTCAAAATTTCTTGAAATAAAATGTTGATATTTCTTGCAAATTTTATTAAAACAAATACAGATTTTGCACCCTAGATACAAAAATAACTATTTTAAACGAGTAAAATGAATAGAATGGGTGGCGCCCTCTACAGAAAACCAAAACTACTTACTTAAACGTCAAATTCATTTCCTAAGCATTCTTGTAAAAAATGCGGAATAATGGTAATAACTTCAACACGCATTGATTATCAAATAATCGACTTGAAATTTTCAAATATCTAGAAAACGGTTGCTTATAGCGACTTGTATAGTCCATCCAATATCAATTTCAGAAGCTGTTTCTATAGGGAGCAAATGAAAACTCACTTCGCTAACACGAGCGTATATGCGAATAAACGGAACGAAAAATAGTCTGTACTACTCGTAAACATTTTCCGTCGGCAAACGGTACATCAAAAGAGTCGATAGTCAACGTGGACTCGAGTGAGGGCTGTCAGTTGTACAACCGATTCGTCTGGACCAATCAAGTTGGACATAATGCTGGCAGCTGTGTCTCTACGATGGGAGGTCATAAATCACGCGTTATATTTGTGTTTTAATAGCTCTGAAAGATTAAAAACCAGTGGCGTCTATGGTATTGGTGTGTGCCGATCGAAATACGTTTTAGGATATAATAATAACCTACATCAAACAATGAAAGAAATTATTTTTCTTTCTTAATGTATTTGTATAAATAAAAGCCTGTCTTTAATTTTTTTTCATTTTTCATTATCTATGAAGTATTTTTAAAATCTTAAAATATCTAAATAAAATTAGTTATCTCCGCCACTGCTGCTCACACGATTTCACCGCAAGACTTTTTTATGCTTCTGCAATTGATACTGGGAAAACTATAACTGGGGTAGCTTTTTTACGTAGATATGATAGAGGAATTGATTTTTTTACTGAAAAATGTGCTAAACATACGCTCAAAAAAGTTATGAATCTTCAAAGAAAAGACGTGTATATGGCGCCCTCTACGAGTAAGAGCAATAATAACATCAGGTTTGAATTTGACACCTCAAAAAACCTCTCAATACCAATTTTCGTTTAATTAAGGTCAGTATTTCGAAAGTTATTAAAAAAACGAAAATAAAAATAAAACTTGAACACCCTGTATCTTGGAATCGAAGCGTTTTCGGACATATATTTATTTGGACAATTCATATCAGAATATTGTGAGGAATCACCTCCTGAAGTTTATCAAAGTACTTTTGACTCATCCTGTACAAGCAATGTCATGTCCCGTGATAGATTTTCTTGGCATTTGGGAAATCTACGCGTCAATGACAATACTTTACAACCAAATTGGAATGAACAAAACTTTGATAAGTTGTACAAAGTATGTCTTGATAACTTGGGTATTAGTTTCCAAAATTGTTACAAACCAGCTGAACATCAATCCATAGATGAAAGCATGATAAAATTCAAAGGCAGATCTACTTTGAAACAGTACATGCCAAAAAAACCTATAAAACGAGGATACAAAGTATGGGTAAGAGCCGACAGTATTCCAGGCTATGTGAACGAATTCCAAATTTATACTGGGAAAGTCTCTAATCTGATCGAGAAACAGCTGGGAAGCCGTGTGATTCAAGATTTGACTCGCAAACTAGTTGGTAAAAACCATAGGGTTTATTTTGATAATTACTTCAGTTCAGTAAATCTGATGAATCAACTCCTCAACGAATCAATTTATGAGTGTGGCACAATCAGGAAAGATAGAGTAACCTTCCCATATTGACATTAGATAAAGAAATGAAAAGAGGGGATATGGATTACAAGTTATTGAAAAATGGCGTGCTTTATTTCAAGTGGATGAATGAGCGGAGTGATTTCAAATTTTCATGATCCCATAATGGTAGAAACTGTTACGAGAAAGAATAAAGGGCCAAATGGTGTCATTGTCACCCAAATGACATGCCCCAAAAACGTAAAGGACTACAACCAATATATGGGCGGAGCAGATAAAACTGATATGCTCAAATCTATTTATGAACTGTATCGAAAGAGTAAAAAATGGTGGCATCGGATTTTTTTTTCACTTTCTGAATTGGACCATAGTCAATGGGTTCATAATATTCGAAAATAGGCTACCAGGGACGACTATGGGCCTGAAAGATTTTAAAATTGCCGTTGCAGTTGGCTTCATAGGGGTAATCTAAGATCCACATCCAAAAGAGAAAGACCATTCAAAGAGATTGAGAGCTGTCCTTTAAAAAAAAAATGTGTTACCGGAAACTCGATACGATAGAACTCAAGCTACCACCAAACGACGATACCACTTCTGCAGCACTAAAAGTGGCCAAAAACGAACAACGTGGAGTTGTGCCAATTGTAAGGTAGCTTTATGTTTGCAAGAAAACCCTGTTTCATTCAAAAAATTAAGACTCATCTGGCCTGGTGGTTTCCCACGTGAACCATAATTTTTTGTATTCTTTCAATTAAAAAAATTTGATACAATGTTGTGTTTCATTATTATTTAGGTCTATTGAGTGCAGTTTTTGCAAAAAAATATTAATTAAATCCGGGCTCAAAGGGTTAAGTAATCTTTTATAAGATTTAATGTAGAATTCGAAATGCCATAGAAGCGCAATTTAACTAGGAGCTCCCTGCGGTTGATCGTGACTTATTAAGTCGGAATTAGCTTACTCCGAGATACTACGTCGGAATTATAAAAACAAATTCGGTGGCCCCTCTACGCATTCGTAATTTTAGATATATTATTATGTGTTTAATATTCCGACTTGCCTTTTATGTATGTTATTCGAGACCAATATATACGATATTCGAATCCAAATCATAAATAACAAAATATTGCCGCAGGTGAACCCGAAAACCAACTACTCTTTGAAAACGCCCTCCATTCACAAACTAATCATGCAGGTTATGTAATTGTGGTGGCTGCCTAGTTATGTCAGTACCTCGGACAGAAAATTAGCAATTTCCTCTTACCGTCAGAAGCGCGGAGAGGAGAACGGTGCAATGCGATGGCCGCTAGGGAGTTGCGAGCTCCTCTAGACAGCCAATTTATTTGCATAAATAATAAGACGGCATGCAAATCTTTGAGGTCGCAGCATTAATTACCTCACTATGTATATTATCCTGGGGTCGGGATGCAGTTGGGCAATCGAGTTTGATGTATTCATTTGGAAAAATCGAGTTAGAATGGTAAAATGTTCATCAACGAAATCTTGAAACGCACACAAATCTCGAAATGATTATATGGAGGTTCCTGGTCTGGAAAAAAGCTGTCACAATTTGGCAAAAAACTTTCAATTAAAAAAACAGTTATTGTAAAAAATACCTGCTAATTTTGAATTGTTTCTTTTATTCAATATCCCCCCTAACAAAAATTGTTTGCCGATGGAGTCAAATCCCAAAAAAAATAATCATTACTTAAGTGAAAATTGTTATTTATGAAACAATATTCTCACTTTGGATAATTGTTACGGCGAACATTTATATTTTTAAACGACGAAACCAAAAAGGAGGAGGTTCTCTAGTCGACGCGTATTTTTTTTCTCTTTTCATTGGATAGGGTGTACTTCAAAGTTGGTCCCATTTGAATTCCATCCCTGAGGGTAGCAAAATGGAAGATATTGATCGTTCACCCTCTGAATTTTGGTCCGTTAACCGATTCTATCAGGCATAACTTTGTAGTTGGTTTTCCGATTTGGATGATTCTTTTTTTATTAGTTAGGGTATACCACATAGTTGATCATATTCCAATTTAGAATGAAATAATCCACCCCTATGGGTAGTAAAATAGGGGATGATTGATTTTTCACTTGTGAACATTGGCACACATATGTAGTTGACATTGACAGATCCTCCTGCATCCGTCACAATAATTGCATTCTATAAAGGGATGGAATTATATACAAAGTGATGAAATCAACTAACCAGAACTTTCAAAAATTATTTATATTTTATAACAATAAATAGTTAAAGTAGATAATCATATTATATAACAGTTAATAGTTGAAGTAAGCTAGGTAAGTATTTTGGAAGTAATCAAAAATTGAGTAGGTAGTAATTAGTAGATTTCAGCCACAAAAAATAGAAAAATAAAAACAAAAAATTAAACCGACGAAAAAATCAACTGAAAATCAAAAAATAAAATAAAGCTTAGTCTTATTGATAATTGAGCTTCTAAACTAATGTGAGTAACTAATTCAGAGTCGGCGCCAAACAAACTAGCAATTGAATTAGGTAAAGCGTAAAATGATGGAAGCAAGATGCATAGCGGCGTTTTAATTACTTCTTCAAAGTAATATAATGATCTTCGATAAGTGTTTGTTTTGCGCTGAATCAAAATTAGTTACTCACATTACTTTAGGAGCTCAATTATCATTAAGACTAAAAAGGTTTATTTTATTTTTTGCTTTTCAGTTGATTTTTTCGTCGGTTTAATTTTTTGTTAAAAAGTTTTCTAGCGTCGAATTATATCTGAACTGAAAATATGTTTAATTCATATTTTTTGAAATCAAAGTCATATCATGAATGTACCTAAAAAGTTACAAAACAAATTTCATACGCTATTTTTTCATCACTCCGGACTCCGTTGAATGTAGTCCGCTAGTCCGCTAATATGAAAGTCTTAAAAGATCCTGCCAAATTTCCAGTTTTCAAATTGTACGTGGGTAGTACAAAAATAGGGGGAAGTTTTATATTTCTTCGTGTAAGAATGTCCACGAATAGGACACTTCAACTTAACATTGTGGACAACTTCATGCAGAAAACGAAACATGGTTTGAATTTTGGTTGGTCTACTACAAGATACAAGAGTAAGCAAAAATTTCAAGCCATCTAATTTTAAAATCTAGGAAATTCCACGAAATATTGGGGAGTCTAGAACATACCCCGTCGCTTCCTTTCTTGACAATAGTTTCCGAATAAATGTAAAACACCTTCTTCCGTAGATCAAATGTGGATATTAAAATCCTGACAAATCGCCTCTATAGTGTCACGGGTCCGACTTCTTTCCGTTGCAAATATGTTTGATTGCAGAAAATCTCATTTTTTTATGGATACTGTGAGTTGACATATTACCTTTTTCCATGTTTCTCTTTCAGCAAGACTAACGGTCTACAAATTCGTGTTATCGGACATTCAAAGGCTATTTTGAATTTTTTATTGACTATTTTCCCATTATCTTTGAACCAATCAAAGAAATTATCATCATTGACAAAATTTTAATCAAGATAAATGTTTTTTCTTGAGGTGGCGGTTAATAATGGCCTCAGTATTGATCAAAGATGTTAATAGAAAATAATACATTGCTAATATGTCCACAATCGCCAATAAAAATTACCTGTGTGTTGTTTTGTTAAACACTTTGACTTCTATTCAATTTGAGTGAAATAACTTTAGAAAACTATGGTCCTCATGAGCTCATCAGAAGTACGAATAACTCATAAATTGAATTTTACAAGCTTTTATTTAGTTTCTCTCGTTAGTTCGTTCGTTAGGGTCAAATGTTGCAAGTGAATTTTGACCGACTTCTAGTAGTCCAAATAATTTGAAATTTGGCATGTGTTCATAATTTTGGTTTTAATGCATTATGGAATTTTTGTTAGAGAAAAAACCGAATGGCGGCTCCAAGATGGCGGACGAGATTTGTAATTATGGTTCGATTTGATTCAAAATTGGTGAGTGGGGGTTTTCGGGGTCGAAAATTATGAATTTTCTGTCAAAATTTATGAATTCGAAATGACGGCATCAAGATGGAGGACGAGTTTTGTGATTATGGTCCAATTCGATTCAAAATTGGTATGTGGGGGTTTTCAAAGTCGGAGGTTTCGCATTTTCTGTCAAAGTTTATAAATTCAAAATGGCGGCCCCAAGATGGAGGACGAGTTTTCCGATTATGGTCATATTTCATTCAAAATTGGTATGTGGGGGTTTTCAGGTTCGGAGATTATGTAGTTTTTGTCAAAATCTGTAAATTCAAGATGGCGTCTCCAGGATGGCGGACGAGTTTTGTGAATATAGTCACATTCTATTCAAAATTGGGTGTGTGGGTGTTTTTGGGGTCGGAGATCATGATTTCTTCCAGCTCAAAACTCACAGGGAAGAGACCTTGTGATAACGATGCTCTATTGTACATGAACAGATTGAGGCGAAGTAACTAAAAAGCAAAAAATTAAATAACTAATAAAAAACTTTTTAAAGACAAGCTTTCATTTAAGCCGTGTACCAAAACGTATGAAATAAGTTAATTATTTAATTATTGTTTGTTGAATTATTTGGTTTCAAAAAGCTTGTCGCGCGAAGTGTTCATGAAAGTAGGTACCAATTAATTTGATTGGGCAGTGATTGGTTGGTAAGTAAGAACTTGTCGAAGTATTAATTCAATTACAATTCGCGCGACAAGCTTTTTTGAAACCAAATAATTCAACAAAAAATAATTAAATCATTGTCAGCGATGACTTAAACTTTTTTATACGTTTTAGTACACGGCTTAAATGAAAGCTTGTCTTCAAAAAGTTTTTTATTAGTTATTTTTTCCCATTCCATATACTTCTACTCCCGTAATACAAAATTAAAAAAAAAATAACATTCTTTGCAAATACTAATGATGATATCATTTGCGTAAGCAAATATTTTTTTCAGTCAAGAGACTAAATTAAAACCTGTTAGAAGTTACATGTGACCGCGGTCAGTTCGTAGCCGTACCAATATCGAGTATATCTGTTTGTTTCTATGATGTAACAGCTGTATGCGAATTTTGTGATTAACATACTTGGAATAATTGATCTCATTATTATCATTCGGTCGCAGAATTTCGGCTTTTGCTTCGATCTGAATGAATATACATCGCATTTTCTATTCCAAAATCAATACATAATTGCTCTATAGGTGCTAGAACTGAAATATATACAGGGTAATTCATCACAGCATGCGGAAAATAACTATGTATACTTGTCTTCTATGTGGAAAAGCCTCTGCAGAGCAATCCGAGGTAATTGATCAAATTTTGCAACAAAACTTTCAACGATACACTACTGAATGAAGCTCAGACTTGCCGTATGTTATGTATCACCGCCACCGCTTGGTGCAACCAGCATGTGTTTTGTATGCAAGACAGTGGATGAATAGATTCCTATGCTAGCGTATTCGCTATTTGAAATTCGTCTGTGAAAAAATCTGATTATATACGGCTGGTTTTTTTTCAAATCTGTGGAAATATGAAATAATGAACCTCTCGATCCTAACTGGTTTCACGAAATTACTGGTATAGACAAGTACTGCTATAGAACCCTGGTTTGGGTAATGCTATTTCCGTGACGAACCTGGAGCGATCATGTCTCAAGAGGGTATCAATGATATCCATCCCGAAAAAGGGAATCTGTGATCAATATAAGGAAGGGCCATATGCCTGTTCAGGTGATTTTGGGTGTCGTTCGGATTCCAGTCACCATCCTGAGATATCTCTTCTACTGATTGACCTGAACTCTCTCATAAGTTTCTTTGAAAGCCCCTATATGCAGGACTTCGATTGCCTTCCTGTCTAGCATATCCATATTTGTGGAAACTACGATTGTTTCTAGCAATTTCTCCATGAAAAAGACACTATTGGGTATTCCCAAGAGTGGTTCTCAGCTAGGTGCAAGAATGGGAACCCAGATATCATCATTGTCAGAAAAAAGTCACATACCTCCCACTATTTTCGATCTATTTTCAAAGCCATTAGATAGCCACATTATTGGTAAAAATAATTAGTTTTCACTTATGTTGAATCTGTGTGATTTCAAATGACTGAATTATGAAACTGCTGAATTGGACATTACCACCTCTCTGGTGGAAAGTGGGACATGGTGGAAAAGTTGGAAATGAGTTTTTTGCTGTTTGGGGGAGAAAGAAAGGAGTCCGAAATGGTGTGACACTGCCCACATACAATGTAAGTAATTAATGATTTTATTATGTTCTTTCATTTCATTCAATATATTCATAAAATTTTAGCCAACTCTTTTATTGACAAAATGTCTCTCTTGATGAGTTAAGTCCATGATACGAAATTAATATAATCTAGAGTGATACCCCCATGGGGTCAAAATATTGTATTTTGTCCTCAGAACGATATGAAAGCTTTCGAAACGTTTACTATTGAGTATCCTAAGAGATTCATAATTTTTAGATTGAACGCTTATAATGCAATCGGTACCTGTAAGAACTGCTATTCACAGAGATGTATATTGAAACATTTCTGTTTGAGTTGTTCAGGATTCGAAAACCTCAGTTTCTCAACGATTCTCATAGTTCAATAGGGATCCTTGTGTCTTGTGTGAAACATTTTGAGCAGCGTATCGTTCTGATATTTTTGAATCTCCGATAAACAAATTCGGAATCAGGGTGGTAATGGGCAGTTTAATATCTAAAATCTTTCATGTGTAATGTAGAATCGGTTCTCACAGTCAAAAAGTAAGACCATAAGAGCGAATTGATCATTATGAATTTTAAAGAAGGTTTTTCCCACAAGATCTGCAATGGCTTTTTCCATCAATCTGTAGAAAATGGTAAAATGGCAATGTGACTGCTATTTTTGGGAAGTGACAAATTTTTTATCTGACTATCCCAGAAGAAGGGTAATGTTTTTCGAGTGTATGTATGTATGTCTTTTTCTTTGGCCCGCTCTGTAGCCTAAACGGCTTGATTGATTTTCACATATGAGGTGTCGTTAGATTCGTCTTCATTGTGGGAGTGACGCAGGGTATAATATTTGAATATGGCGTCGGTTTAACTATGGAATTGATTCGAATTATTACATATATATGCGCGCTAGTGTCGGCGCGGAAAGGGCTGCCGGTCGTGGTGGGCGATCTGATATGGGTAGACACGTGAGGGCAGACGTCGTTGACGGTTTCCTTCAATTTGATTTTTCCAGCGCGGCCCATGCAACATACTTATAGTTAATAATAGGTATTATATTATTTAGGTAGGAAAATATTGTTCAATTTAAAATAGAAACCAAGTTAAATTTATACAAATAAGTAATAATATCATTTACTATAAAAATATTATAGAGATTTAAACAACTCGTTCATCATTGAAACCAACAAGTTCAAAATAAAACGAATTATAAAAAAAAGGACTGCATACAAATATTTAAATGATAACTGAGAAAGAAGAAATAAGCTAGATAATCTATAGAATTCTGTTACAGCAGAATGCACCATACAATGTTTTTTGTTCAATACTTATTGGAGCAAATAATAAAATATACTGTAATATAAACATATCTTGAATGTTATGAAGTATTGCAGGCGGGGACAAACCAGTAACCAAAATTTGTTTGGTAGTGGTCTCTAAATGGAAATCTATGTTAATTTTAATAACAATTATGTTTTGTAATTTTTGTTTATCCCGCCTCCAATCCCTTATAGCACTCAAGTTGTATTTATATAATAGTATATTTTATTATTAGCTTAAGTGAGTATTGAACAGAATATTTTTTTAACTAAAAATAATACCGATGAAAAATTAAACTAAAAAGCAAAAAATTAAATGAACCATTTTTGTCTTAATAATTAAGCTCCGAAACTAATATGAGTACCTAATTCTGAAACAAACAAGCAAATTAATCACGTAAAGCGTATAATGATGGCAGTGGGGTGCGTGGCGGCGGCGCGTCCCTTCGCCGGAAATTGCCGAGCGTTCTCGAAGTCAATATCAACGAGACAGCTACCCGAATAAGCACACACGTGAGGGCATATGTCGTTGTGAGTGGTCGTGTGGAGAGCACATTTTTGGGATGTTATTGTTTATCGCTGGGGATTTTACGTTGCATTCTTATGTTATTTTGTTTTGATCATTTCTATAAAGTAATTTAATGATCTTCGTTGATTGTGTGTTTGGCGCCGAATCAATATTAGTTACTTACAATAGTTAAGGAGCTTAGTTATTAAGACTAAAATGGTTCATTTAATTTTTTGTTTTCAGTTTAATTTTTCGTCGGTGTTATTTCTTTGTAAAGAGTTTTTATTTTTATTTTTTTTGTGGCTAAAATCTACTAATTGCTACCTACTTAATTTGGATTACTTTTGAAATACTTACTTACCCACCTTACTTTAACTATTAACTATTATATACTATAACTAGCTGGTACCAGCGATTTCGTCCGCGTTGAACTTTGTGTTTTTTTGTGACGAACATTACAAATTCACTCACCCCTTTAGGGACAGAATTTCTGAAAATACTGAAACACGAAATAACTTTATTTGTAACAAATACCTCAAATATCAATTTTTATGAATTTTTATAAAGACGGGTCGGTTTTTTGCAAATTTCTCGAAAACTATCGCAGATACCGGAAAGCTGAAAAAAGATCCAAAGAAAGCAGGAAATTTCCTAAATAAAATTTGAAAACAATTGTTTATCATTTATTTTAGAAGTATTTATAAAAAATATAGCCCGACAATTTCTTTGTTCATAACAAATTGTTTATTTAATAAACAAATTCAAAATTGAAAGATTTTTTTCAGAATAAGAAAGAACAATACAAATATTGATTTGAAAAAAATGGTTCCTTAATATTAATATTTACTTGGAAATAAATTGTTAACTAACAAGTGTGATTTTAGGCAATATTTTTTTTTTAAGAAACGATTTTTTTTAATCATTATTTTCGTTATTAATAACATTTCTAACAAAAAATTGAAACTATCTCATGAACAATGTAATTGTTTATAACAATTTTTTTAAACAGTTGTAGTAAAAAAATTTAAAAATTTATGTGGATTTTAACAATAAGAAACAAATCAATCGGGATATTTGAAACAAAAAAACCGTTTTAATTATGTTTTAACTTTTTCAGCATATTCAATTGTTATTAAAAAAATGGAAAATTTTTTTTTCCTGAGAATCTTTTCTAAATCTTTTAATGGATAGCTAAAAAAAACTGGCTTCTGGTTTAAAAATTATCGAGGTCCAACTTGGAAAAATTTGTTAATCATCAATAGCAAAATTAATAATAAAATTGAGATAAGATATTTTTACCGGCGGATTATTGTTTATTCAACTATCCAGCAAATGCCTGATTTTTCTATTCTTTAATCTTCATATTTAATTAGTTGAAATTTTTTTTTTTGTTTAAGCTTCCGAGCAGAGCGACATGCGCGCGCGCCGAGTCACCCGTTTTCACCCGTGTTTCCTCCACTCAATTAAAATTATAAATATTGGTGCTACTGTTCCGGTGCACCTTTTTCTTGAGAAATTTCCTGCTTTCCTTAGATTTTTTTTCAGATTTCCGATATCTGAAATAGTTTTCGAAATATTTGCATAAAACCGACCCCTCTTTTTTTCAACTAAATTGTTTATAACTTTAAAACTATTTGTTTGCGAGACATGGGACAAAGCGTAAATCATATCTAGATAAAATTCCGCATCCAATGACACCTTGGTCATAATTTTACGTGGATGCCTTCTCCAATGGGACGAAATGGACTTGTGAACCAGACTAAATAATATAGTCTAGTCAACATGTGCTATTTAGGTCAAAAAAATTAATTCGCCTCGGAAAATTATGATCGAGGTGTCATTCAATTCGTGATCGCATCTAGAAACTTTTTGAAAAATTTGGAGTGGCGCTTGCAAAAATTACAAAAGTTATAAACAATTTAGTAAAAAAAAAGGGGTTTGGTTTTTTGCATATATCTCGAAAAGTATCAAAAATTTTCGAAATTTGATCCAAAAAGGTGAAGAAATTTCCTAAAAAAAAGTTCCACCTCGCGGAACTCTAGGACCAATATTTATAATTTTTCTAGAGGGTTGAAAATACGGCCGAAAACGGGAACTCTCGCTTGCGTAAGCTCCGCCCACTTCGGACCTTTAATAAAAAAATATTATTTAAACTTATTAAATATGAAAATTAAGAACTGAAAAAATTCAGGCACCTACAGAATAGATCAATGAACAATAATCCGCCGATCAAAAAATTTTATCGCGATTTTTCAATTAGTTATCCATTAATTAATCAACAATTTTTTGTAGCACGGACATCAACATTGGAAGTGCGATAATTGTTAAACTATAAATCTGGGATGTTTTTCCTTTCATGGAGCTATTTTCCAAAGGCTATAGAATATATTCCCGTTGGAAAAATAAAAAAATTGTTAATTTTCAGTTTGTTATTAACAATTTACTCAAGTTCGAAATTATCAACCTCGATTAAACATTGAAAAAAATATGTTTTTTCATAATATTGCTATAGGTCCGTTTTCTTATGATCATAAGATACTAAAAAATGATTTTTAATAATTTGTATCCCATTGATTTGTTGAAAATATAAACAGGATGTTCATAAAATCAGATGTGGAATCATCTGCGACTGCAAGATAAACTTTAGTCACTATCTTTAGCCGGGGAAGTAGTTGTTTTCTGTTAGACATTCACAAAAAATAACTTCATTTTTAATCGTGGATTTTTCAATTCACAGAAAAATCTTTCTATCAATATTCAATTGAGAATGTTTCCCTTTTCAACTTGTATCCCATATTGTTTAAAAAATTGTTATAAACAAATGCGTTGTTTATAAGATAATCAAAAAATTTCTTTGTTAACATAATCTTTGATGAAAATTATGATTCAAAAAAAAATCATTACTTAAAAAAAATGTATTAAACGCATTTGTTCATTTACTAATTTTTTAAAACCACCTGTTATGAAAATTAACGAACCATTTTTTTTTAAATCATTATTCATCTTGCTCGTCGATGTCTGAATTTTTTTTTATTTTCATTCAAATTTTAATTGTTTATGTGATAAACAATTTGTTATAAACAATTGAATTTTTTATTTATAATTTTTTTTTGTTCCAAAAAATACAACAAAAACAGCCCAGTATCAGTTTTTGGAAAAACATTGATTTTTCGATTTTTTATTGAATTTTAAGTATTTTCGTATATTTAAACTTACCTTTCGCGCCTGCTTTTCTTTATTTATTATTAATATTACTAATAAACTATTGCAGATACAACAAAATCATCTAGTTTTTTTTTTCTAAATTAGCTACTCAACAAATTTATAACCAAACTGAAGCTCTAACTTGATTATTTATAACTAGGATTCAATAATTATCCAAAAATACTCGGTCATTGTTCTTAATTACATTAGACAAATTGTGACATCAAAATTTCATAAAATATAAATTTAAATGGATTTATTCATAACTCTTTATAATATTCAAGTGATTTTACAAAAATAAATGAACATTTATGAAGAAATTTATATTTTTATGTGAACAAAAAATCCCGAAAAATGTTTCCCTATACATTCTTATCAATAATTGCTTTATAAAATTTAAGGTTACAGCCTCAGCTAGGAGCTCAATTTGTTCATTAACTAATGCAGAATGAAGAAGATAAGTAACTTTTGTCGTATCTGTTATAGTTAATGAGATATTTCGATATAAAAAGCAAAAAAAAAAATTTTTCCCTTAATTTCTATAAATAATTGCAAAAAAATTATATAAATAATTAAGTTGGAGCTTTAGTTTGGTTATAAATTGGTTGAGTAGCTAATTTAGAAAAAAAAGTCTAGATGAATTTGTTGTATCTGTAATAGTTAAATAAAGAAAAGCAGGCGCGAAAGGTGAGTTTGATTATACGAGAATACTTGAAATTAAATACAAAATCGAAAAAAAATTTTTTTTCCAAAAACTGATTCTGGGCTGTATTTGTTGTATTTCTTAGAGCAAAAAAAATATAAATAAAAAATTCAATTGTTTATAACAAATTGTTTATTGCATAAACAATTAAAATTTGAAGTAAAATGAAAAAAAAATCAAAATGATTTGAAAAAAATGGTTCCTTAATTTTCATAACAAGTGGTAAAAAAAAATAGTTAATTAACAAATGCGTTTTTAAACAATAATTTTTTTTTTTCAAGAAACGATTTTTTTTTTCAAATCATAATTTTCATAAAAGATATGTCAACAAAAAAATTTTTTGATTATCTTATAAACAACGCATTTGTTTATAACAATTTTTCAAACATTATGGGATGTAAATTATTAAAAATCATTTTTGAGTAGCTTATGATCATGAAAAAACGGACCAATAGCAATATTAAAGAAATAATATTTTTTTCAATGTTTAATCGAGGTTGATAATTTTTAACTTGAGTAAATTGTTAATAACAATGTGAAAATTAACAATTTTTAATTTTTCCAAGGAATTCCTTTTTAAACCAAAGGAAAAAATTCCCAGATTTATAGTTTAACAATTATCGCACTTTCAATGTTGATGTTCGTGCTACAAAAAATTGTTAATTAATTAATGGATAACTAATTGAAAAATCGCGATAAAATTGATCTATTCTGTAGGTGCCTGAATCTATTCTGTAGGTGCCTGAATTTTTCAGTTCTTAATTTTCATATTTAATAAGTTTAAATAATATTTATTTATTAAAGGTCCGAAGTGGGCGGAGCTTACGCAAGCGAGAGTTTCCGTTTTCGGCCGTATTTTCAATCCTCTAGAAAAATTATAAATATTGGTCCTAGAGTTCCGAGAGGTAGGACTTTTTTTTAGGAAATTTCTTCTTCTTTTTGGATCTTTTTTCAAATTTCAAAAAAACTTTTTGATATATTCGCAAAAAACCAAACCCGTTTTTTTTACTAAATTGTTTATAACTTTTGTAATTTTTGCAAGCGCCACTCAAAATTTTTCAAAAAGTTTCTAGATGCGATGACGAATCGAATGACACCTCGATCATAATTTTCCGAGGCGAATAAAAAATTTTGAGCTAAAAGGCACATGTTGACTAGAGTAATAGTATGATCCGTTTTTGCTGTGGAATGTTTTATCAGTTATTGCCCATCTTTCGATAACTCTCGAATCCCCACTCGATGAACCTGTTAACTTGATTTTAACGCCGAAATGGAACAACGACGATCTCTAGCAAATCTCTCGACGGAGCCAATCTGCGCATATGACACAAACGCTCGAAAAAATAAATTGAAGGCGAGTTTATGGAGTACCTTCCTCGAAGGAAAACTATAACGTGTACGATAACCGTAACCGCTATTAGATCCTGGGGGAACTGACAGACCTGGAGCGGTCGTCGTTTCGGAGAATCGCCGCAGCGAAAACAAGAGATAACTAAGGTGCTGCGCCAATGGACGGGATATCTGACAATTGTGGAAATAATAGACGGAGGAAAGCGAGGTTATAAAACCCGAAGACGCTGCTCTGATACCATCGATGAGGTGACTTTGGGAGCGAAGTGGATTTTACGGGGTTGGTGCACTATTTTGGAAGTTCTTGGTTGTTATTGGTGGAGAAGGAGGAATAAATACGAAGTTTGCAGAAGATCGTCGGATTGATACATCCCAAACCGTCAAGTTGCGGTCAAAGAAATTGCAAAGGACGGTGATATAATGTATTGAGATGCTGTACCCGTGATAGAATACCAAGTCATTGCGGTAAAGGTTTCAGTGATGGAATTGCAATAATATATCCTCCAAATATATTGTATAAACAACATACTCGACGAATAAAAAGAGATTTGGAATAACGTGTGGAATGATACAATACGGATGATATAGCCAGAACGACAGATTTATCCACTGGACTTCATCTATGATAGTGTGCTCACAGATTATTGGAAGTGTTCGATAGAACTATGATCCTCATCAGCAGAATTACTTGCTTAGGCCAGTAGGTATAGACAATCAATTAACATTAATTCCAAAACTTTTTAAACTTCAATGGTATGTTAGTGCATCAATGAAAACAAACTATAAAATTTTGCAGGGGTCTGCGATTAACGAAATATTGTTTTAATTGCAAAACACGTTTTCATGCTTTATTATTGCACGGAGAATTAAAAAAGTTCTGCAAACTAGGCATACCTATAGTAATGGAGTTTTACAACATGCATCACTTTTGCAACCTTGTAGAAGTTACGGTACCTTGTTTTTTGTCATTTGTTTGAGTTTTTCAATGTTATTTGTTTGAAAAAATTACAAAAGTTCTGCAAATTGAATAAGTGAACGGGAAAAAAGTTTAAAATATCCACGTACATTTGCAACCATTTCAGAAAAATGCAT
The DNA here is from genome assembly GCA_018342105.1 of Gonioctena quinquepunctata. Classification (NCBI taxonomy): domain Eukaryota; kingdom Metazoa; phylum Arthropoda; class Insecta; order Coleoptera; family Chrysomelidae; genus Gonioctena; species Gonioctena quinquepunctata. Next base: position 265,731 of record JAFIRS010000444.1, read on the forward strand.
CATTTATTTATTAAACTTTTTTATCGACGCTCCCATTTTCAATACACACAAGCATTGAAATAACCACAAAAGTTCTTTATTGTGGTTGCAAATAAGGACGCATAATCGAAAGAAAATATGTGTATTAGCGGAGAAATTAAGTGATTTTGGGATGGTTGGTTGGTTGAAAGCTGACGAGCCAGAGACAGGGTTGGCACTTAGCTTCCCTTGACACTGCGACCAGCTGGGGTCTATTGTATCACTCTGTCGTCAGTGGTTCCTCATTCAAACAGGTTTGTGCCTTTAATTAGGTTAAGAAGCCTGTTGATAAGGTTCTTCGGGCTGTTTCCGGGCTGATCTCTACAAAGGTTCTGTGTCGCCTACTACTTAGGGCGTCACAGTCGAAGATAATATGAGAGGCTGTTTCCTCCTCTTCATCACATAGCCTACACTCCACGATTTCCCTGCGTACTCCCATGGTGTTTAGGTGTTTTCTTAGGCCGCAGTGTCCAGTCAACAGACCTATTATTATACGAGCCTTCGTTCTGTTCAGGTTCAGAAGGTCAGCCGTCAGGGTCCGGTTTGGATGCCCTACCATGACTTTGCTGTGTATTTGCCCGACAGTTTGATCCCAATATTGTGATTTTGGGATAATTTCCCTATCTAAAAACTCTGCTTCGATAAGTAATTGCGTTCACCAAATGTTTTTATGTTTTCAGGAAAAATAATGACTTATTGAGTAACTGAATTTGTATATCTGACTAATAAGTTGAGTGAACAGGAAGATGGCGTATTGAGAACACCCTCTATGTTTTCACAAAAAAATAAGCTGCTTCTTTTAGTTTTTTTTTTGTTGTTTCATTTTGATCTTGACTTAAGTTTCAATATTGTAGAGTTTCTCAATAAATAATACAGAACTCAACCAGAATATGTTGTATTTGCTTGTGACAATTATAACATCTGTCAAAATCCAAATATATAACAAAAGCCGATATAATCTTTCCCTTCCTACTTTCCTTTTAGAAACCCACAACACAATCATTAAACTTTTTCGGGAACTTGACAACCCGATTTGTAAACTTCGTCTGGAGCTGTAAATTAATTTTTCTCTCTCACATCTGAGTAAAATGCCACATCTGACACCATGTAAAGTTTCTCAATAAATAATACAGAACTCAACCAGAATATGTTGTTATTACTTGTGACAATTCTAACATCTTTCAAAATCCAAATATATAACAAAAGCCGATATCATACTAACTCTTCAAATATGGGTATTCACTTCAATTCAGAGGAAGTCGTTGGCAATCTTGCCATAAACAATGTTTATATTCAACTAGTACAAAACCCAATTATATATTTGAGCATTGATCATATTTGAAATAAGGACGAAGTGACCTGAACTATAAATTATAGTTGAAAATGTTCATAAATTTGCTGTGATTGCATTGAAGGTATATTTTTTCATTATTATCGTATTAAATCGAAATATTAAAAGAATGAGGTATTGAAGATATTGAACCAGGAACATCGACGGGCGCATCAGAGAATATTCTAAATGATAGTAAATATTTGGCAAAATGTTTTAAATTGTGCAGTCTTTTATACATTCCGTATTTTGTATCGAACTTTCGCCCAATTTCATTATTATCAACATTATCCAAAATAATAGAAAAACTAGTCAAAAGAAGAATGATGGTACATCTTACCAGAAATGACATATTAAGCCATGCCCAATTTGGATTTCAAAACTCGAAAAGCACAAATGATGCTTTTTTCTCGTTGCTAGAAAATACATATGTTACTTTGAATAATGGAGAAACCGTAGCGGCGGTATTTTGCGACTTCTCCAAGGCGTTTGATTGTGTCAGCCATGAGATATTACTGCAAAAACTACAATTTCACGGTTTCCGAAATTCCTCATTAGACTGGTTCCGCACGTACTTGTCAGAAAGGAGTCAAGTAGTAAAAATACAGGAAAACTACTCTAACAGTGGCAAAGTCGCAATGGGCGTTCCACAAGGGTCGGTTCTAGGTCCTATTCTATTTTTATTGTATCTAAATGACCTAGCCACCATTCGCATCCAAGGAAAATTCACTTTCTTTGCGGATGACACCACCATTCTATGGCATAGCAAAGACATAAATCACTTGAAAGAATCAATTGCTCTCGATCTAGAAAAAATTAAGCAATGGTGTGACTCCAATCGACTCTGTTTCAATTTAAAAAAAAAAATCTAGTCACCTTTAAGTTTGACTTTGATAATTTGTACTTAGATAACCAGATAATAACAAATAAGCCACAAACTAAGTTTCTAGGTCTAATTATAGACAACAAGCTAAAATTTGATGAGCATGTAACGACCTTGAGCAAGAAGTTAGCCTCTAGCTGCTTTGCAATGAAAATTGTTTCAAGAGAATTAAACGTAGCCTCGGCTAGGATGGTCTACTTTTCCCTAGTTGAGTCACATTTGAGGTATGGCATTGCCTTCTGGGGTTTATGCAATAACCAGCTGTTTCAATGTGTTTTTATTCTACAAAAAAGAGCAATCCGATACCTGTGTAAAGCTCAATATCACGATCACTGCAAACCACTTTTTATTAGCCAACAAATATGATCACTCGTTTGTTTATTTATTTTGGAAACTGTATGCCTCATCCACACAAAATATGGTTCAACACCTACTGAAACACGAAAACATAAAACAAGAAATGAAGGTTGTGTTCCCTTACCCTTACCTAAATCCAGTCTGACAAAAAACTCCATCATGTATGAAAGCAAAAAAATATATAATCATCTGCCAGCCAGTTATAGAAACATAACTTCTCTGAAGAACTTTCGAAAGACTGTAAAAAAGGCTCTATTGCAGAAAGCTTATTATAACCTGCAGGAATATTATGATGATATACTATAGTTCCTTATGGGAATTGATTTGATACTGGATATTTATATTATTGAATTTTTTATTTTTTATCTCATATGTTTTGATTTATTATGCAAGACTACTGTTAAATCTTAAGGGTGGTAATTGTTAGTTAGTTAGTTACCCTTTTGTTAATGATATCTTATTTTATAATGTGTTTGTTTATAATGTGTTGTTTCAATAGTCCTTCTTTTTTAAAGTAGATTGACAATATGTTTTTTATTTATATATGTAATATTTATCTTTTATGTTCGTACATTTTATCCACTTGACATTCATTTATTTTATTGTATTTTTTATCTTATATGTTTTGATTTATTATAAAAGACTACTGTTAAATCTTAAGGGTGGTAATTGTTAGTTACCCTTTTGTTAATGACATCGTATTTTATAATGTGTTGTTTCAATAGTCCTTCTTTTTTAAAGAAGATTGACAATATGTTTTTTATTCATATATGTAATATTTATCTTTTATGTTGTACATTTTATCCATTTGACATTCACGTATCTAATTATCTATACATGTCTTATTTTTTTTCTATTTTCATGCTTTGTCAATAAGAATCAACTCTTCAGACAATAAAGTATATATTGATTGATTGATTGATTATGTCGTACCACTATTGGCATCTCAAAAACGGTAAATGATACGTTGGTTGAATTAGAGGAAAGTTGCCTATTTTAGTGAACAATCAAACAATGTTTCCAAATCGAAAAAATCACGAACCGTTTTCAAAATATACGGGGAAAACCGAAATGGCCCGTTTTCTTTTCTTTGCGCTGGCGCCTCTATTTTTGGGATTATGGAAATGTGTTGAGGAACTTTCTTCTCTGTTTCGGATTTGCTTTGATGTGTTGTGTTCTGATTTTCAATACGACGTTTCGTTCTTCGAGTATGGACCTGTATTTTTATTAATGAATTTAAGTATTCTTATCTTACCGAGTTCAGATATGTATCTTACCTGGTTCTTTTCTACATTTCTTTCCATAAATTCCATCACCAAGGTCCGAACAATGAAAGTCCCCCCCTCCGGGATACGGTCCTGATTTTATTTTTCTTCATATTTGAAAGGGTATTTGACTTAAGTTGCGAGGAGAACATCTGAAATGAATCTACCTTGAATGAATACTGAAACTTGAAACCAAATCGAGATCAAATCCAATGTGATGAAAAGGAAAAAGCAGAGGAATGACAAGGAGCAACGATTGATACATTTACTTTATACATTTTTTATGTCAAAGAGACGAAAAATATTTGTCTTGTGTGTCCATTCTCAGGCAATAAGCAATTCTTTTGTGTCTTTGAGTCTTATACGTATTCCCAAACAAACCTATTTCAAATGAAAACGGAAAATTTCAAACTTCATGGGGATTAGTTACAAGTTGAACCAAAAACTATGGAGTTTTCTAATGATGGGAAAGTGGATGTGTTGTTCGTGTATTCGAAGTGTTTGAGAAATATCACCAGATCTCTGGCTATGTATCAAGAAATGTATACCGAATCGTCAGCCCATCACCCAGAATTTGTATGGTACATTTGTGAAATCTATGAATAAAAATTGCCCCATTACTGGAAATGGGGGAAATAATGGAATCGACGTTTTAGCTAAATTTTTTTTGAAGTTTCATGTTATACATAGTAAAATGATCAATTGAATCAGGATTCATGGAATACAAGAAAAACAGAGTGAGGATTTGAAATAGCGAGAAAAAGTGGTATATCGCGTTCTTCAACAAGGTTTTTTGTAAGAAACATAAATTCAAGCCCTACAGAGTGAGAAAAGTACATCATTTGCGTTTAACAGACTACATACAATAAAAGGGCAGAATTTTGCACATGGCTACTGAGACATTTTCGGCGATGGTGAAATTTGTAGAAAAATGTTATAGTGCGACGAAAGTCGGTTTACAAATAACGGATGGTTCAACAGGAATATTTATTATCACTGGCGTCAGGAGAATGTTAACTGACATAGAGCCACTAATTTTCAAGAGAGGTTCGACATTAATGTCTGGGTTGGTGTTTTGGATACCAAAATCATTGATCCCTACTTTTTAGATACTCCATTGATGGAGGAGTTGTATCTTGAATTCCTATCGGAGATTCTGGGCGATTTTTTTGGAAGATTTGCCTCTGAATGTCCTGAGGAATTATGAATATTTCCAACATGACGGAGCACCACCGCGTTGCACTCGAATTTGTAAAACATTTCTCGATAGGAGCATGCCAGGAAGGTGGATTAAATGGCCACCGCGTTCACCCGACCTCACTCTTCTTGATTATTTGATATGGGGTTTCATCGAAGATAAAGTACTCAGCTCAACTTTTGACAATTTGGATGAGTTGAAAGCTTCAATAAGACGAGCATGCATAGCTATAACTCCCCGAATGCTTCAAAATTGCCACAAACATACCATTTTTAGAGCGAAAATGTGTTTAATTAATGGTCAGCGTCAATTTGAACATCTTATTAAACGTCGGTAGCGATTACTAAAAAAATGTGTACTTGAGATATCAATTGGTTTTCTTTGTTATTTTTATAGTTTTTTATCAAAATTTTAAATACTTTCAAGTTTAATGTGTAATTAAAAGTGGAATATCGCCTTCTGCCTGCGAAGACAAGAGCAAAATAAGTAAAAAATAAATTTTGGAATTTTCATTGTTCGGACCTTGATGATGGAAATCATGGGTAGTAATGTTGAAACAAAAACCGGGTAAGATACTTATCTGAACTCGGTAAGATAAGAACTAGTTAAATTCTGGAAAAAAGTACAGGTCCGTATTCGAAAAAATTGAGTTGAGGGTGGCCCCCGAAGAACGAAATGTCGTATTGAAAATCAAAGCACAACATATCGAAGAAAATTTGAAATAGAGAAGAAAGTCTCCTGAACACATTTCCATATTGCTAAATATAGAGGCGCCAGCGCAAAGAAAAAAAATGGGTCATTTCGGTGTTCCCCGTATATTTTGAAAACGGTTCGTGATATTTTCGATTTGGAAACATCGTTTCATTGTTCACTAAAATAGGAAAATTTTGTCTAATTTAACAAACTTCGTAACATTTACCGTTTTCGAGATGCCAATACTGGTACCACATAAAAAATATTGACTGAATATATATATATATATATATATATATGTATATATATATATATATATGTATATATATATATATATATATATATAATATATATATATATATATATAAGTGTGTGGGAAGTATTTGCTGACTAGTTAGGTACAAAACTAGGGACCTTGGGGTGGGCAGCAATGAAAAAGTAAACTCTTTAAGGTTTATCCAAGCTTTCGGAAATGTTTATTTCCATCATCAGGGAGACTACAATGGATGAAAAAACCAATAGTAAATTCAAGTGAGAAACAATATGCTACTTACAACTTTGTTGAGGTTGGTTTCAATGATGTTAAAAATATTCATCTAACATAGTGATACAAAAGGAAAAAAAACGTAGATCGAAGAATAAAACTAAGTTCAAAGTTACTACAACCACATTAGCGTTGTTTAAAATTATATAAATATAACTGTGTACTCTATGTGGAGTGACAAGTGAAACTGACAGGTTAGGAATTAATCTCGCAATTATATTTAAGCCAACGACACCTGACGGGTGTCACTTGGAAATAGTTACATTGTTACCAACTGTTAGATTAGTACTAACTGATGTTACCAGGTGGCAGTAATGTTAAAAAGAACTATTATTTTATATCACATTGTTGTCAATTTTGATTGATATCTAAGGACAATAAATAAAAGATTTCGCTCGAATGGTTAATGTTTTCTTTCATATTATATATATATATATATATATATAAAAAAATCATTGTTGTCAATTTTGATTGATATCTAAAGACAATAAATAAGAGTAGATCTCACTCAAGTGGTTAATTTCTGTTTTTTTATTTATACAATTCTTTTCTTGGGAAATGAAAGCCATTTCTAAGAATGTTCTCTTAGATGTATGTGACCCTTTCGCTAGCATTTTCACTGAATCGTAATTCATCTGGTGGTCAAATGTATTCACATGTTCTGTCAAAGCACATCTTTCAGGATGAATCGGCAGTCACTTTTATGAGAAATTATTCTGTTCGATAATGATCTTTGCGTTTAACCAATATATTGTTTATTACAACCATGACAAGGAATACTATAAATCACATTTGACATTGAAAGTAATCTCATTTTTGCAGTGAATGACGAGTATATAATGCCAAACCTCGAAGTTTTGGTAGGTAATACATATTTTTTATAATTTTTTTTCTGGCCTATTAAGGACTCATTGCAAAAATTTCAAAGGAAAACTATTTTTATTTTTTGTTGACCGTTTTATAAACTCGTACGTAATTTGCAAAAACTGCGGCTCTATTGGTCGGCTATGAAACTCTTGAAGCAGCCACGCTATGTTTCTACCAGGGTATTATTCAGTTTATGCACAGATCTCGTTATTGTTATCGGAGTTTCATGATTAGATGGTGTTGTGTTTTGTAATTGTGCACTCTTTGATATATACGCTTTTTATTTTTTATACCCCTGTGGCTGATAGTAATAGTTTGATTTATTTTGTTTGTGGATACCTCCATAATGAGAAGCATTTCTATGAAATCTACCGAAAATGAATGAAAACAATACTTTCCATTTCTGAAAATCAAAATCAGTGGATCAGTGGGTGCTGCTAATTACGTTTACATAACTATTATTCGAATTAGACAAAAAAAACGCCCTGTCTTGTCGAGAGAAACGGGTTTTTTATCTTGGAGTACATTTCCTCTTGGTTGAGACGATACAAAACAAAAGAAGGCATTTTCTTGTCTTGTTTACGACATTTCATCTAAATGTTGGTTTTTCTCAATTTTCCCTGCATTGGCACTTTCTATATGATGAATCACGATGATTTCAAATGAAAAACTGGAAATCAAACCCCTCTTTCGCTACAACACCCTTTCCGATAATTTCTTCGCATCTTCCTCTTCTTCCATTCTCCGCACGCAGACTCAGTGGAAAACAACGTCTCTTCAGTCTGCTCCACAGTCACCTTCTTAGGTCTCCCAGGGTCTCTCTGATGGACTTCCGGCGGATGTTAGGGAAGTCGCTCATGTGTCCTTTCCGCGATGTCTGAGAACTGATCGTATCGTTGGTTAATCCGACGCTGGATGGAATTGGGGACGAAGGGGTGGGTTGACCGTGATGTGCGTAAGGGAAAAAGTCAATTGTATTATTAATGGATGTCGTTCGTACGGATATGATGAACACGAGTGAAAGAATGTGCATTAGATGGTATGACAGTATTTGTTGATTTGTTTTCTGCTAGAGTGAACGTTAGCTATAGGGAGTTTGGAGGGTATTGTGTCATTCGTATAGTGTTTCAGATGCATTATAATTTATGTCAATTCAGTTGATTTATGCTATTATTAAATTTTTGCAACTCATTCGTGATAGCAGGATGGGCCGTGACGCGAAATTTTTTATCTCCATATATCAGGCCACCTGTTTCACTTGGTGGGCCAAGATAGATTTCCAAGTTGTATATAGTTTCTGGCGTCATTCCTTCTATTTAGACTCTGTGGTCTATTCTCAATTTCAATTTATTAGATATATTGAATTATTTTTTCGCCTTTAGCGTGAAGTATGAAAATGCAAAGTATACATGGAATATTCTTTTCACTCCATTTTGATCAATGAAAAAAATAACATCGAGAAAACCAATGTAATTTACATAAAAAACTTCAACCGCTTGGTGGCACGTGTAAAATTGACTGAAAAATGCTCAAACTTGGAATATATTTCTTTCTATAATATGAACATATTTCTCGAAAACTATCATTAAAAGTTTACTCTCACATGTTATATAAATGTCAATTTGACTACAGAACGTGAAAGTCTTTTAAATCCACTTACAAATATCGATGAAGGGCACCGATAGCTGGTCAGGTTCAGTCTTATCGATATCGTCGGGCGTGGTTAGTACTCGAATGGGTGACCACCGGACAAGGAAGTTCCACGTTAATTGTCCTAACAACTGTAGCGTAGTAGCATATTCGCAGCTGCAGGCGTCTTATCAATGAGCACGAGATAAGACGATAGATATGCCGTCCTTCGGAGGGGACGTTAAGATGTCGGTCCCGAGTTCATGGATGTTGAGCTCGTTAAAAAAGCCTACCTCTGAAACAACAGAGGATTCGGCAAAAATTTCTGGTTGGGAGGAGTGTGCTCACCGGCGTCGGTGTTTTTAGCCTTGGTAGCAGAAATAGGCCGACGTTAAATAAAGCAGGAAAAAAAATATATCAATGGAATTATAGATTCACCAGTTTATTTTTATTATAAAAAAAACATACATTCTACCAATCAATCAGTAATAATCAATATGACTCCCCTTCTTCATTAACAAGCCTTCATCTGGTGCCTTTTGTAAGAATTCCGAAATTATAACTGTCACATCTATAATTTTTGCATTTAATATATACATATAAATATATATATATATATATATATATATATATATATATATATATATATATATATATATATATATTATAGTGACCGGCAGAAAGTGCTCATCATATGGGAAATTCTTTTATCAATTCATTTTGAGAAATATCGATACGTGCAATCGCTTCTGCATCAGAAGAAACCCCAGAAGACGTTTTTTCGTGTTTGGCAGGAAATTTAAAAAAATAAAAAAATTATGATTGCTATCGTTTCGGACGTCCATCGTCTTAATGTATTTAAAAGGTTTTCACGACGTTTCGAATGCTTGTATCTGCAATCGTCTTCAGGTGAATACTGACAAGTTTAGGTGCTACTCACCAATTTATATGACTGTCGGCGCAATGATGCGTGCAATTCCGCCATGTGCAGCGGTGCGTGTAATTTCGCGCCTCTGCAGCCCGCCATAAAGAGCAATCAGGGGTTTCCATACGTTCTTGATCTCAACGCTTGGTTGACTAAAGGCGTTATTGGCTTCGATGTAGGCGGCCTCTTTGAACTTTCGTTTGAACCAATGCTCCTCTCTATGTAGAACACTTGCGTCGTCCCATAGAACTCGATGGTGCTCAGTCCAGGCGTGGTCAGCGATTCCCGATTTTGATGTTTCTCCACGTTGAGTCCATTTCTTGTGCTCATCCAATCTTACCGATAACGGTCTCTTTGTCTCTCCAATGTAGGAATCTCCGCATTCACATGGAACTTCATAAATGCAATTCTTACTGATTTCATTTTTGTTGTCAGGTTTGGTCTTGGTCAGGAAACTCCGTGAAGTACTGCCGGATTGGAAGCAGCTCTTGATGTTGAACTTGTTTCCGACTCTTCTGATCTTCTCGGACACACCTTCAGATGTTTTTGTTCTCCGGAGTTGTTTCAATACTTCTTCTAGGAGTTTCTTGGGATATCCATTCCGGTGGAGGTCCTCTCTGATGTGGTTTAATTCGGCATCTAGTGACTCCACGTCGATGCATATGTGCGTTGCTCTCTCTACCAATGTTCTCACGATCACTCTCTTCGTCGAATTCGGATGGTTGGAGCTGTAGCTGAGATACTGCCCCGTATGTGTCTTCTTTCTGTAGACGGTGGTGCGGATTTCATTGCCTATTCTCTCAACGTTCACAACGAGGAAGGGTAAGGCACTGTTGGTTTCCATTTCCATCGTGAATTTGATCGAATCCCTGATTCGGTTAATTCTTGAGAAGAAATCCTGGAGATGTTTGTCTCCGTAATTCCATATAATGAAGGTGTCATCCACGTACCTCAACATCATCCCAGACGGTTTCCAGGTAAAGTCACCTATTCCCGGGGAACGAGCACAACGCATCATGGAGCAGGCCAGTCACGCACTAATCAGGTCGCAGATCAACTATCACCGTTGGAAGAAAGAGATGCTGCTACAGGATGCCACTGCTAGATTCCAAGAAATCAGAGAGTACACCTTAGAGGAGGACAATCAACCCATATTTGCCAAGATTGAAAATAGATGCGCGAGAATCCGCCAGGAAAAAGAGAGGAGGCATCAGGAGAAATGGAATCGAATAGCAGGGAGAACACGGTCTCCCCAAACCAGCAAAGGGTGGCGTTTCTTTCATCAGCTGGATGAATCCTTTTGTAGAATTTTTAGGGCCCTCTGTTCCCCTGCAGTGATGTTACTCCGGGGATTCCTCTCCTTCTCGAGTGTCTCTCTCACTTTCCATCTGAACTCTTCTGCCTGGATGGGATTCATCCTGCTGCTGATTGACTCTACAGAGCTTACAATGTCCAGGATAGGTATTGTTTTAGGTGCAACTGCAAAGTTCAATCCCTTTTCTAGCAGGGACTTCTCTACTCCTGTGAGTGGTTTAGTTGAGATATTAATAATGGTTTTCTTACCTTTGCTTTGCTGCTGGTTTGTGGAGACCGTGTTCTCCCTGCTATTCGATTCAATTTTTTTCTGATGCCTCCTCTCTTGTTCCTGGCGGATTCTCGCGCATCTATTTTCAATCTTGACAAATATGGGTTGATTGTCCTCCTCTAAGGTGTACTCTCTGATTTCTTGGAATCTAGCAGTGGCATCCTGTAGCAGCATCTCTTTCTTCCAACGGTGATAAATGATCTGCGACCTGATTAGTGCGTGACTGGCCCGCTCCTTGATGCGGTTATCATGGACACCACAACATATGATGACAAGATAGAGTCGTTACTCCACACAGGGGACTATAAACTCTTGAAGAAGGATCCGACACCCACTATAGAAAGGAAGATCTACAACACTCTGAGGAAATTCAAACACTTCATTCCAGACAACGAACGATCGCATCTAACGCCACACTACAGCAAACCACCGCATCTCTACGGGCTTCCGAAAATCCACAAACCAGACATGCCACTGAGACCGATCACCAGCTCACGAAACTCACCAATCTACAAGTTATCGAAATACCTCCTACCGATACTACAACCCTTACAAGTTCATACGTCAAGAATTCCAAGCACTTCGTTGACACCATCACAGATGTTGAGCTTGGACCAGAAGATCGTTTCATCAGCTTCGACGTGGAGAGCCTTTACACAAATGAGGAATCTCTCAGTATTATCAAAAGGAATCTCGAAGAGGATGACCAGCTGCACGAGAGGACTGACCTACCTACCCACGCAATATTGGAATTACTGCAGTGCTGCCTACAGAACTCATACTTCCAGGAAAAGAACCGATTCTTCTCTCAAGTCGACGGACTCCCGATGGGATCTACCCTTTCTCCAATCATCGCCAACATATACATGGAGTGGTTCGAGGAATTGGCTGTACGTGAGGCAGAATACAAACCAAAGCTGTGTTTGAGGTACGTGGATGACACCTTCATTATATGGAATCACGGAGACAAACATCTCCAGGATTTCTTCTCAAGAATTAACAGAATCAGGGATTCGATCAAATTCACGATGGAAATGGAAACCAACAGTGCCTTACCCTTCCTCGATGTGAACGTTGAGAGAATAGGCAATGAAATCCGCACCTCCGTCTACAGAAAGAAGACACATACGGGGCAGTACCTCAGCTACAGCTCCAACCATCCGAATTCGACGAAGAGAGGGATCGTGAGAACATTGGTAGAGAGAGCAACGCACATATGCAACGACGTGGAGTCACTAGATGCCGAATTAAACCACATCCGAGAGGACCTCCACCGGAATGGATATCCCAAGAAACTCCTAGAAGAAGTATTGAAACAACTCCGGAGAACGAAAACATCTGAAGAGCAGTGATCTGCCTTCCGTACATCAGAGGTGTCTCCGAGAAGATCAGAAGGATCGGAAACAAGTTCAACATCAAGAGCTGCTTCCAATCCGGCAGTACTTTACGGAGTTTCCTGACCAAGACCAAACCTGACAACAAAAATGAAATCAGTAAGAATTGCATTTATGAAGTTCCATGTGAATGCGGAGATTCCTACATTGGAGAGACAAAGAGACCGTTATCGGTAAGATTGGATGAGCACAAGAAATGGACTCAACGTGGAGAAACATCAAAATCGGGAATCGCTGACCACGCCTGGACTGAGCACCATCGAGTTCTATGGGACGACGCAAGTGTTCTACATAGAGAGGAGCATTGGTTCAAACGAAAGTTCAAAGAGGCCGCCTACATCGAAGCCAATAACGCCTTTAGTCAACCAAGCGTTGAGATCAAGAACGTATAGAAACCCCTGATTGCTCTTTCTGGCGGGCTGTAGAGGCGCGAAACTTCACGCACCACCACACTGCGCGAAATTACACGCACCGCTGCACATGGCGGAATTGCACGCATCATTGCGCCGACAGTCATATAAATTGGTAAGTAGCACCTAAACTTGTCAGTATTCACCTGAAGACGATTGCAGATACAAGCATTCGAAACGTCGTGAAAACCTTTTAAATACATTATTAAGACGATTGACGTCCGAAACGATAGTAATCAAGTTACCACATCGTCTACAACCTTCAAACAAAAAAATTATGTCTCAAAACACACTTATTCGAAAAATATTATTTGGAAAAGTTCAATACATGTAGTTTTTCGGGATTTCATTTCTCAGGACACATTTCGCAGCATTTGTGGTGTAATGTTATTAATACATTGTAGTATTACTTCTTCTAAATGGTCGCTATTATGAAATGGCCGATGTTTATAAACCTTACTTTTGAAGTACCCCCATAAGAAGAAATACATGGGCGTCAAATCTGGGGATCTTGCAGGTCACGGGTTTTCTGAATATCGTCCTAACCACTTATGAGGAAAGTGTTCGTTAAGCCACGCTCTGACTTCAAGGTTACTATGTATTGATGCTCCGTCTTGTTGGAAAAAAATATCATTTCTTCTTTCCAGCGGCAATCGATGTAAGAAATCAAAAAACTCGTTATTTAAAAATTCTGAATAATTTCGTGAATTAAAGTTGACCCTAAAAAAGTAAGGCCCAACGATGTGCGTATCTAATATGCCGCACCAAACATTACCTCTGGAGGAACATTGACTTTTTGCCTCTATCGTCCAATTTGGGTTCTCATCAGCCCGCCATCTACAGTTCTGGGAACTAACAGCAACGTTTGATGTAAAAGTCGCCTCATCAGTAAATAAAACTTTTGTAGGGAAATTTTGGCATTCTTCAATCATGCCTTGGAACCAAAATGGAAAATCTAAACTGGCATCGAAATCTCTAACGAGTAATATGTAGATGAATTTTGGTTAGTATGCACGAAATTTATTATTCTTTAAAATTCTTCTAATGGATTTATCAGATAAACCAGTTTGTTCCTGCCTCTCCGATAGTGCCATCTGTGGATTTTCTGTTACCGATAACAAAACATTAAAGGTATCTTTCATTAGTGACGGGCTTACTATGTGGAATTTTGTAATGATTTTCTACACTGCCTGTAGCTTTAAATTTGTTTAAAATACGCAACACAGTAAATACATGGATATTCTTATTTGGATATGTAGCATTGAATATATCTGCTGCTTCTCTGGAACTATGAAAACTCTCGCCACATATTAAGACTAGCTCAATTTTTTCTTGCAAACTCAGCTTTTCTTGGGCATCTCTAATTTTTGTTAATGCAGAACAAAATGTAAAATCACTTTTACAATGAAAAAAACTATACAAGAAAGACGATAAAAATACCTGGATAAATACTAACACTACTAAATAGTTTGACAACTGTTAATAACATATTAGCATTATTAGTCAATTGTTTATGGCCACTTCGATCAAGATGAAATCTGCGATGCACGCAACAATGATAATATTGTAGGTATGTATGATTTCAACAATTTGCCAAAAAACAATTAATTTTTTGTTCGAATAATTTTTTTATCAAAATTGTGTAGATGCAAGAGCATCTATTAATAATAAACAGTATCGGGATTATAATGGCCTGAAGATATTTCAATGAAGCAGCTGAACACATGGCAAATTCACAGATTTCAAATTTTCTCCGAATAAAATAGAAATATCTTGCAAATACTCACGAAATATTATTTGAAATATTACTGTTGGCTTTACTAATGAGTTTATTTGTCAGAAACGATTTTTTCCAAATTGATTTTTTTATGGCAAAAAATTTATTAATTTTTTTTTAACTCAGATTTTTTTCAAAACATGAACATAGCTATAAAATGTGATTCTGAACAACTTTTCCGAATAACATTTCTCGGTATTTTTTCGAATAAGTGTGTTTTAAAACATAATTTTTTAAATTTCCCGCCATACACGAATAGACGAAAGGCACTGAACAACGCCTCCTGGGGTTTCTTTTGATGCAGAAGCGATTGCACGTATCGATATTTGTCAAAATTTATTAATAAAAGAATTTCCCCGTCCGCGTTCTTGGTCCTCAGAAGGTTCGATTTCTCGACGTTTCGGCAAATTCACATTTGCCATATTCAGGTGATATCTAATTCATTCGATTGTTTCGAACTCGACTGATGTTTTCGTCACAGATTATAGCTAAAGAATCAGTTCGCTCACTTGGCGTCGGCACTTTGATCTTTATGTTCCCGTTTGTACACTGCGCAACTCTGATTTGTATCCCTCGCGCATCCCGCGTGTTACTGTGTTACTAATACGGACATGTTTCGTATACTTCGAAGAGCGATAATCGCGTACAGTCTTCTGCGCATCCTGAATTCTTTCCCTGGAGTGGATGTTACCTTGGAACATGCATTTGTGCCAAGTGAGCGAACTGCTTCTTCAGCTATAAACTGTGTTTTCGTGTTGTGCTCCTCGCTCCTCAATTTGTAAAGGTGGTTAGTCGATTGCGCACGATCGTCACGATCGGTTTACTTCGTTCGCGTCCTGTTGCGTGTAGAGCCGGAAGACGTCGTTGCTGGATGCGTTGTTGCCAGATCGCCTCCGGTGTTGCTCAATTGTGTATCATCGCCACGATCGGTTCCTTCGTTCATGTTCTGCTTTGTATGGGTATGGGACCGGAAGAGCTTGCTGTTGGACGCCAGGATGTTGCTGGGTGAACTCTCTGCTGGAAGCATCGATATTCCATCTCCGTTGATATTTTGTTGTTGATTAACTTGAAGGTGGGTCAAAATAGATCGCCATATGGTTGGTAGTCTTTGACTATCATCCTTTTTGTTGATATTATGTGGTCGTTTTTCGATTACGACGGCTTCTCTCGTTGTTCCTGAGTGGAAATTCTCATCATTTGCCAAGTGTCATCAAAGTTTATGCTGTGTCCTGTTGTTAGTTCATGTTGGAATAATCACATCGTCATTTAGAATTTCCCATCATATTTTATAGAGAGGTAAGGGTTATAACATATTTATGGCTTATTTAAGATAGTTGAGGTTATATCATTGATTTGTTATAATTCAGCCACTTTTACTGGCACACTTTTTTTTTTATTTGGAGCATTCCAAGTAAATTTTTTATCTGTAATGGATATGTTGCAATACCCAATCAGAGCCAATGTGGCAATGTGGTGACATTTTATCCCCCTGGGACAAGAACAAGTGGCAGTGGCTAATCAGCTGTGATCTACAATATAATTTACAAAAAGTGAAAATTAAAAAGTACCTAAAACCAACCTCTACATTATATGTTTTATCTTCCATGCTAACATGTATTTCTCCTCTGATAATCATTAAATCAGTATCAAATTGCATTTTTTGCAATGCTTGGATTTCAATGCATTTTCTTCTCCTTTCATTATTTTATAGTCATTTTCCAGGAACTTGTTAATGCTGGAAAGCTCCAATTTGAAGTCATTCCAAGCTATAATTCGGAAAATAAAACGATATATTCAAGCAAAACATAAAGAATAACAATCAAAACAAAAAATGACATAACCTGAACTCTTTTAAATAAGCCATAAATATGTTATAATCCTTACCTCACTACAAAATATGATGGAAATTCCTAAATTTGGCCTTACTTTAACGAAATATTAGTACCTATATCCACCCTTATTTATAACACAAGCACGAATAAACTGAAAAATAAAAATTTCATTTGACAGGAGGATAGGAAACCAAAATATTAACAACTTTTTCATTCAATATTTTTCGAAATAATGAGAAAAAACCTAACTTTTTGAAATTTCTTCGGAAAAATGTCAAATTTGACACTTGTAGCTGATCGATAGGAAAAAATAGTAAACGTCATTTTACATTAGTTCCAAAGCGAAACCTGTACATAAATTCTAAATTTGCGGAAACTGGATATTCAAAAAACCCATATCTAATATTTATTAATGGCTTTTCCAATCAATGTACATACAGTATTTTCAATTTTACTCGTATTTCACTGAAATGAGCTTTTTTCCATGATACTCTCTTTTTTGTATATTTTGATCTTCAACAACTTCCTGACCATCACGATTCCGGTTATAATCGATTTCAGTTGAAGTTCTACTCTCATCATTTCAATTTATTTTGTTTTGTTTTGTTTTTTCGGTTGTTTTTCTCAATTACCTCATTTCTGCATCTTTTTTGTGTGCCCTCAGTTCTTCGTTCATTGCCCTAGTCACTTCTCCATTCATTCAAATTTTTCAAACAAAATGTTGTGTTAGTAGTTCGTTCTCCCTAGTAACGATCTCAATTTAATTTGTCTTTTAATCTGATCAGTTCAGTTAAAACCATCAGAAATGGTGCTGTGGTTACTCAAATATCTGATAATTTCCTAAACGAATCCAAATGGCGATATGAAATTCAATCTTATCTCAATGAAAGTGACGAATCCTCAAGATTATTGATTTTTGACATGGATCTTCTTGACATGTCTTGATTTGACCAAAGAGTATCAAGGCAAGTTCTGGAAATCAAGATGAGAATCTAGATTCCTGATAACTATTGTATAATGCTCTCATACTCTAGTACTTGAGTGATTTTCTTATAACTACGAAGTTTCAAATCATCCATTTTTATCCAACAGACAATCTCAGGTTTGGTGAATAAAATCGCTACGGACAAAGTTAGTTATTGGTCACATCCGTCTACTATATAGGTATATTTTTTCAATTCCTCTGACTCTTACCCATACCCAAGCCTCATATCTCTTTTGACACCTATCTCGACAACATTTTTCACGCTTCCCCACAGGGACATTTTTATACAGATCTTGACATCTTCCTGCACTCCGCAGGTCCTCCCAGTCCCTAGAGAACACGTCCTTATCAGTCAAAAGAAAATAACGACACTTCATTTATTACCATTTTCAAGATGGCCAAGGCTAAAACAAACGAAAGTAGCCGATGATTAACTATCCGGATTAAATGTTCTTTTATCTGTGATTTATTTGGAGTTCTAGTAGGCCGTGGAGAGTTGTTGTTGTTGATGTAATTGGGTTGGGACGATTTCGGTAAATTGGGGAGCAACGTTTGCCTTAAATTTTGTCAATGAGAGATTTGTGGGGAGATTAGGGAAGGGAATTGTTAACGCAGGATACTGGCCAACATGAAAATGGGTTTATATTAGGATTCAATTTACTTTAGGAATATTCATGAATAGAGTCAGTTGAACAAGGTGTTTCAAGAAAAGTCTAATCACACATCTATGAGGAACGATGGGTTGGTTTGTGAAATGAGTTTCACAATAATTCTACATTTTATATAATGTTCTTCTTCAACTTCGAAATAGAATTAAATTTTACATCCCATAATGATTTCTTAAGAACGAAGACATTTGCTGAATGTCAGTGGAATTGTATTTGTAAGGAAATTACGTTGACTTACTTAGATACATTTTCAAACCCAGCATACATTCCTTAAAAATACAATTTTCCTGATATCGTATATAGCTGGATGGGTGTAAGATTTTGGCATAATTCTATCAAAAAATTCCTTTGATTTGCAAACCTTCGGAAAAATCAGAATCCTTTTCTGATTGCCACTGAATATCAACTAAAATCCTTTTATTTTCGAAATTGTTCAAATTTTCCAAAATAAAATATCTGCAAAAACTCCTATAAAAGACAGAATATGATTTCAAAAACCCTTTCGTTCCTGAACTACCTGAAAAATATGTACATTCAAAAGAGTATTATCTTAATTTTTTTACACAAAAAGTAGAAGTTGAAATTGAAAAAATAAATAGAAAGAAAACCACTATATTTGTTCCAAAGTGGAGCGCTTCTTTCGGCAACTGGGGCAATTAATGACAAAATTCAATTTTTAACCAGTCAGCTCGTTCAACATGGATGAAACTGGGATCCCAACTATTGACAAACCACCCCGAATTTTCGCAAAGAAAAGACAGAAGCAAGTTGAAGTTTATTTTTGATGATGATGACTTTTCACCTGCAAATCTTCTCCCTCCTAACACAAATTCAAACAATAATGCAGTGCTAACGATAGGAACTCCTCAACATAGAACACCATCTCCAAAAAATACAGTGGACCCAACAGAGATTTCTCGAATTCCTCGTCCCAGAACACTACCTTCTGAAATAAACAAACAATTAGTAACAGAAATTTTACAACCGGCAGGCAAATTTTCTTTAGATGATGACTTGCATTTAATTAATGAATAATAGTTTGAAAACTAAAGAACACGCTTTAATATAAAACTAAACTAAAAAGTAGAAAATAGTTTTAAATGAGTTTGAAATAAGAATACAGTGATTAACAACAAATGTATTTCATCGTAAAAAAGCGTGCGGTGCTTGATGTCAATTGTTGTTAATATTTCATGGACAGGTATTGGTAAAAGTAGAATCGTTATGAAAATATCTTAAAAAGCACCCCGCGCTTTTTTACGATGAAATAAATTTGTTGTTAATCACTGTATTCTTAATTCAAACTCATTATAGGTAGTGACACCTATAATCTGTGCGGTGAAGCTTAGACCTGTTGTCGTGGAATTTTAATGGCACGATATTCGTGCACATTAATAGGTCGCCAACTATGTCAGCATAGGCCTACCCACGACATCAATAGTCGTACTCCTAGTGCGTGCAACCGCAAAAACAAATTACACGAGAAGGAGAAATTTGTTACGAATCCAAGAGAACCCACCATCCGCCAACACAAAACTCGTCCGCCATCTGGGATTTTTCAATTTTTACAAAAGGATCATAATATTGGACCCAAAAAACCCCCACATACCAATTTTGAATAGAATCGGACCATAATAACAAAACTCGTCTACCATTTTGGAGCCGCCATCTTGAATTTTTCAGTTTTGACAAAAGAATCATAATCTCCGACCACGAAAACCCTCAGATACCAATTTTGAAGCGAATCGGACCATAATCACAAAACTCGTCCGCCATATTGGAGCCGCCATTTTGTTTTTTTTTTCAAACAATTTTTTTTTATGCATTGTCACCGGAAACATGTACACCTGCCAAATTTCAAATCATTCGTACGTCTGGGCAATAAATGCAAGAACTATCCTTCATCCTTCGTTAATGTTTCAGTACAGAATATACTGCCCTTACCAACTAATACCGCAGCAAAAAAATCTGCAAGAAAAAATCGAGAAAAGAAGCATGATGAAATCTTAACATCTACCCCGATTAAGATAATTTCAGAAGAAAATGAGAAGAGATAAAAAACAAAAAGGTGACGCTGTAGGAAATGCAAAGGGTGCAGGTGGGAAGATCAAAGCAGAATTGAAACATAAAGGGAAGCAGAAAAATAATTCAATTTCTGTAACAGTTAGCGATCCAGAAAAAGATTTGTGTTTGGATGTGGTGAGTTTGCCAAAGACAACGAATTATGGTTTCAATGGAGTATTTGTTTGCTATAGGTCCAAGCTTTTATTTTACTTGCTTCCTTCGTATGTCTCTGGCAGGTGTTCATAATTCCGGTGACAATGCAATACGGAATTTTTGTTATTTTGTTAGAGAAAAAACAAAATGTCGGCTCCAAGATGGCGGACGAGTTTTCTGATTATGGTACGATTCGATTCAAAATTTGTATGTGGGGGTTTTCGGGGACGGAAATTGTGAATGTTTTGTCAAAATTTGAAAATTCAAGATGTTGGCTCCAAAATGGCGGAGGTGTTTTGTGATTGGGAAAAGAGACGAAGATTATGAATTTCTTCTGAAAATGTATGGAATTGGAATGACGGCTCATGGAATTTTTGTTAGACAAAAAAACAAAATGGCGCTCCACGATGGCGGACGAGATTTAGGTTTATGATCCGATTCGATTCAAAATTGGTATGTGGGGGGTTTTCAGGGTCGGAGATTATGAATTTTTTTATCAAAATTCACAAATTCAAGATGGCGGACGAGTTTTAAAATCATGGCCCGATTCGATTGAAAATTGGTATGTCGGGGTTTTTTGGGGTCGGAGATTATTAATTTAATTGAAGATTATTGATTTCTGTTAAAATTCATAAATTGAAGATGGCAACTCAAAGATGGCGGATGAGTTAATCTTTAGATGGTCTCCTCATTGAAGGCCACATAATAACGATGCTTTAACAAAAATGCATAGATCAAAGCGTACTTAAGTACTGAAATGCACAAAATGAAATAATTAATGAAAAACCTTTTTAAAGACAAACTTTTATTCAAATGCACTAAAAATGCAATAAAAGCTTGTCTTTAAAAAGTTTTTTTATTAATTATTATATTTACAAGCTTTTATTTAACTTGCTTCGTTCGTATGTCTTTCAGTCATTCTGTCATTCGTTCCGGTACAAAACTTGTAATCCATTTTTGGAGCACTTGCCGATATCCGATTGAGCTGAAATTTGGCAGGTGTTCATAATTCCGGTGGCAAGGCATCATGAAATAAAAAGAAAAGAAAACGCTGTGGGAAATGCAAAGCGTGCAAGTGGGATTATCAAAGCAGAATTGGAACATAAAGGAAAGCAGAAAAAAAATTCGATATCTGTAATAGTTAGCGATCCAGAAAATGATTCGTGTTTGGCATGTGGTGAGTTTGGCAAAGACAACAAATTATGATTTCAATGAGGTATTTGTTTGCTATGGGCCCATGCCGACTGCACTCACCAACAATTTGGGTCTACAGGTTATACATGTGATAAGTGCTTATATTTATAAAACAACCGACAAAATATTATCTTGTGCACCATTACCTACCCGCGGCGTGCAATTCCGCTTTGTTAAACTTTTTTTTATTTCAATTTTTTCTGTTTTTTGTTAAGTTATATGTATACGTTTTATATTGAATGAATCAATATAATAACGTTTCAGTCGCTCAGATTTTTATGTTTGTGACTGTTATCTCAGGTATATTGCTGCTTTCTTAGGTGGGCCCCAATACCCAACCCTCCCCTGAACGAATTCCTCATCGTATACTTTTTATTTTGGTACACTTAACACTGGCATATATCTTTTTCGGGCACTTGATTTGATCGTCTGAAATACAAACATTACGGATTTCCAAGCATACATTATGGTTCAGATTTCAGACGACTGAGACAGACAGGCAGACAAACAACGGGGTGAGATATACAATGGAACACTGTATCACAATACCGTAGCGTTTCGAGTCTGGACGGCAGAACACTGTTACCGTAACATTCGTTCACAATATGAAACTTGCACATCATCATTCCTTCAAATCAAATTTTAATCCATCCTGGTGGCCGAAACCAATTCCATTTAGTATTCTTTGATTATTAATATTGCTAGTCCTGAAATATGCAGCATATATCATTCATTCCTGTCACCGACAAACCGAACAATGTAATACATGTTTGCCATAAAACGATAAATATTCCTAGTCCCATCGTCGTGGAGACCGAGAGACTATGTTGACACAGCCTGCTTTGATTAACCGCCGCCTGATAGAAACGTAAGGGTTAATTCCACTTTCACTTAATTCCAGAAGCGTTTGTGGATATAAAACAATATAAATTCAGTTCCTGTGCTGTCGTCTCAGGACCGGATCAACATAACCCAAGGCCCGAGCGGAGCCTCCCACAGAAGGATGGTGTTTTCTAATATTTTGTAGTCATTTTAGGTGCCTATGATTGATGACAGAAGTTGGTAGAAGCAATGCGGATCAACAAAATCTAACGGATTTTTTGCTGTTTTGCGATGTAGTTACAAAAAAAAAACAATGTGAATAACTATCGAATGTACGGAGCAATTTGTTTTTGAAATATTTTATCTTGGAGGTCCTAGTTTAATCTCGGAGCTCCGACTTTGAAGTTGGACGCCTACCTACCTACCTATCTGATCGCTAGGCCGAATTTCAGCTTTCGTATTTTGCTTTCATATATCTATATGATTGTCGTAACCACCTTACTGAGTATTATTTTGAAATTTGGGATTTTGATTTCATATTCTGATCGTTTCGCAAGATATAATCATGTTCACCTTGACACTTGCAGGGATTCAATACGTGCGTGTTGGAGGAGAACATTTTCCTGGAAGCTTTTATCTCCGACCTGAATGACTGCTGACGAATGTGTTCACTTTAATTTGTTGTTGTAATCACTAAATATGAATTACGTGGAATCACAATCAAATATCGAATCAACCGAGTTATTTTTTTTTTGGTTTGGGTGTTTTGCAATGGAAAGCTATTGATATTTCAAGGATTGCAGAAACGTACATAGGGCATTCAGTAGCTCAACTCATAGGATATTCTGTATATTACCCTGATAACCCTGTATACATCCAGGACCTGGGATTCTGAGATCCACTGCGAAGTGTTTTAGTTTCCTGAGACCTGAGTAGTGCAATGAAGGAGGGTTCACAGTTTCCTTCAATTTTTTTCTTTCTCTCATTCATCCACGTTGAATGAATCACCGTAATGCATCATCATGAATTATAATGAAGATATGGAACTGCATTTGCTAAATGTGGTGAATATGGGAAATATCACAAAACACATCCGCCATCTTGGAGCCGTCATCTTGAATTTTGAATCGTTCCATAATCACAAAACTTCAATTTCGAGAGTCCGACTCTAATCTTGGAGTCCTACTTTGAAATCGGGAGCCCGACTTTAATCTAGGACCCCCAACTTTAACATTGGGAGTCCTACTTTGATCTCCGGGGTCAGACTTCAAAGTCGGGGCCCGACTTCAATCTCAGGGGTACGGCTTTGATTCCGAGGGTTCGACTTTAAGAGTCGGGCGCCAGACTTTAATCTCGGGGGCCCCACTTTAGAGTCAGGAAGTTTTTGAAAATGTAATACTTCTGGAACATACCACTTACAAATCGTAATCCCCAGTCTTTCATTAGTTGTAATTTTCGAAAACTTTAGGTTTCTGTACTCTATCTGCCTATCTGGCTGAATTTGACCTGAGTCTAGTAGCCAGATCTGAAGATCGTCTAGAAATTTGCGAACAGACCTGGAGCAAACCTACTTGGTCACAAATTACGATCGCCAATTAATTGTAATACCATGATTAAATTCTGTTATATTACCTAATTATATCGTAACTCTCGATAGCTCACTGAAAATATATCTGCTATAATTACAGCAAAGAGTAAGTTATCAAGTTTTATTTCAAGTGCAATAATATCAGCTGATGATACCGCAATATTATCAACAAAAGGAGAACCCCAGCTCAAATCCAAGTAGCATAAATATTATACATTATTTGATGAACGGAGAATCTGGGCAGATAATACTAAGTCTATTCAGATTACTTATACATTGAGAAGAGAGACCTATCCTCCAGTGATGTAAAAAAAATACCACAGAGGGACTGTGCAAAATATCGAGGCTTAAATCTACGACGAACTATATCTTCCCAAAGAAAAAAAACTTTGTCCACAATTATGAAAGTACTATAGGCTCTTGGGGCCCAAGTCTCACCTCTCACTAGAAAACAAACTAATTTTTCAAGGTAATATTAAAATCCATTTGAACCTATGATGTAGCTCTTTAGAGAACCGAGGGTGTATCTAACATTGTTATAATTCAAAGGTTTCAATCGAGTACTCACATAACATTAACAAATGCCTATTGGTATGCATCTCACAATAAGTTATATCATTACCTCAGAGTGACAGAAGAATTATAGCAGCAGCCGTTACATGCAGCGCCTTGAACATCACCCTAATTACTTAAGCTACCAATCTATTGTATGATAAATAGTCCAACAAAAAGAAAACCCTATAATTAGAGTGAAGCATAGTGTCCATTTGATAGAAAATATCGAGAGAAAGTCTCGAGATTGCTCTCAGGGTGTTGTCCATTTGACATCACTTACGCTCTCAAGACAGTTGTGTGAGACTCGGCAGTCACTGCAGTCTTGTGACCAGGAAAATTCCGTGTCGACTTGAGAATCAACTCGTGGTCGGTTGTGTGCTTTTTTTTCTTTTTTCCAAATCGGTTCACTTCAAGCACTAGCTTTTCTAATTGTGCATAAAAGAGTTCAAAAAAGTGTTGGGTGAGAACAGGGTATATCGACGAAATTAAATTGGACCTAGTTCAACAGTCGTAAATGAATTGGCAGTTGGAAGATGCTCAACTGAAGTTTCTTGCTGGGAAAAACTTCCATCTACTGTCATTTCTACATTCCATAAAACTCCTGATCCTCATAAAGATGGATTAACTCTTCCAACAATGATAGAAGACTGGAGGCAGTTCAGGAAAGCAGGAATGAGCTGCTTGTCTCCGAAACTGCTGTCAGGCTTTCATCCATATGTGGGTCTGGTCTCGAGACTACTCTCGGGACTGTTTTGTCTCAAGTGGAAACTTAGCCTAAGATTAGTCTAGATACTAGAATAACTTATTCCAATCACCTTAATTATTATAATCCATTTTTAAACTTCGATTCAAGTATTCAATACCATGTCTGTGTGTCAGAGCTATGCCCAGCACACGAAAAGTGCTTCGATCATGAAGCACTCAGCACTCTTGAAAAGTGTGTCGAGCACTAAGAACTTTTATTTATGAAATGTTCGCGATTCCAAGTAATTGGACTTGGCGAGCACTGAGCACTGAGCACTGAGCACTGAGCACTGAGCACTGAGGCTGAGCACTGAGCACTGTGCACTGAGCACTGAGCACTTTTCAAGGCACCTGAGTTTTATCTCGAATATGCATAATATAAGGGCGCGTGCGCGATCAGCAGTTCTTGGAGAGGCCTCGGCCGCGTTTTATGTTTCGACAACATTCAAATATTCATAGGTAGGGGAAGGCTTAGTGCTTAGTAATGGCGAAAAGTGATCCGGAGCACTGCAGCACTTTTCGGGATTACTAAGCACTAAGCCTTTTCGTAAAACGCTCGAAGCACTAAGCACTGGTTCAAAAAAGTGCTTGGGAGCACAGTTCTTACGAGCACAAAAGTGCTCTCACGAGCACTAAGCACAATGCTTTGACGGTACATCATTCGTTTATCCCACTTCATCCTGTTATTCATTTCAACCTCTTATTATGAAAACGTTAACCTGCTTATCTAATCTGTGTCTGTCTCAGATCTTGTTAATTTGGTAGGCTATATTTTTTATCGGTTTTTGTTCTTCTTCTTCTTCCTCGCACAAGGTGGGCAGGTTTCCGAAAAACCCCGTGCACGTAGGCCCATTGTGCGCCCACTTGTGCGCCCACTTGTTCTGAGAAAATCAGCTGGGCATGCCGATTTCTTTGACAAAATTCAGCAACTTCCCCAGCTGAATCACTTTGACGTCCTCTGGGTTCAGAATTATGCTCCCAAGGTTGATCTCACTCTGGTGCACCAAAGCTAGGCACTCAGTTAGGATGTGCGACGATGTCTCGTCATCTTCCAGGCACCATCTACATAGGGGATCATCTGTGATCCTGATGAGCTCCATGTGCCTGTTCAGGTGATTATGTCCCGTTAGGAGCCCACTCACAGTCTTGATGTCCCGTCTGTTAAGAAGTTTACAGGATCTCTTTGAAAAAACACACTTTTCCATGAAGTCCTTAGTGGGCTTTGAAGTGCCTCTGAAGCCTGGAATTAAACCACTTTGATCATGTTTTAAGGAACTACTTTGTAGCAGGCTTGACTACATCTATGAATTGCCAAGTTTGCACTTGATAGGTATTCCAAGATGGATCTAAGTCGAAAGGCGGTCTTTCCGAGATCCTCATCTTGTAATGACCATGATTCTTGATCCTCTTCGAGGACACCTCCAGTCTGCCGTGGGACCCATATGAAGCTGACTTTCTGAGTTGATCTTTCGATAAACTTCTAAATAGTGTTTCTCAAAACCTCGGATTTCAAAACCCGTTTGATAAACAATTAATCTTGCGACTGAACGTCACTAAACTAGCAGCTTTGCTGTCGAGTAGATAGGCAGTATTGGCCTCGACTTTAGTTGTCAGAAATTTTCCTGGACACTGGTGAGTATATCATATACTTCAGCCTGGAACTACTGAGTAGCATATTGCCTAAAGGATCTGGATTCTCTCTTTGTTCCTATCTTCAGGTAACACTGACAGCCGACATTTCCACCCTTTTGTCATCTACCGTACCAGGCTTGAGTTCCCTGTTGGTGTTGGGTTCTGGTCAGGTCATTTTTCCTTCCTATTGCTACTCCTCCTGTGAACGGATGGGGCATATGAGGTCCTTCTTCATAAAATTTTCCCGGACACAGGCGGGATAATACAGCTGTCTCTTTCCCATTATTCAAATTTGAAATGAATTCTTCCTTTGCCTCGTTGCCAAAGCTGGATGTTCCTCCATGGTTTCTTTCCTCTAGTACCTGATCCATCGGCTTGCATTCCCCTTATGGATGGTCTTCAATCCAGAACGGCGGATCTGCTTCTATCCAATGACAAGTGTCAGAGTGTGGTAGTCCTCAGTAGAACTTCTTAGAGCTCTGTATGGCGTGGTCGTCAACTCGATGGCGCACCTATATGGGTTATTCCTAGACAAGCCAGTCGTTGTACTTTATCAAGTTCATATGAACTTGCCCTCTGTAGTACCGGTCCACCAAATGATGGATCCATACGTTAGTATCGGGCGAATGATCGCCGTGTATATCCAGTGTAGGGTTTTGGGTGTCAAGCCCCACGTGTTGCCGAAGGCTCTCCTGCATCCCAGTAGGGCAGGTAGCCTTCTTGGTTCGATTTTCAATCTGTTCGTTCCAGGTCAGCTTGGAGTCTATGATGACTCCAAGGTATTTGGTCGACGCTTTATACGGAAGCTGTCTTCCTGAGATTAGTATCTCTGGAAGAGTTCCTATTTTGCGTTTCTTGGTGAGGAGTACCAAGTCCGCTTTTTCCGGGTTGACTCTCAGCCCCCCGGCAGAACACCACTGTTCTACTCTGCCAAGCTGCTGGCTTTCTCCTAGCAGGTTTACCGGTTGGTCTTGAGCCAACATGACTAAGTCATCTGCATACGCTTGTGTATACGGTCCTGACTCATTCAGTTCTGTGGACACCCCCTTGATACCTTGACAGCTACGGCTACGACCCCTTATTATAAGGCAAACTTTAATAATATTAATATCCCACAAAACATCTTCTAATGTAAGTAACCTAAATTGTGCTTTATTTATTGATTTCCCCACGAGTGTATAATTGCATTTATTCAGCATTATTTTTTAAAAGAAATACACCAATTGCCTCCAGTCACTCGAGAATTGTCCAATCAACTTCATACTTTTCAGATGTCAAATATCAATTAATACTGAAAACCGAATCCAGCAATCAATAATATTAGTAATGATGATTAAGATCCAATCCAATTTCCCTAAACGCAAAATGCCCAAAGCAACCCCATATTCTTGCGGCAATATCAAAAATACCATAAACCAAATCCATTCGTTAATTTGCTATCTAATGAGCAAGTCTAAGGTTCCAAGGAAATTTGAATTTTGCGCTGCGCTAGTTATCATTACATATAATCATATATCATATCTAGTGAAATAGTAATTATGTCACGTCCTTCTTCTTTTTCACAGCAGCTATCCTATATTTCTCTTTTTGTTAAAATTTTCAGGCCAATTTTGGAAAATTGTAAAATTTTCACAAACTTTTCCATTATTTGTGCAGTTCACAACACAACAAATGATTTGACCCATTTCCTTCTTGAGCTAATAAACAGCGAAAAGATAAGAAAGCTAAGTTGACATGGAATTATCAAAATAAATTTGACAGTCCCGATATATTTCATATTTCTGCCATAGTGAGCACTGCGATCGATTTTACTACCCCCACCAAGTAATTCGCACATAGCCATTAGTATATTTTATTCACTGCACCATTTGTGAAAATCATATCAGAGTATTCCACACAGTAAACACATATCAAACTGTATCGATCCATGAAATTATTTACCTACGATACAATTCATAACAAAGAAGCGAAGCACACTAATCTATTCACCCACTAACCTACATACAAAACACATGCTAGCTGCATCAAGGGGTGTCCGCACTTTTGGGCATCAATCAGTAGCGTATCGTTAGTTGTTTGATTGCAGAAACAAAATTGAATAACCTCACTGCTCTAAAATTTTGCATTGGCTTTTCCACATGGAAGCCGAGTACACCATTTCTGTAGAGAACATTGGTATCTGGAAAAATTGCACTCCTGAAAAATGCATATTTCATATATATATATATATATATATATATATATATATATATATATATTGTAATGTATATGCTTGTTAATAAGTTTTTTATTTTTATATTTATTTAAATTTTTGTGACAAACTAATCATAACAAAAGAAAACTCCGGCTATGATGCTTGTTACCCTTTTTTCCTGTTCACTTACCGCTCCTTTTTTTTTTTTTATTTTACCTTTTTCCAGCTCAGTCGGTACGCCTATGTAGAGATGATTCTCTCAATCTCAGGAGGATTGCAGCTGCGCCATTTAGTTGTTTTTTGATGTCAATATACTGTTCATGTTACAAAGATTGATTGTAAAATGATAAAAAAAAACTTTTTAACAAAGAATTAAACCGACAAAATACGGAACTGAAAAGTAAAAAATAAAATAAACCTTCTCAGTCCCAATAACTAAGCTCATAAACTAATGTAAGTAACTAATTTTTAGTCGGCGCCAAACAAACAAGCAAATGAACTAGGTGAAGGCGTAAAATGATGGCGGTGACATTCTGATAATTTTTTTGAAGGAATTCAATGATCTTCATTGTTGTTCGTTTGGCGCCGACTCAAAATTAGTTACTTCATTAGTTTAGGAGCTTAGTTATTGAGACTGAGAAGGTTTATTTTATTTTTTACTTTTCAGTTCCGTATTTCGTCGGTTTAATTTTTTGTTAAAAAGTTTTTATTTTTCAATTTTGTGTGGCTGAAATCTAATAATTACTCACTACTTGTTTTCTGATTACTTCCAAAATACTTATTTACCCACCTTACTTCAACTATTACCAGTTAAATAATATGATTATTTACTTTTACTATTTGTTGTAATATAAAATATTTTTGTTGTTCTGGTTAGTATTTTTTACTTTTCAGTTCCGTCATTCGTCGGTTTGTTTTTTGTTAAAAAGTTTTTATTATTCAATTTTTTGTGGCAGAAATCTAGTAATTAATAACTACTTGTTTTTTGATTACTTTCAAAATACTTACTTACCCAACTTACTTCAACTATTACCAGTGAAATAATATGATTATCTATTTCCACTATTTGTTGTACGTAATATAAATTATTTTTGTTGTTCTGGTTAGTTTATTTCATTACTTTGTATATCATTCCATCCTCTCATAGAATATAATGATTGTGACGGATGTAGGAGAACAAAAATAATGACACTAGCGATCTGTCATTGTTCAACTACCCAGTACAAAGTTATGCCTGATAGAATCGGTTAACGGACCAGAATTCAGAGGGTGAGTGATCAATATCCTTCATTTTGCTACCCTTAGGGGTGGGTTTCATCTTTTAAATTCAGATGGAACCAACTTCGAAGTACACCCTATCCTCTGAAAAAAAAATTATCGAAAACGGATGTCTAAGTAAAAAGTTATGCGTGCGTATCTTTATCATACATCAAAAAAAATATACGCGTCGACTAGAGAACCTCCTCCTTTTTGGTTTCGTCTGTTAATAATGAATGATGAGTCCAAAAATAGTAAGATAGTTGTTTTTCATTGAAATATTACTCAAAAAAATACTTTTAATTTTTCAAAATTGAATACTTTAAATTTGCTTGCTCACGCGCAATAATAGGAATATTCTAAAATGAATATTTATGGGTTATTCTCAGTCTTTTGATAGACAGAAGAAGAATATTTTCACTCAAAATAATGTGTTTTTTTGTAATTAAACCGAGAATGAATGAATGAATATTCCACTTGATTGAGTTTATGAAGATAAAATACCTGTTATGAGTATTTCTTGCACTCACACGAATCCAGGAATGTTCTGTGGTTAGTTTGAAGTGGATGTCTTGCAAAATTCGGCCTCCTTACTGCTAGTGGAGTGAAAAGTTGGGACTCTATCCTCCAATTCTTGGTATGCATGAATGTCTCTCAAATGCCTCAGTTATAAGCATGTTTCCTTCAAAATTGATCATAGAAATTTACAGTTCCGCTTCATTTTTCATTTTCAGTTCTCGACTCCCTTTATTTTTTTTCTCCTTGGTAATCATCACTTTTTGTTATCTTTTATCAATTTTACTTTAGCACTTTTTTAAAACATTTTTAAACTTCTTAAATATTATACTTATGTTATTTACAAATTTGATTGCTACATATAGTACTATTTACAAATATTTCTTCAAAGTTGACATTTTCCATTTTTTCATCCTCAAATTTTATTATTTTGATCATTTAGAAGAGAAATAATATGACATTTGCCTGTCATGTTTGTTAGAGGATGTTTCTTGCATATAATATAATGTTTAGTTGAATTCGAATATTTATTTCTAAATTTGGATTCGTATATTTTTATAGTTTGTTCCAATTGAATGAGCTGATCAAACATAATGATGATAATAGAAAAACTCTACTGCCACCCTCTTGAATTATTTGCGTCGACTAGAATATGGCCAAAGGTTTTCAAGATGCAACCCGTGCAGAAAAAATTATAAAAACAATCATAGCAGGTATTTATGCAGTTTTTAAATATCATTGTGCCCTATTTTTATTTTTTTATTTGGCATATATAGTCATATATAATAATTTTTATTTATTCTTATACTTAATAATTGCCATACTTCTGCTCGCGTTGGAAGCTATTAGTTTTATATGTTTGGAGTTGTTTTTTTTGAGGTTTATTTCTAATGAAATTTGTAAATATTTCTTCCACCCAATACATAAAAATTTACTAAATATTGTAAAATTATTTTTAGTCTTTGTAATTCCCTTTGGAATTATTCTTATATACCATTGCCCTATTGATTTTCTAGAATTTAATTTTTTTCTCTCTGCTTTTTATTTCCTTTCTTACCACGACTAAAACTCAGTTGGAACGCCTATGCCTCAGGAGTCGGTACTGGCAACAGAGCCACTCTACTTTTCTTGATGTCAATAGAACTATTTTAGTTCAGTGTTTATAGGTGAAAGATCAGCATATCATTGTGGAAAGTAAACCAGAGATTATCAAAAACAATTATTTCCTTTATTCAGGAAAACTTATATTGACCTGGCCTGCGATAGATAACTTAAACTATAAGCAATTCACAAATTTTCACAGAAAATAATGAAAAACAATGGAGTATATTATAAAGATAACCTCACTTTTTCCTATAAGTTGAAAAATTGTTTTATAGTTCAATACAAAAATTGAACAAAGTTCTTCAGATATAAGAGTTATTTTGCAAAGTGATTCAGTTTGTGATGTGCACTCAAAAAGTTTATACCTGGAGTTGGATTGTCGCTAATGTATTTCCTGGTGATTCTCTGTAATCCTGCTTCATCTACTCCTCTCAGGGACTCTCTATTGCAGTGGAACTCTCCAAAATCCTTGAAATCAGCTTGGATAAGTTTTCATGTGGAAAACAAACAACTTTTTTCCTCCTCTCGCTTTGTTATTTCTTTCCCTGGATACGATTTCTGTTTTGTCATTCTATTTTGAAAATCGTTCCTTGTCGCACTTTCACTAATTTGGTGTTATTTGAGAAAACTTATCAACTAACATATTTTACATTTCTTATAAACTAAATACAAGATTTTATCATAATTATCTTTGACGTTTCTGTGTTCTTATTTTTCCACAATTTCAAATCTTCCATCAACCAATCTCTGTTCCCTGATTGGCTATTTTCATCAAGAAGTTTCGTGTTCTCCCATTGGCTATTTTAGTTAGATGCAATTTCATATACTGTATGTTTTAACATTATAATTTTGTTATCACATTTAATCTAGAATAATTTTGTAAAACTAGACTTTTTGTTGTATTTCAAACAATTATATGTTGGAATCATTTTTGAAAATGAAAGAAAATTACTGCATTATAGTATTTGCATATATACCTATCAATGTTATACAGAGGCTTCAGAAAGTAAATAGAATCTCAAAAAATTAAAAACAATATTCATGAACTACTAACTATTAAATATTTATTATTTTTGTGGTTTTTTAAGAAATTATTTATTTTTCATTTTAAAAATATATAACTAGTCCTTCTCAACATAAAATATATATATATAATATATATATATATATATATATAATTGCAACGTTTCTTGCCTGGCCGGGGACTTCTTCATTTTTTTTTTACTTATTCTTGGAAGTATTGAATGCGTACCTCTTATTAGTATAGGAGTTTTCTTAATGTTTTCGTTAGATAAAATAAAAATAACAAATGTTTGTACATTTGGGGATCAATAATCATTCATGACAGTTTTTTTCGGATTATAACTATCAATATATTGTTCGAATCATCCACTCAAGAGCTCCGGTGGCCGATTTGATCCGGTCCTGCCTTCAATATTATGTTTACCGAAGTGCCATCTAGTCGATTATGAATATATTACAAGAGATGTATGTGTAGTATCGATGAGAGAGCGATGGGATGGAATTCTTGACGCGAGACAGATATGTTTACTTTATTCTTGTGGGTGAAGCATCAGTTCTCAATTCACTATAAATTGAATCAGCGGTATATATGTAGGCGCATTTAATTGTCAAAGCGCACCTCCATCGCAGCTTTCAATTTAATTGGATGTTTATCTTCACTCCGGAAATCTATTGGCGTACCATTCTTGATTTTGACTGCGATGTTTGTACTCATTTGAATTTTGAACACTTGTTTCAAATTGAAATTGGGGCGGAAAGGATTTTTTTCCGATCTAGCGAATAGGGGAAATCTGTTGTAATAATGACGGAATTCAAGGAATATTACGTGAATTTATCCTATACTGGGTAACATAACAGGGTTGAGATTATCACAAAAAACTGTAATTTCACCAAAAAAAAATATGTATACTACAGTGTCCGCCATAAAATTTGGATACATATGGAAAACTTTTTTATTTTTGATTTCTCAGAATTTTATTTTTAATAAAAGTTGGTGCATCGTTCAAATGTACATTGGATTTTCAAAAATTACCAGTGGCATAATAGCCCATATTTGAAAATGGGCCAGGACTAAACCACGTTATTTTTCAAGATATCGATACATTTTTAAAACCCTCATTACACTATGCCTTTTTCGTGCCTATTTTTGTGCTTATTTTCATGGCTATTTGTTGGCTGAATTTCCCCAAATAACTGGCACTATTACACCATGCCTTTTTGATGATTGTTTCAGGCGCTAATTTCAGAGCTGCAAACCTAAGGAAAATTGACATTTACCTTGAATGATTAAGTAATTTAGTATACCTGGACTATTTGTTTCGACTTTTTCTTTACCTAGCACACGATTTTTTCTTCTTTTCTGTCACACTGAACAAAACGAAAACTATGTGATTAATTTCATCTATTTGTTGGTTATGTCAAGTCCTGTTTTGGCAAACCTGACATTTCCACAAACGTCCTTGAAATCCCCTCGATTCAGGCGGAAAAAATAGAACCAGTCCTATTTATTTTCACGCCTGAAACAATCAACAAAATCCCCACGCGCGCATGCGTATTTTTTTAAAATTTCAGCCACGGGCAGTCAGGCAGACAAATAGGCACGAAAAAGGCATAGTGTAATAAGGGTTTAAGTAAATATAGTTACAGCAAATGACAATATGTACCCAGATCTGAAGAATAATAATCTAGTGCCCTAATTCTATCCGAAGATAAAACAATAATTTCGTTGAAAACGATAAAGGGTTACATATCGATCCATTAAAGCAGCACAGTGGTAGGTACTACTCGTAGTAGTGTAAACAACATCGTTTAAAACAAACGTGTGTGCCACCAGATAATTACATCCTTACTCCACCAAATTTACATACTTTGTGCTTCATCATATAGATACTTCTGCTTATCATGAAGAAAAAGGACGAAATCACCAACTCAAAATAATGGTCAACTCCACTATGTTTATAATAAATTATTTTAGCAAAATAACCTGAAGAAGACTGCAGCCCTAGTCGAAACGTTGCAGTGTATTGAAATTATTTATTGAAGAATCATCATTTTCAATACACGAACTCAACTTAAAAATTTCAAATAGAATGGGGGGTTGCACATCGTTGAGACAATAATTATCTTTTCAACCATCAAATTTTTTTTAAAATTTCGTTCATACATTTTTTCACAATATGCCTTTGAAATGTCAAGTGCGGATCTGAATGGTACTCTCACCTCGATAACTTGAACGGTTTGATGTGAAACAATGGAACAGAAAATATTTTGAATTGTATTACCGATCCTACCTTTTAGAGGAAATACATTACAATTACTCGACAGAGGGCGCTGGGAGCACATCAACTTGAAAATTTCCATTCCATGTTTTTGTTTCAATTTCAGAAAAACACGGTTGAAGAGTGGTAGGATTTCAGAATGGAAGGAAATGAGAAAATACATTGTTTTCGAAATTAAACAGATATATTGTTCCCAAAAAAATAAATGTCCTATGATAAAATCGCACATCGTAATAATAGTTCAGAATGCCATGAGGCCAGAAAGCTAGTATTAGCTTTAAAATTTGAAAAAAGATATATTGTTGTATAGTTATGTCGCCAATTATAATATGTTTTTTTTCGGGGGTAAAAACATAAGAGATAATTTTTTTATCGATAAATACATGTTTAATTCTATAAAAGTTTCATTGTCATGGCAAACAATCGAGAATCAATTGATGCGAGATTTTTTGCCAAATGACAATAAAATTTCAATACGATTTGGAATGTATTTATCTATAAAAAAAATTATCGAATGTATTTTAGGGAGATTAATACACAACTACATTATAAAGACAATTTAGTTTGAAATAGAAAACTCAATTGAGAAGTAGAATTTCAAATTAATAATAAACATTTTAAATTAATTGAATACATATTAAAATATTCACAAATTATTTAGAGTTTAACTGATCTTCAGTAACATACATACAGTGCTTCTCAAAAATCCGCTCCCCCCCTCTTATTTTTGGAACGATTATACATAAACAAGTGAAATTTGGAAACTGAATATTGAAGGTTGTAAACTTCCCTACTAGTGATGATGGATGACGAAATCGTCAAAGATGACGTCACAAGGCCATTGTGACCAATAATTTTAAATGGAACCCTACGGCAAGCGACACCTCTTTTAAAAGGTATCGAAAAAACCTATTCAATGATACTAATTGTGTTTGTGTTTATGGCAGTATTGATGGCTCATTAGTAAACATTAAAATTCAAATTCCATTCAGTATGATATTGATTAAAGATTTAAGAATCAGTATCTACTTGAAGAAATTGCTCGAAGTGATCTCCATTCACTTCCTGACAGTGAAATATCCTATTTTTAAACTCTTCTCGTACTTTTGCAAATGTGTCTTAGGAAACAGCCTCACATTCTGCAACAATACGTTGTTTTAAAACGTCAATATTGTCAAGTTCAGTGGCGAAACCTTCGATTCAAGGTAGCCCACAGAAAAAAATCCAAAGGTGTGAGGTCCGGTGATCGAGCTGGCCATTCCGTTGAACCTCGTCGTCCAATCCATCTACCACGATACTCCTCATCCAAATACCGGCTTACTGCACCGTAATAGTGTGGAGGAGCACCATCCTGTTGGAATGTTATTTCCAAATTGCCGAATTCATCTGGATTATCTTCCAAAATTTCAAGGATTAACGGTTCTATTGCGTTTTGCAACATCTCCAGATGAACCTCACCAGTTAAATTTGTATTTAAAAAAAGAGGTCCAACGATGTGGTTTCCCAGGATACCTGCCCAAACATTCACCTTCTGGGGAAATTGGGTATGTGTTTCACGAAACAGGTGTGGATTTGCGTCACTCCAATAACTCACATTCTGTGTATTTACATTTCCATTTAGATAGAAAGTACTTTCGTCACTAAAACAAATTGTTTTGACATAGTCTGGCTGTTGGTTAATTTTAGTTTTCATATTTTCACAAAATTCTAGTCTTCGGTCTGGGTCGTCGTCTGAGAGTTGAGTTTTTTTTCAACACCCTGTGTACTGTACTTCGACTGACTTCACAGGTAGATGCAACGTGAGTTGTAGGATTAACTATTACTTCTGCCAGTATATCAATTTGTTTCTCATCAGAAATTTGTGGTCTGACAGATCGTTTCGCATCATTAATACTACCCGTTGTTTCAAACTTACGAAGAAGCTCCCTTAAATAAGTCCTCGAAACAGGGCGATCTAGAAACCTCTCATCGAAAAAACTTTTTAACAAAAAATTAAACCGACGAAATACAGAACTGAATAGTAAAAAATAAAATAAATCCTCTCAGTCTCAGTCCCTGAGCTCCTAAACTAATGTAAGTAACTAATTTTGAGTCGGCGCCAAACAAACAAGCAAATGAATTAGGTAAGGCGTAAAATGATGGCATCGAGTTGCGCGGTGACATTCTGATAATTTTTATGAAGTAATTTAATGATGTTCGTTGATTGTTTGTTTGGCGCCGACTCAAAATTAGTTACTTACATTAGTTTAGGAGCTTAGTTACTGAGACAAAGAAGGTTTATTTTATTTTTTACTTTTCAGTTCCGTATTTCGTCGGTTTAATTTTTTGTTAAAAAGTTTTTACTTTTTATGGCTGAAATATACTAATTACTTCCTACTTGTTTTTTGATTACTTCCAAAATACTTACGTTCCCACCTAACTTCAACTATTACCAGTTAAATAATATGATTATCTACTTTTACTATTTATTGTAATGTAAATTATTTTCGTTGTTCTGGTTAGTTTATTTCATTACTTTGTATATCATTCTCATAGAATATAATCGTTTTGACGGATGTGGAACAGAAATAATGTCAGTAGCGATCTGTCATTGTCAACTACGTATGTGTGTGCCAATGTTCATAAGTGAAAAATCAATTATCCCCTATTTTTCTACCCGTAAGGGTATATAATTCCATTCGAAATCTAAATATAAGGTATACCTTATCTATTAAAAAAAGAATAATCCAAATCGAAGAACCCAGTACAAAGTTATGCCTGATAGAATCGGTTAACGGACTAGAATTCAGAGGGTGAGTGATCAATATCCTTCATATTGCTACCCTTAGGGGTGGTTTCCATCTTTTAAATTCAAATGGGACCACCTTCGAAGTACATTATCGGAATCGGACGCCTCAGTAAAAAGTTATGCGTGATCATACATAAAAAAAAGATGGAAAAAAAAATATACGGGTTGACTAGAGAACCTCCTCCTTTTTGGTTTCGGCGGTTAAAAATGCGTTCTGCTGCTTGCATATTCTGTCCAGTTCCACCAAGAATTAGGATCGCTGCTACTTTATCACCAAAAGCACGTACCATTTCGCTTCTTGAAGCACTCAAACGTTCGGCTCACAACAGTTCAACAAATTATTAAAATGCACAAAAATATTAAAAGTACCAAAAGCTGCTATGACAGTTAAACGTTCGAACAACAATACACAAATTGTTAAATGTACAAAAACTTGGACAATTACATAAACGTCGAATTAGGGAGACTAACAAAAACGTCAACTTATTTGACAACTATCCAGAGGCGGTGCTTGAATTTGGAATTTTAGTATTAACTGATTCAATTCATCACAGCTTTGCGTTTTTAAAAGCGAGTTGCAAAACTGCCATAAGCACAAACAAAATTAGTATCATTGAATAGGTTTTTCGATACCTTTTAAAAGAGGTGTCGCTTGCCGTAGGGTTCCATTTGAAATTATTGGTCACAATGGCCTTGTGACGTCATCTTTGACGATTTCGTCTCTATCATCACTGGTAGGGAAGTTTACAACCTTTAATATT
Source organism: Gonioctena quinquepunctata (assembly GCA_018342105.1). Lineage (NCBI taxonomy): Eukaryota > Metazoa > Arthropoda > Insecta > Coleoptera > Chrysomelidae > Gonioctena > Gonioctena quinquepunctata. The sequence goes on from JAFIRS010000444.1 coordinate 304,765, forward strand.
TAGTTTCCAAATTTCACTTGTTTATGTATAATCGTTCCAAAAATAAGAGGGGGGGAGCGGACTTTTGAGAAGCACTGTATTATTGAAAGTGCATTAGTTGTATGTTATATTATGACCAGATTTTTTTTGGATATTATTAATGTTTTCCGTAGTAGAATTTTCTTGCATAATGTTCATATCTCTTGTAGTTTGGATCGCAGAAGGTTTAGGTCTCAGGTTGTTGATTAAATTAGCATGATGTTCCTCGTCTAACTGTAAATAGGGGCCTAATGACTTAGCATTTGCATGTCCAGTCATTTTGATGAGCTGTTCTTCCGGGACACTGACTTAGCAAGATTTGATACAGCACTTGATCGATTTGAGTGATTTGTGATTTTTGTAACGTACAAGCCCTATTCTTTCCGCAGATTTTTGGTCCATTTTCCAATCTCATTTATCCCAATAGGCATATTTTTGTACCATCCAGAATCGGTTTTATTCCAGTAAGGATTTACAGTCAGAAATAGACGGTCTGACGTAATTCTAGTAGTGCGTTTAGACATAAGTTTTTTAAATAACCTCACCGGGCACACATGAAGATTATTGTGACTAAGGCACTAACCACTTATTGTCTGATAATTTTCGAGCTCCACCCTGGCATTGTTTTGGAAAAAATCGGGTTGTATTCAATTCTTCCAGTTTGGGTTACCATTCGATTTCTTTTCCTCTTTGAAAAAGTGCTTCATCTTGCCCTCTCCAGGCTAGTTCGAGTGCCATTATATGATAAAGCTTTTTTAACCTCTGGACAATCTTCGTTCCACAAATTTATTATTTCAAATATTTCTTTCTTACTTGGAGCAGTTGAACTTTGCTTTCTCTTGTTGGGAATAGACTGAAGCTTCTTTCGTTCGCATTTTTTGCATCCCTTGCTTCTTTGAATTGAATGTCTGTAAATGGATTAAATGTTCGGGCGTACTGTTTATAGTATTTTGCTTGAAGAAGTTTTGCAGTAACATTCCACATAGTCTTTATAAGGCATTCTTTATGATCTTTACCATCAGCTCTCTTCATATTAAAAGCCCAATCTTTCATGACTTATCCAAGCTCTTGATTTGAAGTAGTTTCTATATGTTCATAATGTTTCTGTTTTAAAAATATTTCAAACTGTTTCCGTTTTGACTTTTGGTTATTTACTTACTTATTTCGGAATAACATTCTGTTTTTTCGATTTTTTCTAAAGATTCTTTACCAAATCTTGCCATTTTGAAACGACGTTGTATTAAGAAAATTCGAAAATAATCTGACAGTGACAGTTTCTTTTTGTAACGAAATAATTTTGCCAATCAGTAATTTTACGAGAAAAACTGACAATGTCAGTTTTTCGAGCAAAATTACTGATGGAAAAATTTTGAGTTGAAAAGAAATTTATCCTTAAAAGAAAAGCTCGAGTGTTTTTTGGCAAGATAAATTAACGACCGAATATATGAATGAACAACAACAATAATTATCTTTATTGATACAATTAAATTATTTAAATTACACAATTGTTATTAAATACACACTTGTTATAAATTGTTTGGTTTGGTGTACTGATTTCAAAATTTTCTTCTCTGGTATTCACACATGTAAAATATTCATTTTGATTTTTCTCACCCGAGGCTCGTAAGGAACTAATAAGATTTTCGTGATGTTCAGGAACAATTTGGAGGTAGGGATTAATAGAAGATGATGATGAGTGTCCCGTTATCTTTATAAGTTGTTGGTCACTTACTCCTGCTTTGGCTATCTGGGAAACTGTACTAGCACGGTTCGAATGATTGGTAATTTTATTATTTGTAATGTCGAGTCCAATTTTAGTTGCAGAATATTTGGTCCGAGTAGAAATCGTATTAATACCCAGTGGAACATTTTTGTACCAACCTTTAGAATTTTTGTTTTTCCAAAAGGGGTTTGGAGTTAAAAAAAGTCGTTCAGATGTTATGTTTTCATTTATTTTTTGTAACAGTAATTTTAACAATGCAACGGGACAAATACCTTCATCCATTTCATTTTTTGTTATCCATTTGCTGTCTGCCAATTTTTTCGACCCACCCTGTGTCGTCTTTGAAAATATCGTATTGTATTCAAATCTTCTTGTTAAAGTTCCATGTTGATTTTTTCCATCTTTAAAATGGTAAATTTTACAGTTTGCAGCTTCTCCCCCCCTCCAAGCTAATTCATAAGAAGCTATATGAAATAATCTTTTTTGTAATCCCTCTGGGTTGTCTATATTCCACAATTTTGCCATTTTTACTATATCTTTCTTGTTCAATGCTACAGAACTTACTTTTCTTTTCTCTGGAATAACTTGTAATTATTTCCATTTACTATTTCTTGCATCACGAGCTTCTTCAAAAGTTATGTCGGCAAAAGGATCAAATTTAATATTGTAATTCATTGAAATATTTTTCTTGAATCATCTTCGCAGTTGAATTACAAATTGATTTAACTGCATATTCTTTATAATCTTCTCCATTCCTCTTTTCCATATTATAGGCCCAATCCTTTAATATATCTGCTACTTTTTGTAACGGAGTTATTTTCGACAGTTCGTAATTTCGTACTTGACAAAACTCCATAAATTGTCTCCATATTGACGCTTTAGTATTTTTTGTGGATTGCGGGATTGCTTTTTCTATATCGAAATTTCCCCAAAACGACTCATGTTGTAATGTTTCGGTATCAATTATCAACAATACTTAAATAACTGACAGGGCAGACATTAAAGTGACGTAAGCATACTAGATGTAGACGCTTAAGAGGAACAGGCGTTTTTATCGGTGATAAAAAACGATGCACCTTTTTTATCGCTGTCAAAATGACAAAACAGTCATCTTTAAATGACACATTTTATATAGGAGTTAATTTATCATTAAAAATTACTGTTAATTGGTCGATTTTTTGAAATTAAAGAAGTCTCATTGGTTCTTAGAATAGGCGTGTATTAAATCATTGTTAATTTTCAAACTATCGCTGAGAATATACATAAGCTTATATTTTCAGCGATTAGAGTAAGCATACTAGATGTAGACGCTTAAGAGGAACAGGCGTTTTTATCGGTGATAAAAAACGATGCACCTTTTTTATCGCTGTCAAAATGACAAAACAGTCATCTTTAAATGACACATTTTATATAGGAGTTAATTTATCATTAAAATTACTGTTAATTGGTCGATTTTTTTAAATTAAAAAGTCTCATTGGTTCTTAGAATAGGCGTGTATTAAATCATTGTTAATTTTCAAACTATCGCTGAGAATATACATAAGCTTATATTTTCAGCGATTAGAGTAGGGACCTTTCAACCACCACACCATGGCATAGGGAATTAGTCATTAATTATGTCATTAATGAATCAATGGATAAAACAGATCACAGTGTGCAACTGTATTCGTAGAAATAACGAATGAGTTTATGAATCGATGAGTAAAAGGGTAATAATTGGTATCAATAATGTAAAAGTTCTTTTATAGAATACCATATGAATCTCCTGGACACCACCGTATTCGTTCCAAAATATACAGGGACAAAAAGCTATAACAACATGTTAATAAAACAAATCCAGGATAAATATAAGACCTTTACACCATATATACAGACGCATCAAAATGTAATGAGTTTAAGGATGTACTTTCATAATCTCAAATAAAAAACAATGCATCCATAAATTGAATAACGAAACATCTATTCCGAAGCAACAGCAATTTTAAAATCAATAAAATATATTCTAGAAAATAACATCTCACAAGCCATAATATTTTCCGACTCGCTGTCAGTTCTTACCAGCTTGAAAACAAAAATGTAAATCAACTCACACCTTTTAAATCCATATATAACTGGAATCAAGAAGTTATTATATAATTCACTAGAAAATACAGAAATAATATTCGTCTGGCTGAAGGCACATGTAGGTATCACATAAAATGAAATTATAGACCAACTAACTCAGGACAGCGCTACTTTTGGATTATCAACTAATCTAAACTGGCACGAAAAAATAAACCTATGAAAAAATGTCTTATACGCCAAATGGTCCCATACTTGGAGTCAATACTGCATTACAAACCCTACGCGCTATACTTTATTAGAACCTACCATAAATAACAACTATTGGTACGAGAACTATAATTACCCTAGAAAATATATCACTCCTGCGTGTCTATACAAAATAAAAATATATGACAATTGAAACCACAAAACTGAAAGAAACCTTAGCAAATTTGAAAATAGTATCCCCCTTCAATATTCTGAATTCACTTTCATTAAATAAGAAAAACGTTATTGACTCTTTACTGAAATTCATAAATGACGCAAAATTGAAATTGTTAGAAGATAAGCTATAGGTTAGCCTCGTCTTCATCCCTTTACAATAAACTGTTTCCTAGGTCTATGCTACATTCATTGGATGTGAGATAAAAAAAACAAATTTCATGTTCCCCGTCATAAAACGTCATTGTTTCAGAGGACGTTCACTTATCTCTCCGTCAAATTCTACAACTCACTGTTAATCAATTGAATGCATTTTTCGAAAACAAAAATAAAAATCATTCTGAAAAAACACTTTCTTAATACTAACTCTAACTTGAATAACTTTTCTTGAATGCTTTATAACCTCTACTTTCCTTGTCATATTATTTCATCTTGGTACCTATGTTATAAATTATTAGAAAAATCGAATTTAAACGGTTTTCTTCACATAAAGGATTCAATATAAAATTGAACCAGAGAAAGGTAGATCTCAGGTGAAAAAACAACTACTTTCCTGGCAAATACCACGCAGAACGTTGAATGATAACGAAACAAACCATCATCGATCTTGTAACACCTATAGGTACGCCGGAAAAGATAAACTTTAACTGGCGGTACCTAGTGACAGAAAGGAACACTCCGAATTTTCTCAGGTGAATATCATTCAACGTTCTGCGTGGTATTTGCCAGGAAAGTAGTTGTTTTTCACCTGAGATCTACCTTTCTCTGGTTCAATTTTATATTGAATCCTTTATGTGAAGAAAACCGTTTAAATTCGATTTTTCTATTCATTCCACTTCACATGGCACTTATCTCTCACTATATGCTAGACGGGCTTGCCACTCCTACCGAGAAGGAATCTTTATTTAGAAACCTATCGAGGTGGGAGATTTTCGGAGTGTTCCTTTCGTCACTAGGTACCGCCAGTTAAAGTTTACCTTTCCGGCGTACCTATAGGTGTTACAAGATCGATGATGGTTTGTTTACGTGTGTCTCACTTCAGCCAGAGTTCTTTGGACTTTTGGCTGGTTGACTACTCCGTGATGGGGCCAAGAGCCTGAAACCGGTATGCGGATTGTTAGGTGAACACGACTTAAATTAAACATAATCGAGCTTATCAGAAAGAAACATTTGCATTCAATGTCCATTGATATTTTATGGAAGTATGCATGGATTTTCAGGTGAATATCATTCAACGTTCTGCGTGTATTTGCCAGGAAAGTAGTTGTTTTCACCGAGATCTACCTTCTCTGGTTCAATTTTATATTGAATCCTTTATGTGAAGAAACCGTTTAAATTCGATTTTCTATTCATTCCACTTCACATGGCACTTATCTCTCACTATATGCTAGACGGGCTTGCCATTCCTACTGAGAGGAATCTTTATTTAGAAACCTATCGAGGTGGAATTTCGGAGTGTTCCTTTCGTCACTAGGTACCGCCAGTTAAAGTTTATCTTTTCCGGCGTACCTATAGGTGTTACAAGATCGATGATGGTTTGTTTACGTTTGTCTCACTTCAGCCAGAGTTCTTTGGACTTTGGCTGGTTGACTACCCGTGCTGATGAGGGCCAAGAAGCCGAAACCGGTATGCGGATTGTTAGGTGAACACGACTTAAATTAAACATAATCGAGCTTATCAGAAAGAACATTTGCATTCAATGTCCATTGATATTTTATGGAAGTATGCATGGATTTTCAGGTGAATATCATTCAACGTTCTGCGTGGTATTTGCCAGGAAAGTAGTTGTTTTTCACCTGAGATCTACCTTCTCTGGTTCAATTTTATATTGAATCCTTTATGAAGAAACCGTTTAAATTAGATTTTTCTATTCATTCCACTTCACATGGCACTTATCTCTCACTATATGTTTGTTTACGTTGTGTCTCTCTCAGCCAGAGTTCTTTGGACTTTTGAGTGTTCCTTTCGTCACAGGTACCGCCAGTTAAAGTTTATCTTTTCCGGCGTACCTATAGGTGTTACAAGATCGATGATGGTTTGTTTACGTTGTGTCTCACTTCAGCCAGAGTTCTTTGGACTTTTGGCTGGTTGACTACTCCGTGCTGATGAGGGCCAAGAAGCCTGAAACCGGTATGCGGATTGTTAGGTGAACACGACTTAAATTAAACATAATCGAGCTTATCAGAAAGAAACATTTGCATTCAATGTCCATTGATATTTTATGGAAGTATGCATGGATTTTCAGGTGAATATCATTCAACGTTCTGCGTGGTATTTGCCAGGAAAGTAGTTGTTTTTCACCTGAGATCTACCTTTCTCTGGTTCAATTTTATATTGAATCCTTTATGTGAAGAAAACCGTTTAAATTCGATTTTTGTATTCATTCCACTTCACATGGCACTTATCTCTCATTATAAATTATTGTTATGCGTTACGTTTATACATCTTCTCTTTCCTCCCCTTTAATAATTTTATTTTTTTTATTTCATAAATTTTTTGAATACCTACAATAGAATGAGACATGAAAACAGAAATATGGGGATTTGAAATAAACGTGAAAGAAAAAATAATAAAAAAAATCACAGAAGCTACAATAGCTTGTTTGTGATGAATTAGGTGGTTTAATAAAAAAAAAATAGATTACTATGTACGAAAGATATGTGAACACTGACGTGGTGAATAAACACGACAACCACAAGGAAACGATTCCGCGCGTGGTGCACTATCTGTGTTTATTGCATCGCTTTTATAATCACATAACTATTAAAATTATATTCAGTACATACATACACACAATAATCACATATATTCACACATATACATACATATACACATAAATACATGTATAGACACACACACATAAACGTATATATATATATATATATATATATATATATATATATATTTATAATAATAACAATAATAAATTTTGATTATAACTAAATGATGTTGTTGGTGGTGTAGCTATAACATGTTCTGTTTGTGGATATGAAGTTTTGTAGTTGCTCAAGGGAATGGTGAAGAGCCAAGTTTTATTTTATTCTCAAGCATTTGAAAGAATTGATTCTTTTAAATTCCGATGGCAGCTCATTGAAAAGTTTCGGTCCTAAAAAGGTGTGACATCTTTGACCTATTGTTTTTTCTGCTCTGGGTATTACGAATTTGTTTCTGTATCTTGTATCGTAAGAGTGTTGAATGTGTACCAGGGACGATTTATTTTTGTACTGTCTTAAAAGGATCGTTTTTGCATAAAGTTGGTAAACATTCATCAATGCCGTTTCTTGGTAGAGTCTATCAGATTGATACATCCTCGGTTTTCTGTAGATCATTTTGAGGATGCACTTTTGAATTTTATGTAAGTTATTTTGATCAGTGTTGCTGAGGCGGCACCCCATGCTATGAGTCCGTAGAAAATGTTGTTTTCGACCAAAGCGTAGTACGATATCCTCATATATTTATTATTTAATATGTCGGAGATGTTATTAAATCTATATAACATGAATCTAATTTTTTGATTATATAATTAATGTACTCTTCCCACATCAAGTGGGAGTCCATGTATATACCCAGATATTTGATTTTATCAACAGACTCTATTTTTAAAGAGTTGCCGTTATCACATTGTATATTTAGTTCATTATATGGTGGTAGATTTGAAGAGTATGACGTGAAAGGCAAAAAATGAGTTTTTTTTGAATTGATTGTCAATATTCTATTGTCAAAAAAATTGACAACATTCCGAAAGTCCTCCTCAATGTTGTTTTTGAGTGTTGTCCAGTCAGGTGCTCTGTAAAAAATTGCAGTGTCATCTGCGAAACTCACCACTTCTCCGCACAGTTCTTGTTCAAGAAGATCATTTATATATAAGTTGAAAAGAACTGGCCCCAAAACAGTACCTTGGGGTACGCCATATTTTATTGTATGATAACTGCTCCTCGTTCCATTGATATCCACGCATTGTTTTCGGTCACATAATTAACTTTGGAACAATTGATGAGCAACTCCTCGGATTCCAATATTTTCAAGCACTGACATTAATTTAACATGGTCAACAGTATCGAATGCTTTCGCCAGATCGATGAAAATGCAGATAGATGGAGTTTTTTTGTCGATTGCATTGTTTATCAAGTCTATCAATCTGGCAATTGCATCAGATGTAGAACTGTTTTCTCGAAAACCATATTGTTTGTTAGAAAGAATTTTGTACTTTTTGAGGAATGAATTCAGCCTATTTTGTTATATTTTTTCGAAAACTTTACCAATACTAGATATTGATGAAATTGGTCGGTAATTTGTTACTTCAAGTTCATCACCATTTTTGAAAAGAGGCTTTATTTCGGCAATTTTCAAGCTGTCTGGAAATTTCCATCATACATACACTTGTTTATTATTTCTTCCTTGATATCTTCAAGAATTTCAGATCTGATGTGATCTATTCCGGGAGATTTGTTATTTTTCAAATCCATTATTAATTGCTTGACCTCCGTCTCGTTCGTCTCCGATAGCAAAATTGAGTTACAATTTTTTTTATAATTCATTTTTGTTTTTTCAATACCAATTTTCAAAGTTTTGGCCATTTTTTGTCCAACTTCAGTGAAGTGTTTACAAAACATTTCGGAAATTTCTTTGGGGTTATTTGTTGTTCTCCCATCCCAACTTTTAATTTCCATTATATTTATTTTTTGGTTTTTGTTTTTTAGAAATTTCATTAATGCATTTCCATAAATTTTTACTTGCGTTTTTATTGATTTCCATCTTATTATTGAAGTAGTCACTTTTGGCTTTCTTTATTAGATAATTCAATTTGCTTCTATAATTTCGAAATTGTTGCTTGTTGTGTTCAGTGGAATCAATTTTCATTATTTGGTATAGCCTATTTTTCTCATGGGTCGATTTTACTATTCCGGCAGTTATCCAGCATTTCCTTTTCATTTCATACGTTTTGATTTTTAATTGTGATGTTGAATTTTCCATATGGTTATTTACAATTTTTATTAAGTTATTGGTACACACGTCAACGTCATTTTTAGTATAAATATCCAACCACTTATCTTGTTGCATTTTTTCTTTGAGTTTCTTTTTATTCAATACATGTCTGAATCTTTGTAGTTTTTGTTTAAGTGTTTTTTCAGGCGTGCTGAAGTGATTCATAACGCAATAGTGTTCTGTTATTTTGGATTCGAGGACTACTGGAATATTATTAAGGAACATTTCTTTGGTTTTTAGAATATATGATCCAGGCAAAATTTTTCGTTGCCTATTTCCCTAGTACACTTATTTATCACTTTAGCTGACTTATCTTACATTAGGTTAAGTGTAAGAGTAGCCTTTGGCAAAACTGCGCCTATTCTTTACCTTCACCAATAAAGACGATTTATTATTATTATTATTCCTAATATCTACCCTATTGTAATTTCCTCCTATTTTCCGAGGTCCACTTCGAGTGACCTCGTCATACAATCCCTTGCTTATTCTTTGTCAGTCGCATCTTGTAGTTCCGCCACGAGACAGTTGAATTAGGAAATTATTTTCGACGGAATCGAAAATTTCAAAAAAAAAATCGATTTGATATGAGAAAAAAAAAAATTTTTGAAGGGGTGCCCTTGCCCTCCCAATCGACTCTAGAAAATTTCTTCGTTATAGAAAGTCGGCGACTCAAAAAGTTGATGTCCCCGAAAAGCGCAGCAAAAAAAATAATTCAGACTTGCCCCCCCCCCACTAGAAATCAAATCATGGGAAAAAATTATCGTTTTTCGATAAAACTTCAATGGACTTTTTTAACCAACGAAACCAAAAAGGAGGAGGTTCTCTAGTCGACGCGTATATATATATATTTTTTATGTATGATCACGCATAACTTTTTACTGAGGCGTCCGATTCCAATAATTCTTTTCTCAGTAGATAGGGTGTACTTCGAAGTTGGTCCCATTTGAATTCAAAAGATGAAATCCACCCCTAAGGGTAGCAAAATCAAGGATATTGATCACTCACCCTCTGAATTCTGGTCCGTTAACCGATTCTATCAGGCATAACTTTGTATGCGATCTTCGATTTGGATGATTCTCCTCTTATCAGATAGGGTATACCTCATAGTTGATCATATTCGGATTTCGAATGGAATTATCCACCCTTGGGTAGAAAAATAGGGGATAATTGATTTTTCCTTGTGAATATTGGCACACATATGTAGTTGACAATGACAGATCGCTAGTGTCATTATCACAATCATTATATTCTATGAGAGGATGGAATTATATGCAAAGTAATGAAATAAACTAACCAGAACAACAAAAATAATTTATATTACAACAAATAGTAAAAGTGGATAATCATATTATTAACTGGTAATAGTTGAAGTAAGGTGGGTGAGTAAGTATTTTGGAAGTAATGAAAAACAAGCAGTTAGTAATTAGTAGATTTCAGCCACAAAAAATTGGAAAATAATTTTTTTTTAACAGAAAACTAAACTGACGAAATACGGAACTGAAAAGTAAAAAATAAAATAAACCTTCTTAGTCTCAATAACTAAGCTCCTTAACTAATGTAAGTAACTAATTTTGAGTCGGCGCCAAACAAACAATCAACGAAGATCATTAAATGACTTCAAAAAAATTATCAGAATGTCACCGCCCAACTCGATGCCATCATTTTACGCCTTACCTAATTCATTTGCTTGTTTGTTTGGCGCCGACTCAAAATTAGTTACTTACATTACTTTAGGAGCTTAGTTATTCAGACTAAGAAGGTTTATTTTATTTTTTACTTTTCAGTTCCGTATTTCGTCGGTTTAATTTTTTGTTAAAAAGTTTTTATTGTAGTACTCTTTTTGAACTTTTGTTTTTGGGGGGAAGGTGGGGGTATCGTTAAAATCGATGGGGTCAACTAGGAGAAGGAGTTTATTTTCGCGTTCAAATCCTCCCGTCCTTCTTTAAAAAGTCCCCTGGCACAATCCGCATTTCTCTACAACCCCCCCCCCTTTAGGCTGTACGCTTCCCCGTGGACTATTTTGAATAACGAGAGTTTAGAATCGAATTTAAGGTTTTATAGATTCATAATTGAACAGAGGTAGATTCAGGTGAAATCTGGTAATCCACGTAGAACGTTGAGATATTCACTGAATCATGATCTATATATCAATGGACATTGAATGCAAATGTTTCTTTCTTGCATTCAATGTCCATTGATATTTTATGGAAGTATGCATGGATTTTCAGGTGAATATCATTCAACGTTCTGCGTGGTATTTGCCAGGAAAGTAGTTGTTTTTTCACCTGAGATCTACCTTTCTCTGGTTCAATTTTATATTGAATCCTTTATGTGAAGAAAACCGTTTAAAATTCGATTTTTCTATTCATTCCACTTCACATGGCACTTATCTCTCACGAGAGTAGTTTTGATTATATCTGTCAAACTAGAGGGTCAATCACTTTGATTTTTTTCCACAATATCTGTGATATCCTGCTCTAGCTCCTCCACGTTTTTCATGAATTTCTTTATTTTAGTACTAACGGTAGAATTAATAATGTGCGCTTCCCCGTGGACTATTTTGAATAACGAGAGTAGTTTTGATTATATCTGTCAAACTAGATAGTCAATCACTTTGTTTTTTTTTCCCAATATCTGTGATACCCTGCTCTAGCTCCTCTTCGTTTTTCATAAACTTCTTAATTTTAGTACTAACGGTAGAATTAATAATGTGATGTTTGCCTATGCATGGTCCATATGTTACGTGTTAATTGAGTCAACTTCAATTATATATATATCTCGGGTTCGGGATGATGAAACTTGTTAAAATTTTATGGAGGTGTTGTTCACATGTTAAACAATACGTATGCCAAATTTTAATAATTTTCTAATTCAACTGTCTCGTGGCGGTACAACCTTAAAATATCTCAAATATGGCTGTCAGGCTCATCCAAAAGTTAGGAAAATTTAGAATAATTCATACAAACTCATCAAGATAATAATATTCATTCTACTCAAAGCCGAAAAAACATTTAAAAGTCCTCAAAGTATATTCCACCATTGATTTAACGCTGACTTCGCTTCAGTGCGCCGCAACAAACTAAGAAATCTAATTCGGGATATCAGGTAGAGTAAATTGCTGGAAAAGTGGATTATTTCGTATCCTACGTGGACAGCAGTTCATTAATTTCGGCGGGATCTCGATCTCCACCCGCCAGCGACCGCCGCCACAGCACGGCGGAGTAACACCTTTTTCGTGTTTCGTGGAGAAGACTCCGCCATCCGAACGGTATGCAAATAGACCATAAAGGATGGAGGGCCGTTTTTATGCGAAGAATGCCCCGAATGTCGTCGCGGTAAAACGGGACATTGTTGGCGGTCAGGTCTGGCGGTTGGTTATTGTTTCGGTACTTTGGCCACCTCAGCCGCCCCATGCTCGCATTCGAAATAGCTCGAAGACAATATAACTTTATCACTTGGAATGTGGAGGCAGCGGCGCGAAGGAGCTGAGTATGTTTTTTGACGCGGTTGGAGGAAACGCCGCAAACGTAAAAGTTTCAGGGAGTGGTTCTCAAAAGAATTGTCCAATAGTGCAACAGTCGAACCGATAACTTCATCTGCAGCTCAGTTTATATTCAGGATAATGTAGGCACCACAATATTTTATGGTTCTTGAAATTGATAGCATACAGCAAGATGCGAAATCAAATGCTTGCTAATAACAGACTAAAGCAGAAATATATTGATACTGTCACATAAATTGCTCTTTATACCCAAGGACTGAAACTCTATTTTACCAAACCATATTTACCTATTTTAAAGATTTATAATTGATGTATTCAAATGATATTGTGTCCTTGAGAATTGAAGGCTGACAGGATTGTCGGTTGAGGACAAATAACTAACTCTCTGATTTGCAGCCTAAAATGACAACTAGTTGTAGACAAGAGATTGATTTATGTTATTTAAAAAAATTCAAAGGAAAGCAAGTTAGTTGCACCCTATGTGTGCCTAATTAACTTGCCTTCCCTTGAATTTTTTGTTTTTTTTATCCATATTTCTTATATTACATAACTAGTTGTCCTTTTAGGCCTTGATGAAGTTAAATAAACGAAAGTTGGCCGAAAGTTAGTTATTTTCCTCAATTTTCAAATTAATCCGTACAGTTGACATTTTTCGTTTTCAAGATGGTGGTAGCAGGTTCATCGCTGATTATTCTTAGTTTCTTCGTTGCTATTTCCTCTCTCATAATACTTTTTAACCGACAAAATCAAAAAGGAGGAGGTTCTCTAGTCGACGCGTATATTTTTTTTTTACGTATGACCACGCATAACTTTTTACTGAGACGTCCGATTCCGATAATTCTTCGAAGTTGGTCCCATTCGAATTTAAAAGATGGAATCCATCCCTAAGGGTAGCAAAATGAAGGGTATTGATCACTCACCCTCTGAATTCTGGTCCGTTAACCGATTCTATCAGCCATAACTTTGTACTGGGTTCTTCGATTTGGATGATTTTTTTTTCATTAGATAGGGTATACCTCATAGTTGATCATATTTGGATTTCTAATGGAATTTTTCCACCCTAACGGGTAGAAAAAGTAGGGGATGATTGATTTTTCACTTGTGAACATTGGCACACATATGTAGTTGACAATGACAAATCGCTATTGTCATTATTTTTGTTCTCCTACATCCGTCACAATCATTATATTCCATGAGAGGATGGATTGATATACAAAGTAATGAAATAAACTAACCAGAACAACAAAAATAATTTATATTACAACAAATAGTAAAAGTGGATAATCATATTATTTAACTGGTAATAGTTGAAGTAAGGTGGGTAAGTAAGTATTTTGGAAGTAATCAGTAGATTTCAGCCACAAAAAATTGAAAAATAAAAAATGTTTAACAAAAAACTAAACCGACGAAATACGGAACTGAAAAGTAAAAAATAAAATAAATCTTCTTAGTCTCAATAACTAAGCTCCTGAACTAATTAAGTAACAAATTTTGAGTTGGCACCAAACGAACAATTAACGGAGATCATTAAATTACTTCAAAAAAATTATCAGAATGTCACCGCGCAACTCGATGCCATCATTTTACGCCTTACCTAATTCATTTGCTTGTTTGTTTGGCGCCGACTCAAAATGAGTTACTTACATTAGTTTAGGAGCTCAGTTATTGAGACTAAGAAGGTTTATTTTATTATTTACTTTTCAGTTCCGTATTTCGTCGGTTTAATTTTTTGTTAAAAAGTTTTTTGATAAATGATTCCCTATTATTGAATATAGTTGGATTTTACGGGAATTAGGACCAGGGAGTAAAACTATTTTTTCATCGCTGACGTTTTGGAATAAATTTATTTATTTGAAAATATGAATAGGTTGTTCATAAAAGCAGATGTAGAATCATCTGCGACTGAAAGATAAACTTTAGGCACTATCTTCCATCGTTCAAGATAACCTCTTGGGGGTATTCAATTAAAAAGAGAAACATTCTCCATTGAATATTGAATTTGAAATTTTTTTGTGAATTGAAAAATCCACGATAATGAAGTTCTTTTTTTGTGAATGTCTAACAGAAAACCACTACTTCCCCGGCTAAAGCCACGCTGGACATTGAACTACATCTGATAGATATTCTAAAAGGACCCTAACTCAATTTTTCTTCTTTTGAGTTATGGGATATAACTAAGAGCAATTGATAAAATTTGAGATCTCATAATTTTTTAATTAATTTCAACTTGCATATCCACTCTTTTGTTGAATGCTGGCGTATTAGTCATTATACAGGATTAATTGAAAGGTTGTTTCACACCCCTAATTTTGAAACACTGAATAATTTCGTAGCCTTATTCTTTCAAAATACCAATTTTTCTCAAAAACCATTCCTTTCCTACATTTTGTTTTTAGGTTCATGTCTTTAGGTGCACTTGTTCATTTTTAAGAGCGAAATTAACTTGTCACCAACAGTTCACTTCAAGAAATGTTATTTTGTGACGGGGTGGGTTTGCTAGTTGTTGCCCTATTGTCAGTTTGACAGTGATTTTTTCTATGAAAGACCTACACACCTACCATGGTTTTAAGTGAGGAAAATTGCGCAAAACATGTTGCTCTTGTTGAAGATGGACGTAATTATGAATATGTTGAAAGATTCCTTCAAGTTCATCGCTCTATCATCAAAAAAGTAGTCGATCGTTTCACACAAACTGGCAGAAATAAGCGTAGAGCAGGAAAACTACTGCTATGGAGTTGGAGCACCTTTGTAAGTGGCGCCGCAGTGGCGGAATCGGGCGAATTATTCCACATAGTGCAATTTATATTTATCTGCATTTGCCTCTTTGATAATAGAGTGTTTTCAAAGTTCAACAGTTTGAATTTGTTTGTCACAAACGTGAAAACTGCGGTTGCTTGTGATAACCTTTGACTTGAAATGAGCTCCGGTTTCGAAAATTGCGCTAGTAATGAGTAAACAGCAGATTTAGGCGAGTCGTTTGCTGAACACGTCCACTGCGAACACCTGATTCGCCTGGCATAGTAGTGTTTACATGTAATTCATTTTCAAGTTAAAAAGTGTACTATATTCGTGATGAAGCAAGTGCTTGCAACTGGGTTTTTAACATTACAAACACATTGTTTCCGAAGAATCAGTCTGTAAAAAAGCAGCAGTATTGGTGCGATTGCGTCACGTGTATCAGGTGCGGGAAGTGAAGCAATTGATTATTCCAGCATACATGAGAAATGATTAGCAAAGTAACAGCGACAGCAAATCAGTACTCTGTCGAACTAGAGGTGAATAAATACTTTCACAAACAATTGATAAAATTTAATAAAAGCTTGCATGTCTAATGTTGCAGTAAATTATACGATTAAAAAAACTATTGAAGAAATATGAAAGAAATATAAATAAATATTTCGAAAAATTGTTTTTTTTAAACACATACATTTTCACATATTTTTTATATTGTCGTTACTATCAGAGTTTGCTAAAAAAAGTATTTTGAATGTGTATTAAGTATTACATGAATAAAATATGTTTCTTCCTGTTTTTTTTTTAATTACTGTAGTTATTAGAATGAAAAAATGGAATTTTTCTATCAATGTGAGAATACGTCCGAATACATTAAGTTACCAAGTTTTTCAATCCAAATATGTACAGAGAAATTATGAATTGACTATAAAATTTGCTAGTATATACCGTACAAAGTCAATATCAATACTGCATTTATTGCAATTTGTCAATAATTTTCACTTATAATTGCACGAGAGGTTTGTATTTTATCGGGTAAATTTGGTTGTTTAATGAGAAACTGTTGCCTAGCAATTAGACGAGAAAAACTGTCAAGTATTAAAAACGCGGCGCCGAAGGTGGAGCGTTTTTAGGTTGACAGTTTCTCGAGTCAAATTGCTAAAGAAACAGTTTAGAATTTGAACAACACAAATTCACCTGATATCAATACAAACATCGAGTGTAATTCGGCAGGACAATTTAATGAATGAGAAATTTAGAAACATATCAATGCAAACTTTATTTATGATATATTAAAAATAAACACATTTTTATTTGAATGTACGATTATTAAAAACGCAGTTATTGAAATTCATACTAGGAACAGTGATGTCGCTGCGGGTGCCACAGCTAATCGTTTCTGTAGTAGATGTTAAAGTTTTTTCTTTTTCCAAACGAATTGATTGAATAATGCTCGAATGATACTCTTTGTCAACTTGGAAATATGGTTTTATTGATGATGAATTGTTGTGTCCTGTTATTTTTATTAGAGCTTGTTCTTCAATTCCGCTTTTATTTAATTCGCTAACTGATGCCGCTCGATT
Source organism: Gonioctena quinquepunctata (assembly GCA_018342105.1). NCBI lineage: Eukaryota > Metazoa > Arthropoda > Insecta > Coleoptera > Chrysomelidae > Gonioctena > Gonioctena quinquepunctata. The sequence continues at coordinate 321,794 of JAFIRS010000444.1, forward strand.
TGAGTGATTTGTAATTTTGACATCTATACCAATACGTTGTGCTGAGCATTTAGTCCATTTGGAAATTTCATTGATTCCAATCGGCAGATTCTTATACCAACCTTTAGAGTTTTTCTCCTTCCAAAAGGGATTTGGTGTAAGAAATACTCTGTCCAATGTTATAAAAGTGTCTCGTTTTTCCATTAAGTTTTTAAATAAACGTATTGGGCAAATATCTTCCTCTAAAATAGTAAGCGTAATCCATTTGCTGTCACATGATTTATTGTTACCGCCTTGTCTCGTTTTCGAAAATAGAGGATTATACTCGATACTTCCAGTTTCTTTTCCATATTTTCAATTTCAGATACGAAATAAGTGGTTTTGCAGTAAGCTGCTTCTCCTCCGCGCCAAGCGAATTCAAACGCCAAAATGTGATATAATTTCTTTTGAAGTCCTTCCGGTTCATTTTCGTCATATAATCTGGCCATTGCAAATACTTCAGATTCATTAGGAGCTGATGCACTAGATTTTATTTTTTCGGGTTGTGCTTGTGGGATTTTACATTTAGCATTACGTGCAGCTCGTGATGAATTAAACTGAACATCGGTGAAAGGGTTAAATACAATATTGAATTCGTTATAATATTTACTTTGCAGCATTTTAGCGGTGGTGTTCCAAATTGTTTTAACTACCGTTTCTTTGTAGTCTTCTCCATTGCCTTTTCGCATATCAAATGCCAATCTTGCAATATTACATTGAATTTCTCGATGGAAGTATCTGGCTCAATTTATATCTTTTTGCATCGCAAAACGTAGAAAATTGTCGCAGATTGATGATTGCGTCGCACTGTATTAGTAGGCACACAGGTATTAACGATTTGACTAATTTCGGCGTTCGTAGACTCACCGAATCGACTCATTGTTAGTGCTTAGAAATTCAATAAGTTGTTGACAAACATGTCAAACTATTTATTTTGGCAACCAACACCGCGATAATTGATAAACAAATGAATAAGTGAAAAAACCACTAGTGCATTTGTCGCTGTAAAAGTTGCAGCTAACTTTTGCCGCTGTCAAACTGACAATTGCACTGTGGCATATGCGATTTTTTATACATGAGTTGAATTGTCAGTAGAAAAGTAATACTAGCTGTTAATTAGTGTACAATAATAATACACTCCCACTTCCTTTGGTCACGTTTGTAGTTCACGGTAGAAAACCCATAAAATTTCCTATTCGGGGGTGCATTTAAACAGTGTTCGTGTAACCTACAACACAGTAGTGGACACTTGTCAAATATTTTTTTTGCGTCTTTCAAGTCATTTACATTTGACTCTAGGTTATTTGCGGCCGAGTCGTTCATTGTCATTCATTTATTATACGCGCACTTTCAACACTGAGCCTCTCTTCGATACGAAGTTTTTACCCGCCGAATCACAATACAAATGCTGATTTGTCACAGCGGTAAATGGAGATAAGTCTTACTGTCTGGACCAGTTTGTACTTTTCGCCAGTGAACTTTCCAAATGTAAACGAGCCTTCACGGACCAGCAACTGGACCCAAATTGCCACTGAATATTTACATTGCAACTTAGGGCAATGGAACAATGTTCTTTTTACTGACGAATCCAGATTCTGCTTACATTCTCCAGATGGACGCAAAAGAGTATGGATAAGGACCGGAGAAAGATTTGCAGATTGCCCGTCTGATCTATGGAGAAGGTTCCGTAATGGTTTGGGCAGGAATAACCCGGGAGGCCTTCGCTGAGTTGGTAGTCATCGATGGATCCTTGATGGACCTCCGATATATTGAGGGATTCTAGTGGATTCATCGGCGATGGATTTATTCTAATACAGGATGCGCGGCCACATACAGCAATGCGTGTTACACAATACCTCGCAGGAGTTGGTATTAACAAAACGAACTGGCCAGCATGTTCGCCTGATCTCAACCCCATGGAGCATGTGTGGGACACGCATGGTAGGCGAGTCAGAGATCGCAAGAAGTTGCTCGGGCTAAGGTAAATGAGCTTCGTTTAGCTATTCGTAACATTATTGACAGTATGAACCGACGTAATGCAGGCAGCTTCAAGAGCCAGAGGTGATAATAAAAGATATCAAGCTGAATTTGATGTAAAAAGTACATTTCCTAGGTTTGTTATGTTACAGTTGAATTGGTTTTGTTTTGAAGTTTGATTTTGAAGTAATTGAAGTTGGCATAAAAAAAATTCTTTTTTTTTTTTTTTGTGTAATTGCGATAATTGCTTGTTTAAAACTAAACAATATATTGTTTCCTTTTCATTGCTAGACTCATAAACTAAACTGACATTAGGGCAACAACGAGCAAAGCCACCTCTTCAGAAAATAACATTTCTTAAAGTGAACGGTTGGTTCATTTCGCTCTTAAAAATGAACCAGTGCACCTAAAGACATGATCCAAAAAACAAAATGTAGGAAAGGAATGGTTCTTGACAAAAATTGGTATTTGAGAGAATTTAGCCACGAAATTATTCCACAGAGAGCTTTAAAATTAAGGTTGTTCAACAACCTTTTAATTAACCCGGTATAGTGACTAATACACCAGCATTTAACAAAAGACTGGATATGCAAGTTGAAATTAATGATTTTATCTACAGTTTGCTGAAAATTTTATGAAAATAGAACTAAAAATAAAAATAATATGAGACCTCAAATTTTATCAAATATTAACATTATAATACTCAAGTACTCGATTCTGATATTTCTAGTTTTTTTTAATGTTCTGGTTCCCACGAAAAGGGATATCCTGTGATGTTCAGAGAACATCGTGGGAACCAAGGGAAAGAAGGTAGGAGTTGGTGTTCTTCTTAAATTTCTGGAGGTTGTATGCCTCGGGGAACACCTCCCTAGGCAATGAGTTCCAAAGCCTCGCTGTTCGTTGGATGAACGAGTCTTTGGAAAGTGATGTTCTGCAGGTCTCCAAAGTGACCACGAAGAGGTGTGATGACTGAACTTGACGGGTTAATCTCGAAGAGACTGCCAACCACTCTTACAATTTGGGGGTATTTCCGTCCAATTGGAAAATTGCAAGAGTACAGCCAGTCCCTAAAAAAGGCAAAAAGGCCCTACCTAGCAACTACAGATCTATCGCACTGCTATCTATTATTTCAAAGGTCATGGAAAAAGCCATCAACATCGAGCTCATGAAATATCTGGAAGACTCAGGAATTGTCAACGATAGGCAATATGGCTTTCGCCATCAGAGATCAACTGGTGACCTGCTCGCTTACGTCTCACATATATGGCAGCTATCTATTGAAAAGTATGGAGAAACTTCAGCTGTGGCATTAGATATCTCCAAGGCGTTCGATCGAGTTTGGCACCAGGGACTCCTCGCCAAGCTTCCGTCTTATGGCTTGCCCCCTCAGCTGTGTTCTCTGCTTGCTAGTTTTCTCTCAAACAGGTCTCTCCATGTAGTGGTCGATGGAGCTTCATCTGACACTCTACTCATAAATGCTGGTGTTCCGCAAGGATCTATTCTCGCACCAACACTATTTCTACTTCACATCAACGACCTGTTGAAAGCAACTTCATGTCCAGTACACAGCTTTGCCGATGATAGTACCCTCCATACCGCTTTCTCTTCCAGGGCCCCTATATCAGCCCGTGAAACCAGAAATGAACGAGGAAGAAATGTTAATAATATAAATATGGACTTAGCAACAATTCTCGAGTGGGGATCTAATAACTTGGTAGAATTCAATGCAAACAAAACACAAGCATGTCTTTTCTCTAGAAAAGCCGATCTCACTGTGCCTAACATAACTTTGTCAGGAGTAACCATACCACTGAAGTCATCCATATCGATGCTTGGTATTACTATCAGTAATACCTTTCCTGGGAAAATCACGTGAGGTCCATTGCCAAAAGTGCATCCCAAAAACTTGGTTTTTTGTTTCGTGCCAAGAGCTATTTCACCCCCACTCAGCTGCTTATGATCTATAAGGCACAGATCCGACCTGTCCTGGAATACTGTTCCCATATTTGGAGCGCGGCACCTAAACATATCCTGAGGCTATTGATTCTGTCCAAAAACGGGCAATTCGTCTCGTCGGTGATGCCTCGCTTACAAACTCGCTCACTTGTCTGGAACACCGTAGAAAAGTTGGCGATTTGTCTCTATTTTATAGATATTTTCATGGGCGATGCTCTTCTGAAATATCAACTTCACCTTTATTAAGTTAGAGCTATATTGTCAATAGGCTGTCACCATGTTCCATTCAATTGAAGCCAAACATACCATCGGGATTATCAGACTAGTTTTGCATGAAGTACTGAAGGTTACACACATAACTAGAAGTTATAGTAATGGGCAATAATGCCGCAGAATATAATCGATTGCTACTGTCCAAGAGGGCGTTCATTTGATTCAAACGAATATAGTATTTCAAATGAATGAGCAATGAAGGAAGATAAATAAATCTAGTGAGGTTGATCTTTAAGATCTACAATTCACAGTTGTTCGATCTCTGAACTCCTCACAGAAGTTATCACTTCCCTAATCTATTCAAATTGATATTGTTATTGAAAATATGTATAGAGAACCACTCTCTACCTCATCTTTCTTCCCGATAATTTTCCCCCCAATTTCCCATCCAGATTGTTCGAGGTGTAAGCATTCCAAAGACGATCAACCCTTACCTAAAATCGACTGCGGGTAACAACTGAAATGGCGTCGGGACGCATTCACAAACGTTACTTTGTCATTTAAATTAAACGAAAGAATGGTTGAATGCCATTAAATTAATAGGTGGGTGGCGGATGTAACGCCGTCTCACGACCCACCGAGGCCCACAACGGCGGGATGCGGCTCCAGGATCTGCATCCAGCTCATTACACAGGTAAATTAAACTCGGGATCGAGGAATCACCTGGGGAGGTCTATTCGACTGCTGGGGGCGATTTACGGTCGGGACAATTACATGGTGGCGGATTTGCGCGGCGTTGTCATGTATTGTAATTGATACGGGAATCTACAATGCAAAGCCTTCTCGATTTCAATTCGTTATCGATGGGTTCGCGAGACTATACAGGGTTTGTCTTCATGAGTTGACGCGATCTGTATAAAGAGTACTAAAAGTAGCATGATTCTGAAAATTTGTAGAGACGGTGAAGGAAACATTAAAAATTCCAACTAAAATATTTTTGTTATTCTAACATTTTCGCTTTCTCCGGGAGTGACTTCATCTTTGTTATTTTCAATGGGACATCCTGTATTTCATAAAATTCTTAGATAATTCTCATGATTCTAATTCAAATCAATATACCATAACCTCTACCGAAAATGAACCGTTTTTAAGTTATTCTAGAAAAAAACTTTAAAAAAAAAAATTTAACCGACGAAATACGGAACTGGGAAGTAAAAAATAAAATATTTTTTTTTAGTCTCAATAACTAAGCTCCTAAACTAATGTAAGTAACTAATTTTGGGTCGACGCCAAACAAACAAGCAAATGAATTAGCTAAGGCGTAAAATGATGGCATCGAGTTGCGCGGTGACATTCTGATATTTTTTTTGAGTTATGATCTTCGTTGATTGTTCGTTTGGCGCCGACTCGAAATTAGTTACTTACATTAGTTTAGGAGCTTAGTTATTGAGACTAAGAAGGTTTATTTTATTTTTTACTTTTCAGTTCCGTATTTCGTCGGTTTAATTTTTTGTTAAAAAGTTTGTATTTTTCAAGTTTGTGGCTGAAATCTACTAATTACTACTTACTTGTTTTTTGATTACTTCCAAAATACTTAATTACCCACCTTACTTCAACTATTACCAGTTAAATAATATGATTATCTACTTTTACTATTTGTTGTTATATAAATTATGTTTGTTGTTCTGGTTAGTTTATTTCATTACTTTGTATATCATTCCATCCTCTCATAGAATATAATGATTGTGACGGATGTATAATGACAATAGCGATCTGTCATTGTCAACTACATATGTGTGCGAAGGTTCACAAGTGAAACATCAATTATTCCCTATTTTTCTACCCGTAAGGTTGGATAATTCCATTCGAAATCCAAATATGATCAACTATGAGGTATACCATATCTATTAAAAGAAGGATCATCCAAATGGAAGAACCCAGTACAAAGTTATGCCAGAATTCAGAGGGTGAGTGATTATCCTTCATTTTGCTACCTTGAGGGGTGGATTTCATCTTTTAAATTCAAATGGGACCAACTTCAAAGTATGCCCTATCCACTGAACGGGAAAATTATCGAAATCGAACGACTCAGTAAAAAGTTATGCGCGTGATCATACATAAAAAAAAATATACGCTTCGAATAGAGAACCTCCTCCTTTTTGGTTTTGTCGGTTAAAAAGACAAATGCAGCCTATCGAACATACGCCATTTTCGTGTGAATTACAATTTTTGGTGATATGTAGGACCGTATCATGAATATTGAGGGTTTAACGGATCACTCACCATAATCACATCCACTGAATAACTTACAGGGTGCGCAAAAAAGTGGGTTCCAAGAAGTGAATGAGAAACATTGAGAATCTATTTATTTTTCAAATGGAAGCTCCATTTTGTATTCTCATGATTCAATTATATCATGAGTTCTGACTCCTTCCCTACACCCAAAACCCATGATTTCAGAGATATTCCATAATAGTACTCAATTCTGCATATTAACTGTTGACATTTTTATTTTTCTAGTAAGCTATGCATATCTACCGACAAATGATGAAGTGAATAGTAAATTAGAAATTATAAGGTACAAAGAAAATTGTAACATAGAAACCTTCCTTACTAGCTCACAAGTGTGTAGCATTCCAGGCAGAAGTCAGTGGAGGGGTGGAAAGCGGGGGCGGGTGGTCATAGATTTTTCCAAAGCACTGGCCGGCGCTCAGATAACTTCGAACACTTTGATAACTCAAGTAAGTGTAGTACCTCATGTGGATGAACGCTCGCTTTTAAACTGCAAGAACCCAGGTTCGATCCCGAGCTGGGTGACGCAATTTTTTTTAATTTTCTGTCACACTCAAATTAACCATAAAACTTCTGTGTCACCATAACATATTACCTCAGAACATTCACCCGACCGAAGGCTGCTGAAAATTTCCTAATCTCCATATATATATTCTCGGAATAAAAGCCTTAGTCAGTCTATATATTTTTTATTTCATTCGACTTGTTGAAAACGTTCATTCAATCATGAAACATGAAATGAAATGAAAGAATAATAGTTGAATTATATTTTACCTGAAGATGACATACACAATGTCGAAACGTCGAATGAAATAAAAATATATAGACTGACCCCCCTTATTCCGAGAAAATAAAGAATATAAACATATGTGGTATATATATATATATATATATATATTTATATATGTATATATATATATTTACATATATGTGTTGTTTCTTCTTCTATATATGGCCTATTTTCCAAAATCTACATTTCCAACTGGCCGCGCCAACGGTTTTTGTTTTGAATAAGGTGCTGCCTGCATCTTCCTTGCAGCTTTGGATATATTTCAGATTTCTGATTCTGATTTGACATGACGAAATAATGATTTTTTACAAGGGATGCCGACGTGTCTATACTTTTTTTCTGATTTGCACTTTTCATTTCTTCAGTAATCATTTAATAAAATAATTTTAAAAAATAGTAAAAAAATTGTATATTTTTTTAATTCGACGGAAAAAAATATTTTTGTGTGACAGATAATAGTATATTGAAGTATAAGTGGATAAAAAGGGCTTTAAAACACGCGCGATTTATCGAGCACGACGGCGCAGCCGGAGTGCTCGAAATAGAGCAAGTGTTTTTAAGACCAGTAGTTATCCACGAATACTTTACACTATTTTTTTTTATTGGTATACTTTGAAATCATATATACTGGTATTATTACTAAAAAAAAAATAGAAATAAGAACTAATAATGCAAAATGGTTGAATTCGTGATGTGACATCAGTATACCTTTGTTTTCATGATAATGGAAAAATATTCAAATTTTTGAAATCCATTGATGGACGTTCAAGCTCATTGCTGTCTGAGAATGTTAATCAGATAATTTGAATTCCATTTCTCCGATTCACAAAATCTGAAATATCAATATATCAAAAACACCGATTGTCTTTAATTTTCATTTATAAATATATCTTTATTAATGTTTGAATAAAGTTCTGCATTTGTTAGTAATATTTTATTTGACGTTACAAGGTACTCCTGTCAGATCAATAATCAAAAAGTTCTCATTTAGACTTCTACGTTTCACGATTTGTTAATGTTGCCATGGTAACTTTAAAAAACTAACATTTCACGTTTCTCGAAGTAAGTTAAATTCAATAATTCAATTAGTGCAGATGGAATTTTAGGAAAATGTCTTCCCCCAATTGTGTTATGCTTATGGTTGATTTCAGGTCATGAATAGGTTGCCCTTTATTATGTCTTTTTCAATTATATATGCCTTCATGCCAAAATGTCTTGATATCCCAATTATCGACTTCCAAATTACCTTAGTTTTTTTCAATAATGGCGAATCTGACGAAAATATGACATAAAATTCACCTTAGCTAAAATTCAGCGCCGAATAAGGTCGAAATGACGTCAATTTCCGTAGAGATAATGTATACCAGATGTAAACTTTGCACGGAGACAGAAGATATAAAAATTAACGATTTCACAAATTCTGGGATAGGCTGGAACATTACTAATTAACTAGCCCTTCCTAGAAGTATTCTAGCCTTCGGCTGAAAACTGTCTTGTTCTCGGATACCATCCCGGCGAGATTCAGACTCTGAGTCGGAGTTGAGCTCAAGAATTGCCGAAAAACAAAAATTACAAGTTCGTGATGCTGGGCCCCTCATCCCCATTTGTGTACCTGTCGCGCTACGCAAAGGATATTATTATATACCCGATGGGAAAAAATCCTAAGTGAAATTCCTTTCAGCTGCAGATTATTCCAAACTCCAGAATTTGAAACGACTAGCCCCTGAATTATAGTAACTGAAACTGTGCTGAAACTTATCCTGTTTCTCTGAAGTTTGTCATATCCGGGAATGTTTTCCCAAATTATGCTTCCTGATATCTGCAACATATTCACTTAGAGTTAAAATTTCCTATATGAAATCTAACTGAAAGTTGTACCCCATTTGGGCATGAACTGAAAGTGTCGAACTGAGGGTTCTAAACTCCAAAAACGAGTTCAACTTTACTTCGCAAAAATCCCTATGCCTATGAAAAACAAATCTGCAACTCTCACCATTGAACATAATAACAAGTCTCTTGACACTCTGCATATAATTATCCTGCAATGAGAGTAGATTAGTACACTAAGGTCTCACGTGAAGTACATCCTGGATAAAGCCAGAATCCGATGTTTCCCTGAAGTGCCTTGAGTACAAAATTGATCTGTCAGTCGTATAGTCCTAGAGCCAGGTGAGGGGGCCACAATCTGCGAAGTCCTCGGAGTTTTATATGAGAACCGTTCTGCAATACTCGTCGTAGATTCCAAGGATACGAAATCAATATGTTCCAAGGCATCCAATACATCTTCGCTACTTCGTCCCTTGAAAATAGAGCCCAGAGTCTCAAAGTGCCCTGATGCAATCAAGTTTGTTTATCATCCTGACAGGTCAACTGCATAGTGAATAAATCTTCCTCGACACAAATAATATTTTCTGAAAAAACATTGTTCTCATTGTTCTTCTAATATTCATCAAAATTCTGGACTGTTCAGATATTACTATAGCTATACTGCTGGTACTGGTAGACGACTGATAACCAACTGATACGGCTCGAACAAAATCGTCTGTATAAATAACCACCTGAGGATGCCCTTACCATATGGGTAGGTCAGGAATGAAGTGCTAGTGGCCACGTTTATACCGTGTCTTGGTATATGCAGACTAATGATTACATTCCAACCAAATTCTGTTAGTCAGTGTGGTATAAACTGTGCACTTGATCAAGTAACTAGCTTGGTACCGAAATTTTTTGCCCTATAATGCTAAGTTGACTAATATTATATTTTATATAAAATGAGTTGCTGCAGTTCAGAACCTCCTATAAAGAAGTCCGAAGGTATTAATTGGAACAGATGAAGGAACCAATGCATTTCTCCAAATATTTTTGGACAAGAAAATTATATCAATTTTGGATGGCAAAAAATTTAAACACCTAGACATTTACAAGAGCCTTGAAGAAGACATGTTGAGAAGGGGCTTTACAAAAACTGCTGAACAAATGAAATTTAAAATGACTGAGCCTGAGCTCACTGACATCCAGACATTGTCATTGACAGATGACACAATTCCGAATTAGATAGCAGAGTTTCAAACCTTTCTCTTGGTTACATGACTAAATAAATACCAAACCAGAACCAAGTTGGTTAATTAATCATTTGACAAAACACGATGTAAATAAACGATTACTAAAACATTTGGTTTGAATTTGGTCACATACACTTGGTAAGGTTACCAAATTCACATACGGATTTGCCAGCGCATCCCTCGGGTTCGTTTGCCAAAAGTCGTCGCGTCGAAGGCCAAATTACCGTGTGAAGTAGGCTTACAAAGCTTACATAGAGAAACTCAATCGCCTCACTGTCGCCCATACAAAAATTGTATTGAATTATAATTTAAATGGTTAGAAATACACTGTGAATCGTTATGAAATGAACCAATAATCTACGAAATTAAATTTTATATTGATCATATGTGATCAGTTTCAAAAACAGTTGTTACGGGATTTTTTTTCTGGTTAGATTTTGTCTAGAAAGTGAGTTTTAGAATTACTATAATATTTTTTATTCCTTACTTTATGCTGTTCATAAAAAACTTAATTCCTAAAATGAATTATGAAAAATTTAAATGCTGGTACGCTCTGCCTGGTGGCGTGAAACTGTAAAAAATAATCATTAGCAAAATCCGAATTGGTAGACACCTTTCCTGAAAAACAATTGTTTCAGAGATTTTCAGTTACAATTATCTCGGAAGTTTGAAATTGTCTGGGTGCATAACATGAATGCCTGGAGATTTTCATACGTACAAATAACCCAAAGTTACGAAAAATTGAGGAATTACGATGTTTGGGACAACAACAAATACTATGAAATTTTTCCTTGGCAAATGCGCCAGAAAGAAAATTAATTCAGTTTCTTTTTTTTAACTTATCATTATCAAAACATTGGCAACACCGCATCGAAAGTACTGCGATTTCGGGTTTTCGTTTTCGGCGTTCCATTACCAATTACGCCTGTGTTTGACTTTATGCTGCTCGTTATTCGAATGTTCTACTTTCACATGTTTGAATAAATGCTGATCCGGTAATGGGAATAATCAGCGAACGTGATTAAATTCAAAATTAAAAAGCGCCAGTTTGGTGGTTGACAGGCGCGAAGAGGATTCATTGGCAGGGAGCAATCCAAAATTATAAACGTAAGAATGGCCACGTGAAGAATAATTCAGTTATGGAATGATCGATGAAGCCATTATGCAAATAATATTCATGTAATGATGAAATAATATTGTCAGTTGTAGTATCATAAAGTGAAAATAATTCGACAGATTTTCGAAAACTTGTTGCCAACAAGTTTGAGAAAGAAATCTGGAGAATTATTTTCACTTATAATCTCCCTAGCAGCAGAATGATTTCCGATAATTTTTTTCAAGGTCACGAATGTTTTTGTTCATAGAAAATTATACAGAGTCAAAGACGAGGGAAATTTTCTATCAACAAAAACATGAGTGAAACCGAGAAAAAAATTATCGGGAATTAATTCTGCTGGGTGGGAGATTCGGTAAGAAAATTTCATGAATTGGAGTTGCTTTTAATATGATGAGAATATGAACCCTACGACCTATTCTGCGTAGATGTAAAATTTTTTATGGGTAAAATTTGACACTTAGGATTACTACTACGACTTAATTTTAATTCAAAGTCATCATTTCGAAGTGACAGGTGAGACAGACCAGCAAGAAACAATCAGTTTTTTTAGTCGTACCCGTGATATTTATTGTTAGAATAATATTCTGTAAACAATAATTCGTTTTGGTAATGAATCAGCAAGTTCGATTGCTAAAGAAATTGAGCAGTTAGTATCTAATAATACAAAAAGATCAAAAGTTAATGTGTGGAAACAATTTATGCAATGCTGTGTTGAAAAATCTTATGAGGTGAGCGATCCTTCAACATCCATGGCGAATCTAGAATTAAAAGATTGGGCTTTCAACATGAAAAAACAAAATTCTGAAGATTACAAAGAAAACGTTATTAAACTAATTTGGAATTCCACAGCGAAACAGCTTCAAGAATATTATTTTACCACATATAAAATTAAGTTTGACCCATTTAAAGATATAGAGTTTTTGGAAGCTAGAGCGGCAAGAGATGCAAAACGTCGTAAATTGCAGATGGATGTTTCCAACCGAAAGAAAAGTACTTCAGCATTATCGACTGCTGAATATAGTAAAATGGTGCATTTATGGGATGAAGATACACCTGACGGTCTTCAAAAAAAGTTTTTCTTTATTGTTGCTCATGAGCTCGCATGGAGAGGCGGTGAAGGAGTAAACTGCTGCATTCAATACTTTATTGAAGAAATGGATAGAGGATACTCTACTGGCCGGACTTAATATAACCCTGTTTTTTCAAAAACCACTCAAGGAGGGTCTAAAAAACTTGCAGATAGCAAGTTCCTTATAAAAAATGCTAATCCTGGAATGTGCCCCTTGAGATTATTTGAGAAATTGATGGAAAAACGTAGTATGTGTTCAATAACAACAGACCGTCTTTTTTAACACCAAATTTAAAATGGAAGGTGTCCAACAAATGGTACAAAAACTCTCCAGTAGGCAAAAACACAATCTCTACATGATTCTAACCGTCAGCAGCAAAGATTGGGATCGATACTAAAAGAATAAACGTGACAAATCATTCATCCAGAGCCACAGCAGTCACTAGCCTAGCACAGTTTGGAGTTGAAGAACAACAACCCATTAAAATAACAGGCCATTCCAGTAGTCAATCTATTAAGCCTTACCTACAAATGAATAGTTCTCACCACAAAAAGATTATTGAGTCTATATGAGTAAATTGCTCGAAAAGGTTGGTTCCTTTCCATACATAATTTTCAGAATTCGTTTCTGTATCATTTCCAACTTTTTCAAGTGAATAGCAGCAACCCCTCCCCAGCTCAATATGGCATATTGAATACGAGATTCCACTAGAGCGAAAAAATTATTTTAATGGAATGTCAATAATTTATCAAATATTTGAATTTGAACAGCATACTCCTTAAGGTTTTTGTAACATTCTCAGTGTGAATTCCCATCTCATGTGACTATCCATTGTTACACCTAAGTATTTAATGGTATCTGTTCTGGAAATATCAATAACCGATTCGTTGTTATGTATATCGAGGGTGTTGAAATTCGGTAGATGATTTCTGTAAGCTGTGAAAGTCATAAATTTAGTTTTTTCAAAATTTATTGTTAATAATTGATCATTAAACCAGGCAATTATCTGTGACATATCGGACTCTACCTTTTCTTTCAGGTCATGCCACTTTTCATCCTCATACATTATCACAGTATCATCTGCGAAGCTGATTATATTTCTGGTAGTATTCAAGGTGAGTAAATTATTGAGGTATATTGAGAATAAAAGTGGCCCAAGGACAGTTCCTTGTGGCACACCAAATTGAATTATCTCTTCTGAACTCAGTTTATTTTCAATTTGTACAAATTGTTTCCTCTGGTATAGATAACTTTCTAGGAGATTATACGTTGTTCCTCAACCTCCAATGTCTTCCAAGGTTTCGAGTAGGTGTGTATGACTCACAGTATCGAAAGCTTTGGAAAGTAACACGATTTGAATAACTCACCAATAAAAATCCAAATATAGGGTCAATTCATACATAAGAGATAGATGCTAAGCGATCCAAATCTAAATAAACCACAGCAATCGAATTCATCAAGGCCTCAAGTCGGGTGGGATAAGATGTTCCGCATCCCGGATAAAAGATGTTCGCGGTTGGGCAGTTTTAGAGCCTGAACTCCGACCAAGATTCTAGCCGATACAGTATCCCAGCACAAGACGGTTTCAAGACACGGACTAAAATACCTAGATATGTGCAAACAGGCTGGTTGGTTAGTTAGAACGATTCGAACCTTTGCTGTAAGTGGGCGGCCTCTGAACCAAAAACCTCATGAAAGTCGGGGACCGGTGGGCTAATTATTTAATGGTCACACGTGGTGTTTGTCTTACGAAGGGCCCTGTACTTTGTCGGGAATGTATTATTTTTGGTTGTTGAATGCCAGAGTGCTTTTCGATTTTCACAAATCAAGTTCATTTGACCGATTATAGTTGATCAACAAAAGTTGAATGATATCTGTAGTGAGAACTTTTATTTCAATATAGTTGAACAACTTCAGTGGACCAAGAAAAGTTTGACCAAGTCAAAGTTTATCGTTTAAAAAAGGTATTTTTTTGAATATCTAACTGAAAACAACTACTTCCCAGGCTAACTCCACGCCGGACATTCAACTACATCTGATAAATGAGAATATTGAGAAATAACCCCAACTTAAAATAAAAAATCAGAAAGTGAAAATTTGCATTTTCATTCAGATAGTTATTTGATTTGCTATTCCAGTCTTGATTGAGAACTCATATACATGAATGAGGCAAAGAAGAATGTTTTCCAAAAGGGAGTACTCACCATAAATAATTTGTAACATTGATGCAAGAGAAGCATCGCATTCACTAGGTCTTCAATACATTTTTGTCGACGAAAATCTATTTCACGCTTCCACGATCATCAGGAAGACCGGAAGAATTGGGAAACACATTTTCTGGAAGCAATCTCACTTTGCAAAGATAGAACATTTTTAGAAATATTTCTTTTGGAGTGGCACTTTGAAATTAGTTTTATGACATTAAAACCTGTCATGGGTATGATAGATTATTTTTTTGAAAATTGAACAGGATTTCATATAATCAGATGTGGAATCATCTGCGACTGAAAGTAAACTTTAGTCACTATTTTCCGTCATTCAAGATAAACCTCTTGTGGGGTATTCATGTTGAAAACGGAAACATTCTCAATTGAATATTCAATAGAAAGAATATTCTGTGAATTGAAAAATCCACGATAAAAATTAATTTATTTTTTGTGAATATCTAACAGAAAACAACACTTTTCCGGCCAAAGCCTTGCTGGTTATTGAACTACATCTGATTTAAAAAAATACTTAATTTTTATTGTGGATTTTTCAATTCACAGAAAAATCTTCAATATTCAATTGAGCAAACCTTGGGAAGTGGAATTGAATTAGCTATTTTTCACTGACTGGGAAGAACTGAATTTTACAGTCAGCACATTATCAGAAAATTGATATGTATACCATCTCAGCCCACTGAGCGGGATTTAATACTGTAGAGGTATTTGCTTAGTCCGATTTCCGTTACGTTTTTGAAATCAATGTGTAGTTATTGTTTCTTTGACATCATAACATTGAATGTTGTGTAAAACAGTGTATGTTTTTCTTTTCTTTCTTGTCACCCAAAAACTAATTTCTTAGGATTTTTACTCATGTTTACTGAAATTGTTTTTAGTTCTTCTTTTAAAACAAAACAGTACCTGTAGTTACAACTTCACGCACATCTGCTTTCTACGCCATTTTCAACTAAATTAAACTGAAACTGTTCGAATTGAATCAGTATCTATTGGAATGTGTGAACAAAAACTCATTCAAATCATATTCCACTATAATCGGTCAATTGAAGTTGATTCGTGAGAACGTGCCTTGAAGTTGGTATGCGTGCGCTTGCTTATTTATGTTTTTTATTTTTTCGAGGACTGTGGGACGTTTTTATATAACACTCTTTTCGGATCGATATTACCATTACCAGCTCGTATTGTATTGTAGAGATCTTGGAATTCCCTATCCTTCTTGGCATCCTTTTGGATTTCATTTTCTGTTACTGGAATGGCATCAATTTGATTGACAGAAGGCTCCGTCATACCTTTAGTGAGAAATGCACTTTCCAACAAGAACTAGAATACAACAGAAACAAGAATTGAAAGAACGAGCCTTTCCTTGCCTTCCTTGTCATCAAAAGTATATTTTACGTTCTTCCCCGGTATTCCCAGAGAATCCCATCATTTTACCGTGGACATCGGGCAAGGTATGCTGAACGACTTGATGCCGCTGCATATCGCATCCTCTAAATTAAGTTAGCAAATGTCTCGCTCTGCCGGCTGCTCTAGACAGGACGCAATAATGGTTCTCGCTATATATTTCTACCGAGCTTCATCACCTCGTCTTTAATGAAAATACCGTACCGTACATTTCGTATTCAAGGCTCTCTCGGACATACCTACTCGGATCGTTGAAGTGATTCACGAACTGCCCACTTTTCACAGACGCGTAGGAGTTTCCGATGTGCGACCGTAATTAACAGTAATTACAAACAAATGTGGAGTTAGTTGCGTGAATTTGATTTAAATTTACGAAACAACATCTACGTGGCAAAGAACACAAATAATCCACATTTTTTGTTCTACATGTTCTGATCCACTTTTTTTGCTATTATCCAATCTGAAATACATTTCGACCTCCTGTATGCTGTTATACCCATAAAAACGCTATAAATTTGTGTTAAAACCGCACGTATAATGTAGTCTTGGGAATTCCTGTATGGGTTCGGACTGGGCTAAAGTTTTTTTTTGTGTTCAGGGTCTTTGGCTCAATTCGAGTTAGAGCTGTTGCTCTTTTACTCTTTCAATCTGATATTTTTTGACGCCTTGATTTATGTTTTGTGGGTTATCAATATCCTTGGTAACTTTTCATTTTTGTTTTAATCCTGCATTTGATTTACAGCGCCTTGGCCGTTTTTAAGTTGAAGAAGCTGCGCTAATATGGGTCTCCTTGATATGAGGTCCCTTAGCTCATCGAGGGCAGAAAGCATGTCATCCAGCGGGGTATTCCCTGAGTTTAGAGGGGGTTGAAGTCTTTCTCTTGGAGGTCTTGTTGGTCTCACAGGTCTTGTTGCCTCCTTTTTATCTGGTTTTGGGAAATTGGGGCAACCATGATAGTTGGCTTTGTGTGGCCCCGAACAATTGCTGCATTTGTTCGGTCTTGCATCCTCTTCGTTATGGTCCCTTGATTCGTGTCCTCCTACACAGTGTCTGCAAACGGAAACTGCATTGCAGTTGTATGCTGTATGACCGAATTTCTGGAAATTGTAACATTGACCAATACTATTCCATTTCCTCTGCAATTCGAATTCAACGTCTGCGTTATATATCGTTTTTTCTTGTTTGATCCGGTCTTCATCTGCTGGAACAATGACAAGAATTATTGGCATTTGGTCTTTGTTTCTGTTCTTGAATCTAGCTACAATTCTAAGATGGTAGCCTTTTTCTTGTAACTCTTTGGCAATGTCATCCTCGGCTAAAGTCTTAACGACGCTTTTGAATATGGCTCGAATTTCTTTACTTTCGTTGGCATTAAAAGTATGAAATTGTATCTTGTTTCCTCCCAGAATATTTAAACATTTATTATAATTTTCCATTGAAGGGAATACCATTTTTATTTCATCTCTTAAATTGGTGTTTGTTGATTGAATTCCTTGGTTTCTCAGCGATACTCTAATACTAGGCCATTGCTTTTTATCTCGGATTACGATTGGTGGGGGTCGCATCTTTTTTTCGGGTGTTTTGACAATATTTGTTGCTATTTGTTCATCCTGGTCATCGGTTTCCATGTTAGCTGAGGTAGAAAATGTATTCCCTAGTGGGATTTCAGGAATTTTCCACTCTTTCCTTCTCTCTCGTATTGGTTTTTCTGGAAGTAAAAATTCATCTTCAACCATAAATTTTGTGGGTGTGGATGGAGAACTGCTTATACTGTTATTTGCGGATTTTTCCCCAGCCCATCATTTACTTCTTGAATATTCTTCAGATAGCTTCCGTGAAAAACGCTTGTTTTCGTACACTGCTATTATTTGTATCCTTCCCTCGTCTGTACCGACGAGTATTTTATTAGTACCTCAATTCGTTTACTGATTTCCATATCATTGTTGTTGAACACTTCTCGTACTAAGTTTCTAACTTTAATAAGGTCCATTTTTCTTTACGTCTCACGTCTCGCCTTTCGAACACCCGCTCGCTCTCCCTGGGCTAAAGTGAATTCACTCATAAAGATTATTCATGGTAGCCAGTGGTTGGAAATTAAAAAATATTCCTCGGACTTGGAGCATGGGGGAGGAGTTTAACTTGTAGCACCGCAGTGGCGGAATCGGACAAACTGGTCCAGACAGTATCACTTATCCCCATTTACCGCTGCGATAAAAAAGGGTGTCTACAAAGTGTGATAGTTTGAATTTTTCGGTCGCAAACGTCTAAACGGCATTTGTGTTGTGATTCGGATTGTAAAAGTTTCGTTTCAAAACGATGTCCAGTCTCGAAAGTGCGCGTATAATGAATTAATGACAATGAACGAGTCGGCCGCAAATAACCTCGAATCAAATGTAAATGACGTAAAAGAAGTAAAAAAAAGGTTCCGGATGACCACTGCTGTATTGTAGGGTGACCACTGCTGTATTGTAGGGCGCACAAACACGCATTCAAATGCACCCCCGAATACGAAATTCTATGGTTTTTCTATCGCGAACTATGAACGTGACCAAAGGGAAGAAGTGAGTGAAGAAAAGTCCGTTATCATTGTTCACTAATTAACAACTAGTATTACTTTTTTTGTTGAAAATTATTGACAAATTGCAATAAATGTGGTATTGATATTTTCTTTTTGTATATTTGGGTTGAAAAACTCGGTGACATTAATGTATTAGAATGTATTTTGTTATTGATATAAATAATTTTTTTCCATACTAATGATTACAGTAATCTAAAAAACATGGATGAAACATATTTTTATTATGTAATAAATTAAAAATATCTTTTTTCAAATTCTGGGAGTATGTAAACGAACAATATGGAAAATATGTGAAAATGTATGTATGTAAAACAGAAAACAATATTTTCAATATATTTATTGATTTTTCTTTCATATCTATTCATATTTCTTCAATAGTTTTTCTATTCGTGTAATTTACTGCAACATTAGACATGTAAGTTTTTATTGAATTTTATCAATAATTGTTTGAGAAAATATTTATTTACCTCTAATTGAACAGAATACTGATTTTTCGTCGCTGCTGCTTGGCTAATGACTTTCGCATGTATGCTGGAATAATATTTTTTTACTTCCTGCACCTGACACAAGTGACCCGATCGCACCAATGCTGCTGCTCTTTTACAGGCTGATTCTCGAGAACAATGAGGCTTGTAATGGGCAAAAACCCAGTTGCAAGCACTTGCTCCATCACGAATAACACTTTTCAACTTGACAATAAATTACATGTAAACACTACGATGACAGGCGAATCAAAGGTTCAGCACTTTGATGTAGCCTTGCGCGCTTCGCAGACGACTCGTCTTAATCTGCTTTTTATTCATTAGTAGCGCAATTTCCGAAACCGGAGCTCAGTTTGATTCAAATGTTATACAGACCGAATCGCAATGCAACCGCAGTTTTCAAGTTTGTAACAAAAACATTCAAACTGTTGAACTTTAAAAACGCTCTATTTATCAAAGGGGCAAATGCAGATAAATTGCACTGAGTGGACTAATTCGCCTGATTGCGCCACTGCGGCGCCACTTACAAAGGTGTTCCAACTAAGCATTCAGATGTCGGGCCATCCAGCTATTTCAATACTCAAAAGGAGCGTATGTTCATTTGATTTTTATAATATTGGTTGGTTGGTTTGGTTGGTTTAAGGCTGACGAGCCAGAGACAGGGTTGGCACTTAGCTTCCCTTGACACTGCGACCAGCTGGGGTCTATTGTATCACTCTATCGTCAGTGGTTCCTCATTCAAACAGGTTTGTGCCTTTAATTAGGTTAAGAAGCCTGTTGATAAGGTTCTTCGGATTCATGCCTGTTTCCGGGCTGATCTCTCCAAAGGTTCTGTGTCGCCTACTACTTAGGGCGTCACAGTCGAAGATAATATGGCTGTTTCCTCCTCTTCATCACACAGCCTACACTCCACGGTTTCCCTGCGTACTCCCATGGTGTTTAATATTAGTGAGGCCCCATGTCCATACAAGACAAGAAAATGCCTCGTCCTGTTTTGTCTTGTCTAAACCATAAATTTTGTGAAAAATTATATTCCACTTCTGATTGGCTTCCTTCGTTAGTTAGTTAGTGAGATGATACTGTCGAATGAGGAATATAAGGAGTCGCAATAATCTCTAGGTGAGATAATGCGACCCAAGCATTGAGATCAGTATTCACGCTATCAAAGTCTAGCTGATCAATCCTGCCAGGATTTATCCATAAACAAAATATCATACAGAAAATTAACAAATATTTGAAATTCTACGATTGATTTCACTATCTTGCAAAAAGTACGGAACATAGTGCGAATGTAGGAAGTGAATTCGAACCAACCCAAGTATATTTGGAAAGCACTGTTGTTGGTAACCAAGTGTCACGTACTTCTCCCAGCTCTCCACTACGTTGTGGTGATGGTATTCTGCCCAATGGCGGTTGGTAACTAAGCATCACGAACTTCATTCGCTTCCGTCTCGAACAGAGAATCACAAGTGCTGCGTTTAGAAATTAGAGACAATTTGGTGTTGTACAGATCACGGCAATCGTATTTCGTGATGGTTCGACTTGTTAGCATTCCTAGTGGTGGGGTGTAGCAATGCATGTATGCTGCACCGTACAGACAAACGGCCATCCTTCTATTCACACTAGAGCGGGAAAGAGAAAACTTTCACATCATCGAAGTGTTTTATCAGAATTTTTTATTTTTTTTTATCTTTCAAGACTTTTCAATAATTCTCTTCGAGCTGAAAATGCTAGACTGAGATAATTGATTAGATTAATACTTTCCCACTATCTCCTAGGCGGCATACTTACAAAAATTAAGGGAAATAGTAAGTTGCTGGAATGAAGTTCCTTGACGCGGCTTGCGGTAGGTGTTGATTGGTAAAAAACGTCACGTAAGAAAAAAACGTTATGCCACCCCCATGCAACTTTCTCTCTCTTTCTCTCTTTCTCTCTCTCTCTTCTCTCTATCTGTGTCTTTCTATTATATACGAGTTTGTGTGACAAGCATCCAGCTCTTGCTAATACGATTCCGAAAGTGTACGAAACCATCCGAACTGCTGTTCTGCTTGCGGGAAATTTAAAATGGTCATTTCTCTCGTTATTTTTGATTCAATCAAATGGCCAAAATTCCAAACAGAGAACCAATCAGGTCAGTTTTATAGTGATAAAAAGTCTTCTCGCTGTTTTATACTGATAAAACCACCAGTATATTAGATATTGTTTTGCGATAAAACTACCCTTGGTCCTGTCAGAATTAAATGTCAACGCATTCAATTCCTATATAGGGAAATCGGAAATGCAAAATTGATGGAATACAGTGATTTGATATTTGAATTCAAATATACCTTTTTCAGCATGTTAGAATGTCTCAGTTTTTCAAGTAAGGAATTGAAAAATTTAATTGTGTCATTTTCTGTATATCAATAAGAGTCCTAGTAGAGCAGTGGTTAGCATGATAGTTCATCACGGTATGCTCGGGTTCGATCCCATACCAAGCAACTTTTTTTTTAACGGTTCCAGATACAAACATATTTGTTCCAAGAGCAGTGAATGATAATTATGAATGAATGAATCTGTAGAACGAAGCATTCAGGAATGGTAATTATTCGGACGCGATTCCTTCGATTTTGGATCGAAAAGAATTGTTGTAATTTTCCCCGATGAAAATTATAATATAACATTGATTCTGGTAATTTTATCCCGTTTTAAATGTGATTCGGGAAATATTCTCATCAAATATCATTCGTGCTAGAGGATTTTATCGCATTTTTCTTTATTTTCCCTCAAGTATTTTGCCTGTAGGAAATTTAACTCAATTTGCGGCCTTATTATCAAAGATTAAACCTCTCGCTTTCGTGGTTTGATCAGATAATAAGACCGCAAATCGCACTAGGCAAAATTTCCAGGAAAATGCTTTCCAGAAAATTTCAAAAAAATTGGAGCGATAAAAACCCTAGCACTTATGATATTACCCTCGATACATGAGCGGTAGGATATATATGGGAATACAAGTCGGATATTATCGTTGAGTGGTAATACGTGGAAGATATGTTTATTTATTTTATATTATAATAATAATTTATTGAATCCTTTATGATCAAATATATGATATAGGATACGTCAAGAACACAAAAAGGTAGACAAATAATCAAAATACCAAAGTACAAAATATAAATCTTACATATACACAGATAGAACTAACATTTTAAATCGAATTTAAAACTAATCAAATGTGAAATTTAAATGTCTCATATACACAGACAGAACTAACATTTTATCTCGAGTTTAAAAATTCAGAAATCCTGTAGAAACAGTTTTCTTGCAGATATTTCTTCAATTTTGATTCGAACATATTTTTATTTTGAATGTTCCTTAGATCAGTTTGAAGGTGGTTGAAAAATGTAATTCCTGTAATGACGGACTCTTCTTAAAGAATGACGTGTTATGAGTCGGGATCCTGATGAGATCTCCGTTTCTAGTGGAATAGTTATGATGTTGGGAAACAGTGTCGTACATATGTTTCTGTTTCAGAAATAAAATTATACATTTAAAAATATATATACATGGATATGTTAAGATATTGAAAATTTTGAAAAGTTATCTACATCAATCTCTAATCTTTAGATTGAAAATGAGTCTGATGACTCTTTTCTGTAGAGTTGTTGGAGTTGTTGGAGCTGCCCCAGTTGTTGATATTACAGGAGATGTGGGAGTAGATTATGGCATAATAAATAAATAAATAAATTGAGTTATATCAAAAATATTTTTCAGGCGTAGAATGGCATAATAACCACTATTTAACTTTTAACAAACAGCATTTATATTTGCTTCCCATCTCATATCACTATCTACGCAAGTTCCGAGAAATTTAGTATTTTCAGAGAGATTAATTACATCATCCATCACTCTTACTTAAAAATTTGATAATTTTTTTTATCTGCGATAGAACTACATACAAACCGTTTTTTCTGAGTTCACAATTAAAGAATTTTTTCACACCAGGTTGTGAATTCCTTTGACAATATATTCAATTTACCTTGGAGGTATCCGGGACTGTCAGCATCAGCAGCCAAAGTTGAATCATCAGCATAGAGAACTATACATTGTGTGCTTATATGAAGTGGTAGATCGTTTATCAGTGGACCTAAGATGGAACCCTCAGGAACTCCCAGGTCCATAGAATAGAAATCAGACCTATGCTCTTCAATTTTGACATATATTTTTCTAAGACGCATGTATGAGACACGACAGAAAGTTACCACGAAATCCTAAAGAGTAGAGTTCGCTTTTGATGATGTTTGGGTCAATGGTATCGAATGCTTTTGATAGATCGAAATATTTCTATATAGAAAATTATATTTTTTTTAGACATAATTTCTTATCGAAAATTAAAGTTTTGTATTTCGTGTAAAATTTTGTATATTTACATAAAATACAGAACTTTTATTTTCGATTTGGAATCGTCGTGTACACAGCAGTATTGAATTTTTGTAATTTCTTATGTTTTTTATATGCCGAAGTTGATTTAATGGTTAATATTGAAATGTGGCTCGTCAATTTGATATAATATAACGAATAGTACTATCAGGAATGAAATATCTTTTACGGTGGCGGAGGAGTTTTGAAAAACGATATATAGGTATAGTATTGCTTGGTATTACGTGACGATTTCTATCAGTCAACACGTACCGCAAGCCGCGTCAACGAACTTCGTTCCTGACGGGGGTCCCTCGACCTTTTTTTTCTTGTATTTCTGTGCGTAGTGAACCGCGCGCAGAGGCAGACTGCCTGGTTACTAAAGATATTTTATGCCGTTGCTGCATATTGTTCATTACATTCAGCGACAAGTGCTAGTGGTGCCGCGTACTCATAAAAATCGATACCAAATTACCTGAATTGGAATTCTTACCGATCTTTATCAAATCATAATTATAAAATAATTTAGTTTACCTACATATAAAAAAATCACGCATCGTTTATATGATAACGCATTTTTTTTAAACAATTTTAGTCATTCTGTGAGTGACTTTTCATTTTAAATGTTTTTCTGTTAACTGTTTTCTAATTTCATTTTAATTATGAAGACTGGCTAGACGCTGTGGTGTCACACAATCAAAAAATTGCCCAAGAGGTGAAGGGGTTACTTGTGAAATTTTTTGATCATTTGAATTAGATTTTCCAAAGATCGATAGATTATTGAAACGGATATTGAGGTGTGCCGACTTTTGGAGTTATGTGACTTATTGGAGCTGAACAACCACATTCACAGTTCGAAATCATCACCGAAAGTGAGCTTGAGAATTATATATCCAAACGTTAAATAAAAATGTATGACGTCGTATCAATAAAACAACGTTTAGAGTTTAGTCAGATTGTATAGTTATGAAATAGTATATTATGCAATGAGCACAAAATGATGCCCATTTTGCACGAGTATGAAAGTTGCAGCACGAGCCGAAGGCAAGTGCTGCAATTCAT
The DNA here is from genome assembly GCA_018342105.1 of Gonioctena quinquepunctata. Classification (NCBI taxonomy): domain Eukaryota; kingdom Metazoa; phylum Arthropoda; class Insecta; order Coleoptera; family Chrysomelidae; genus Gonioctena; species Gonioctena quinquepunctata. The sequence continues at coordinate 346,435 of JAFIRS010000444.1, forward strand.
ACGACTGCAAAATGGCCATTTTGTTGCGAGTTGCATACTATACTTTCTCTATGACAACATATCGTTCACGTTTAATACATGCATACATTGCAAAAACTTTGAAAGAAATAAACTGAGGATATTTCATTACTCCGAATTCGCCGCTAATGGGCTTTCTATCAGAATTAAAATATAAATTGAAGAAATATGTAAATATTTTCTTTATTGCTATTTCTAATAGGTACACAGAAATAGAAGCTATAAATGTATGTATCTAATTGAAGTTGAATGTGCAATTATTGAATATCATATTTGGAGAACTTGATTGCTGAATACTTAATTCTTTTCGAAATTGATAATTTGTCGACGTTGAAGTAGACGGCTTCTCGCGATTTTCCATTTCTAAATTCGTTGGTATGCCTGATGGTATGTTCTGTATTGCATTTGCAATTTTATTTGCTATGTCAAGCTTACTTTTCTTCGATTCATCGATACTGTAGTAGATTTCCAGCCAGCGTGGCGTTTTAAAGTGGTTATGTCACCTCCAGCATCAACAAGAATTGATGCGGAGGAACGGCGAAAGCAGTGCCCAGTATATAATTTGTAATTTGGCAATTTTAAATACTTGGCAATGTCTTTTCCCATAGCCCCAAACTTATTCAGACCTTTTCTCTGAATGGTACACTTATTTCCTTTTTGATAATCAATGAAAAACCATAGACCATTAGCATTTTGAGGGCGAAGATTTGCGTATGTTTTATAAATTTCGTAGAATTTGCCAGTTACAGTAAAATTTCGTACTATTTTGATTTTACTGTCTGGTATTGTTACTAAAACAGCTGAACCAAGATCATTGAAATGAGTAATTTTCATTTGATGTAATTCATGTCTTCTACATGCACCCATTACTCCCATAACTAATGCAACCTACAATGTAAATTAGTTTCCTTAAACATATTTTTCATCAAATGGAAATATAAAATTTACTTTTGTTGCCAAATATATTTCATCTGGAGCCTGTTCAATGAAATTATCGGTGTCATTTGCTGTAAAGATCTTTGACTTTTTGGGTTTGTAGCCGTTAGACTGCCGCTTGAGGAATGTTTTCAGTTTCAAATATTTGGCAATATCTATATCATTATAGATACTAAGAGTCGTTCTCAGCATTGAGAAGTGTGACCACAAAGTGGAACTTTTAAATTTTTTGGCTTAAGTCGCCAAAATAAGCCATTAAAACGTTCTCGGAAAACGATTATGTCTTTTGATCTACCTTCCATTCCAAAAAAGGTTATAAGCGCGTTGATACATCCGGTAATAAATTCAGTGTTGTTACCTCCGCTGCTTCTATTATGTTCGGAGGTGTCAAATCTAAGTCAATATCACTATCAGTTTCCATTTTAATTAATAGTTTTTATAGAAAACAACTATGAAATAACTCGTTACCTACTAAAACTTTGATGGAAACGATCTGCTGACATTTCATCAATTTATCGCTGGACGTCATAATTTGACAAACCGTAGTCGTCGTGATTTTAGAGTGAACCTAGACCTAACACGAAATATTCCATTTCGCATTTGTTGCTTAGCAACTTGCCTAGCAACCGACGCAAAAATGAAATTCTGTACAAAATGTGCTTGTTTATGATTGAAATTACGGTTATAAAATGAACATTTATCGAGGATGTCGTAGAAAAAATAATTTTGGATACCAGGAACATGCAAGAGGCACAAAGATCAAATTTCGCTAAAATCGTTTGTGATGTGCTTGGTATAAAACGAACGCTATCGGTAAAAATTATTACATCATACGCACGTATCTTATGAACGCATAAAAAATAATAGGTATAAATATAATTTATTGCGAAAGATAATGTTTATATAAAGCCGATGGGGTGTTTACGGGAGGGTTTTTTTATCTACCCTTCATTGTAAAAAATGTAGCTATTATTTTTTCACCTCTACCGTTTGAGGTCAAAGCTGCCACGATCCGGGCCCTTATCTGGCCGTGACTGGTCCGCCAAGACCACTAAATCAACTGCTGGTCAGATATAGGAAGAGACCTGTGTGGTCGGTATTTCGTAAAGTTCTAGGGAAAACGTTTTATATAACGAATAAAATATACATAGTTTGTTCATGCATGTTGTTTTGAAAAATATCTTGATGATTTATGATGATTGATATTGAAATGAATTCATTGAAATGCTTGTTTATCGAGAACTACTCCTTTGTCGAAAATCTAAAGGGATCTGTTTATGAAAAAGCTGTATCGGTCAATGAATGATTGAATATTATTGTTTGTTAATTCTGTTTATGAAGGATCAATAGTTCGTGAGTAGATGTATTACATTAGGAACTTTCTACCATTAACGAAAAAGAGTTTCAAAATACCTGTCCACTCACCGAAAGATCCAAGACACAAATGAAAAAATAATTTCAGCTAATCTTCAGAATATTATCCATGATCTACTTTTGAACAACACTAAATTTTTTTACTATAAAAATTACAACTCCTTTGAGACTAGCAGGTGTATACACTCTCGTTATGAGCAAGGTTGGAAAACATGTATTTTTGAGTGTTCAAATTTTTGTTCATATCAAAAGCTTTCGGAGCCATCATCAGAGCTTTTTTCGTCAAATTAGGGTGAGATTCCATCGCTTAAGAAATACAAAAATATTGTTGAGAGTACAGATAAATATTTTATATTCAACGCCAGTTTATTGTCAACAATTATTTTGTTTTTCCTAAGAGATGGAATCTCACCCAGATTCAGGAAAGAGGTCGCAAGTAGGCTCTATTTACACAGACTTATCGAAAGAGTCAATCGTAATATCTTATTAGCAAAATTACATGCTCTGGGAATAGAGGGAAATGTTCTGAAGTCGATAGAGAGCTATCTTTCAGATAAATTACAATTTGTTAGGTATGCATGATCGGTGCCCTCTAGCATTACTGTCAAATCTGGTGTTCCGCAAGGATCCCACATCGGTCCCGTGCTATCCACCCTCTTTGTAAATGATATGGTTGATGCTATCTGCACCAGTAGGTACTTCCTTATGTTCGCTGACGACCTGAAATTATTCAGAAAATAGATGATACATCCGACTCCCACCAATTACAAAGTGACCTTAATGATCTCGTACGTTGGTGTGGCATAAACTTGCTAGATCTAAACTTTGACAAGTGTCAGCAAAGAACATTTGGAAAGATCGATAGCCCACTAGAGTTTCAGTATAGGATTTGAAATAAAACACTTAACACCACAAATACAGTAAAGGATTTGGGAATAGTTTTTGATAGCACAATATCTTTCACAACACATATATCTAACATTGTTGTTAGAGCCTAAAAAGGATAGGCTTTATTCAGAGAACATCATCTGACCCCTCTCATCGCATTTAAATATAATTCACTTGTGCGTTCCGTATTATAGAATTTAATAGTATTGTTTGGAGTCGTAATTATGATTGCGACGTTGATTTAATTGAATCAGTTCAAAATAAATTCTTACATGTATGTGCTTTCAAGATGGGTTATACATATGGAGCTTATAGTTACTCTCAAATTATCGAAGAAATGAATCTAAATAGTCTCAAGCATAGGAGAGTTGGACTTGATCTACACTTCTTGCATAAAATTATTAATAGTTATATTAAATATCGTGTACTTCAATCAAGGGTCTAATTCAATTTGAATAGTAGAGCTCGGATCTCAAACCTGTTTAAAGTACCTCATCTAACAAACTATGGTCAGCAAGAACCAATAACCAGAACATTGAGAACGGCAAATGATCATTCATCCCAATTAGACTTTTTTGACTGCTCGAGTCATGCATTTGTAAATTATGTGAAAAAAATTTAGTGGCAATAGTAAGATAAGTTGGAGTTAATAGTAAATAAATGTTTTCTTTGTATAAAATATTTCCATATAAATTGGCTTGTCCGTCAAAGGAATAAATAATAAATAAATAAAAAAATGATAGCCGAAAGCGCTAACCTAACCTTTTGAAATAAAGAAAAATATATGCACTCAAAAATACATTTTTTCCAACCTTCCTTTTTTCTAAAGGTTTGCAATTTAAAACATATTCTGGTAAAAACATAACCCGATGTTAAACATCGAATTTGTCATAATTTAAGGAAAATTTAGCGAATAGAAGGATACTGAATACTAAAACTAGAAGGAAGTGTCGCAAAAAGGGGGAGGATCCGAGCCCTTGATGTTTTTATTTTCTCATTCACCCTGCTCATAAGAGAAGAAAGCAAACAACTCACAATTTCGGCATTTGTAAAAAGCTGTATAAGAGATGGAAAACTATAAAAGTCTTTGCGTAAAATTAGTACGGTTGCCAGACCCCTCACAAAGGAAACAAATTGTGCGCAGTTTTATTCTTTTGTGCCTATAGACACTATGAACAGTAAAGCGAATAGGACTGTGACTACAATTTATACAGAGTGAACCAACTATCTCATGGAGTGATACTTTGACTATTAGATGGAAATTTTGTATTGATGTTTTTTAGTAGTTATCAAAAAGACCCCATTTTGAAAATATTTTCAATGGTACAGATGTATTGTTAATAAAACTAGAATTTTTGTTTTTATACAAGAGAAATCAATGATAGAATACAACTTTTCAAGAATAAATCACATGTAGTTGAATGGTAAATAGGGTGTTCAAACAAATATGACATTAAAATTGGTTAAAAAAGCACACATTGACCTGTTTACTGAGCTGTTTATTCCTAAACCATTTTTGAGGTTATCGTTAGATGAATATTCTTTTAAGCATTCGTAGACCTGAAGGACATTTTCCTGGTCGATAATTAAATATTTCAAATAAATAACTATCAGCATCTTGGAGCTGAGTAAGAGTAATTTTCCATCATAAATTGTATCTAAGTATTTTTAAGGAGATTTGTTGGTAAGGATAATTTTCATAACCTAAATGATATCTTTCTAGTTATTAGACATTGAGACTCAAATATCCTGTCAAAAATAAGTAAATTTGGACTGTTTTGTATAATGTATCTATGTTAGTTGAGAGTTTACTTTCCTTGCAGGAGTTTCAAGATTCGTTGTTAATCAATACCATAATAGCAGTAGCAAGTTAGATTAATTCTTCTTTGTGGGTTTTTATTGAAATCAAAGCTCTAGTACTTTCATTTTGAGGTATTTTTAAAAACGTTATTGATTTACCTATTGCACTTAATGTATTCTATAATTTGTATGATTAGATTTTTGATTTAAGGTTTCATCTCTTTAGGCACACTCTCAAATTCAACTTGTAGATACCCACCCATATTTTATATTAGAATTTTTAGTAGCCTCTCATATTTTGTATTTATCTGAGTGATAAACTCTGCATATTTCTCTGTTACTGTTCAAAGTATCTATCCAACTAATTGAATTAAAAAAAAATGATCTGGGAAAATTTTTAGATTTTCACTTCCATTTCATATGAAAAAAACCCACAAACAGCATTTTTATTTTTGTATGAACCTGAAACTCTGCGATCAAAAGTTGGAGAAGGATTCAAATCTTTCTGAACTGAAATCTTTATATTTCCATGCAATCTGACTGAAATCAAAAGGGAGAAGTATAAAAACATGGTTTCTTTTCGGTTGAATTAATATAGAATATATCAAAAAGCATCATCACAGAAAAGTTTGTATCACACTACAATTGAAGATACGAGTGGATGAAGGTCTTATGTTACGAACCTTAAAAATCTGTTTTTTGCATGAATGGAGGTTTTCTCGTATGTACCCATCTTTCAGATATAGAATCGTTAGTGAGTGATATTGCATGATCTTTGATGACCACTTGAACACGCCATTGCTCAGCTAGTCCTGAATGGAAAATAAATTAATAGTAAAAAAACATTTTTGAAAACAAGCTTTCATTTAAATGCTCTGAAAATAAGAAAATAAACTTTAAATTAAATCAAAACCATCAATTTATTACATCATACAATTTATATGATATGAAAGCTTGTCGCGAGATTTACCTGTGTAAATTTATTTTATGAAATACATACATTTTTTCTTAGATTTTAAAATTTTTTCTTGTTTATTTAACAGGTAAATCTCGCTACAAGCTTTTATATCATATAAATTGTATAATGTAATAAATTGATGGGTTTGTTCAATGTGAAGTTTATTTTCTTCTTTTTAGAGCATTTAAATAATAGCTTGTTTTCAAATATGTTTTTATAGTATTTATTTATTTTTTAATTTTCGCTGGACATGTTTCTAAGTCTGTTCATTTCATTTAACGCGTAATAATAAAGAGACCTTCTAGCGATTTGACTCTACTTAAGGCCACGTATGCTTGGCCAACAGCGAAGAGCTTTGAGCCTAAATAGACAACGGCATGGTCGACATTACTACCCTGCATTTTGTATACTGTGCAAGCCCAGCATAATATAATTGGCAACATCGTTCAGCAGTACCGTGAACACCATCCTTACCGAACTCTAACGGACGGATATACATTTGTGCTCTCCGGAGCAGGACCATATGATTTTTGTAATATGTTCAATGGCACCATTCACCAGACCTTTGGTCACATCTACATTGTAACGCAACATGACCTTGGCCACAACGATTTTCTAACTCCTTAAGGGTCCTCTACACTCTACACCATCGGCCATGATGGACGATCACAGAATGGGCCATGATTGCCACGATCATTAAATATCATGGGCAATTACAGGCGATTATGACCTCTACACGTTCGTGAACGCCTGTATTCGTCCATCATGGCCGATGGTGTAGAGCCGCCGTTAGTCTTGTTTATATCGGATGATATAATATTATTTATCTGATGACATGTCATAATGACAACATGTCACTCAATTTTGATGACATAAGGAAGCTCATTATGGTACTTAGTCATATAAGGAATTCATTATGGTACTAAGTACCATAATGAAATTCTATATGAAAAACATGTGATGGTGAGATCAAAGGAGTTATTCAAAATGCATAACTATGTACAAAACTATTTATTATAAATGGTAGAACAGCAATTACTACAATTTGCAATATCAATTCCAATGGATTCTAGAGTTTTTACATCAGTAGTTGATGCTTTTTGGTAAACTTGTAATCCTGTTTGGTTGTTGGCACCAAAAATTACTTCTGATAATTTTTTCTTTTGCTCTTTGGAATTTTCGATGTTATCTTCAGAATCACTCATTATTATTTAAATTATATTCAATTCTACGTGACAATTGTGTTTGACAGCAGATAAATAAATATTGCCGTTACAACCTGACGTTGTCAAAAAATGGCAATGCACAGCTCACTAACCTACTAATATTTGAAACTACACATATACTTATTCCTTTAAAAATTGTTGTCATTGTGACATGTCAAAAATGCAGTTTTTAGTTTTTCGAAAATGTATTTATATAAATGCCATCAGATAAAATTTTGTATGTAATACGAATCATAAACAATCATTATGGCACACGTCGTGTTATCGGACTCGGCTACGCCTCGCCCAGTAACATTCACGACGTGTACCATAATGATTGTCTTTATGATCCTTATTACATAAATGTCATGGTAAAACTTAAAACCGATGATCTGATTTCTGATGGTGTTGTGGGTTTTTCCGGGTTTTCCTCCAACTGAAACAGTAAATGCGCCATCACTTCGAGTCCCGGGCTTCAATCAAGATTTTCATCTTGATATTATTTTATATTTAAAACTTTGCTTTTGTATTTTTAATTCTCTATATGAAGTTAATATTTCCCCATTAAACCGGATATCATAATGCGTACACAAAATTTCGTGTCTGTGCTGTTGACCGTTGAAGAGTTCCTTTATCTGGAACCAATCCTGGATGTCGATTCAGGTCATGCTTACCATAAAAATGCATTTTCATCGAAACTGCACCAACATGTAAAAATTCAACTCCGTAGGATAAGAGAAAGTAATAATAATAAAGTAATAGAAGCTCGTAATGTAATAAAAAAAATAGGACCATAATTACAAATCTTGTCCGCTAACTTGGAGCCGCCATTTTGAATTTCTGAATGTTGACAATGTTATTATAATCTCCGACCACAAAAACCCCCACATACCAATTTTCAATAGAATAGGACCATAAATACAAATCTCGTCCGCCATCTTGGAGCCGCCATTTTGAATTTCTGAATGTTGACAATTCAATCATAATCTCCGACCCCAAAAATCCCCACACACCAATTTTCAATAGAATTCAAAAATACAAGCAGCCATTTTGTTTTTTCCTCCAACAAAAATTTCATAATGCATTGTCACCGGAATTATAAACACCTGCCAAATTTAGTTAGTTTAGGTTCTAATTCAGCTTGCAATATTTGACCTAAACAAACAAACTAACATACAAATATTGCAAGTTAAATAAAAGCTTGTAAAAAATACATAAAAAAGAATTTGACCTCACTTTACTTAAATTTTTTGTAATATAACACATTTATCCACTCGCGTCTTCAATTATGACTAAGATTAACTTCATCCATATTCATCTCGCTCTACTACAAATTCAGATTGATAATTATTTTCCGAGCGCCAGATACAGATAGGTCCTGAATAGGTAGAACGTACGACTATTAAGGTAATTTCACAATATCCCGATTTTCAACTTCCGAATTATTTCCATGTTTTTCCCAACATTGGTATTTCTGGTGAAAAAATTGCATTAAATTAACCCCCGCCCAATTGGGCACCGAATTATTCGTAGGCTGAATTGACATAGAATTTACTATTGTTTGTTGGGTAGACTTCTCTCACATAATATTTACAATTATTTGGACTTTGGATTTATATTACCTATTCAAGGAAATGTCTCCGTATATCAGATATTTCTGATCAACAGAACTGTACAAAATTCAATATTTATTTGTGGCAAAAGGTTAAAAAAATGTAAATTCAAATAATTGTTTCAATGATAATTTCACTTGGGTGATATATATTGTTAGATTCACTGAGAATATCATAAAATACAAATTGAGACTGCCATAATATAGCCCTGGTCTGTGAGGTCAAGATCGATTGCTGAATCGAATCGATGTATGTTTTTACATTTGGCAATGAAAAAGGTCGGGTATAGTATACATTTTTTAGGTTTCATTGGTAAAATCATGATGATGAATATATTGCTGAGAAACGGCGGAAAGTGCAATACTTCAAGAATGCAATTGCTAGAAAAAAATTGCAATAAAATACAGGGTGACAAGCTCCATTACTTTTTTCTACCCGAGCTGTCGACTGACTACTTCCTCGACAATGTGCTGAATGGTGAAAGGTATTCACATTTTTTTCGCGAACATCTTTCCAGAATGTAAAAATAAATGGATTTGAACACCAGAAGGTTGCATAACCATAGGATAGTGTAATCCTATTCCAATCGTTGGATAGGCAGAGGAACTATTCCTTGGACCGCGGGTTCCCCAGGCCTTACTCCTATAGATTTATTCCTTTAATAGTACGTGAAAGATGAAATGAGAAATTAGATCACGGAAGCCTTCCGTTCAACTGATGGAGCAATGCTAGAAGACTAGCTGCTTGTGTGGAACATGATGGTAACCTATTTGAGCATTCATAAGTAGCCTTTCCTCAAAATGTTTATATTGTTACCTGTTATTCATCCTTTTCTGTTCTTGTAAAGATTACTAGAATTGTTTCCTTTGTGATGTTCTCCTGTTTCTTTCACATTTTTATTTTATTGAAACATATTCCTTTCGGCATTATATGAAAGTGTCAAGTTTTCTTTTTTTTTCGGAAACATTTCTTATTTACAAACAAATTTTGCAAATTTTACAAAGTAGACCCCACAAACCCTGTTTCGGCAAAAAGCTCTTAAAAAAAATTGAATAAGTCGAATTATTGCCATATGTAATTTGTCAGTTTCAAAGAGTGGGTAAAAATGATCCCCTTAAGGTTTGATGGCGTGTAACTGCTTCTGATTACGACAGAAAATTATGAAAATTTTACTGTGATTAGCACAATGTATTCACTTCAGCCAAGTCTTGTTTCGACAAATGAAATTGTAACTTGGCTGCAGATATGACAGAAAATCTGACATAATACAAAGGGATCATTTTGCCCTACTATGTGGGGTAAAATGATTACCTTGCGAGGGGTAATACGATCCCAGGGAAACATAATCGATACGTAAAAAAATAATACTAATATTCAACGTTATATTGAAATGAAAGTAAAACCAGGTTTTTATGGCCACAAAGAAAACATATTTATGTAAAATTGGCAACGAAAAATGGCACAAATGAAAAACTACAAAATAACTTAAAGAGTAAACATCAGATTTTTTTAAAATGAGATTTCTGGGTACACAAATCACATATAAAGTCATCAGAATCATCGTCTTCGACACCGGCACATTTATCATGAGCCCAGTTAAAGCATACTGAGCACCTGATCCAGCCCTCACCGGATAATGAATTTGAATAAGATTCACCACAAAATATGCACTCTTCGTCATTAACTTCTTCCCAGTTACTCTTTTCCCTATTCCCTAATCTGGTTACCTTCCTGTCCTTTCTTCTTATCTAGTCTCATACGTTTCGCTTCTAATGCCTCCTCCTGTTTCTTCTCTTCTTCCTCTAACATATTCTTATATGGACTAGAGGCTAAAACCGCCGTTGATCCTTTTTTTCTACCACCTTTTTTCTTACTCATGGTTTGTTTTTTAGGCAATGGGCGAATATCTTTGGGAAATATCAAAAACGACTGATCTTTATGTAACTGTTCTTGAGCAGCACTGCTGGTTCCAGGCATAGATTCGATGTCTGTTTTATTGATTGCAGTACTATCAAGAAGTCCTTGACCTTCATTGCTTACAAACTGATTTTCCTTGTCTTCTTCTTGGTCCATCTGGTTTACCTCTTCTTGTGAAGTATGATTTTCATTTGTCTTTACTTCATTGTTTCCTGTTAAGTCACCTCCTATTGATTGGTCTGTAACTGTAGCAGCAGAAAATTCAAAATCTTGGAAAAGGTTACTGTCAAATGTATGTATACCACATTTGCGAAATGCATTAATTGCATTTTCTGCTGTGCATGCCTTTAGGTATGTTTGACAGAACAAGTTGCTGATTTGAAAAACTGTGATAACACGACCAGGATGATTATTTAGCCAGTTCTCCAAAGCATTATCGAGGTATCGACTTAATGGAAACAGAACCCCGACGTCAAGTGGCTGTAATTTGTGTGACGTGTGGGGTGGGGTAAAATAGACACATTATTTTCTCTTGCTCTCATAATAACATCCAAATTTTTGGTGTGTGATGAATGTCCGTCTAATATCAATAATGCGGGGTCATCTGAATTTGGTTTGGTATGATTTAGAAAATGATCAAACCAGGTCTGAAATACGTTTATTTTCATCCAACCCGACTCGTTGCAGGCAAAAATAGAACCAGGTGGTGTACCTTACTTAAGCTCTTCCTTCATCCTTTTGCGTGAAAATATTAACAATGGAGGGACTAAATTTCCTCCAGCCGCCATACATACAACAGCAGTTGTGCAAACACCACCATCAGCAGAAGTTATCCTTGCAACCTGTTTGCGACCTTTTAGTGCCATAATCTTTGAATTTTTTCCTGGAACTGTGCATAATGAGGTCTCATCTACATTGAAAATTCGATGAGGGGGAAATTTGTGTTTGGTTATTTCTTGTTTCAGGAGATTGTAAAATGTATCTACAACGGGTTTATTAAAACCACCTGTTCGGGCAATAGAAGTGGATTCTGGACTTCTTAAGGTCAGCTGAGGATGCCTAGAACGAAAATTTGCCAGCCAGTCTTTTCCAGCTGCTTGTTTATCCTGGGAAAATGGGTGCTTTATTTTATTTCTTTCGGCAAGTTGAAACGCTAAGCAGCGAACATCTCGTGCTGTTAGGCCATACATTTTTGCCTCCATATCTAAAATGTATTCTACGAGTTCTTGTTCTTGCTCCTCCGTAAACACTGATTCAAGCCGTCCTTTCATTTTAGATACGTTATTGGTCAGCCTTCTTTTAAGAGCCATAATGGGAACACCAAATTGTCTTGCTGCAGTTTTCATAGGCATTCATGCGTCATTTACTGCGGAAATTGCTGCCAACATATTTTTACAATCCCAGTTTTGTCTTTGTGTTTTTCTATGATATATTCTTGGCATATTTGTATCTGTAAAAAATAAAATAAATCCATAAACATTACATGTATTTGAGTAAGATTTCAGAAAAATTCAAGGGTATCCTACCTATGTACCGTTTGATATTTCAATAAATTTACACTCTCTTGGCTATGCATCTCCGTATACTTTATACTTCAATTTAAAATTCTAATGGGGGGTAAAACGATCCTCTGATCATTTACCCCATTAGTATGGGATCATTTTACCTCGAAGTGACCTTCTATAGTTAAACATAAATTAAAATCACCCAAAATCATTAATGTAAACAACTAACAGTATCAGCACCTTCTATAGTGTCCAAGCTTTAAGGTATATAAACAACACTTACCTCAATACGTTCCCTGTTGGCAGAACAAACACCATAAAACCGGGGTATTTTAGATGAAACTGCTGCTAACCGGTAAAAACTCAACACACACCTTATCTTGACGGCAGCTCACGCCAGACTGAGAGAATAGTTCAAACTGTAGATTTTCAAGGTTATACATCTAATATAGACTGTCGTGACTAGCACGTGCGGGTGATCATTTTACCCGCAGGGATCATTTTTACCGGGTCTCCCCAATAGGCGATGGAACATAAGTCAAAAACTATTGCAGATAAGTCTAAGAAACCTGAGTGCATTATGTCGACAATTCAGTGGCAAATCAAAAAATGTAACAGAAATGTGGGGTTGCCATTGAAAATGCAGAACTTAGTTGTGTATCTTATTTTGGGACATCCTGTATATAAATTGAAATATTTAAAAAATGTGCGTCATTGTCAAACTTATCGTTTGAAAAGTCGATAGCTTGGATAGAAAAAAGTTATGGAGCTTGCATGAATCCCTGGGTCAGTCTGTATGTTTGTCCGTAGTTGAAAAAAACTTGAGGGTGGTCCTGAAAAGATGAAACGTTACATGGGAAATTTGGTCGTATCAAAGTGAAGAATTTATGAGACATTTCTTGTACTTCCCTATGATGCCTATTATATATAAGATGTTAGCGAAAAAAAAAACCGGCCATGTTCATTTTTCTCGATTATTTCGAGAACGGCCATGATATTTCAAATTTTCCAACGCCATCCGTTTTTCTCCGAAGAACTAAAATTTTATTTATTTCACAACTTTTTTTTATACAATCTTGTGTCTAATTTTACCTCTTACTGTTATTGAGATAATAATAGTGAAAATTCAAAATGCGTATCCATGTATAACGTCTATCACAGAGCAAGTTCCCAGAGCCGGCAAACCTACGTCATTTTATCAAAGCTGAAATTTTCAGTATGAATAGTGTGATATGTAGTTAAGAACGAATGCGTACTTGCTAGCTTGAAAGTGGAGCCCTTTTACAGGTAGCAGGTACAAAGGTACATAAAAACCTTACTCACCTCCATTAATGTATGGTAATATTTTGACACTTAATATAGCCATGCGGTCTAAGGTGCCAGATTTGAGAAAAGTATCTCGAAAGAAGCGTGGGTTCGAACCGTCACCTGTCAGTTTGTTTTTTTCATTTTTCCCTTTGAAATTGAGAAATGATTTGATTTGGGACGAATATTCAAATAAAAAAATAAAACGAATCATTCTCAATTATGAAGGAAAAAATAAAATAAAAACCGTCAAGAGGTGGGGGGGTTCGAACTACAAATGAAGTATTCTATGTTAAGTGTCAATATATTACCATAGTTTAACGTAGGTGAGAAGGTTTTCATGTACCTTCTGTACCTGTTTCCTGTAAAAGGGCACCGCTTCCAAGCTAGAAAGTACACATAGGTTGTTCACTACATATCATGACACTATTCATTCTAAAAAATTTCCGCTTTGCTAAATGACGTAGGATTGCAGTCTCGTCTGGGATCTTGGCATATCAGTCATCTATGCTTTTATAAAATTGAAAAAACTATAATTGTCTGTTTCTTCGTGCATAACGCAAAAACCACTCAACCGATTTTGATGAAACTTGTTTTTTTAACCGACGAAATCAAAAAGGAGGAGGTTATCTTGTCGACGCGTATATTTTTTTTGTTATTTATGATCACGCAGTTCGATTTCGAATATTTTTTTTATTGGATAGGGTATACTTTGATGATTGTCCCATTTGAATTTGAAAAAAAATGTCACCCTTAAGGGGATAAGAATAGGGGGAAAGAAGTAATCAAAACGCAGCCGTGCATCTCGCTGCCATCATTTTACGTGTTGCCTAATTCAATTGCTAGTTTGTTTGGCGCCGACTCAAAATCAGTTACTCACATTAGTTTAGGAGCTCAATTATCATTAAGACTAAGAAGGTTCATTTTATTTTTTGCATTTCAGTTGATTTTTTCGTCGGTTTAATTTTTTGGTAAAAAGTTTTTTTGGTAGCTTATGATTAGACTTAAAAACTGATGAAGGGAAATGGGATAACAAGATAACAATAAACCGAGTAACGGGAATCGGGCAAAGTCACAGGCATAAGCTAGAAAACATTAAAAAAAACGTCGGAAAAAATACAAATTCCACGCGAACGAAGTGGAGGACACAAGCAAGTTATCAACTAATTTTGGTGTAAATGAACTATTATTCTCTATGGAGCTCATGATCATCTGTTTGATGAGTCTTTAAATATCCCCATGAGTCAAGAGTATGTGGCAATGACCGTGTGTTCGAACTTGGCGTAGGTACCAAGTGGGCCAAATTGGACATTTTTAAAGGGAAAGTCCTGCTTCCAAACTAGATAGATGAAAACTGATGACTGTGCCTGAGGGAATTTTTATGACAAACTTAATGGTGGAAACCGCATATCGATATCTATCATCGTTTCTAGTTACAGCATGTTTTTTGAAAATGTGCATTTTCGAAAAATTGCTTTTTTTCAAAAATTCTTTGTTTCTATAACATTATTTCAAAATCTTTTTTATGTAGAATTCAAAGGTTTGAGTCTTTATTTTTTCCAATCATATATCAATAGTTATTAATGGAAAAATCATTTTTGTAAAAGAGACAACCTGCCCAACTAACATTATAGGAAAATTATACCAAGCAGTGGGGTGAAACGGCTTCAAGAAGTCCGAATTCACCCATTTCTGACCAAATATTTTACCTTCAAGTACTAACTAACTCCAAAGTTATAATTGGAGTTATAAAAACCATAATTGAGACCACCAAATCTCCTTCAAAAACCAAAAACTTAATAGGCGTAGTGCGTAGTATGAAATTACTTGTTATGGACTTCAAATATACCTTCACAGCCTCATGGGTTAATAGAGTTATTTACTAGGTTAAATTTTACCTAAAGGTAACCAGCAAAATGTGTTCAAAATACTTGGAACTCTCAGGAAAAACCTTCTGGTGAATATTTACCTAATTATTACCTCATGTGTGTTCATATAGTCAGGGAATTGACAAGTCAGTAAACAGGTCTACTATATACTCTTCATTGCCTATTTTGGCACCGATTAAGTTAAAGGAGTTGCCTGGACATTTCTTGACCTAGTTTATACCTACTGCTCTACAATGAGGGCGAGATTACCACAATATTTGTCTAATCAGACTGAATGTCTACAACGAAGTCAAAGTTACCTAAAATAAAATCCTCAAAGTAACTTAGTCTATCATCAGATATTAAAGACCAAGTCGATTCAGATGAGGATGACATGATACAATTTACTTCCTTTAATTTTTTTATTGTGCCCTAAATTTTAGAAATCTATAAAATGCCGAGCAAAAATTCGAATAGAGTTAGTAAACCATACAGGTATACCACCAACTATTATCGATTAGCTGCCAGAATGAGAACAAATGAAAATATAATCCGAAACCATCCTATACTTTCCGATGTCCAGAGATCAGAGCCTCATCTTCCCTCAGTTGGTGATAAATTGTATATTTCCGGGCACCGCATGCGGAACGCAAAATGTCAAATCAAAATTATTCAGCGAATCAAAACCCTCCATTTTATATTTAAAATGTTATGATTGGCTATTTCTCTTCGGAAAGAGATTCCCTCATTAGACCATAACATTAATCATGGTTTCTATTCTGGGAAGATGTGCACTGAAATATAAATATCGCGTACTATTATCAACATTACTGATGGATTTGATATTTAATTTCAGATAAACACTCATTACAGGGTTTTGTAGTCTATATCCATGTCTCTGAGTAACTATAGGTTACTTGGCTTTACCATTAACATTAGCAAAAAATATTGATTTTTTCGCCCCGTATTGACATTTGAGTGTTTCTGCACAGAACATAGAATAAGTAAAATATAAATTCATTATCCACGATTCGCAATCCATCCAGAGAACGAAACGTATAGACATGCATGAAAAAACATCCAATAACATATATTGTAATTCATCACGTGACCACAATGTGAAAGGGTCTGAAATCCCAAGATAAGGAAAATGGACTTCAAAGTCAGGAATAAAGGTTACTTTCGACTTTGAACAAAGTCTATGTGTTCTCATAGTCAAAATTTTAAGGAATTTCGACATATAGGTCTCATATGGAACCTACGCCATATTTTTCGGTTTGAACCGTTTCCGCCATTGTAAAAATAATACATAATTTTCTCGAATCGACCACATTTTAATGATTGGTAGTCAAAAAATAGGTGAATATGATATGTATACATATACTTCATCTATAAAATCAGTTTTTGATGTGTTTGATGGAGAACGTTGTGAAAGTAGACATAAATTAATGGTTTTTTTCCATACAAATTTAATAATTTGATGGGCCCACTTGTTTTAGACGAGTAAAAATCAACATTATCACAGAAAAGTTTGTATCGCAAATAAAATCACAACTGGGTGTGAATGCGAAACCATCACTTATTGCATTCTCTGCTATACGTTGATTGACAGTTCTTTCTTCATACGCCATGTTCATGTCAACTTCAACGCTTCAAGATACACAATATACAGTAAACTTTTATCATCTTCTTCTAACCTGCCATGTTTGTTGTTTATTTTATTACAGTGTTTATAACCTGAAATAGGTAAAAATGACTACATTTTTACCATCAGTCGACTAGTCTGGAGGCAATTTTACCTATTTATGCCTTCAACTTATAAGGAAAAATGTCTTAATCTCCCAAATTTCGACTTCTGAATTACTTCCATTTTTTTCCCCATAATGGAAAATTTAAGGTAATTATAACGTAATAATTACCTTCGCCAATTAGGGCGCTGACCTATTCGAAGGTCGAAATGACGTAAATTTTACCTATAATGTTTGTTGGGTGTGTGTTCCTACAAATTCCAATAGAACTTGAAATTACCATTCCAAAAATGTAGCACACTTGATGTTTTGCTAGAGTCACCTTTGAAATGCAGAGGTTTTAGGTTATTTCATGTAGACTTTGAAACGCACACTTCGAAAAAGTAGGCTTCGGTCGACGCGGCGATAAAACAGAATGCAAATGTTTACTGGTAGCTGTCAAATTTTGATTCAAGCAATGAAGACGCTCCTTAATTCGTGATTTTTGTTCATTTTTCAAACACATTTGCGATGAAGTATCAGAATTACGAGAAAATGGGATATGATGATAGTCTGTTTTATACAAACCGGGGAAAATGCAGAGGCAGCAAGCAATTTGTACCAGGAGAGGTATCCAGAGAGAAGACAACCTTATAGAGACATTTTCGCAAGATTGCGACACAACCTAATTGATGGTGGTCAATTTGAAAAGAAAAGGCCAAAATTATATGCATCAAATAGGGATGGGGAGTTGGAAGAAATAGTCGTTTTAGGAGCTATTGCAGATAATCCCAAAACGTCAACGTGAAATTTGAAAATATAAACAGGCCTACCAAGAACTAACGTTAGGCAGATTTTGAAAAAGCGCAAATTTAAGCCATACAAGACCAAAAGAGTTCATAAACTCAGACCAGGAGATTTTGAACGCCGCATGGATTTTTGCCAGTGGTTTCTGGAAAATTGTAACCAAGCGCTTGATTTTTCGTTAAATTGTATTTGGACAGACGAAGCTTATGTAAGCAGTGCCGGCATTTTCAACCGCTACAATTCTTACACTTGGGCACAACAAAATCCTCATTCTATTGTGGAGCAGAGAAGTCAAGGAAGATTTGGATTTAGTGTATGGGCAGGTGTTTTTAGGGGTAGAATTATCGGCCCGTTCATTTATAATGGCAGTCTCACATCTCAGAGGTGTTTAGAAATTTTAAGGCAACAAATTGAACCCCTTGTAGATGAATTGCCGCTAATGGAGCTCAGGAAAATATATTTTCAAAAGACGGGGCTTCGCCTCACAACACTGCAATTGTCAACAATTTTTGGCTGCAAATGTTGGCGATAATTGGATAGCCAACCAAGGACCAAACCGTTGGCCGGCCAGGTCACCGGACCTAACGCCTATGGACTTTTACCTCTGGGGATGGTTGAAAGATATTATTTTTGAATTGCCGACCAATTCCAGACACGAATTGAAAGCAGCACTGATGCAAAGTTTTGCTTCTCTCACTCCGATTGAACTAATTAATTCGGCAAGAAATATTCAAAAAAGGTGCGGCCTGTGTGTGGTAGACATTTCGAACACCCCCTCTGAAGAAATATTTTGTTCTTGTTTGTTCTTTATTATTATTAGTGTTGTTGGAGTTTCATTTATTAGTAGTAAATAGTATAAATTGTTATCAGCTTTATTGAAACTATCAGTTTTAATTACTGCTGTGAAGAGCTTTCTTAACATTTGATAGCTACAGTGAACACTTGCTTTCTGTTCTGTCGCCGCGTCGTCCAAAGCCTACTTGTTCAAAGTGTGCGTTTCAAAGTCTACATGAAAATACTTAAAGCTCTGCATTTCAAAGGTGACTCTAGCAAAACATCAAGTGTGCTACATTTTTGGAATGGCAATTTCAAGCTCCAGTGAAATATGCAAGAACATACAGGTTGTCTCATTTAAAAAAATGATTTTTCTATTAATAAATATTGATATATGATTGGAAAAAATTAATTACTTACACCATTGAATTTACGTAGAAAAAGACTTCAGAAATGTTCTCAAAGAAACGAAGAATTTTTGACAGAAAAAAGTTACAGCATCTTTTCGAAAATAGACATTTTTGAAAAACATGCTGTAACTCAGAAAGGATTATAGATATCGATATGCGGTTTTCACCATTAAGTTTGTCATAAAAATTGACGCTCAGTCACAGCCATCAGTTTTCATCTATCTAGTTTGAAAACAGGACTTTCCCTTTAAAGGTGTCCAATTTGGCTCACTCGGTACACGGATAATTTTCCAGCTACTTCATATTTTACTTACGGGGATTAGATAAAAAAGATTCCATTAATTCAGGAAACAGAAAATGCTGAAACTGTAATAGAGTAAGTACTAGTCCATCTAAACAAGTGCACTCGCGATAATATTGAAAAGCGTGGAGTTCTCAAATCGACACAAGATATATTTCATCAACTCCAAAGATCCTGGAATTCGTCGAAAGAGAATTTTCGACGCGAGTCCAACTAGCCGCCGCAAGGTATGAAATAACTTCCGTATACGCCATTTCGACGAATTTTACGATCGAAATCAAGGTGAAATACGAATCGCCAGATATCAAATCATCTCTGACGATTGCTTAGATTGCTGAATCAGTGTTCAGAAGGCGCACAAAGATCGAACCGCATAAAATAACGCGCGAATCTCACCCCAGAGCTAGGCAGTCGCCGATAAGTCGCATTGAAACATCTGAAGCTCGCAAAACCGTTCGACCAATAAAACCATTTTCATAGCCACCTCATCCTTCGGGCCGTCTTCGATCCGCACGTGCTTTTCTTGCTCATCATCCAAAACAACTTTCCGGGCGATAGGTATTTTTATAGGTAACAATGGCCTATCATAAAATCATCCCTTTTGGGTCTGGAGTTATAAAACGATGATTTATCGACACTTTCGGGTAATTTATTATTGTTTTTGGGGTAAGTGGAGCACAATAAATGACGGATGGGCTGTAGACTTCAGAATTGCTTTGAATATTGTTGTGGTTGCCTCTAATAAACGGACCACAATATACAGTTGTGGAGAAAGTGGACATTTCTCAAAAGCAAAGGAGAAATATAGCGTCTGTGAATATATATATATATATATGTTATGTTATGCCAGTTAAAGGTACCCACAAAAAAGAATAATTATTGATTAGTTATTAGTTCCAAGAGATTTTTTTTGAATAACTTTTGAAGTTCTATTTATTTATAAGCCTTTGTATAATATGGATAGATACAAATGTCAAAATAATATAACACAATCAATTTCATACACTGTCATAATGATCATAAATCATAATTGGAAAAAAGCCAACAAAAAGCTAAATTTACAAAATTTGCATGAATAAAAGGTGATCAACACATTTGTAAATTTGAAACATACAGTATATGAAATTGGAGATAACTAAAAGTAACCAATGGTAGAACAGCAAACGTCTTCATGATAATAGCCAATCAGAGAATAGATGGTCATAGGTAAAAATTGGAAATTGTGAAGGAATAGCAATTGGTTGATATCATAAGCAATTGTTATTAGAATTTGTAAATAGTAATAAGTATGGAAAAATAGTTGGATATATAAATTGAGTAAGATAAACCTAAACAGTGAAATGTGACAATTTAGTGTGCGATTTCAAAAATTCAAATGGGAAAACAGGAAAGGAAACTTGTATCGAGGCAACAACAAACAAAGCCAACGAGGAGATTGAAAATAAAATTAGAAGGGAATGGACCCAAGATTTTTGAGAGAACAAAAATTTAAAGAATTCCAACATTTGAAGAGCTAAACCAGTATTACCTTAATTATATATCATTTCCACGTCTCCAAAGCTGATTTCCGCATCTGTTTGGTTCCTGATTTATATAATAATAATAATAAGTTTATTTGTTATAAAGGAAGAGTGTGCAAATACCATTTAGATGACGACGAATACAATTTTTTCACAAATAAACAGAAAACCACAAAGTCAGTGACTGTCTGTGGTGTGAGTGTAGCCTATGTTTAAAATTAGTATCGATGAATATTGAGTAAAACGATGAGAAAGTATGTTTGAATTCAATTTGAGATTTTCTCACATTATTGGATTTGATAAATAACACATGTACGGTTTAAAGCAAAAGAGCAGTTATCAATGCGAAACTGTAAATTATAAAATACATACAATTTAAATACACAGCCTTTTTGCATAAAAGTACAGGAAAGTTTATGAAAAATGATATAGTGAAGACAATTGAAGTTTTACATCAACAGGAATTGATAAAAAAAAAAAACACTTTCCTAGTATACGACCATCCTAGTGGTCAATGAATATAAAAAATGGAAATTACAGAATTAAAATATGCAATCTGATACATAGAAAATGATATATAAAAAGGCAATTGAAGGAAGACATTAAACTGATTAGTTGAGATGGAATGAGATCTCATTACGCCGTTATACCAGCCTTCACGAGCTCATGAACAGTAATTGTGGGTGAATTAAGTAAATATTTTTTTAGTTTTTTCTTGAATCCTCTATACGAAGATATTTCTTTTATTTCAACTGGATTAAAATTGAAAAACCTTGGTACTAAATACGAAAAGCATCTTTGTCCTATAGACTTTGAAGCAAGAGGTGTTTTGAAGTATTTGGATTTGTATCTTGTTTCGTAAAAATGTTCTATTCTCCGAAGATTAGTTTTAGTTTTAAATTCAAAACAGGATGGGAAATAGTGTTGACGAATGTCAAGGATTTTAGATTCGGAGTATATCAAATCAGATGAGTATCGGGAAGGTTTGTTCAGTAAAATTTTTAAAAATGTTTTTTGAAGAACTTCAATATTTTTAATATGTTCTTTTAGTGCACTACCCCATCCTATTATCCCATATGTCAATCTGGATTCAACCAATGCGTGATAAATCATTCTGAGATGTTGTTCTTCAAAAAATTTGGCGATATATTTGAATCCATATAAGATACTTCTCAGGGTATTGCAAAGTTTCAGAATATGTATGTTCCATCTTAAATGTTTATCGATTGTTATTCCTAGGTATTTAATCGTCTCGGTCTGCTTTATTCTCAAATTATTATTTATTTTCAGGTCTCTAAATGGAGGATTTGTGTTTTCATAACATGAAAAGGGCATATAAAATGTTTTTTCGAAATTGATTGTCAGTGCCTTATAGTCGAACCAATTTTTGATAAGTTTCAAATCATTCTCTATGATGGTTTTTAAATTATCCCAATTTTCAGCTTCGAAAATTATAGCGGTATCATCTGCGAAGCTGATGACTTCTCCAGATG
Source organism: Gonioctena quinquepunctata (assembly GCA_018342105.1). Classification (NCBI taxonomy): domain Eukaryota; kingdom Metazoa; phylum Arthropoda; class Insecta; order Coleoptera; family Chrysomelidae; genus Gonioctena; species Gonioctena quinquepunctata. Next base: position 368,854 of record JAFIRS010000444.1, read on the forward strand.
ATTCAATGTTAAAGAGATCATTTATGTAGAGTATAAAGAGCACTGGACCCAGCACAGTTCCTTGTGGTACGCCATACTCCACAGTGCACTCTATACTCAAACTACCATTGAGTGATACCTGTTGTTTCCTGTCGCTTACGTAGCTTTCTATTAATTGTCTACCTACCCCTCGAAATCCTAGCTACCCCTCGAAATTATGGTATTGGAGTTCCTGATAGCGCTTGTAGTGACAAGGTATCCAGTTTCAGGGCATATCTTGAAACACCGACATCTCCAACAGGTATAAAAACTTTAATAGTGCATTTTCGGTCCTGAACTATTTCACCAATAACGTATTTCACATCTGAAGAACTTTATTTCACCTTATTTTGAACAATAACAGAAAACGTCACTCTCACGGAAAAAGTGAGGTTCTGTTTATCTATCCATGATCTGATTTATTATTTTTATCCGTGAATATTTGTTTGATTCACCCTAGTATAAGTTATTTCTCGTAGGCCAGGTATTTTAAGTCTTCCTGAATAAAGGAGATAATTGCTTTTTGATATTTTGTTGTTTGTTCTTTCACAATGATCAACAAACATACCTACGACCATTGAATAACTTGAGTTTGACATATCAAGTAAGGGCTATCTGAGATGAGGGCGTACCAACTGTGCTAGCTGTGGTGAGAAAAGGAATAACAATTGTCAGCTACGTGACGAGAGAACAGTGACGTTCGTTGGCAATTATTATTACCACATACAAATTATTATACAGGGCAAAAATATCTATCTATATCATATCAATTTGGTTCATAAAGAATAACAAAAACTATTAGCATCATTCATGTTATAAGAACAACTATTATTATTCAATTATCATTACATAATAATATATATATATATAATAATGACAATTGTGGCATTGTGGGTACAGTCCAATGCTCCGTTTACAGTTGACATCTGAAAAAACCTTGTCCACAAAACCTTAGCATCATTCATTTCAGCGGGTGTTGCTGGAAAATGAATCCACTAATCAACTCTCGCTATAATACGATCCATCACATAATTAACCGTTTTTGTTACAGTGCTGCGATGGACACCCATATCTTCCACTACCCCACTCTGGAAACCTAAAATAAGATTTCAACGTTTCCTTATTTCGTTCTTTCAGACATGACCGTTACTAACGAGGCGAAATATATGGGATTTCGAAAAGTTTACCTGGATCACTGAAGTAACGTAACAGTATTTCCATCTTCTGCCTGGACGAAAGAGCTCCACCTCTAGTTTCTGGCAAAAAATGAGACATCAAAAAATCTATAGATTCATTTTCAAATCGTAACAACTGCTTATAGTTGTCAATCCGTCTACGTTTGGGGTGAACTTTCATCTTACGAACCTGCACGAACATCGCCATAGCTGAAACTAAACTGAAAACTAGTATACCCCAGACAAGACTTGAAAAGTTTAAAGTATTTACTACGACCGATCATTTTTATTCACCTAAAATATTACTAATAACTAGTCATCATGATATTTCTTAGTTAATGCTATGGTTAGTTTTTACTTACATTTTTATTCACCAGAATCGCAGTTGATACTTAAAATAGCTTAGTTTCAGCAAATACTTCTTTTTATTCACTTCACCCATTTTAATATGCCACGAATATCAATCATCCATTTGAAGTCTATACAGAAAGTAACCTCGTCAATCCAATTAAACCATACTCACCATAGATCAAAACCCCCTCCAGAGACCACTTCTTACCGTTGTTTTGGCAAGGGTCAGATAAGTCTTTCTTATCCTTTCTTTTCTTTCGAATGAAACTAAGACTAATCGTCGTATTTCCTTATCCTTTTGTTGCGTTATACACGATGCCATCTCCTTTCTTTGCAATTAGCGCCTCGTTCTGACTAGGTACATTTTTAATTCCTCAATTCAGCCATTATAAACACAACATTAATTATCAATTTCGTTGGCAGCTGAAGTCTCGCGGCGCCATTGTTTCGACGCGGCATTTTTAATTGAGATTATTGCACCATCTTCATTCAAATGAACATTTCTCTTAGCTTGCTTGCTCCGCTCGACGACGGTCCCTATTAAAAGTATGCATAATTACTACAACCACCACGAGCATTGTCTCTGGAATTAGTCATTTGTGCGTTACTAATTATATTCTTAATCTCTTTCCTCCCTCGTAACCCCATCATTATTTCATTAGCTCGGATTAAAAGAGAAACCATTTTTCTATGCGAGCGCAAACAGCTTGTTCTTTCTCAAGAAGGTCGCATTCTCTGAACATGTGAGTGATTAGTTCAAGGAATAACGCAATACGTTCGAATTTTTCCCTCTTACGAAGATACTTATCCCACGAGGGTGGGGAAGAGACAAAAATTAATATTTCTGAAAATAAATACTATATTTTTCCTCAAGTCAGTTCACTACTACTACCCATACAATAACACTAATTCATCAGGCTGTGACGAAATATCAAATTCAATTTAAAAAAAAGTTGCGACGTAATTATTGAACCACTTACCCACTGATAACTTATCATTTCTCAAGGAGTTTTTCCATCAAGACTAAAGTTTCAATGTTATACCATTGCACAAAATAGGTGGCACTGAATAACTTGCAAACTATAGAGCTATAACTTTATGCTCAAGTCTCAGTGAACTATTCAAGGCTATAATGAACAAAAGGGTTCTGAAATTCCTAACAGAAAATGGTAGACTCTCTATTTGTCAACAAGGTTTTTTAAAAAATAAAAGTACTGATATAACACTTCGAGAGTTTATTGATGAGGTCACTAGAGCTCTGGATACAAAAAAAAGCGGCGCTAGGGTTATTTATTGACTTCTCAAAGTCTTTTGACCGGGTAGGTCATGCTGTTCTCCTTCATAAATTATTGAGATATGGTGTCAGGGGAATTGCTCTCCAATGGTTTGGCTCGTACCTTGGAGATATATATCAGAAAGTAAAATGTTATGGTTTTGTTTCTGACTTGAAACTAGTAGATGTCGGAGTTCCCCAGGGGTCCATCCTGGGACCAACTTTGTTTCTTATTTACATTAATGATCTCTTAGAACAAACGAGGCATTTCTCTCTAAACATTCCTCTACCCTAAATCAAAGAGGACTGTATTCCAATGGTTGAAAATTATACAATGTTCTTCCTAAAGCTTTAAAGGACTCGAAGAATATATGCATCTTCAAAAGAGAGATGAAACATTTTCTGTTGAGGAAATCCTACTATTCCCTAACAGAATTGTATAGTGTTTATTATGTTAACCTGTCTAGACATCCACCTAAATTTATATTTATATTTTTATATTTACATCTATTTTTTTTTGGATTATCTCTACACCTCATCTATAGTGACATTATCACATCAGTGGACTGTATGGTAACTCTTCTATATTGCAATTTTCTGAACTAATAATAAATGAAATGAAATGAAATAGGAGTATGTTGGTCGAATATCCATCAGAAAACAACTACTTCCCTGGCTTATTCCTACAAAGTTACTTTGCGAATAGATAAATGGATAGATTCATTCATCCTTTGAGTTACATTATATAGATGGGCAGGTCATTTTCCAAGGAAAATATAAAATGTTTGACAAAATTTATATTGAATGAATGTGATTTTTTGTGGAGGAACAACGTTTCCTGACAGGTTTTTTTGGGTTACCCTTCCACAGTCTTAAAATAAAAATATAATCAGGAAAATCTATATAAGTGTAGAAAGAGCAAACTAATTAGTTCACCCCCATAAGTTACTGCGTTCACCAAATTATATTTCCTTTAGAAAAATGATTCAATTTCAGTAACTTGTCGTTTCCTGAATTTGCCTAGAAAAAAATAGTAAAAATTCAAAGGATACTTCTTTATATAGTTTTCGATTGTTTCGGGGACAATATCTGCCCCCATTCTCAAAATCTTCTAAATCTCCTTTAATTGTTTGAATAATTTTGATTTTTATCTTGCAGAGTCTTTTTCGCTTTTTCAAATACACTTGTATATATTTACCTGATTATGTTTTCATTTTCAGACTGTGGAAGTTACCAAAAAAAAATGTCAAGGAAAAAATTTATAATAATAAATGACATGAAAACAAATTAACAGGTCGGTTGAACTACACATTGAATATCAGCACCGCATGAAATGTGAAACAAAACACATACATGGAAATATGGTTAAAAATAAAGTGATTAAATAAATAAAATATTAAAATATATTCGTCACAATGAAAGTGATCCGGCATTACCAACCTGAAGGTGAATTCATGTAGTGTGTAAAAACATTTTTCTGCTGGGAATAGATTCAACTGTTTTTTAAACTGAGATACGAACCAGCAAACAGTAATTTTCATCTTTGCATGATGGTGGTAGTAACATATAGTTATTCCTGGTATGGTAATTATGGATTTCTGTCTCGACTCTAGTTGCCTTCTATATTCTTGGATAAGTTTTCAAAATGAATATACATCAACAGTTAAAATTTTATTTTGATGAAAAATCCTTCACATGACGTTTTGTAATCTAGATTTAAGATCAGTCTCAGCAATGATTTCTGTTTTATGAAAATTATGTCTATTTCAATAGCTAAACCCCAGGCACAATTTGTAGTAAATTATGGAATGAAACTTGCAAAATAACTGATATCATGATTAGGTCTAATTTGTTCTTGAGGGATTAATGAGATAATACTATTGATTCAGCTTCTTAGATGTGAACTCTATATATTCTCGCCAAGTAAAATGTGGGGCTCGTTAATGCTCCAAGTATTTTGTTGAGCTCGTTAATGCTAATAATTCATTCTGGAAAAAGAAATTGAAATCATGCAGGCTACGAGATGAATTTGCAAATTCCATACAGACTGTTTTCTTCAGGTTAATTATGAATCTATTCCTATAACTCGAAATAACGATGGAAGTGCCATCTACAGGAATGTATATCGCTCCAATACTCATGTCATTAGGTAGGTCATTTACATAAAAATACAAATATCAGTGGCCCGAGAACACTGCCTTGTGGCACCTATTTGTCAAGGAAGATACAATTAGCTGATTAATGTTTCCTCGAATACCCAGGTCAACTAGTCTGATACGAATTTGATATTCAACGTGTCGTAGGCTTCACTTAAATCGAAGAAAATTCTCACCACAATTTTTCTTATCCATCAAATCATGAACATCTTGTACAAAATTGAACGTTGCAGTTTATGTTGAGTGGTTTTTCCTAAACCCGTATTAGCATTTTGCCATTAGATCAAATGTTTTCATGTAGTCGTTTATTCTACAAGATATAATGTTTTCAAATATTTTTAAGAATATACTGATGATAGAAATGGGACGATGATTTTCTATTAAATAAAATCTCCGCATAACTCAATTCCGTGTTTATTTGGGTTGACAGATGGCAAAGAAACATATTGTTGAATTTATCAAAGTACGTTTTCTAATAATGAACCGTAAAGTGAAACAGTTTAGGAAACTTTCAGAACTCGTGAAACTTTCTAGCGATAACATATGAATGAGTTTATATGGAAGAATAGCGTATCCGATTGAATAAAATCCGGTGAAAATTTATTTGAAATATACAATGCTATAGAAAGTATTACGTATTTGCTAATTGAAATAAGTGAACAAAATTGAGTCAGAGTATTTTATATAATATAATATATATCTGTGTAATAAAAATGAATCTCGATTCTTTGTATGCGCAAAACGTGAGAACGGCTGGACCGATATGGCTAATTTGGGAAATTAGGAAAATGGCCCTTCTTCCATTTTGTTTCTAACATTCCCCTCGATGATATTCCTCCCTTTCATATTTATATATTTATATATATATATATATATATATATATATATATATATATATATATATATATATATATATATATTGATATGAAATGAGAATATAACAAATTATTTTGTTATTATTTCGCCCCACGTTTTGGGTGCCAATTGTAATGTAATGATAATTGTGAAAACAATAGTTGTTATGATAATAGTTTTTTGTTATGAAATATTTTCGCTCTGTATAATATACTGTGATGTAATAATAATTGCTAGCTAACGTCACTGTTCTCTCGTCACGTTGCTGCCAATTGTTATCATTTTTCTTACCACGACTAAACTCAGTTGGTACGCCTCTCGTCTCAGATAGCCGGTTCAGGCAATTGAGCCACTAGCATATACTGCTTGATGTTAAATCTCAATCTTTTCAATGTTTAGAAGTATGATTGCTGATAATTGTGGAAAACAAACGACAAAGTATCAAAAAGCAATTATTTCCTTTATTCAGGAAAACTTAATTTTACCTGGCCTACGATAGATAACTTATTCTAAGGTGAATCTACAAATATTCATGGATAATCATGAGAAACAGGTTATGGATTAATAGACACAACCTCACTTTTACCTTAAACGTGAAAATTTCTTTAATAGTTCGAAATCAAATGAAATAAAGTTCTTCTGATGGGATATGAGTTATTAGTGAAGTTGTTCAGTTCATAATGTGCACTAGGAAAGTTTATACCTGACGCTGGAACTGTCGCTGTTCAATACACAACCAGAATTTGGATTCCCTTTCAATCCAATGCTCTCAGGAACTCCAATACCAAAAGAAGGAACCATACAAATTCAGCAATCAGCTTTGGAATATTTGTATATGGTGTACAAATAAGGTAATGTTGATTTTCTGCTTATAATGTTGAAATTATTGCATTTTTCTTTCTCCCAAATAAAACGTTTTCAAATTATTTTCGGTCTCCTTTGGCTTTGTTTTTCCCGTCACTTGGATACCATTTTTCCTCATTCCTTTTGATTTGAATTTTTGAATTCGCGCACTATGTTCTCACATTTTCACTGTTTGGGGTTATTTGTCAAAACTTATAAATGAATCTATTTTTCCTTTCTTACAGACTATTTACAATATTCAATCATAATTGTCTCTGACACTTTTCCGTTCTTATTTTCTGACAATTTCAAATCTTACATTTGACCATACTCTTCCCTGATTGGCTATTGTCATCAAGAAGTTTGTTGTTCTCCCATTGGCTATTTTTAGTTACATACAATTTCATATACTGTATGTTTCAAGCTTATAATTTTGTTTATCACATTTTATTCAGGATGATTTTGTAAATCTAGACCTTTCTTGTTGTCTTTTGAATAATTATGGGTTGTAATCATTATGACAGTGTATGAAATCGATTGTATTATAGTATTTGAATATTTTTATCTATTCATATTATACAGAGGCTCAATAAAGGAAATAGAATTTCAAAATATGTAAAAACAATCTCTTGAAACTAATAGCTATTAAGTAATTATTCTTTTTGTGGGTTTTTTCCTTTCAATATATATAACTGGTTTTTCATAACATAACAATATATATATATATATATATATATATTAACAGGGTGAGTCCAGCTGAACGCATCGGACTCTCGTGACCAAATGGTATTTTTTTTTCTTCAGGAAACGGTCTTGGGAAGTATATGTATGACGATCTGAACTATATTTTGAAAATAATGATTTCTATACAAGGTATTTGAAAAGAGCGTGACATAAAATTTTAATTTTTTAAATGGAATACCCTGTATTTTCTTGCGTAACTCTCTCCGTTTGTGAGATATTCAACTCTTTTACTTTTGTAGTCTATCTCCTAAATAGCATTTTTAGTGGACGGAACGTAGCGGCCACGATTCTGTAATACTTTGATGTGTTTGACCACAACCACTGCCAGGTAATATACACGGTTCTAGCACTATTGGTGGCCGCTACGTTCCGATCTACGTTCCTAAATCTCAGATAGCCACATTCCAACCACGTTGTGGTCATCTGGCAAAAACTTGGACATGTAGTGGCCGAAGGCCGACACTAGGCCCGTTGCGCTTTTGTAATTGGTATGTAGCTCGATCTCTGTCCTGTAACATATTTTTATAATAAATGTTCCTCATTCTTCCATTTTGCCAGATTCATTTCTAACACTCGATCGACTATAAGTATGAGAATATATAACATACAAACATGTCAGCAAGTATATTGAATTTGGATACTTCTGATCGGGATAAAATTGAAACTATTGAAAATTTACTATAAAATATGGGTGTTGTAGTTCGATTGTGGGTACGCGCCATCTAAACACGCTTTATTTGAGAAAAACATTAAAATTTTGAAAATAACTCGCCTTTGAAATTAAGTAATTAAATCCCTCAAGCATTTTTTATCAATCTTGAAACCAATACTTACGTAATAAATTACTACGTTTGATGCAGTACTGACAACAAATAAATATTTATTGAATGTTTCGTTCATTTTTCTGATAATGACGACCCCTCGTATTCCCGTAAATATGGCGGCTTCTGGAGAATACAACTTTAAAGTGGCATACACTAAAAATAAGTCACTCTAAATTTCCTCTCATCATGAAGTGACCAGTGGAATTAAATTATTAACTTTCCCACCACTAGAAAGTGGTGCCAACGTTGCAGGCCCATGATTTACCACTTCAAAGTTATAACATAAAAATCACCCTTGAAAGTGGCGAACACGCCGCGACTTTTATAACCTGCCACTTCAAAGTTATAGCCTCGAAACTGTGAATACATGTCTATTAATTGTTAAAAAAGGACATGTAGCAAGTATGGTGGATTTATGCATCTCCAATTAACAATGATCAAGTAACAGTTATCAAACAACAAGTAATGAAAATGATGGTATTTATGCAAACTGAATTAACAATTAAGTTATGGATTGATTTGTTGAAAATATAAACAGGATGTTCATAAAATCAGATGTGGAATCATCTGCGACAAAAATGTATTGAAGACCTAGTGAATGCGATGTCTCTCCTGCGTCAATGTTACGAATGATTTCTGGTGAGTACTGTCTTTTGGAAAACATTCTTCTTTGCCTCATTCATCTTTATGAGTTCTTAATCAAGACTGGAATAGAAAATCAAATAACTATCTGAATGAAAATGCAAATTTTCAATTTCAGATTTTTTCTTTGAGTTAGGGCCTTTTCAGAATATCTATCAGATGTAGTTCAATGTCCAGCGTGGCTTTAGCCGGGGAAGTAGTTGTTTTCTGTTAGACATTCACAAAAAATAACTTCATTTTAATCGTGGATTTTTCAATTCACAGAAAAATCTTTCTATCAATATTCAATTGAGAATGTTTCCCTTTTCAATAAGTTATGGATATTAAGCAGACACACAAGTCAAAGAGCCGATCTAGTTAAATTAAACTTTTTATACAAAATCAAGAAAAATTGTCTAATGAAAACGCATAACCCATTTCATTTTGAATAAATATCATTCACGTAACAGGTAAAATAAATCTTTTGCAAGCCACAATAAAATAATTTGAGAAAAGTTAGGTTAGCATTCGTCATCGCGCGGACCAATCCACGGTCACTTGATGGTGAATTTCAAAGGGAATTGTTACTTTGCAATGACTTTCATTGAATGCGAACCGTGGCAATCACTTATTAGGCCTATACCAATAGAGGTTTTTTCCCACTTAAATAAAGACGCAAATAGCCTATACTACCTTTTAAAAGATAGTTCATAGATGAAAACCTCGGTGTCGGCCCCAGCAAAATCGCTTGTGACCATTTTTCTGCAATGTCTTCAGCTTGTCAAGTAATGATGCGTGATGCCTGTAAAGGTTTTTCATTTTTGAAGATAATTGATTGAGATAACTCCATGACCAAGAAACAGTCATCACTTGCCCAACCAAAAAACAATTTTTGCTTTTTTTTGAGCCGATTCCCACTTTGCAATCCACGGTTTTGACTGTACTTGTGGTGTATCCAAGTTTCATCTACAAAATTTAATCGACGCCAAAACTCTGATTCATGGCGCCTGACTGTGAGCGTTGGAAATGTTTATTCGTACACATATTTGGTCTAACGTGAGCAAACGCGGCAGCCAACGCGCGGACAGCTTTTTGACGTCCCGAACGTTCTTTTCGCTGATGACACATCACTCATCTTCTCAAACCCGGACTACGATTTACTATTAGATCAATCCAGATAAATTGAAAAAAAAAGCAGAAACATGGTTTATAGCACATAATCTCAAACTGAATAACGGTTAATCTCAGAGATTAACCATTACTACACATCAAAACAGACAACATGAAGAGAATGTTAAGTTACTCGGTATCACACTAGATCACAGGTTAAACTGGAATGCTCACACGGAGCAACTAAAGCACAAGCTATCTAGCCAGATTAAGCACATTTCCAACAGAACAATATATTTTTCCCTATTCCAGTCTAACATGAGCTATGCCATTCCTCTTTGGGCTAATTCATCTACAGCAACTGCCATTTTTACTTTGCAAAAAAAGCAATTGAAATTTTGGCTAACGTAGGCTTGAGAAAATCTCCCATTATTTTTGAGATGAAAAATTATGACTCTTCCGTCCTTATATGTTTACAAAGTTCTTATTTAAATTCATAAGAGAGCAGGTAGCCTCATTGTTCAAAGTGATATTCACAATTATAACACCAGAAATGCTGAAAATATCAGAATTTTTCGACATAGGCTCTCTATATCACAGAAAAATTCACTGGATTATTATAAGCTATACAATGTGCTTCCTCATCATCTTAAAATGTTAAATCTTAATCAATTCCAACAAATTATGAAAACATAATTTTTAAATAATTGTTTCTACTCTGTCAGTAAATACTCTGAGGACATTTCAAAAACTTCTTTTGTTGATGGAAACAGACTCACCTAATTTAAAATTTTAAACTTTAATTTAAAATGTGACAGGTATTTGTGTTGCTTATGCTTCTTCACATATTCTATTTTATATTATATTTCTTTCAGTTTGTTAACTACAGTCTAAGCCCTTGACCTGCTATAAATATGCATCTGTATATAACATAATTAAATAAAGTATTCTATTCTACCATTTATTCAGCATTATAACGTGAGTCCCGATGAGACATCACATTAATGCGGCATCAGATTCATGCCGCGCCCGCCCTGTATAAAAACAAGCGCGGCATGATGTCTTCAACGTGTTAAAAACAAATATTTAATGACAGCTCGATACTCGATTTTTTCCATTTTCACAAAAACACTCACATCGACTCACTCAAGCGATTGTTAAACAACGACTGCGCCTCCAAAAAGGCTGCAATTTTGGTGGGTACTCCTCAAAAGATTTGCAAACACATTCCCCATCTATTGTTGACGAGTGCTGCCATCTTCATGTTCACGTCGGAAACTTTTCAGACTACCCTCGTATAATACAACTATAGTTATTTTTATAATTCGAATGTAACATAATATTTGGAATGTTCATTGAGTTTTTATTGCGATTCGAGAAGTATTTTCATCAAGTATAATTCGTGCTAGAGGATTGTATCGCAAACATTTATGAATGTTCGCATCTCAAGCCACCTTTTTGTGGTTTATTCAAATAATAAGACCCCATTTCACACTGAATAAAATTTCGGGCAATTTTTTTAATTTATGTGCAATAAAATTCTCAACACGATAATAACCTCCTGCTCCAAACTAAATATCACACAAAATGAAGTACAAGTCTGTCAAATTTCAAATCAGAAAAGATTTCCGGAATGATAATCTTTCATTAATTCACACATAAATACGTCAGAGAGAACTTCACATCCCCTCTCCTTTGGAACTCAACGTCCACTCAATAATTCTGGTCGTTCGTAACAGAGCCATAATCTTTGATTTATTGGCCGATTGAAACTTCCAAAAACCATAAAAATTCATTTAGTAATAATGATGTCGAGAGCGTAGTATTTCACGTAGCCCGCAAATGTTCTCCTTGACGTTCTCCTCAAAGGATCGCAACAGGTTTCAATAAGTTCGATCGACGATTAGAGAGCTTTCGAAAAATGTCGAACGCCGTTGTGTGGTGTAACAGATTGCGAAACAGAGACGGACTTATTCGGGGAGCTGATGTCATGGATGTTGTGTAGTTTTGATGGAAAAAATGTTTGAAATGATTCACATTTTCTTTATTGAAATCGTTATCAATTCCAACTCGATTTGAAAATAGATTTATATGTAAAAAATACGTTTCAAAAACAACATTTTATTATTTAAGTGTACAGAAACGACAAAAATAAGTATAATTTTCTCAGTGCAATTTATATGTGTTCTTAGTTCACTTAGGTGGATTCTTATAAAAATAGTATGGAAGTTATCACAGGAAAAGATATAATAGATTATGTTGAATTTATTATATTATTTTGTTACAGAATTTGTAAGTATCCAAATATATATTTTACTATATTCACACGAAAAGATTTTAAGAAAATGAATTCAACATAATTATAACACAGTGATAATTTTATTAGGATTCATCCACCCAAACTATCTCAACTTATTAAGCATGGCCTCATTGAAAAACTATACTTATTTAATTTCGTTTTAGAACCTCTTAATAATATAAATTTCTTTAAAAAACTTATTTTTAAATATAATTTCAGTTTCAAATGAATGTTAGTTTTGTCTTAACCACAGCTGTTCCAAAGCACTGTGCTTAGTGCTCGTGAAAGCAACTGGAGCACTATTTTTAACCTGTGCTTCGATAATTTCACGAAAGACTTGTTACTTAGTAATCTCTAAAAGTACTGCAGTGCTCCCGAGCACTTTTTGGGATTACTAAGCTCCAAGCCTTTCTTATGAATCTATAAAGGCTGTCGAAACAAAAAAAACGCAGCCGGTATCCGAGAGAAAACTTAAATGCCTAAAACTGTCTTTTCAAGAGTGATAAGTGCTCGAAGCACTTTTTCTCAGTGCTCGGCATATATCTGGCCTTAACCTATGAATTTCTGATAGCTCTGAGCTAGATTTGATGTCAGGTAGAAAATTATTTATGACCCACCTCCATTTTCCATTTCATTAACCAACGAAACAAAAGAAGAAGGTTCTCTAGTCGACGCGAATATTTTTTTACAGAGTAGTCTGATTTTGATGATTTTTTTTCAATGTATAGGGTATACCTCGAAGTTGGATCCATTTGAAATTCCACTCCTAACGGTAGGAAAATGGGGGATGCATTTTGGTTCCACCAAACCTACCACGCATAACTTTGTCTGGGTTATCCCATTTAGATTATTGGGGGTCTTTGGTACAAATGAAAAATACGTGTTTCGGTGTTTTTGGAAATTCAACCCTTACAGGGGTGAAATGGAGGTTAAATTGGGATTGGAAGTTTGTATAGGAACTCGGTTAGTTTTCAATTTGGGGACGTAAAAATTGGTATTTGAAGTATTTGTTACAAATTGAAGAAATATGTAATTCAGTGTTTTTAGAATTCAACTCCAAAGGGGAAAAAAAGTTTGTAGGGAGTTCCGTTAGTTTTCAAGTTAGAATCATAAAAATTGGTATTTGAGGTTATTGTGAGAGATAAAGAAATATATGTTTCAGTGTTTTTATAAATGCAATCCATAAGGGGGTGAAAATTTGTATGGGGGTTCCGTTAGTTTTTGAGTTAGTATTTGAGGTCTTTGTTACAAATGAAGTGTTTCAGTATTTTTAGAAATTCCGTCCCAAAAGGGGAGTGAATTTGTAATAGTTGTCACAATAAAATATTTTTAACGAAAAATTGAACTGACGAAAAAAGAAACTGAAAATCAAAAAATTAAAAGAACCTTTTTAGTCTCAATAACCAAAGTCCTAAACTGATGTAAGAAACAAATTTTGAGTCGGCGCCAAACAATCAAATTAATTACGTAAAGCGTAAAATGCAGTGGGGTGCGCGTGTGTCGGCGCATCCCTTCGACGGGAATTGCCAAGTCAATATCAGTGAGTCATTATAGTCCATCCAATATCAATTGCAGAAGGGAAGGGAGAAAATAAAAACTCACTTCGCTAACACGAGCGTATATGCGAAGAAACGGAACGAAAAATAATCTGTACTACTTGTATACAGTCTCCGTCGGCACAAAGAGCCCGCTGGTCAACGTGGACTCGAGTGACTGCTGTCTGTTCTACAACCGATTCGTCTGGGCCAATCAAGTCGGACATCAATGCTTGCAGGTGTGTCTATATGATGGGAGGTCATGAATCACGCGTTATAGTTGTGTTTTAATAGCTCTGAAAGATCAAAAACCAGTAGCGTATGTGGTCTTGGTGTGTGCCGATCGAAATACGTTTTAGGATATTCTATCAAAATATTCATCTAACAATAAAAGACATTATTTTCCTTTCTTAATGTATTTGTATAAATAAAAGCTTGTCTTTGATTTTTTTCATTTTTCATTATTTATGAAGTATTTTGAAAATCTTAAAATATCCAAATGAAATTAGTTATCTCCGCCACTGCTGCTCACAGGATTTCGCCGCAAGACTTATTTATGCTTCTGCAATTGATATTGGGAAAACTATACCAATCGATATAAAATCGATAAGATGGCAGTGCCACCAAATCCTGATCCTCATTCCCAAGTAAGCAGTACCTACCTTTCGGTTCCACCTGCTCATGAGGGAATCAGATACAACGGATAATCCGAATACGTCGGATCAACGCGCTAGGTGATCCTAGCAACCATTATAGCTCAGCCACAGTGGGGCCGCTTGATAAGACAAGCTACTGGCTCTGGAATGTCAGTGCCCGAGCGGGTTAATGCGGCGCTCCCCGCCGAGTCAGGCAGGGAATACAATCATCCGGACCCATCGGATGAAGGAACATTCCCGACTCTACCGAATTACGGTATTGTTTTCCATTAGTCCAATATCTAGTACCACGCCCCCCAGAGTCCATAGCCATGTGGAGAGGCACCGCCGCATACGTTTTCGCCTAAGCTACAAGGTACGCTACCATGTTCACTGAGAGGGGACCTGGACTTTACCCAGGGGTAACTGGGATCATCACAGGCTCTCCTACCCCCATCCCCTGGCAGGCCTAGGCCTAGGGGTCAAGTAGACATGAAGAAACAGAAGCCCCGAGGGCGCACTACGGACGCCCGTCCGAGTACCTTTCCCCATATAAACCCACCTCCCAGGAGAAGGTACCTGCCTTTCGGCTTATCAATCTCCTGAAAGAGGTTAAGGGTCGCAGGAGGATCCGGATACGCCGGATCGGCGCGCTAAGTAATCCTAGCTACCGTTATAGCTCAGCCACGGTGGGGCCACTTGATAAAACAAGCTACTGGCTATGGGATGTCAGTGCCCGAGCGGATTAATGCGCCGCTCCCCGCCAAGTCAGACAGGGAATACAATCACTTCAACTCATAACTGAAGGACTCCCCCGTCTCTACCGAATTACGGTATTGTTTTCCATTGGTCCACTATCTAGCACCACGCCCCTCAGAGTCCAATGCCATGTGGAGAGGCACCGGTGGTGTGAACCGGTGGGGCTATCCTCCTCCCCCTGGGTACCCATGTTAACAGGAGTCCTCCTGTCAGCGTTTGATGGGTCACCGCCATATCAGACTTTCGACCTGATATTACTCGTGTGAACGTGTGACGAGTAGCCGTTCGAGAGAGAGTTCGCCGAAGCTTCTGAGCACTCTACCATGTTACCGAGAGAGGGACCTGGACTTTACTCAGAGGTGTCTGGGATCATCACAGACAGGCACCCCACCCTCTTCCCCCGACGGTCTAGACACATGGCGGGCCTAGGCTCAATATCAGTGAGACCATGAGGGCACATGTCGTTGAGAGTGGTCGTGTGGAGAGCGCATTTTTTTAATGTTATTATTTATCGCTGGAGATTTTATGTTATTTCGTTTTGATTTTGATTTCTTTAGAGTGATTTAATGATCTTCGTTGATTGTTTGTTTGGGGCCGACCCAAAGTTAGTTTCTTACATTAGTTCAGTAGCTTGATTATTGAGACTAGAAAGGTTCATATTATTTTTTGTTTATCAGTTTTTTTTCGTCGGTTAAATTTTTTGTTTACGTTTTCATTCTAAAATTTTTGGTGGCTAAAATCTACTAATTGCTACCTTCTTGATTTGGATCACTTTTAAAATACTTAATTCAACTATTAAGTATAATTTACTATAACTAGCTGGCACCAGCGACTTCGTCCGCCTTAAATTTCGTATTTTTTGTGACGACTATTACAAATTCACGGAATTCACGGAATTTCTGAAAATACTGAAACATGTATTCCTTCATTTGTAACAAAGACCTCAAATACCAATTTATATGACCCTTACTTAAAAACTATCGGTACCATCATACAAACTTTCACCCCCTTATGGATTTCATTCATAAAAACACTTAAACATTTATTTCGTTATTCATCACAAAGACTTTCAATACAAATTTTTATGACCCTAACTTGAGAACTAACGGAACCCCCAGACATACTTTCACTTCCTAATTCACCCCTTCAGTCATCTGGCTGCCTAATTCTGGACCAAAAAGTGCCTATCCGTGACTCCAAAACTCCCCAAATACTGACTTTCCAAAAGAATCGGATAATAAAAACTCAATCGCTAGCCATTTTGTCACAGCCTTGAATTCGGACCGAAAATTCATAGTCTATGTCCTCAAGATATTCATCATCATTGGCCACACAACCCTTTAGAGAGGACCCCACTTTCTCCAGCTTCTTTTCGCCATTAATTTCTGTTGCTGTGCATCGATTTTTCCTAACATCCGACGCCACATTACTCCTCCAACGAAACTTATTCTGCCTTCAACATCTTCTTCACATCTCGAGCATCTCCACATCTCGAACCCCGTCTTCTCTCAGAAGTCCAACACATGTCCATTAAGTTTGAAACGAAATTATTAGACATAATATCCGAACAAAAGCTCACTTGTAAACCCTTTATTAACTACGTGTCCACGAAATGCTGTAAAGCCATCAATGTCATGAAAAGTATTAAAACTATAAGATGGGGTTCGAATATAGGAATATTACTAGAAGTTTACCAAACTCTCGTCCAAAGGAGAATTGACTATGAAAGTATCGTCTACGGATCTGCATGCCAGTCCAGATTGAAACTATTGGATGAAATTCAAAACACAGTGATCCGCATCGCCACAGAGGCTTTCAGAACGAGTCCTATACAAACATTTTTGTGTGAATCCTTGATTCTGCCTCTCAAACCACACAGGGAAATGCAAACCATAACATATGGGGCAAAAATGCCCCAACAGCTGAACCACAGCTCCTTCAATTATACCCGTTTTTTCAAACTGACAAAAAAATACCCAATCATAGGCCAGCCCAATTTTCCAATCTCTCAATCAATGAGTAGAAAAAAGTGCATACCTACCTACCGAATACTTTTCCTGTCATTCTATGAGCACTATGGAACTGAAACTAACGAAAGTACAGGGGCAGCAATAGTTTTGAGAAACTAATCCTACTCGTGGACAATGAGCCCCAGTACCAGTAATCTCTCTGCCTAAATGTACGCAATAATGCAAGCCTCATTATACTTCTCCCACGACTAACATAATCATTGCCTGATTTGTACAGATTCTCTGAGTTCGATTTAGCACTCCGAAACTGTTTCAGCTATAATGAATGGGCTGTGAGAATACTGGAACTAATTACACACCTTGAATCTCGGATCTCGTGACAAAAAAGTGGTCTTCATGTGATGCCGCGAGGACTGCAATGGGTAGAAAAATAGACGAAGGAATGCCAGTCTTTTTTTATGATGAAAGAATGTATATCAAGAGAAAGAATGGCAAGAAATATGGAATAATATGGATAGCCCCCTGGGAGGTCTGAAACCATCTGTAAAAAAAGGTCCTACCCACATGTACTATCTAGACGGGAACAAGTTTAACTGTGTAGTGTTAGAACTGGTCATATAAATCTGACTCACCTGAACCTCTCAGCTGGGTCAAAAAGACCAAGATGCGATGTGTGCCAAGGTCTCTTAACAGTCGAGCATATCTTGAATTGCCAACTTCCAACTGCCGTGAGATATCGTTGGCCTAGAAGCTGAAAGAGTTCTGGTATTACGTAACGAGAAGAAACCAATCGAAGATTTACTCACCTACCTTAAAAGTACAAACATATTCATTAAGATCTACATCTGAGGTAGAAAGAGCGAATGAGAAGCCAAAGCTCTAATTTAATAAAAGTTTGATGTAGGTTCAGATGATAAGGATTGAACTCCAACAATTTTCTTTTTGGTATAAGCCACACCACCAGTGAGTTCAAACCGATCTCTCGACTTTTGGAATGAAGACACCCGTAGAGTTCTTGCTTCTTGATATTTTTGATGGTAGATTCTGCTTGTATGATTATTGAAAGAACACGGATGTGTCATATTTCAAGAGAGCGGCCTACTCGTTTTTTTTCAAAAAAAAAACATGGATTTTTTTTATTTTGCAACAAATCTCGCAATTTTTACAAAGTGGACCCCACAAACGATATATCGAAAAGCCCTTGAACAGTGTCATGCAATGATGCAATAATATATGGGGTGTATCGTAGTAGGCGATGGAACATCGACTCCGAGTTCATCTCAAAACATGCGCTAAAACCTAAGGAATCGAATGAAAAAAAATTGGTCAAGTTATCTTGAATGGTTCTGAAGTAATGAATTTTTCTGTAGGTCTATGCACGACCTATAAATTGACGTAAGTCAAAAACGATTGCAGATAAGTTTAAGAAACAATCGACAATTTAGTGGCGAATCCAAAAATTCTAACAGGGAACAGGTCTTTTGACCGTTCTCTGTCTTATTAGAATAAAAAAAATATATATGAAAACTTTCAAAATTTTTCCTACCGCAAAATATCTATCGCAAAATGGAACTTGGAACGACTTTGAATCAACTCGTACGTCTGATTAGATAACATAATGAAATTTCCCATACTTACTTATATTATCTCAACTCCTCGTGTAAAGTATAGTAACACTCTCTTTTTCTAATGAATGTTTCTACATGAATTAACATATCATAAGGGCAGCTGTCACCAAGGTATATGCAGAAAAATTAGATTTTTCTACACATAACACCTATTTTGATAGAGTGTTTCTAGATAGATAGAATCTAAGGGACGGTTATTTTGGCCACCATAAGTCCGTCGGACTTACATTCGTGCTTTGGCTTGATATGCGAGGTCTTTTTTGAATAACCATTTTTTTTCAATATAAATAAAATAACTCGAACTCGAACGAATTAGATGCCTTTGCTTCTCTATTAAAATGATTCTCAGTTTGAATTCAAATTATTTTTTTCTTTACTATAACTGATTTATTAACAAAAAAAAATTCAAAACTATGTTAACTTGTCGAATAAATAATTTCAACCAGAAAATTAAAGGTAAAATAAAATCAATCGCATTTTGAGAATGCAAGAAAACTAACAGTTGGAAAATATCGCTAACCAACGTAAATAGTCGAATAAAAGGGCTCATAATTTCGTTTCATGTTGCAACTTTATAGTATTGAAATAGAGAACCGGTTCTCCCGGTAGATCTCCCATTTTATTATTACCAGTGTGACTGACATCCGCTTGTCTCCTAATTCTTATAGTTGAGGCCGTCCGAAACTATTCTCAACTTTAATAGACGAATACCCTGTATAATCTGTTGTGAATACCCTTAATTGTGCATGAGGTTCACCCCGTAATTCAATAATCAAAAGCTGTGCACCAAGTTAGTTTTTCTAATTACAAGCTAGCGACTTACCCTAGTATCTCCCATTTTTATTCCCGGTTTCGGTTATACTTCTCATTTCCCTCGTAACCTTCTATGGAATCTCGAATCAATTTTTTTATTTTTAACACCTCGTCTCCCGAACTCACGATTAAAACCAAAGGGTCAGCTATTTACTTCCGGAGGTTCTCCCGTGGAACCATTGTTTCGAAGAGCGATTTTCTACGATCTCCGGCTAGCGAACAAAGTCCGCCGTCAGCCCAAAATGGGCTCTTCGCTGCCTATTCGTGGAAACTAAATTTCCTATTTTCTGGAAGAGCCAAGAATTAGGGAAACAACCACTCTTGGCTATCGCTGGCGCCACCGCGGCTCGGCTGGTCGACGACTTCATTGTAAAACTTTTCAGATCTCCATCCGAGACCCAAGCGACGCTATGATTTTCATTTTCATTGGTCAAAAATTCCCTTCAGGGTGAGGAATACAATTCAAAGTTCATTCTCGCTTACCAGCGTTCTACTTAGTCATCAAAATTCACCTACGAGAGCCCACACACGATGTCAACGGCTTCATGTTTTCATTCTCCAGATGATAACATTCTAGATAAAAATGAATACATTGTGCCAATCTGTGAATCTATCTATCGTTTAAAAAATCAACTCGATAGCTTGGATATAAAGAAAGTTCTGGAGCTTGCACGCACCCATGGGTCACCCTGTATGTATTAAGCATTTGTTTTCACTCTCAATACCAAACAATATCGGCGCACTATTTTAAGGGACACCCTGTATCTTCTTTGTGGGTCATTATCATTTATTCTAATTACGTGGCAACATTACGTCTACGTCTCCATATTCCTTGTTCACATATTGGCACTTCTCGCAGAATTTTACCCGGACTATTAATTACAACATTCGCCATATTGACAAAAAATATCACCTACAACCCCTGAAACCCTCGGAATCAAATTTTCAGCAATTGTTGAAAAGTAATGTCACGCCAACCTACAAATTTCAAGTAAATTCGTTAATTCAAAGTGTGTGTGTGGGTGTGTAAGAAAGCTTGTAAAAAATATATTTTTCTGTGAGGGGAAAAAGTTTGACATTTTATCTCTGTAACAAAATATCACTTTTTATGAAATCCTTTTTTTCGGAGAAAAAAGTTATTACTTTCTTCCCGAATATATATATATATATATATACACAAAAGTAAAGGTAGATATTTAATTTTTGAATAATTTATTATACAAAAGTTACATCTCCTTTATATCAAAAGTACAATTATTAAATGTGCATTGCATGAATGACATGTTCCTTGAACTCTTCGGTACAACAATCGAATTTTCTTGTGTTGAAATTATATTTTTTCTGCCATGGACACAACTGCCGTTGATGGTCGTCAATCGGGTGTTATTTCAGCACTGCCACACGTTCTAAACACTAGCTATTTCTGTCCTGTGTGCTACCGATTCATCAACATACCCTTCAACCGCCATGTTTCTTTAGTGTCATCAAGTCTCCCCCAGATTCAAGTAAAAGTGTAGCAGACGATCTTCGAAATGAATGACCTGTATACGAGTTAGCATTTTCAAGTTGAAGAAAATTAGCTACTGTTTCAGGTACCTTATAAAACTTATTTTTACCCATAACCTGATTGATACATTTTTCGTTGAGATATGCATAAAACAGGCGGCGATCCTTTGCTGCTGCTGGACGAAGGGACGGTAAAATTTAATAAATTCTTCAGTAACTACAAATCTCCTGTTTACATTATTCTTTGTTTGCTTAAGTTTCACAATTAATAACGTTCCCGAATCTTCAATATCATCTAATGTTACCTGGCTGATTTCACAAATTCGACAAGCTCCTGGAATTCCAAATACAACAACAACCTTGGCCATTAAATAAACTTCATCGGGAGCATTATTTTGAAAATCACTAATTTGTGTACTCGTAAAAATCGCAGCTTTCTTGGGCGTGTAACCTTTTCCATTTTGTTTCAGAAAGTAATTAGTTTGAAATATTTTGAAATGTCTACATTATTATTGGATTGTAACATACTTCTAATCATTGAATAATTCGACCACACAGTTGATGGCTTTTGTTGTTGTGCCAGTTCCGAAAAATAAGCCAATAACACCGTCTCCGAGAAAGAACTGCATGTCTTTTTCATCTTCCATTCCATAAATCTTGAATACGTGGTTTCGTAAATTTTCCGCGATTTAGCTGGCAATAATTTTCGTAACGCTACTTTCGCTACATCAACTAACTCCGGTGGAGTCAGAGAAAACTCGGAATCAGACATTTTTTAACTTTATATTATTCAAAGCAATTATTAAACAACCACTAAGTTCGCAATTTTTAAATCAAATCACACAATTAAATTGACATATATTTGAATACTTTAAAGGTTTCCTTAGCAACGCAGATCTAATTGTCGCTATAAGTACAACAGCCTAGCAGTTTAAAAATTTAAATTTCACATCAATAATTTTCTGACTTTAATGTATTGTAATAATATTAAATCGTCGTTTTTCCCGTCACAGAAAAAAATTGTATTATACACGGGAAAAAGATTAGATTTTAGCTTTTGGTTTATTGGCTCCGTCCGCTTCGCGTTGGGAGACAACACAAACTAAAATCTAATACTTTTTTCCCTTGTATAATAAATAACTATTTTCCATACGAACTGTCTTGATCAGTTTAACGAAGAAATTATTCCTTTTAATACTCTGCATTGGGAACAATCCAAGATAATTATTGAAAATAAAAAAAAACATTATTTTTTGGTCCTCCAGAATTCAACAGAAAATATAAAATTTCAATTCAAACGAATCACTTCCCGATTTTCGAAAACAAACCCCAAACAAATATAAACCAGAGCTTTAGATAAAATAAAAGAGATACAACCCTGCTTCGATAGCGTTACGCATACGACTCCCCATTATACTCATTCACATGTTTGCTTTTTCACCAACCGCACGGTTAAATTAAAAAGTCATGAAATAGATTAGGAATAAAAAATCGAATGAAAAATCGACGGATTGGTCCACCGAAAAAAGTGAATGGATGAATGCTTGAATTTTAATTAAAACGTTTTTCTGCATTACGATCGTTTTGTTTATTTGCCATATCAAGCAAATGAATACGGGCTCCATTTACACGTTTTACATTGAACATATAACATATGTTTATCTCATGTAGAGAACGCAAGGACGAATGAGAGTGGTCAAAATTGAAGAACAATTAGGATATTAAAAATTGTTTGATATGAATGTGATTTTTTCTAACTTTCCGGTCCCCATATTAACTGTTGAAAATCAACTATACCCCTACAAAACGATCTATTTTTATTATATACCGAATATAAACATATGCATATCATCTTGTTATATCTTGTTGATAATTTATATATATATATATATATATATATATACAGGGTGTAATCTAACCTCTTGCACACCCGTGAATGACGAATGTGTTATGCCATTTTATAACAATTTACAGTGGTTAAAAATCTGAAGAAAAAAATTAAAACATGTTTTGTTCTTTGTAAAGTTCGGCAAGATTTTGGGTAGTGCCACCCGCCTAATTTCAGGTGACCTACTCGAAGCAAAACTTTGGCAATCACCGAATGCAATAAACATTTAACTCTATATTTGAATAATGTAGAATGTTGAACTGATTTTGTGGTAAATGTATACATTGCAGACTGTCTGAGATAGATATTCAATTTCAAAGTAAAGAAAACAACTAGCCTTATTATATCCAAACTGGGGATAAAGTCAGAACTAGTTGACTTCATACTCTGCTTTGAGGCACTTGTAAGAAACAAAAGACACTAACACAATTGAAGAAAGGGAAACATTCGCAATTGAATATTGTTTGGAAAAATAATATCATGACCATTGTAGTGATACGGATATACAGAACACGTGAACTGAACACTGTTACCAAGCAAGATTCCCGTATGCACGGTTTACAAAGCTGTCTACGAAGGAAAATTTGTTAGATTTGTTTTCTAATTAGCAACCAATCAGAAAACAGTACGCGATGTGCTCAAAAATTAATTTGAAAATTATTGTCTGTCTTTTCAAAAATTGGCAATTCTATCAAAAAATGATTTATATTATATCAATATTTCTAGTACGAAAACGCCCGCACAGTGATTGGCGAATCCAACCAGAATTGATATTTACTACCTCATTCATAAATGCGAGTGATTCATCTTGTCTTGTTGTGCACACTAGTACAATCTATAGAACTTTCGTTCGTAGACAGCTCTATGAACCGTGCATGCAAAAATCTTGCTTGGCAACAGTGTTCAGTTCACGTGTTCTGAGTTGTGAATATCTGAATCACTACAATGGTCGTGACATTATTTTTCAAAACAATATTTAATTGCGAATGTTTCCCTTTTCAATAGTGTTTGTGTGGTTTGTTTCTTACAAGTGACTATGATAATTAAGTGCCTCAAAGCTGAGTATGAAGTCAACTAGTTCTGACTTTATCCCCAGTTTGGATATAATAAGGTTAGTTGTTTTCTTCACTTTGAAATTGAATATATATTTCAGGCAGCCTCCAATGTATACAACACAATCAGTTCAACATTCTACATTATTAAATTATCGAGTTGAATGTTTATTGCATTTGGTAATTGCCGAAGTTTTCTTTTGAGTAGGTCACCTGAAATTGAAGAACAAAACATGTTTTCAATTTTATAAAATGGCATTTGGTTAGATTACACCCTGTATATATATATATATATATATATATATATATATATATATATATATATATATATATATATATATATAATATATATATATATATATATATATATATATATATAAATATATATATATATATATATATATATAAATATATATATATAAATATATATATATATATTCTTAAAAAAGGCGACAGACTATAAAATAATCTCCAAACACAATTTAAAAACGAATATACTGCCAACTGACAACGATTCAATAAAATTTTGGAATTAAATTAACTGTTCAGGCCAAAATTTTTCTTCAGTAATTGTTCTGAAATCTACTCAGATTAATTTCAAAATGAACTTCCACTGCATCGCTAACTGATAAACTAACTGAGATGTAGCAACATTAGACACATAGTAGAAGCTACTAGATTATTCGTGGTGGCCATCTCGCTAATATTTCGAGAACATTCACGAAGGCCATATGCCGGGATCTTCCGTAAACATCTGCTAGAACACCAAATCCTCAGAATCGTATTTTAGCTTACGGCTCGGACTACTAAGTGCTACTCTGAAACTGTAGAATTAATTTTCTCTTCAGTGCAATACAGTAGACTTTGCATATTTCTGAAGATATCTGAACGTCTGCATACTACTTACTCAGATGCTGTTTTCTCTATGCGAATTTGCAGTTTGAAGTTCGCAGCGCACGATATCATGACCATAGTCAACCCAATATGGTTATGTTCTTACCCATTAATATAATTATACTAGCTGATCCGACAGACGTTGTCCTCTCCAATTTCTATATTCCCTAATTTTTTTCCCTGAAAATTTTTGTCCCAGCAGATTTTTTCCCTGTTTTTCTTTGTGTCGTTCCATCTGGATTATGCCCGAGACTCTGCCCGCTTGCCTTTATCCCGTTATAGTTTCTCTTTATCCCATTATCCCGTTATTCGGTATCCCGTTAACCCTTCAACCCATTTCCCATTATCCCGTGGTTATTCCGTTACCCTGTATTACGGGTAACCAGTATCCCGTTACCCCGTCCACCCATTTCCCTTTATCCCGTAAACCCGTGGTTTTTCCATCATCCCGTGAACCCGTTTCCTTAACCCCTTTTCCGCTAACCCATTTCCCGTTAACCCGTGGTTATCCCGTTATCACATTATGCTCTTATTCCATTATCCCGTTATGGATAACGCGAAAATATTATCAGTGTTCAAATATCTGTGACTACCAATTTTCAAGGCGTTCGGTTTAACGAAATAGAAGTTGATGCGCTGCGGCGCTGTCTATAGGCGAGTTGAAGTGAAATAGATAAAAACCTTCTCCAGAAAAACCTTCTCTAGAAAAACCTTCTTCGGACTATAACAAACATACAAAATAGCCAAATCGGTCCAGCCGTTCTCAAGTGATGCGTTTACCAACGAATTGAGCAATTCATTTTCATTATATAGATATTTATTCCATCAATATCATACTAGATACAGGCACATCTACTATAGTCGAATCTCAATTCAGTCCAAATTTGGCTGAAAAAGTGGCGCATTACGGCTGTGTTATTAGCAAACCTGATTTTGTCTCCATTCAATATAGGTTATAGAGATCATTCGAATATATATTGAAGAGATTTGGACTCATAGTTGTACCTTGTGGAACACCTAATTTAACCGACTTACTTTTGCTGGTAACATATTCCATCTCATTTTCTTGATTCTCGGAAAGATCACAATCAGGTCAAACGACAATCCTCTAAGGCATATCCCCTCCAAAATACCAAGTAATTTAACATGACTAACGTGTCAAATGTCTTAGTTGAGTCTATGAAAATACACAGAGCTGCTGACTTTTTGTCCATGTGCTCACTTAATTCGATTGTGAGTTCATTTATGGCATCCTCTGTAGATCTACCCTCTCTGAAACAAAACTGTTGTCGAAATGTATTTTATGTTTTTGGAATAAAGTTCCTTTATGCGGCTAGGTGTTGACTGGGCAAAATCGTCAAGTAAGAAAAAAGCGTTATGCCCCCTCCATGCGACTTGCTCTCTCTCTCTCTCTCTCTCTCTCTCTCTCTCTCTCTCTCTTTCTCTCTCTGTCGA
Source organism: Gonioctena quinquepunctata (assembly GCA_018342105.1). Taxonomy (NCBI): domain Eukaryota; kingdom Metazoa; phylum Arthropoda; class Insecta; order Coleoptera; family Chrysomelidae; genus Gonioctena; species Gonioctena quinquepunctata. The sequence goes on from JAFIRS010000444.1 coordinate 395,258, forward strand.
GTTTTTGTAATAAGCATCCAGCTCTTGCTCATACGATTCCGAAGGTGATTGATACCATTCTCCTTGCGAGAAATTGTAAATGACTATTTCCCTCATTATTTTTGATCCAATCAAATGGCCGAAATTTCAAACAGAGAACCAATCAGGTCAGTTTTATAGGGATAAAACGTCTTATACTGATATATATTAGAGATTGTTTTGCGATAAAACTAAACTTGGTCCTGTCGGAGTTAAATGTCAACGCATTCAATTCCTGAAAGGGAATAGGAAATACAAAATTGATGGAATTTCGAACTCACTACATACAGTGACTTGATATTTGAATTCAAATATACTTTTTTCAGCATGTTAGAATGCCTCAGTTTCTCAAGTGCAATGAATAATATAATTGTGTCATTTTATGTATACCAATCGTAGAGCAGTGGTTAGCATGATAGTTGATCACGCTCCAACATCCTGGAAGCGCGAGACAAAACATCCAGATCGATTGTGGTACAAGAAGTCAAGAGTGTCCTGCCGCAGTTCATCGTTGAAAAAGAGCCTTGAGGTATATTGGCAAAAAAAAGACCCAGAGACTCATGTAGAACGCTATTCATTGATCTCAATATACTTACGGTAACATCTATATACCTTCTAGAATCTGTCACCCTTAAACATAAAAATAAAAATCTCCTTGTAACAAATGATAATTCATATAACACTCGACAGAACAATAATATAAGACTACCTAGACCATCTAATGATATGGTTAGAGATTCTATAATATACAATGGCATCAAAATGTATAATCATCTCCCCATAACCACTAGAGAGACTACATGTCTCAGGCGATTCAGAAGAGAGGTAAAAAAAATATTGATACAACAATCACTCTACGAGCTAGATGAATACTTTAACTCAAACCTTTAGATAGTCGCAGTTCCACATACTTGGGTGCTCACTCATAACCCTTGACGAACTTGTATGACTATAACAAATTTTCTCAATAGCTCCATAATATGTAACATTGTCTTCATCTATTTACTTATTTTCACACATATTGAATTCTGTCCTTTATTCAACCTTGCCTATTTACCACACTTTGTATCTTTTGGTCTGCACGTCTTAAATATATATGTATATGGCGTATCTTAGACAATATCTATCTATTTTTATATATATTTTTATATTGTTACCCACTTATTTAGTTATAACCTAACTGTATGTGCATAATCTCAGATTATTTTTATAATTTTATAATTTTTACAAACCTATTACTAATATCTTCAACTCTGTACCTAAGCTTTGACTTTAAGAATTTCATTCTTTGATAAGCATATCTTGATTGATTGATTCATTGACTTAATATTTCAAAAAAGAAAAGAGAGAAAAAAGTGGCAGATAACGAGAGACTCGATACATAGGAAAAACCAAAATGAAATAGCCGACAGAATAAGAAATGAGATTAAAAAGCACAACGATGAATTGTGGACCAGGAAGCTTGAGTGAGTGAGGGACAATTCTCTTTGGAACATGTCCAAGAAACTACAAAGACCTTTCGAACCAATGCCTACCATTGAGAATGGTCCCTCACGGGCGGTGACGGACCATCAAAAAGCTGAAATGTTCGGAGAGTATTTCTGCAGTGTTAATACAACCGAAGCCGATAAAACAGAAGAACAACGCAATTCTTCTGAAATAGCTAAACAAATCCATGAAATGCTCCCGATTGCTATAAACTCGAGAACAATTGCTAAACTGTTAACGGATTTTGAAGAACTTTCGGAAGTAATTTAAAATCTTCCAAAAAGAAAAGCGCCAGGCAATAGACGCAATTCTACTCAGGAATCTGCCGAGAAAAGCCCTAGTCCAGTTCATACACTTAATAAACGGAATTATAAAATGGCAATACTATCCGAAAGTATTGAAAAAAGTAGTCATTATACCACTTCTAGAAGCTGGTAAAGGCAGGAATAAGGTAGAAAGCTACCAACCGATTTCATTGCTTAGTGTTGTTTCTAAGGTAATTGACAGGATCCTCCTGAGTCGTTTTGCTAGGATCGAGAAAAGGGTGAAACTCATCCCACCTGAACAATTCGGGTTCCGAAAGGGACACTCAACAACATCACAAGTGGTCCGGATTGTTCACGGGGTAGAGAGTCCTTTAATCGCGGGCAACACACGGTTATGGTCCTGTTGGACGTCGAGAAAACATTCGACAAGGTCTGGACAGGGGGCTCAATCAGTAAATTGCAAAGAGTAGGCGTACCTTTTTACTCTTCTGTGGGATAGGAAATTTTGTATTAAACTAAACCAAACCAACTCCTCAGATTATTCAGTTGGAGCAGGTGTCCCACAGGGTTCCTGCTTGTCTCCTCATCTGTATTCTCTGTATACGCAAGACTTTTCGATGTTCCGGCAGACAAATATAGCCATATACGCGGATGACACCGCGATATATGCGCATTCGTTTGTAAGTTAAGTTGCAAAGCAACAAGTGCAGATTCACTTGGACAGGAAGATCGTGCCGTATATGGGGAATAATAAAATAAATATTAACTTCCCCAATAACAAAATACACGCGAAACTAAGGGTAAAAGAAGATAGAGTGGACGAGTCGGACGCTGTGAGGTATCTGGGGGTACAACTGGACAAGAGTTTAACATTATTTAAACATACAAGTTTAGCCATACAAAGAACGTCAGCGGCCATTTAAAGAACGTACCCACTGATAGAAAGGAATTCCAAACAACAATGTTGCAATTGGACAGGATGCAAAATAAGGTGCTCCGTATAATAACACGAAGCGATAGATACATCCGACTGAATGAGCTGCGGGAGGTGGCTAATGTCCCGCCAATTCAGGACTATATAAGGAATATATCTTATGAATTTTATAAGCATTTTATAACAAAAAGTCCATTAGCTAGGGACATAACTTCAATAAGATAGTATCACAATGAGCCCAGAAAGCAAGGCAGGCTCATTTATCAAAAACTGGACATCTTCCACGAGAGGATCTAGCTACAAAGAAAGTCTAACGGGTAAGTATTCGCTGTGTGCAAGACTGGTAATGCCCTCTAGTGACTCGATAGCTGAAGTTTTCCTGTTTTATTTCCAATACTTACTATGTAACAATTCCAATTTTTTTACAATTTCTAAATAAACTGCCAAGATGTAACAATTTTGTGCTCACTACAAGTTCCAGATGAATCAAAGTTTTTTTCTGTACAAGAAAAAAGTAAGGAAATGTCAAGTTATAGATATTTTGAATATCATAAAGTAATGCTACTTCTGTGTTCAGGTAGGGCAAGTAATACGCTTGCTCGTAAGTTTATTATGGCCGCAGGTTCATAAGGTCTTGAGAACATAAAAAAATGAGGGAGCCCAAGTTTTAACAAATTAAAAAAAGTACCCATATAACCCTGGCCTAGCTTCAACCTGACGACAAACTACTAAATAACGTCAGATTCAACGCAAAACTATTTAATGTAATTATTAAATGATATAATAATCAGAAAAGGAATGGGTTCCTTACCCTTGCAAGGATGTGAGAACGTTGTTCGGTCCCTAAATAATATCAACAAGTTCAACACTCTCAACAAAATATTACATATTGCTTATACAGTACAAGAAACGATGTTTACTCTTAGTACTTGAACTGCATTACATTTAACATTAGTTCCCATGTAAGGCCAATTGCTTTTGTAACCGAAATCAGTTGGTGAAAATTAAAACACAAATAATCCTCTGCGAGGAGGTACTTTGTCCTGATAGAATGCCATGTATGATAGACAAGAAAGTATCTCTGTGTCCTGTTCATAAGGCTGATTGATCAGTTTACAACACCGTCCAGGCGTTCCCGAACTCGCAATTTAAGTCGTTATTTGCTTTTTATCACCGGCTCAACGCCATCCTACGGAACTTGATAATACTTTTACTGTCCACTTCTAGACGATCAAATGGAAAACGGAAAACATCTCAAATATTTATCGAATGAAAACCTCACGTCCCGGAATTAAAGATTGGAATAACAGTACACTTATCTTTTTGCTACAGTTTATGTGATGCCGTTGGAAATGTATAAAATTTACTATTACTACTATTTTTGGTACTATTTTTGCAATCGACTAAACAGCAATATCGAGGGCTCATTGTTATTATATGTATGTTGTTATACTACCCAACCGTAACCGTTGCCATTACGATAATAATAATGTTTATTCATCTGAAGTATATTTTCAAGTGATTTGTGAATAAACGGGGAGACTTCAGAAAATGAAAGTTTTCAGCTTGTGCTTGTAATTACCAGGATCATTACCTACTTCTGCCACCATGGGCGCTGTCATATTTTCATCTATCCCCTCCAGCCTAATGCACATAGCGAATAGACTTTGATCATAACAATACGGTCTATCCATCCAAGTACTGACCGAAGTCTGTCATAAATCTATCTGAACCTGGTTTTTTGCACTTACTTTTACCAGGCTGTGACTACAAACTTAACAACCCCTTACGCTATTGATTTGTTGAAAATATGAACAGGATGTTCATAAAATCAGATGTGGAATCATCTGCGACTGAAAGATAAACGTTAGTCACTATCTTCCATCGTCAAGATAACCTCTTGTGGGGTATTCACAAAAAATAACTAACGCTATATATCTCAAGTAATGTTCGAAACCGAAAATCATGAAACTACGGTATACGCATAATGCAGGAGTCTCAATAGCAAAACTAAAATATTTTAAAACTTATAAAAATCGTATTGGGAAATAGCAAACACTGCGAGACGGTCGCCCACTGCCCCCTCAGGGAGCGTGCGCGACGCTAAGGAATGGGAAAACATATTCTTCCTATGGCAACATAGGAGGACTTATGTAACTCCCTAACTCTTCCACCTACCCCATCTTACCCCTCCGACCTCTTTACTCTTCCCTCAAGAGGATAAATGCCGGAGAGAATAAGATGAAATATACAATTGTTATAAATTTGAGGTGTACCGTACTATAGTTGATGAATTCCTTTTGAATTTTGAATATTATCACGCGGTAGGCTTGGGTTCGATCCCATACCAAGGAACCTTTTTTTATCGGTTCCAGATCTGATTTAACTCGTGCAATTTGCGGCCTTATTATTGAAGATTAAACCATTAATGCAAAACTTCCAGGCAAAAAACTTTCTGGAAAATTTCAAAAAAAAATTGGCGATAAAACCTCTAGCTTGGTATAGTATTGCTTGGATTTCTACCAGTCAACACCTACCGCAATCCGCGTAAAGGAACTTTGTTCCTAACGGGGGTCCCCCGACCGCACACGATTCTTTTTTCCCTTGAGAATGTTTAAAAAATATTAAGCAATATTTGAAGTTAGGAGTATACAAACAGAAATAAATAGATTACAGCTAAAAACAGTATACTATATTTTTGAGATGTCATAAAACTATGGACAAGCCAACATTGAAAACCATGATGAAACAAGACGAAAAAATATTGTTTTTAGGACCTGATTAATTACATGTGGTCCAAAATTGTAACGCCACTGTACTCTTGAACATTTCGAAGTTAATTCGAGGAGTACAATAGGCCAGAAGAAGAAAGAGAGGAGCTGGTTAGAAAGACAATTCGCGAATATAATGCAACATGTCACCGAGATAGGAATGAATATAAGGAAAACACCTTTGCTCGTGTAATTGTTTCTCGAGTTGCAGAACAAAGGAGATGTAAATTGTCGGTGTATTTTGCTCGCATTCAACCGCACGCCAGAAGTTTCTTGGTGGTGTAAAACTACAAGGGAATTTCGACGTTAATTTTGTATATTCTGTCTCGGTGGAAAAACAACTCTATTAGGTGTAAAGTTGAACAACAGTTGTGCAGGAAGCGAGAGTGACGTTGAAAATTTCGGGAAGATTTGAATAATATTCGGGGTATAAGATGTATCTTTTGATGTGACGTCTTAACAAAATAATTTTGCATTTATTAGCCACGAAGAGATGGCACTTGCATGCATTTTATTGGGAAATCCATGTGTACTAAGTGCTAAAAATTTTGATTCTCGCATTGATGAACTGATTGATTCAGTTCACTCAGCAACCATTGAATTACTGTAATATCTTCTGCTAGTCTTTTTTCAAATATTAAGTCAGCTTAGAAAGCTTCTTTGCTTGTATTTTTAACTTAATTCAATTAACTATGGGCAATATCTATAGATAAATTATAATTGAAAAAAGTAAAAACATATGAAAATAACCAGAATATTTCATTTTAACGGCTTTCTTTTTTCATCTAGTAATTCTTCTTTCGGTGCCGTGCCTGTCTTCAAGCGTGGGCCATCTCCATGACAATTTGGTTGAATTGGTCTCTATCTGTCGCTACTCGGAATAGTTGTTCTACTCCCAGTCCGGTCCAGTTTCTAATCTTTCGTAGCCACGATAGCTTTTTGCGACCTATCCATCTTCTGCCCTCAACCTTTCCTTGAATAATCAGGCGAGGGATGTGATATTTGGTACCTCGCATTATATGTCCGAAATAACTGACCTTTCTTGTTTTTATGGTGTTCAGGAGTTCTTGATCCTTATTCAGCTGTCTGGGTACCTCTTCATTACTGGTATGTGCAGTCCAAGGGATCTTGAGGATTCTCCGATAGCACCACATCTCAAACGCTTCTATTTTATTCATGATGTCAGCTTCAAGCGTCCATGTCTCACATCCGTACAAAAAGAATGCTCCATACGTAACAGCGGAGTGTTCTTAACCGTGTCTGAACTGTGAGGTTTCTATCAGTGAGAGTTGGTTTCCATTTGTTGAATGCCCTACGTGCCATTTCAATCCTTGCTCTTACCTCTTCGTCGCACGTTATGTCATTGTTCAGCCAGCTACCCAGATATTTGAAATGTGATACCAGTTCAATGTTGTGTCCGTTGATCGTAATCGGAATTGGTTCTATGTTTATTCTACCTACAGTCATCCATTTCGTTTTCCTGATGTTTACATTAATACCCCATTTTCGACCAGCCTCATGCACTCTATCCAGCAGCATTTGCAAGTCCTCCATGTTTTCTGCAATGATGGCAGTGTCATCTGCGTACCTTACGTTGTTTATAATTTCACCACCTATCTTTACTCCCTCTGACCTGCCATGTAAAGCCTCTCGAAATATGTTCTCTGAATAAAGGTTGAACAACAGGGGTGATAGAACACATACTTTTTATTGGTTTTTCATCTGTAACGCTGTCTTCTAGCTTGACCACTGCTGTTTGACTATGATACAGGTTTAACAAAAGGCGCATATCATGATAGTCTACGTTATATGATTAGACATTGGAAAAGTTTTGTGTGTTTGACTCGGTCAAACGCTTTTTCGAAGTCAATAAAACATATATAGATATTTTTTCGAAACTCACAACTATTCATTAACACGCTCAATCTAGTAATTAACACGCTATTAAATTTTTTCCTATTTTTTTACGGTTCTGTAAATGAAGGGGAAAAAACGGGAATCTAGTAAGATCACTCACGTGACTGTATTATCTGTCTGAAGCAGTTTAACGTAGATAGTTGAAATATAGCATGGTTACAGTGGTGCCATCGTTCTAATTGACTCATTATTTTTTTATGCCGAAAAGCATTTATTGAGACCCAGCGGGTGATCGATGGAAAGCAGGGACGTACTCGTTGTTGCTGATAGAACAATTAAATTTTTACATAAGAAAATATGTCAAAAAGTGGTACTTTATAGTAAGTTCGTCAGAAATGAGTTTTTCTAAACTACTATTTTTGAAAATCGTAACATCTTTTTTTATCAACTAGAAGGTAACGTTTTCCAAACATCTTTAAAGAATACGTACTGATTTTTTATTTATAGAAAGTAAAAAAATATTTAAACGTAAAGATGATCTACAACGTCTGATTTAATGATAAAGCCGCGTTTACACAATTTAGCTAAACCCATTTTATAACTTTTGCTATATTTAGGGATGTTACGATGTTATATAGCAAAAGCTATATTTATCAGTTTTATCAAAATAGACACATGTTATATTTAGCAATGTTACCTATATATAGCAAAAGCTATTGAACCAAAATGGACCTATGTTACATGTAGCAAAGATAATGCAGCAGATTAGTATGTAGCTGACGCTAGAAACAAAAATCGCGTATAACTTTTGCTAGTTGTAGCAAATGTTACATATATCATAAATTCCCTTTGTTCTTACCGACTCTGAATGGATAGCATAATTTTGCTAGATAAAGCTACATGTAGCATCGGAAATTGCTATATGTACCATTTCTCCGTTTTGAGTTTAGCTAAATGTAGCATTTGTTATACAGTGCTTTCGTAAAGTACTGAATAAATTCATTTTTAGCCAAACTATCAATTTCTGAGGAATCTCCTGAAACACGTCGATTTTTAATATCAATTTGCCACATTTATAAGGAAACAATAAATATACAGGGTGATCCACGTTTCACTAATGACGTCCGCGACAATTTTTTCGAATGGAACACCCTATATATTATTATATTTTTGGAATCTCTATGGAGATCTGATTTCAAAAATATATCATACATAAGGTTTGTATACAGTGGGTCCATTAAATTCAGTGCTCTCGTAAAGTAGTGGATGAATTCGTAAAAAATTAAAGGAATAATTTTTGGAAAGAATGCTCGAAGCCATCGAATTTTATTTCCATTCGGGCATTCTTTAAAATTTAATTAATACATACAGAATGATTCGTTTAGGAGAAATGACGTCATCGGTATTATGAGTGAAATGAAATGAAAATAAAATAAGTAAAACTGTTTTGAAGTATGAAAATACTAAATTTAATGGCAATGATAGCTCCAAACAACGATCAAATTGAATGTTCAAATTGTGCACCATTTGCTATCTGACTATTTCCATTACTTGATACTAGTCATAGCGACCAGAATTTTGTTTTTATTGCTGAATAGTTTTTGTGAAATTATTTCTTTAGAGAATAACAAACTTATCGTTTGTCGATACATTATTAAGTAGTAACTTTGTCATTTTATGGAAAATGATTGAATTGCATGATTTGAAATTCTTCGCATGATAGGAATTTGGAGACAGAATGCGCACCCAAAGAGAAGTAATTGAATTGTTTAATGCAACTCATCCTGATCGGGCACCTATCAACCAAAGCATGGTGAGCAAAGTTGAATCAAAATACCGTGAATTTGGGTATATGCGTCGACCCTCACCACCAGAAGACGATCAGCTTAATGTTATGTTGGCAGTGGATGAAAATCACCACACAACACTCAACCAATTGGCTTCTGATTTCAGTATGGCAGCGTCTACAGTCCACAAAATTCTGACAAAAGCGAAGCACCATCCTTATTAGGTACGCCTCATCCATGAGCTGAATGAAGAAGACTTTGATCGGCGAAATTAGTTCTGCGAACAACTTCAACATATATGCAATAATGATAATAATTTTGTAAAAAAAATTTTTTTCTGACGAGGCTACGTTTTTTTGAACGGCCACAACAAAAGACAAAATTGCCGTTATTGCGTTACCGAAAATCCCCTATGGATGATGGAGTATCACACTCAAAATCCACAGAAAGTGAATGTATGGTGTGGCATAGCCGACGGAAGAATTATGGATCCCTAATTCTTTGACGTGAACCTGACTGGTGCAATATATTTGGATTTCGATTCGACCTTTTTCCTGCACCAATAGCTTTGTATCCAGATCTAAAGGAACCTGATCTTCCGAGAACTGATTTATTCTTCCAACACGATGGTGCATCTCCCCATTATGCAGCAGCTGTCCGCGACTATTTAGATGTGGGGTTTCCGAATCGTTCGATAGGGAGAAGGGACCGATTGAGTGGCCAGCTACTTGTTATGAATACTTATTGTGGAAATACTCAAAGAGTGAAGTGTATGTTATAGGCCGGAGAATTTAGAAGATTAAAAAGCAAGAATTCGTCACGAGATTCAAAAAGAATATATTCATCGTCTTGGCTACTGTCAGATATCAAATGGGGCACAATTTGAACATTTAATTTGATCGTTGTTTGAAGCAATCATTGCCATTAAATTTAGTATTTTCATATTTCAAAATAGTTTTTTTTATTTTATTTTCATTTTATCCATAATCACCTTTTCACATTCCGTAATGAAAAATAGAGTTGCCATTACAAAAATACCGATGACTTCATTTCTTCTACACTAATGTATTAATTAAATTTGAAGGAATACCCAGATGAAAATAAAATTCGTTTTTTTTTACGAATTTATCCACTGCTTTACGAAAGCACTGAATTTAACGGACCCACTGTATACAAACCCTATGTGTGATGTATTTTTGAAATCAGCTCTCCATGGAGATTTCAAAAATATAATAATATAAAGGGTGTTCCATTTGAAAAAATTGTCGTGGACGTCATTAGTCAAACGTGGATCACCCTCTATATTTAATTGTCCCTTACAAATGTGGCAAATTGAGGAATGAAAATCGACCTGTTTCAGGAGATTCCTCAGAAATGGTTGCTATACAGGGTGAGTCAGAAGTACTTTGACAAAGTCCAGGAGGTGATTCCTTACAATATTCCAATATGAATTGTCCAAATATATATATATATATATATATATATATATATATATATATATATATATATATATATATATATATATATATATGTCCGGAAACGCTTAGTTTCCAAGATACAGGGTGTTAAAGTTTTATTTTTATTTTCGTTTTTTTTCAATACCTAACTTTCGAAATACTGACCTTAATTGAACGAAAATTGGTATTGAGAGGTTTTTTGAGGTGTCGAATTCGAACCTGATGAAAACGGAAACATTCTCAATTGGATATTGATAAAAATATTTTTCTGTGAATTGAAAAATCCACGATAAAAATGAATACCCCACAAGAGGTTATCTTGACGATGGAAGATAGTGACTAAAGTTTATCTTTCCGTCGCAGAAGATTCCATATCTGATTTTATGAACATCCTGTTCATATTTTCAACAAATCAATCGAACCTGATGTTATTATTGCTCTTACTCGTAGGAGGCGCCATCTACACGTCTTTTTCTTTTTTGGAGTTTCATAACTTTTTTGAGCGTACTTCTAGCACATTTTTCAGTGAAAAAATCAATTCCTCTTTCATATCTACGTAAAAAAGATACTCTTGTTACATTTTTCACAAGAATGCTTAGGAAATGAATTTGACGTTTAAGTAAGTAGTTTTGGTAATTACATATTATGTGACAGTTAAAAGTTTTGTTGTTTTGTTGAAGTTTCTGTAAGTTTTAAAACACTAATTTGGGAAAAATGGATCATTTAAACAATAATGCTCATGTAGCCGATATGCATTTCGTTTTTGGCCTTCCGGATGGCAATGCGCGCGAAGCAAGGCGTATTTACCAGGAGCGATTTCCTAATCGAGTACTGCCTTCAGCTCCAACATTTACCAGTCTCCACAGTCGTTTAGCAGAAACAGGTAGCTTTAAGAGGCCAGCTGATATCATTGGAAGACCACGAGCAGTCCGAACCCTAGAATTGGAAGAAGTTGTTTTGAACGCTCTCGAGGAGAATCCAGAAACAAGTACAAGAATAACTGCTGAAGCTCTCATTTCTACTCAGTTTGGAGAATTATCCACGACCAACAATTTTATCCATATCATATTCAAAGGGTACAAGCTCTTTTGCCACGAGCCTTTCCCCAACGTATTACTATGTGTCAGTGGTTTTTGAGAAAATTATCTGGAAATCCTCAATTTGTAAGATATGTACTCTTCACGGTCGAGGCAAACTTCTCCCGGAATGCTATCACAAACTTTCATAACAACCATGTTTGGGCTCTGGAAAATCCGCACGCAGTTAGTGAAAGACATTATCAGTATCAATTTTCTGTAAATGTATGGGCGGCAATAATTCATCTTGATAGGTCCTTTCTTTCTTCCGTTCCGACTGAATGGCGCAACTTACAGAGACTTTTTAGAAAATGAATTGCCGGGGCTACTTCAGAATGTACCATTAGGAATTCCTTAACATTGTCTATCCAAATCGATGGATCGGTAGGGGTGTAGAAGAACCTAACCAGGCGTGGGCACCAAGGTCCCCAGATCTAAACCCGCAAGATTTTTATTTTTGGGGACCTTTGAAGTCACTAGTTTATAAAACTCCAGTAGCGAACGAGGAAGATCTAAGAAACCGAATAGTAGACGCCTGTGAAACAATAAGAAACACACCAAACATTTTTGAGTGGGTACGAGATTCAATGACTAGAAGACTGAATGCCTGTATCTTCGCTGAAGGTGGACACTTTAAACAATTCATTTGAATACAATTTAGTTTCCTTTATTTTATTTTATTCTAAATATTCAAAATTTCTTGAAATAAAATGTTGATATTTCTTGCAAATTTTATTAAAACAAATACAGATTTTGCACCCTTGATACAAAAATAATTATTTTAAACGAGTGAAAATAAATGGAATAGGTGGCGCCCCCTACAAAAAAACAAAACTACTTACTTAAACGACAAATTAATGGTAATAACTTCAACACGCATCGATTATCAAATAATCGACTTGAAATTTTCAAGTCCAAATATCTAGAAAATGGTTGCTTATAGCGACTTGTATTAAGGATAGCTTTTTTACGTAGATATGATAGAGGAATTGATTTTTTCACTGAAAAATGTGCTAGAAGTACGCTCAAAAAAGTTATGAATCTTCAAAAAAAGAGAAAGACGTGTAGGTGGCGCCCCCTACGGGTAAGAGCAATAATAACATCAGGTTCGAATTTGACACCTCAAAAAACTTCTCAATACCAATTAATTAAGGTCAGTTATTTAAAAATAAAAAAAAAACTTCAACACCCCGTATCTTGGAAACGAAGCGTTTCCGGACCTATATTTATTTGGACAATTCATATTAGAATATTGTGAGGAATCACCTCCTGAAGTTTGTCAAAGTACTTTTGAATCACCCTGTATGTTGATTAACATTTTTCACTTACGATTAGAATACTGCTAAGACGTTCAAGACATGCATTCTGAATGTCTCCTCCTTAAGTGTAGGCAGTAACCTCTGCGTTACTTATGATAATATTGGGGACTTGGATCACATATTTTTCAGTTGCACTATAAATGAACGACAATCAAACAAGCTCGAGCAAAACCTTCTACAATTGAAAGTAGATTGATTGCTCTTACAATTCAATGAACTTACTATCATCAAACAATAGAAGTATTTTCGATGCTTTGCAACTCTTGTTGTGTTTGAAATCGAAATTTATTTCTGAAGTTTTTTCCTTATTTTTCTGTTTTTGTCTTTCAAGTTAGCATTGTTACCTTAAATGTCTTTCCTATTGTGTTATACAGTGCGCGTCAAAATTATGGAACAAATTCGATATTTCGCAAGCCATGTACTTTTGACAAGAATCCTGAAATAGGTCGATTTTTATTTTATAATGCCAATTTTTTTATGTATATTCTAAAGAGGTTATGTCACTGGTTTTGACATGGTGACGTAATCGGTAATTTTTTTAAATTGGAATAGATGTCTTGTGATACCTCATCTGAAAGGCCTTTCAATACTGCATTAAATGATAATAATTAATTAGATATTTTTTTGTACAGGGTGAACAAAAACTAATATTTAATTTCAATAAGAAAATAACTGTATATCCAACAAAATAGAACAGTTAAATAAGATGTTCGAAATGACATCCACCAGTCTCTTGACAATAAGCAAATCTACGGACACATTCCTCTTGCACATTGCGAATAACTTCCGGAGTAATTCTGTTAATTTTCGATCCTAATTCGATTTTTCAACTCTTGTAGATTTTGCGGCCTATCTACTATAGACCTTTGATTTCAAATAACCCCACAAGAAAAAAAATCCAGGGCGTAAGATCTGGAGATCTTGGGGCCCTCTATCGGTCGCGTCTACCAATCCACCTCCTAGGAAAACAGTTCTTCAAAACTCCTTGAACATAACGTGCATAGTGCGGGGGTGCACCATCTTGTTGCAATCAAATACTTTCATTTGGTGAGTTAGGATTGTTGGCGTTTGGAAAAAATACAGCAAGGCTAGGTAGAGTTCATTTCTTAAAGATTCCAAGTATTGCTCCTGTGAGATTTCCGTCGAAAATACGGGCCAATAATCCTGTCGTTTATTATCCCTGCCAAACATTGACTTTCTGAGGTGTATGGTATGCCCGTCCATCATCAGTGAGGATTATCCTACTCAATATCTGCAATTCTGACGATTCACTAAACCATTTAGGCAAAGCAGTAGCCTCATCGGAAAACAGAATTTGTTTTATAAAACATGGATTGCGGTTACACAAATCCTGCATTATTTCAGAACTCCACACGGCGATCGGGATCATCATTGAGTTGTTGATGTAGCTGCTTTGTATGGATGGTACTTTTCTGCTTTTAGAATACGTAATACAGAACTTTGGGATATGTCAAGGTCTGCTGCAATTTGTCGTGAAGTATTGTGAGGATTATTCTCTACAATCATAGAACATCAAGTTCACGTTTTCTTCTATTTTGGACGTCCAGCATTCGGAATATGTTTGCATTGACCGTTTCTCTAAATTTTCTCAATCTTGCACTGACTGTTGAACGACATTGAACAAGTCGCATACCTCTTGCTGAGTTGGTTCTATCTCCGCTCCAATGAAAATGAAAATTTCTATTCGTTGGGTTTCACTTAAAGTATGTATGTTACTTGAACCTTTTCACTTAGAATTTGTGAAGAATATTTGTTAATATTTCACTGACATTTATTTGACATTAACGCCTGTTATGGCATAATTTGGGATTGTCTTTTGTTTCCATTTTGAGACTAGGAAATAGCTAACTATTAATATTTGAATCCATTGGTGTGTAGAGCACTGACTCACTCACTGCACAGTCTAAGGGATTAGGAGCCTTGGCTCCAAAAGAAGTAAAATTTTGCATTTTAACTACGCTTTTATTATCTTTACTTGTAACTAAATCACTCTTGGAAGTAAATATTGGAAGTAAATATTCACCCACTTCCAATCTTCCGAATAATCTGAAATTTGTCACACATATCAAGGATATGACATGAGAATTTCCATAATCATAATGTAATAATAATAAAATATATTTTCCAAACGCCAGCAATCTAACTACCAAATGAAGTATTTGTTTACGAGATGTCACCCTGCACTATGCACGTGATGTTCGCGAGTTTTTGGTAACTGTTTTCCTAGGATGGATTGGTAGACGCGGACCGATAGAGTGGCCCCTAAGATCTCAGATCTTACGCCCTGGATTTTTTCTTGTGGGGTTATTTGAAATCGAAGGTCTATGTTGTTGAGGCCGCAAAATATACAAGATTGAAAAAATCAATTAGGATCGAAATTAACAGAATTACTCCGGAAGTTATTCGCAATGTGCAAGAGGAATGTGTCCGTAGTTCGCTTATTGTCAAGAGACTGGTTGATGGCATTTCGAACATCTTATTTAACTGTTATTTTGTTGATATAAAGTTATTCTCTTATTGAAATAAAATATTTTTGTTCACCCTGTACAAAAAAACTAATTAATTATTATCATGAATGCAGTATTGAGGCTTTCGAGATGAGGTATCTACAGACATCTATTCCAATTTAAAAATTACTGATTACGTCACCATGTCAAAACCAAGTGACTCCTCTTTAGAATATACATAATAAATCGGCATTTTAAAATAAAAATCGATCTATTAGGATTTTTCAAAAAGTACATGGCTTGCAAATATCAGTATCAGCCGCCTTATCCCTACTAACAACGTGGTCCACCCTGTATACGCTTTGAAAAAATGCCCTGAGCGGCCCTGGGCGAGAAAAGAGTGACCTTTGTGAGCAATCCCTGTGTTTAGACATACTGTTCATAGAATGTTGAGGCCATATTAATTGAGAAAAGCCATGAGGAGGAAAAAACACAAAGAAACAAAGAGTTGTAACCCTTAAAGAATGTGACGTTTTCATGCACAATTTATTGTAAAAGAAAAGAAAAGACATTTTACTTAATTAATGTATCTTGCTGCATGGACTAATCTCTAAAGCCGAAAAACCTCTCCCCACTAGAATTTGATATGTTTCTTATTTCATTAAATTACCAAAGACAAAATTCTATAGTTATCAGAGTTTTTTAATTTCTTGGGAATTTCTCCATTCATATGACTTTTCTCTGGTGAATTTTTTGGAACAACAAATCATTTTTCAATAGACAATGACAAGACTTTAAAACCTGAAGGGGTTGAATTTGGGGATGAAATTTGTAGTTGCAGGATGTCATTCCAGAATCTAGAATAGACGAGACTCGAGATTGTTTATAAAATTAACATTAACTGATTACTGAATTCACTCCATATGGCTGTTCCACTAAAAAAACGTTTGATTGCTGGGTGGGGATTTTTTTTAATTGGGGGCCATTTGGGCAGGGGGCACCCCAGAGTAGCTCCCCAAAATGTTTTCCCCAAACATTTCCACGAAAAAAAATCTTAATTAAGTATATCGTCAAATTTTTTTTGTACCGATAATAAAAAAGTCGTCAACGAATCCTTGGAAGGCAAAAAGATGAATCTGAATCATTTTTCACCTAAGACGATTGCAGATAAAAAAAATTTAAACTCGTGAAAATAAAATTTAAGACGACGGGGGTTTCCCAACGAGGGAATCTGACCCTCATTATTTCTGTAAATTTAAAAAAGAAAAGAACTTCACGTTACTATTTTAAATACCTACTACTTAACTTTTTTCAAATAAAAATAACCTTGTCCTTCTTTTACTCTTTTTTTATATTTAATATAGTTAAATTTTTATTTCGGGAGTTATTTTTATGGTATATATTGTTTAAAAGTGAAAATGTATGTAAGAATTTATTTTGGGTTTTTTTTTATTAATTTCATTGATGTATATTTAAATTTTTGTTATATCTATGAAATAAAAAATCTCTCCACCACTATTATTTCTTTTTGCATTTGTATATTTGATCGGTTTTTTCTTGTTTATTTTTTTTTATTTTCTTCAAATTGTTTGTTAAACAAATTGGTAAAGTTTGAAAAAGCCTCTCAGCCGACATACCATTTCATATTACCTAAATATGAATGAAGGAGATTATTATTATTATTCTTATATATTTGATCATTTATTAATACTTTATACTACCATTATTATTAAAATATTCATTAATTCCACATTACACATTAATTCTTACCGAAACAATTGCGTGGATACATTTATCGGATGTCTGCTTTCCTTCACAAATGTGATTTTTTATTTTGAATATGTTTATATTCCTATTTGTGAATAAAACCGTTAGTATTATTATTTGTACGGACAAATTGTCGAATTAGTACTAAAGTTTCCAGCACGGTGCAGGCAACTTAATCAAAGTATCCAATACATAGATTCATTCAATAATTCATTGACACACAGAGTGGCCACTTTTTTAATGGGATTGTATTGGTAACTTTTAAACCATAAGAGTTAGAAGGTCGGTCAAATGAAGAAAAATTTGCATTCATAGAAGCATTGTCAAGCAGTTCAATCAAATCGAAATTATCAGGGCCGGTTATTGAGATATCATAAGAAAAGTAAATTCTGTCATTTTGATTTTTCTGTTTTCCACTTTATTTCGAATATTATAAAAACTGTTACAGGAGTTTTCATTCGACAGTAAATTATCCTCATTTTGACATAATCGATTTTTGTATCCAACGTTTCGTACGCTCTGGGCCACCCTCAACTCATTTTTTCAATACGGACCTGCATATTTTATGACACTTTTCGAAATGATTTTTTAACGCTAAATTCAACGATATAGCATGATGTCATTCAAAGTTGATTTTCAGATGTGATTTGACCCTTATCCAAATTTCTTTGGGTCGGATCTGTATTACATTTAGGTACCTTTAGTTTAATTAACAACATGCAATACATTTCGATAAGAATAACCTCACCCATCTTAAACTGAATGG
This sequence comes from Gonioctena quinquepunctata, assembly GCA_018342105.1. NCBI lineage: Eukaryota > Metazoa > Arthropoda > Insecta > Coleoptera > Chrysomelidae > Gonioctena > Gonioctena quinquepunctata. The sequence goes on from JAFIRS010000444.1 coordinate 413,232, forward strand.
AACGTAACAGAATCAAGCAGAAACAAGTAATGATTATTTACAAATTTCTGGAGGTGAAAACCTAATTCATAATAATTAAACAGAAACTATCATTTAATGAAAGAAAATCAGATTATTATTCGAAAGTAAATGATGAACATTAATGAAGTAAGTGTTCGAAATGTCCACTATTTTGTAAAATGCACTTTGCGGTTCTGGAACCCATACTTCTTATACATTTGCTTATTTCGTCTCCTTGAATACCTTCAATACATTCTCAATCTTCTCGCGAAGAATCTCTATTGTCGGGTTCGTAGTATCATAAATTTCATTTTTTGAGATATCTCCACAAATAAAAATCCAGCGGATTCAAATCCGGAGATCTGACATGCCATGCTACTGGATCCTCTTGTTCCGAAATCCATGAATCAGAAAAGGTTCGATTTAGATAGTCTTGTTGAGACCATGGACTATTACGCCGATACCGTATAGGAAGATCATCCAACATTTCTTCTATAAATTTCTACATATTTTGCTCGGTTGGTTGCCCTCAATAAAATAGGGTCCATGTTTATTATTCAACAAACCGCACCATATGTTCAAGAAAAACGATATTGATGTCTAACTTGCAAATAAAGTGAGGATTTTCTGTGGCATAAAATGTTTGTTCCTTCGATTGAACATGCCAGAATTTGTGAATGTCGTTTCTCTCCCCAAATGATATTGTGCGCAAAATTGTTGTTGTTCCGCACCTTCCGTTGAAACCATACAGAATTGCAACCTTCTCTCAGGATCATTGCGATTTAGTTTTTGCACGGCTTGGTATTTATAGTCATGGTATCCGTGTCTCTTGAGTATTTTATTAACAGCACTTTTTGATGAATTGCATTCACTGGCCATAGTTCTCGATCCTATTCCTGGATTCATTCGAATTTGGGCCAGAACATTGATGTCATTGATAGGCTCGTTTCTGTCGTATAAGGACCTCTACGTTTGATGAATGGATTATTGCAAGTAACGTTGTAGATAAACGTCGAAACATTTTAATATTTGGTGTTGTTCTTTCAGGATATAATTCATCATACCTTTGTTGAGCTTTGAACGAATTTCTATCTAGTTTTATGTACACTTCGTACATATCTCTTTTCTCTTCATTTGTGTATTTTTTTTTTTTTTTATTTTCTGGTTCCCACGAAAGGGATATCCTGTAATGTTCAGAGAACATCGTGGGAACAAAGGGAAAAGGTGGGAGTTAGTGTTCTTCTTAAATTTCCGAAGGTTGTATGCCTCGGGAACACCTCCTGAGGCAATGAGTCCAAAGCCTCGCTGTTCGTTGGATGAACGAGTCTTTGGAAAGTGATGTTCTGCAGGTCTCCAAAAGTGACCACGAAGGGTGTATGACTAAACTTGACAGGTTAATCTCGAAGAGACTGCCAAAGCAGGAACGATTGTTGATATTTCAGAAGAGCATCGCCCATGGAAATATCTATAAATAGAGACAAATCGCCAACTTTTCTACGGTGTTCCAGACAAGTGAGCGAGTTTGTAAAGCGAACATCACCGACGAGACGAATTGCCCTTTTGGACAGAATCAATAATAGCCTCAGGATATGTTGGCCGCACTCCAAATATGGGAACAGTATTCCAGGACAGGTCGGATCTGTGCCTTATAGATCATAAGCAGCTGACTGGGGTGAAATAAGCTCTTGGCACGAACAAAAACCAAGTTTTGGGATGCACTTTTGGCAATGGACCTCACGTGATTTCCCAGGAAGGTTATTGCTGATAGTAATACCAAGCATCGATAGGATGACCTCGTGATATGGTTACTCCTGACAAAGTTATGTTAGGCATAGTGAGATCGGCTTTTCTAGAGAAAAGACATGCTTGTGTTTTGTTTGTGAATTCTACCAAGTTATTAGATCCCCATTCGAGAATTGTTTGCTAAGTCCATATTTATATTATTAACATTTCTTCCTCGTTCATTTTCTGGTTTCGGGCTGATATAGGGCCCTGGAAGAGAAAGCGGTATGGAGGAGTACTATCATCGGCAAAGCTGTGTACTGGACATGAAGTTGCTTTCAACAGGTCGTTGATGTGAATAGAAATAGTGTTGTGCGAGAATGGATCCTTGCGGAACACCAGCATTTATGAGTAGAGTGTCAGATGAAACTCCATCGACCACCTGGAGAGACCTGTTTGAGAGAAACAGCAAGCAGAGAACACAGCTGGGGGGGCAAACCATAAGACGGAAGCTTGGCAGGAGTCCCTGGTGCCAAACTCGATCGAACCTTGGAGATATCTAATGCCACAGCTAAAGTTTCTCCATATTTTTCAATAGATAGCTGCCATATATGTGAGACGTAAGCGAGCAGGTCACCAGTTGATCTCTGATGGCGGAAGCCATATTGCCTATCGTTGACAATTCCTGAGTCTTCCAGATATTTCATGAGCTCGATGTTGATGGCTTTTTCCATGACCTTTGAAATAATAGATAGCAGTATCTTACCATATAGCCATATACCAGATAGCAGTATCTTATATATACCATATATATACCTCATATAAACCATATACCAGATAGCAGTATCTTACCATATCGAATAAATTAAATTGAAATTACTCAGAAAAGTATTTAATGACAAGTTCTTGTGACACAATAATAAACGAAGTGACAAATAATATGACATTTCTTGTTATGTTTTTTTTTATCCACGGCCTACTACTTGAAAATAATACATTCAATGAACCTAGAGTTGTGTGTATGTAAGAAAAACCAAGTCTATCAACGATATCAATGTTCTGACCCAAATTCAATTTAACCCAGAAAAAAAATCGAGAACTGTGGCCAGTGAATGCAATTGATCAAAAACTGCTGTTAATAAAATAGTCAAGAGACGCGAATACAATGATTTTAAATTTGAATACCAAGCCTTGCAAAAATTATATCGTAATGATCTCAAAATAAAGTTCGATTCTGTAATTTGTTTCAACGGAACAAATGACAAAGCCAACAATAATGATTCCTCGCGAGAAGATTGAGAATGTATTGGAAGGTATTCAAGGAGACGAAATGTATAAGAAGTGAATGGTTCCACAACCGCAAAGTGCATTTAACAAAATGGTGGACATTTCGAACACTTACTTCATTAATGTTCATCATCTACTTTCGAATAATCATTTGATTTTTTTTTCATTAAATGATAGTTTCGTTTAATTATTATGAATTAGGTTTTTCACCTCTTGAAATTTGTTAATAATTATTACTTGTTTCTTGCTTTGATTCTGTTACGTTCCATTCAGTTGAAGATGGGTAAGTTGATTTTCTTATCGAAATGTATTGCATGTTGTTAATTAAACTAAAGGTACCTAAATGTAATACAGATCCGTCCCAAAGAAATTTGGATAAGGGTCAAAATCACCTGAAAATCAACTTTGAATGACATTGTATGATATATCGTTGAATTTAGCGTTAAAAGTTATTTCGAAAAGTGTCATAAAATATGCAGGTCCGTATTGAAAAAAATGAGGTTGAGGGTGGCCCAGAGCGTACGAAACGTTGGATACAAAATCTGATTATGTCAAAGTGAGGATAATTTACTGTCGAATAGAAAACTCTCGTGGCATTTTCTGATAATATTCGAAATAAATTGGGGAAAAAAAACAAAATGCCAGAGTTTACTTTTCTTATGATATCTCAATAACCGGCCCTGATAATCTCGATTTGTTTGAACTGCTTGAAAATGCTTCTATGAATGCAACTTTTTCTCCATTTGACCGACCTTCTAACTCTTATGGTTTAAAAGTTACCAATACAATCCCATTAAAAAAGTGGCCACTCTGTATATATATATATATATATATATATATATATATATATATATATATTTAATATATATATATATATATAGAAGAAGGGTAGTCTCGTGACTGGACTAGTTGAAAATTACTATGAATTTGAAATAAACTTAGTAGAAAGGATGTTCCTTGAGGTTGCAGTCAAATTTAATGGCCAGTGAAAAAAGAAAAACTCTTTTTTATTTTGTCAAGCTTTCGAAAATGTTCATTTTCATTATCAAGACAGCTGTGATAAAAGGAAAACACAATTGTGAAATGCGATTTTAAACAAATTTAAAGAACTTACTAAGGTGAGGTTAAGTGAAGACAGCGATCTAATCACCATTGTGTAATTGAAGAACTTTTAAAATCATATCACTATGAAACACTACTAGTAATATATATATATAAAAAATTAAACAATTGTGAAAGCACATATTGTTTAGGAACATAATTTAAACAATTTAAAATTTGACAGGACAATTACCACATGGTTAAAGCATGACTGAAAATGGAAATGGTGGATGACAGGAAATGCGAGACAGAAAGGAAAATGGTGGATGACAAGTAATGTAAGACATGAAGTATCAAGTGTCATATGTCAAAGTCAAACTGTCATGGGAGAAACATGTGTTTTGTCCACAAAACAAAAGGAATAGTACCAATCTATATGACAAAAATTGATAAATGAGAGAAAAAATCAAGAAATACTAAGCAGTTTTTTTCTTTCAAACTTCAGTTAGAATCAAGTTTCAACAAGTAATTGTAAATAACACTCAGGTTGGAAATATCAGATCGTTTATTCATGCTATTAGGTTCATTTTCTATGCAAACCATTTCAAGGAAATTCTTTTTGTGGTAGTTATTCTCTACTGTCAAAATAGAAGGGTTGTTGAAATTACTAAAATGATTAGAGTAAATATTATGTTCAGCTAATGCACAACTTTTTTTTAATTTTACAATCACTCTTATGAGATTTGACTGCAACCTCAAGGAATATCCTTTCTACTAAGTTTATTTCAAATTCATAGTTATATATATATATATATATTCATATATATATTTATATATATATATATATATATATATATATATATATATATATATATATTATATATATATTTATATATATATATATATATATTTCTTTTGTTTTCCTGAACCTTTGTGAATATTTTGAAGTTGCCTTATCTTGGGGATGATGGTTCCTGTAATGACTTCGTACTGAATTGTAAAGGTAATTTTTATTTTTAGTGTCGACGTTTCGACGGGGGTGCCCTCGTATTCATCAGGAGATGTAAACGCCTCCACCTCCTGATGAAGACGAGGGCACCCCCGTTGAAATGTCGACACCAAAAATGAAAATTACCTTTACAATTTAGTACGAAGTCATTACAGGAACCATAATCCCCAAGAAAAAGCAATTCTAATATATATTAAGAGGTAGAAGGTGTATTGACCTTGGGCTGTTTATATATATATATATATATATATACAGTTTGTCTCACTAAGTTGGAACCATATGGCAAACTTTTTTATTATTAATTTTAGGAGAAAAAGTTATTTTTCATAAAATATTCTGCATATTCTAAAATCTAAAATACAATCATGAGATATAAATTTTTTTCAGTGGTATACGCGGTATGTCAAAATATATGAATTTTACTCAAGAGTTAAAGTACCTTTATATTTGAAAATATCGAAAATTGTGAATAAAAAAAGTTGTTCACAACTAAAAACTACGTTCAAATATGCAATTACATCCATTTACATGGAAAAATCATTTTTTCTTATTTTGTCTACAATAACAATGCAAATTTAACTGTAGTTACGTGTAATCTAGGATGCACTGACAAAAAAAATGATTTGTTGATTTGTTAATAGTAAGATATGTTTGACAGTGAATGTCAATGCGTTAAATTAATAAGAAAATAAAATGGTAGCGTTATTAACTTGTGAAGAGAAAATAGAAATTGTTTTGATTGTGGGAGAAAACTATAAAACGCAGCAACTATTTTTAATAACAGACATCCCAATAAAAATATCAATCGTTCAACTGTTACGAAAATAGTAAATAAATTCAAGAATACTGGAAGTATTAACAATCATTTTAATGGAAAACGCCGAAAACCAGTTGCCACTGAAAATACGCAGTTTGAAGTAATGCTGTCAGTTGTAGAAAATCCAAAAATGTCATTGCGCAAAAGGAAGTCGTCGATGCAACAAAATGTGAGTAAAAATACAGTGGCAAGAATTTTAAAACTGAATAAATATAGACCATTCAAACCAAAAATCGTTCACACATTGAAAGAAGAAGATAGGAGCTTTGATTTTTGCCATCTCATCCAAGGAAAATTAGAAGAGGACCCTTATTTTAGGAGGCGTATAATTTTTTTCGATGAGTCAACATTTTCATCCAATGGAACTATCTCGTCACAACATTTTCGCTGGTGGTCTGATAAAAATCCCAATTTTGTAATAAAGTCTCATGACCAATATTCATTTAAGATGAACGTGTGGTGTGGCATTTATAAGAACGGATTAATAGGACCTTTTTTTTTCGCCAATCTATAAATGCCGAACGTTATCTACAGTTTTTACAAACTCACATCAATGACTTCTTGAACGAACTTCCCTTACAAGAACGTCAATGTATTTGGTTCCAACAAGATGGTGCCGCATGCCACAGTACATTAAATGTTAGGGAGTATCTTGAACAAACATTCCATGGAAAAGTTATTCACAGATATTCTGATCTTTTTTGGCCTGCTAGATCCCCTGACTTAACCCCCCTTGATTACTTATGTGGTTGCTTGAAACAAAAAGTTTATCAGGAAGAGCTGTTTCAAGATGTTGACCATATGGAGAGGAAAATTTTAGAAACATGCCAGGAAATTTCTCCAGAAATGATAAGGAATGTATTACGTGAATTTGCCAAAAGAACGATTATATGCATTGAACGGGAAGGTGGGTATGTCGAGGCATCAGTGGAATGAGGGAACATTAAATTTCTATTTATTTCCAGAAATAATATTATGTTAGTATTTGTATGTATTTTCTAATTTACAATATTCATATGCATTCATTATGTTAAAAGAAAAATTAAGAAAAACAAAAAGGTGATCATGTGTTTATAATAAAAGATAAAATGTTCATTCAAATAGAAAAAAAAATAAAAAGTAGCAACCTAATTTTCAATGTCTATGAATGTAATTGCATATTTGAACGTAGTTTTAGTTCTGAACAACTTTCAATTAGAATTTTTCGATATTGTCGAATATAAAAGATTTTTACTCAGGGAGTACAATTCATATTTTTTGAAAAAAGCAGACTGAAAAATTTGATATCTGATGATTGTATTCTAGATTTTTAAAACATGGAAAATAAAAGAGAAAATGGTTTTTCCATGTAAATGGATGTAATGCATATTTAAGTAGTTTTTTAAGTTGTGAACAACTTTTTTTATTCACAATTTTCATTTTTTTTTCAAATATAAAGGTTCTTTACTCTTGGAAAAATTTCCCATATATTTTAATTTGCTCACAACTGAAAAAAAATTTAAAATATTGTAGTTGGTTTTAAAATTTTAAAATTTATGCAGAATATTTTATGAGGAATAACACCAAAAAATGAATAAAAAAAGTTTTCCATATGGTTTCAACAGTGAGACATACTGTATATATATATATATATATATATATATATAAATATATATTATATATATATATATATTATATATATATATATCAAAAAAACCCCCAAACTCAATACACCTTACCACTTAATGCTTAAATCCAATATAAAAACCTCTATGAAATTCTCCGGCATAAATTCTTTTAGCTCACGTGTTGAAAATAGTCATATACAGGAAAAATGTCCCTAAAAAGTAAAAGGGTCTTTTTTTCGCCCTTATTTTATGAAATTCAATAACTCTCTGGTAATTACTTTATTTCGAAATGAAAACCGTAAATTAAAAGTAACAACCCAATTTCAACATACACTAATATTTCGAAGAATTTAATACTTAGTGAGAGAAAAACAAAATGAACTCTAGAATAATATGTAACAAAGTAACTCACTGTGTTGGGTTCATGATACCTGATTTATGGGCGTTCGAAACGACTCCAATGTTTTTGATTTTTCAACGTTGTGATGATTTATACGATCTCGAGAAAAAAATTGTTTACGGTTACTCAATCATAGCCAAATAGCTGGTCAACGATTCATTCCAAGTGTTTCATGCAAGTAGAAACTGTCTAAAAAGCATTATTTTTTTTAGGACAACCAAACTCAGGCTATACAATTCTCTGATTGGGATAACTTTGATTTTTACAAACTTTTATTTAATTTTACACTTATATAGGTCAAATCTTGCAATTGAAATTCAACTCATTTCCATTTTTTTATAATACATTTTGACAGACCCATTTGAAGAAAAATTCAATATGGCTGATTCAAAGAGGCGGGCGAGTTTAGTGATTCACGGTAAGAAAACATTCATTCAAATTTAGTATTTAGTAGGTTTGGCGCCGGGGATTATATATTTTTCATTGTAGAATACAAGCCAGGCCAATTTTGGGGGGGACATGTTACCCAGCATGAATTATATTCCGAATTATAGTACCATACGAATCAACTCCTTTAGGCACTGTGCCGTCAGTTGTGAGCGGTGCAGGTGAGTACGCAGGTATGGTCGCACCAGATATCTAAGAAGGTCGTAAATCACCAACCACTCGAGTTATCAGCAGGAGGTGGGTTCTACGCAGAGTTGTACATGCCCTAGCCATTAAATTTTGTTTTATAGGTAGGTATAATGATATTAGGTTAAGATAATGATTAAGGAAAATCGCTTGAATATAATTGAGAATTGTTTATTTATATATAATATATGATAATATATATATATATATATATATATATATAATTATATTATATATGATAATATATATATAATTATATAAAATATGATATACCTAAATTAAAAAATAAATTATCTTTATAAAAGTTCAGTTTTCTCGATAAGGTATTTATAAAAAAAAATGACTCACGAATATAGTTTAACTTTCCTGTCGTCATCCAAATTGATAATAAACTTTTCTTTGGGGGAATTTTTTTATATCCATATATGACTTTTCCACCTTTTAATATGGAAGCTTACACTTGGCCCAGCTGCTATCAGAAAAGTTTGTAGTTTCTGTTTTAATAAGAATATCAGTTGAACTCAAAGTTGGAGAAGATTATTTCTTCGAACTGCTGACTTAAGCTGATGCCATATATGTTCAATTGGGTTGAACAACAGTGATAAGGGGGAAGTCCCGAGCCCGTATGTCCCAAGCTTTCAGCCAATGAATCAAAAATATTTATTTTTTATCGAATAACTGCGTAAAAATTTTGTAACTGTTTTTTTTTTTCCTCTATAACTATCATTATTTAACATATATTCTTGTATAGTGGCTTTGGTGTTATTTGAACATTGTGCTTTATCTAGTCTTCGAGGTATTATCCATGACGGTAAAACTTTGGAATGAAAACTTCAAATAATTCGGCTGTAGTATCATTGATAATCGACTAAAGAGTCCTTAATATTCTTTGCCGTAGGCAACCATTTGGTATAAAAACCCTTTTCGGTTCCTGCGTGAATTATCATTAATGCGTTTTCTTTATTAGTTTAGCTCCCAAATCAGATGACCCACCCCAAATTTTTTGTTTGGAATATCTGTGTATCGAACCAAGTTCCATCCAAATACACTACTGTTCCCACCATATTCTCCTAAATTCGTTTATTGCCAAGAAATATTCAAATCTCCATTCTTAAGGGAAAAGGGTTCCATTGGATTTTTTCTACTAGTGGTTTTTTTTTTAAAACCGTTTTTTAAAAGGAAATTCTTTAAATTTTTTAACACCCAATTCAGTTTCATTCTTATTAAGCCTTTTCATTAAAATATCTAATTTGGCTGTGTTCTTTATACAAGGCATATATTGTTCTTCGGGTTTTATCGGGGTTTCTATTTAAGGGTTACTAACTTTTTTTTAAAATGTAAATACGGTGTTTTGTTAAAGAAGCACTTTCTTGCAACTTGATCCTTGGACATTCCACGTTCCAGGGAAGTATAAACATTTAATACAATTTGTTTCCATGAGGGTCTGTCGACTAATTAATTTTTTTTACCCCCGTTGAAATTTCTAGCTTCAGGATGAGCCCATGGACGCCACATTTTCCACGACACAAAAGTCGAATAGACACTTTAAAATAGACACAACTGAGACAACGGAATATTAGGTAGATAATGACTTAATGTTGTTTAACTTTCCCCCATTTATTTCTGAAATTGGAAAGTGGTCAGTTCTCAAAACCAAGACCATTATCGTTATAATCTCGTTAATAGTACTGAAAGTCTGGTGGCCAGGTAAGTGAATTTTATTATTTACACACATTTAAACATATCCTTACCAAGGGTTCTAAATCAACCTTACGAGATTTTTCATTATCAAATAAATTTAAATACAAAACTGCCAACAAAAGCCAAAAATAATGGAGAGCCCACTATTATTAAAATGACAAACTATTTCATGAGATACTTTAATCCGGACCTGGGAATCTTTTAAAACTTTAATTGCTTATCTAGGTTTCGAACAATAGGTAATAATGAGGGTCGTCGGCTAATATTGATTTACGACCTTCTTAGATATCTGGTGCGACTATAAAAGAAACTTTCCATCGATAGAAGAGATATTTCGACAAAATATTCTTGAACGGCATTTCTCATGTTGATAGATCATTGAAAAACAATCAAGTAGGACCTACTGCCGTACAAAAATAACGGTTCCAAAAGCCAGGAAAAAAAAGTTTTCCGCAAATTTTTGCCCCCAATATAGGTGATTCACTACTGTACGGCGTTTGTATAATTAAATTTTTATAACTACGTAGATTAAATTTTTAGCAACGCCGCACATATTTGCCGGTACAGTAGTGAGAAGCCCCGCACGAAACCCCCTACCCCTAACTAGTATAGTTGGGGCCATCTGATACAACACCAAAATCAATCATCTGAATAATATTTTATGAAATGGTGTAATTTTGTGTTATGCCGTACATTTTCATGGAACATGTGGCTGCCTCAGGAAAATGTATTTCCGTCTGAAAAGGGTAATTTTACGGTAATTTTTTTTTAACGGAAAGTACATATTTTATTAGTAAGTATAACAATAAACAATCAAAACTATATGCCGTACAAAAAAAAATGGTTCTATATGACTGGAAAAGTATTTTGTTACCCCAAACAGTTATTTTATTCTTGCAATTCTTTTCCACTTCATAAATGTCATTTATTACAGTAGGTACACTGTTTGTATGATTCAATTTCTAGTATTACTTAGATCAAGTTTTTAGCAACGCCGTACTTGTTTACTGGTACAGAGGTGGGAAACCCTGAGGGAAACCCTTACTCAGGACACTGAAGAGCATCCGCACACATCTACATTCTACATGTGGCTGTCGGTACAATTTGTATCTCTCTCTACACTTTCTGGCTATATCATTTCAGTGTTGCCGATTGGCGGATAATTGCGATGTGCGCATCTTTTTGAGGGTTGCGGATAATTTTCGAATCCTAACGTATTTCGGTAAAATAGTGATAGAAATTTATTTTTACAAATTTTTTTTATTTATTTTTTGGAAAATTCGATTTTTTTTTTAAATTGTCATAAGTAATTAATGAAATAATTAATAAAAAAACCTTTTTAAAGATAAGCTTTTATTCAAGTGCGCTAAGAAGTAAAAAATAAAAGTTTTGGATGTGCGACATAGGTTATTCCGTGAGTTATAGATTCAAAAGCTTGTCGCTTCTGTATTCGAACTGGAAACTTTGCGCGACAAGCTTTTGAAAGCTTGTCTTTAAAAAGGTTTTTTTATTAATTATTTTATTTTGTGCTATTTAGTAAGTACACTTTAATCTAGGCATTTTTGTTAATGCGTAGTCATTATGAGGCCTTTTTTCTGTAAGTTCTGAGCTATCTAGTTCTTCAAGGAGGAGACCATCTGAAAATTAACTCCTAAGCCATCTTCAATTTATGAATTCTGACAAAAAACAATAATCTTCGACCAAGTTCATAATCTCTGACCCCAAAAACCCCGACATACCAATTTTGAATGGAAACGTTCCATTATCACAACCATGTGGGGCCGCCATCTTGAATTTATGAATTTTGAGAATACATTCATAGTCTTTGACCCCGAAAACCTCCACATACCAATTTTTAATAGAATCGGACCATAATTACAAAACTCGTTCGCCATCTCAGAGCCGCCATCTTGAATTTGTGAATTTTGAAAGGAAATTCGAAATCTGCGACCCCGAAAACCCCCACATACTAATTTTGAGTCGAATCGGACCATAAACACAAATCTCGTCCGCCATCTTAGAGCCGCCATTTTGTTTTTTTTTTCTAAAAAATTCCATAATGCATTGTCACGGGAACTATGAACACCTGCCAAATTTTACGTAAATCGGGCAACTGGAAGTGGATCAAATTTAATTTGCAAGATTTGATGACAAACATCGGGACAGGTGAAACTAAATAAAAGCTTGTAAAAGATAACTTTTTCTATTATTTCAATCATAAAATGATATGTTTCAGAATGCAAAAATGAGCCCAACTCTGATGCAGATACTATGGAATCTGAATGCGATAGTAAAAGTTCTGATGAAGAATGAAGTTAACTTTGTTTTTTACCTAAGAATTATATTTTGTCACTTTGTTCTCTTACTTTCACGAGCCATTATTATAATTAGTAAAAACTAAATTTTATTTGCAGTAATAAATGTTTATAAAATTTTACGAAAATTATAAAATGTTTTTTGCAGTTATTTACAGAATTTTTAGGTGAATTTTCATAAAATATTTAAACTTCTATGTATTTTTAAACAACAATCCTATAGTACAGTTTAGTATTTTTTTTTGGAACAAGTGTGTGGAAGATATTAATTCAATTGTTTACTGTCCTTACTTTTCACGCACAATATCCTCTGATATCTTTAATCTTTGTATTATTTAACAGAACCTATGGGGAAATTCTTATTGAGATTGAGATTAAAATGGGGGTATTTTAAAGAAACGTCAAAGTAAAAAACGTAAAATACAAAGATTGTAAGGTACAGTAGAATAATGTACATTGAAATGAGAGAAAGCATATAGTTGAAGCTAGAATTTTCAGAGTATCGTATATTTTAACTAATGTTCCATCTGATACAAACAGGATTGTAATTTTCAATCAATATTTTATATTGCCAATAAAATTTTATGAATATCGTACAATAATTAATGATCCTACGCTTTCAACCAATGAAATTGAGAAGTGAAGTTTATAGGTTTAATTTACGTTCGTAGGAATATTCGTCTATGGTCCAAGGGTAACGGAAAATAAGTTGTTTTTGTTAGATCTTGAACTATGGAAAATAGTGACTAAAGTGTATTTTTAAGTCACACATCTGATTTTATGATTGTTCTAATTTCAAGCAAATCAATGTCTCGTTCTTTTCCGTAAGAGACTAATCTTCTTGTCGTGTTGTTTTCCGAATCAGATACAGTGATGACTATATTTCTTTTTTCCATGTTCTCCGGCTTCATTATTGCCAATGAATTTGTAGTAGGTATTGACATCTCCTATTGACTACAAGTATTTTTTTTTTCCTAACGAAATTCTTCCGAAATGCCGATACCAGATTTAGATGGCCAGTCTGATTTATCCCCCAAGCATTTGAAGTTTTGAAATATAATTTAATATATACAAGGTGTAATCCTCCTTGCACACCCGTGAATGACGGGTGTATAATGCCATTTCCATAACGAAATACAGTGATTGAAAATTGGAAAACAAATACAAAAACGAATACAAAAATCTTTGTTGTCAAATTTGTCCAAATTTTTTGTAGGTAAAACCTTTTTTTTTCTTGCTTATAATGGAAAATTAATTACCATTAAATGAAAATATAATATTTTGACTTCTCATCAATGGTTAACGGTCCAAGCTTTTCGATAATAATGTTTTCATATTCGATCACTTTAAGTATTTTCCAAAAAACTCATTCACGAGGCAAATATATTCAAGCTCCATTTCTGTATTCATTTTCTCAACTCTCTGAGTTAATCAATTACAAGACATTCTAACGATGAAATGCATCTCACCCAGGAGCAAAATACCTCAGACTCCCAAGTTGTGATGGGATTTTCCAAATTGCAGACCGTACCAAGAAGGCACCCATATTGGATATACCCGGCCATTCGGCCATTATTTACTAGATATAAACGTACAGGTCCATCATATGGTGGACCGGCACCACTAAGAGCAAGTCCATAAATGAACTAAATAAAAACTTTTTAACAAAAAATTAAACCGACGAACAAATCAACTGAAAAGCAAAAAATAAAATAAACCTTCTTAGTCTAAATGATAATTGAGCTCCTAAACTAATGTAGGTAACTGATTTTGAGTCGGCGCCAAACAAACAATTATCGAAGATCGTTATCTATGAAAGAAGTCATCAAAACACAGCCTTGCTCTCGCTGCCATCATTTTACGCTTCACCCCAATTCAATTGCTAGTTTGTTTGGCGCCGACTCAATTACACATTAGTATGGGCTCAATATCATTGACTAGAAAGGATTTATTTATCCCTTTCAACAATAATCAGTTTTATTCCTATTAAAAGATATACTTTCAGTTCCCTATTTCGTCGGTTTAATTTTTTTTTGTTGAAAAGTTTTTATTTTTCAATTTTTTGTGGCTAAAATCTACCAATTACTACCTACTTACTTCCAAAATACTTACTTACCCCACCTTACTTCAACTATTACCAGTTAAATAATATGATTATCTACTTTTACTATTTGTTGTAATATAAATTATTTTCGTTGTTCTGGTTAGTTTATTTCATAACTTTGTATATCATTCCATCCTCTCATAAAATATACTGACTTTTGACGCAAAGAACCCAGTACAAAGTTATGCCTGATAGAATGCGGACCCAATGTTCACAGTGAAAAATCAATTATCCCTATTTTTCTACCCGTAAGGATGGCTAATTCCTTTCGAAATCCAAATATAAGGTATACCCTATCTATTAAAAAAAATAGTCATCCAAATCGAAGAACCCAGTACAAAGTTATGCCTGATAGAATGCGGACCAGAATTCAGAGGGTGAGTGATCAATATCCTTCATTTCGCTACCCTTAGGGGTGGATTTCATCTTTTAAATTCAAATGGGACCAAATTCGAAGTACACCCTAGGCACTGAAAGAAGAATTATCGGAATCGGACGCCTCAGTAAAAAGTTATGCGTGATCATACATTAAAAAATATGATGGAAAAAAAAATATACGGGTCGAATAGAGAACCTCCTCCTTTTTGGTTTCGTCGGTTAATATGGTACAATGGCTTATTTAGTTTGGATTGACAAGTGTCATGAGAACGACGCTTACCATATCTGCAACTTATCATTACACTAGCCATGCGAACTGCCTACAGGCTCGAACGTGCAAGCGAATGGATCTGTACTGAGGCAGATCATGGAACTCCGTAATTAAGAACAAGGCAGATGGCGGTTGTCCGATGCTATTGATCGAAAGAAACGGTTCTGAAATTGAGAAAATACCCTATTATTGTGATCCCCACGAGAGCAGCAAGGAATGACGCAGCAACGAATATACACCCCATATATGGGTCAGCCTGGTATATAGATGAATCAAGATTGGGGTCTATGACCAGGGGAGGGATATACACCTTAGGGTTTCGGGCCAAAATATATGCTATACTCAGGAAAACCTCGACAAAAAAAGAGGATCGGATAGCAAAACAGCAATTATGACGAGGAGAAAAAATAATTGGTCGGAATTAGAGACGACATAGGAAGGCTGGAAAAACGAGGAAGATTACACACATGTGGTTCCCAGGACACTCAAGAATGGGGGGCAGACATACCAGCGAATATATGAGTGGGGAAGACTCCAATCGGACCGGAAACATTCTTAGGTATAACCAGCAGGATGGCTGTCTACATCATGGAGGGACTGGAACAAGGAAGGTTAGACACATGTGGTTCCCAGGACACTCAGGTACCAGGGAATGTGGAGGCAGACTGGCAGAAGATAGGACCGGGTAAGACTTCAATCGGCCAGAAACATTCTTGGGGTACCCAGCAGCATAGCTGTCTTAACCATGGAGGGGCTGCTATAAGAGCAATTCGTTAAAACGTGGCACGATGCGCCATGCACGAGACAATCAAAGGTCCATATAAACTTCGAATAAAATGCCAAAAGAGATCCTGTCCAACAGACGAGATATCATGATGATAACTGAGCTCCTATTGGAACACTATCAGAACACTGACGGGACATTGTCAGTAAAGGCACATGGAATTCGTCAGGATCCCTTTGCAGATGGTGCAAATCATTGCATATCCTCACTGCGTGACCAGCACAGGTACCCCAAAGGAGGGCCGCGAATCTTAAAACATGTGGACACACATTCGACCCTTTCAGGAAAGTGTCTGAAAATAATCCCAATTAATTTTTTTAAGATTTGTGACTCATAAATATATGTGTCTATGAAAAAGGGCAATTTTTCATTTCTATTATTTTATTAAGTATTGCCAAACTTACTGTTTCAATTACTGATGGAGATATCGACATGGTAATGGTAATTGAAGGTGGGCAGATGTAAACTCGGCCGCTTAAGGATTTATAATCTTCTCAATTAAAAGGCCCCAAAATACGGTATGTAATCTCGGCCGATCGTAAAACTGATGATACCAAACCTTAGTTCTGAGAACTGTACGTGTCTACCATGTAACCTATGTTTGTGAACTAACCCACTACTGAAATCAGAATCAGTTTTTCAACATTAGAATGTCACACTTTGGCAAGGAAATAAAAACACATATGGTTTGTCCACACTTTGAAGTTTTACATATATTTCACATTGATAATTTGATAAAAAGTCAACAAAAACAAATATCGAAGGATGGGGAGCGATAAAATAGTTTTTTAAAGGTGAATGGAATGATTTACAGGAATTAGTGCTTCTATAGGCCCTTGACGTTTTAGACGCCCATGAATCTGGAGGATAAATTGCACAATCCGCCACATAATTGTCCACTGAATAGTCCGCAAACGTTTGAACTTTTATTTCTTGAGGCTGAATTGCAGCTAACGAAAAATAAAATGCGTCTCCTCCTCCTCAGGGTCGACAAACAAGTTCAAAACAGTATCGTAACCATTTTCCTCCTTCTGTTTTACTTCTGTATTCTTTGGCAATACCAACTTCTTGAATCTTACGCCACCAAGATTGTGATAGATGAAATCTACATCCTATCAGTTTGACTTGCGGCCAGACAGTACAAGGCTGCATTGTGGATAGCCTTTTCGAAATCGACGACGATTTCCTTGGGGAAAAAAGAGAACGAAAAGTCGCTGCAGCACTTCTTCACGTGTTCAAAGCACTTTACATACGCTTCAGTACATTTGTCCGGCAGCACACAAAACACAAGCGGTATATAATGTCCCTTTAGGCAGCCGTGAATGGTACCATCTACGTAGATTCTCCAACTTTGTAACGCAACTGAATACCAGTATGTGAGAATCTTAATCATTCACCAATAAGAACTTCTCACCTCGGTTTGTGCGATAATTTGTCTTTGGTGCATTATGAACTTCTCTTTGAGATTTAGGAAGCACAGGACGTAACTTTCTTCTAGCGTTGTATATATTGCGTTTTATGTAGGTTAGATCCTTCGTCTGAAGAGCTGTTGTATCTTCATTAACCATAACTGAATGTAAATTTTACTTGGCGACTGCTGATATCGTCAACGGCTTTTCTTTTCGCTGAGCTTGTAATGATATTTCGTTGAATATCTTTAATGTTGCAGGCACCATGATTGTGAGTGATGGTATAATCACTGCCCACGGTGTAAACACTAGCAGAACACTTTGGCTGTTTGCACCTCCACTTCTTCTCGCCCGTTTTCAACTCTTCTTAAAATTGTATTTGTAGTTGTTTATTAATAAAACAACATTACCACGCTGACTTTTCATGACTGATACTTGTATATCCATAATCGGTTACACGCAAACGACTGAGATTCACTGGACAAATCTAAGATGCTACTGTTTATCAATCACCCTCGACACTTCTATTTGTATCCAGGGTGCAAAACTTGTTAATTATAAGGGGATGCGTGAGTATTTCCAAATTATAAATATATTCTCTGAAATCTACGTAGATTACCTGGCAAGTAATCTTCCTCAAATAAAGTGTCATGAAAATTGAGGCGGCCGAGTTTACATACCTGAAATCAGATATAACATTTTGGCCGGCCGAGATTACATTCTCATAGTGAGCACTACCTCATAATCGGCCCAGTTAACGATCGCCCTTGAAGGTGTAGACAGTAGCACTATGACCTGATTAGATCTATTGTGCCCTCCATCCTTCTGCTATAGCAGCCCCTCGAACCAATCTCCCCAAGGAATTTTGGGATTTAGGGGATCAATGTATGTCAGCGCTAGTATTATCATAGGTTCCTTAATTAAGATATAGACATGTTAGAATGAAATCTAGATTTTTTTTTCTTTGGGAGTAATTTGTCCTTTTGATTAATGATGAAAAAACTTCAAGAATTTTAGAATAATCAACCCTTGTTGGTTCATGTACCTGTAGAAGATAAATATGGCTAAACATATCTGATGGATCTAGTAGATTAGAGCTGCATTATACTTTCGCTGGAAAAATCATATTATCATCACATCCGGTATTATGATTATCTAGTAAAATTAAATTAATAGAATGAAACTTCAATTCATGCAAATATATCAGAAATAGCGAGCAATAAATGTACATAAAATCATTTATCCAAAAAATATTCTTCCATAGTTAGCCAGCAATAAATAAACCATAAATGAATTATTCCTGATTCAGAGCAAATAGTTCATCATACTATGAACTTTAATGTATCACTATTTCGATTTCTTATTTTTTTTTGTCAAAAGGACCATCTAAGACCACCTTCCAAAATTATTCTCATTCATACAGGGTGCATCATTGATGAGTGGCTAACCAAATTTGTTCTTTTTCAAATGAAACACCCGGTATATTTTCATATATTCCGATCGACTGTACCATTGGCTGTTCCATTGGCTGCTCAACGATTTTTCCAATTTTGAATTCTGTTGCGGTGTTGCCGAGTTATTCAAAAGAAATCTATTTTGTGGACTTCTTTTCGGAAAATTACCTATGTCACATTTCGAAATATTCAGTAAAGATAATTGGGAAATCGTTGGTCGATATGATGATGTTCATTGAGAATATCAAGAATTTTGAATAAATTGTACAGGATGTTCGATACAACAACACAAACCTAACCATTTTCAAACCTCGGTATTTTGATTTTTTCAAATGGAACACCATGTATATTTTCATTTAAATCAACTCCTCTTCCATAACTCTACACTTTTCCTCTTCATGTCATGTACCTAAAACAACTCGTTTCCGAGATATTCTGGTTTAAAGGAATTGGTCAATATCAAATCAACAATTCTATAGATTTTTTTATCTACATGTTTGTTCATAGAAAATACTGATACTGAATGATGTTTCAATTATTTTTTTCCATCTTCAAAAGCATTCTTGGCAACTCATGAATAACTGTTAGCAAAATAAATTTTCAAATGTAACTATTTGTGTATGCTTTGAGGGAAAGTGATGGCAATTGCTTACTGGCATCTAGATTATACGAGCAAAAGTTTCCTGAGAGAAGACATTCAGACCAGCGAGCATTTCGAGACCTCAAAACAAGATTTGAGGAAACCGGAAAAGTATTTTACAAAGAGTTTGATCATGCTTGTCCTGTAACGAATGATGAAAATACTCTTGATATTGCATTGTATATTACCGAGAATCCCCATGTGAATACACGTATTTTCAGTACGGAGTTGGGAATATCTCAATGTGGTGTTTCTCGGATGGTGAGAAAATACAATTACCATCCATATCATATGCAGTTAATGCAGGAGCTGACTGAAAAATATTTTCCAAAGCGAATGCGGTTTTGCCAATGGAGTGTAGATAAAATCAACCAAGAACCCGATTTTTTTGAGTATGTTCTATTTTCGGACGAAGCCACGTTTCACAACAATGGCCATGTGAATCGGCATAATATGCACTATTATGCAACTGAAAATCCTCATTTTGTTAGATATGTCAATCACCAACAACGTTGGTCACTGAATGTTTGGGGAGGCGTGTAATTGGGCCCTTTTTTTTCAACGGTCATCTCAATGGAAGAAAATATCTAAGATTTCTGCGAAGTCAGTTATCAAATTTATTAGATGATATTCCATTGGCAATAAGGCAGAGAATGTGGCTACAATAAGATGGCGCGCCTGCACATTACCACACTGATGTGCGGGAATACATTGATAATGAATTCACATGAAAAATGGATAGGTAGAGGAGGGCCAGTTCAGTGGCATCCAAGTCACCGGACGTTACAAAAATTGATTTTTTTCTATGGGGATACATTAATTGGTTGTCTTCAAACTCCGCCTACAACTCCTGAAAATATGAAAGCAAGAATTCGTACTGCTTTCAGGGAAATTTCAGAGGAAAAGCTGGCACATGTGGATACTAATTTCCGAAACAGATTGAGAGTTTGTATTGGTGAAAATTGCAGGCACATGGAACATTTGCTGCATTAATTATTGTTATTTTCTGTTAGATTCGAATAAATATGATTTTTATGCAAAGTTAATTCTAAATATGATACCAATGAGGCGAACATTGTCAATATTTTCTGTGGAAAAATATCCATCTTTTGGATGTAGAATATCTCGGAAACGAGTTGTTTTAGGTACATGACATGAGGATGAAAAGTGTAGAGTTATTGAAAACGAGTTGATTAAAATGAAAATATACAGGGTGTTCCACTCGAAAAAATCAAAATACCGATGTTTGAAAATGGCCAAGTTTGTGTTGTTGTATCGAACATCCTGTAAAATGTATTCCAAATTCTTGGTATTATCAATGAACATCATCATATCGACCATCGATTCCCCAATTATCTCTACTAAATATTTCGAAATGTGAAATAGGTAATTTTTCGAAAAGAAGTCTACAAAATAGATATCTTTTGAATAACTCGGCAACGCCGCAACGGAATTCAAAATTGAAAAAATCGTTGAGCAGCCAATGGAACAGCTGATATGATTATATGAAAATATACTGGGTGTTTCATTTGAAAAAGAACAACTTTGGTTAGCCACGCATCAATGATGCACCCTGTATGATTGAGAATAATTTTGGAAGGTGGTCTCAGATGATCCCTTTGACAAAAAAAATATAAGAAATCGAAATAGTGATACATTAAGGAGCAATGAACCACGGGAATCCTGTTGACTCATTACTGCAATTTACTGCATTTTTTGATAGTCACTCTTACTGTATTTTCCGATCGGCACTATGTTTAGGGACAATAAATGAAAGCGGATCGTTATTATCGAAAGATAAAAAACGTGAGGGTTTTTCTGGAATAACATTCAGGTAGGCTTGGCGACTACAGGGTTAATCATATGCATCAGCAAACACGAAGAAATTTTTATTTTTTTTTATTTGGATTTATATAACCAATGTGAAATGTATATTGGAAATGTTTTCCGAATACTGAGTATGAATGACTGTAATGAACTGTACCAGTATTGACATTTGTAAGTTGACGCGAAACAACACGAAAAATAACCGAATAATTCCTTCATAAAAAAACAATAGAAAACTACCTAATGATTCATCCCACGTAGTCACATATATAATAAAAATAAAAGAAGGTCACTTTTATTGTGCGCGCTCCCCAACGTATACGCTTTGCGGGGTGACTTTAGTAACCCCTATATATATATGTGCTATTCACATGTCTCCGCGCCCGCATCGCACGCTGGACCACCGTTTCAATGAATCCGTCATCTTTCGGGGTTGCTTTCAGTCACCTGGGGTAGATCGACCGTCGATATTTGTTCAAAAGGAATAATTGGTATTCTTTTGTATTTAAATTGATTCTATCGATATTTGCAATTCAGTTTCAGTGTTGTGGTGGTTAGTGCCAGTTAGGAAAGTAAATTTGTATATAATAACGGTCACCAACACTCAACTTCAAATAAAGAAGAACCTAATTGCTTGTTTTTCAGAATTTCGAGCGAAAATACAAAAGCTAAAAGCAGCACATTATCGATTTTTACCCGACTGCGCGACGCAAAGGAGGGTAATGTTGTAGAATAAACTGAATAAATTCATTAAAATAGCGAAAAAAACGTATGCAAGGAAATTGGTAAAGAATAACGCTAACCAATCCAAAGCTCTATGGGCATGTGTTGACGAAATTTGTAATCGGTCCAAATCAGAAACCATAATTGAAAAAATCAACTCAACCGATAGTACACTCATAGAAGACAAAAAAAACATTTCCAATAGTTTTAATCAGTACTATAGTACCTTAGGAAAGGAATTTGCAGATAAAATACAAGCCCCCGATGAATATAGGGAATATGAAAAACGACAGGAAAACTCGATGTATCTTTATCCTACAAACTCCGAAGAGGTTGAAAAAACCATCATGGAACTAAAATTAAAAAAAGATAATATACGTTCAGAAACTCTGAAAAAATTATCGAACGAGATAAGAGGTCCACTAACCCACTTAATAAATTGCTGTTTTGATAGAGGCTACTATATCCTAGAAACCTCAAAGTTGGAATAGTCAAGCCACTTCACAAAAATGGAGATAAACTAGAAATGGTGAACTATTATAGACTTATCTCACTCATATCAAACATTTCGACAAATATAGAAAAAATAAGAAAAATCAGAATCCAGAACTTCTGTAACAAATATAAAATACTTTCCAACTTTCAATATGGCTTCAGAGAGGGAAAGTCGACCGACGATGCTATTCACAAATTAACAACTTTCATCTACAAGTCATTGGACAAAAGCACGCCTGCCTTATGTATTTTCGTAGACCTCGCTGAGGCCTTCGATGCCGTGTGCCATGAAAAACTGCTGAATAAATTGGATAATTATTATGGATTGAGAGGAAATACCTATAACCTACTGAAAAACTACCTAGAGAATCGTGAACAGAGGGTTGATATCGGAGGTGAACTGAGCAATAGTATGTTGGTAACTTACGGGGTGCCGCAAGGGACAGTACTAGGTCCACTCCTGTTCACACTATATTTCAATCTCAATATAAAAGGAAGGATCTTAAGCTTTGCTGACGACACAGCTATATTCTATTAATCTAAATCATGGGATACATTGAAATCGCTAGCGGAGGACGACTTTAAAATAATAGAAAAATGGTTTAGACATAATACCCTCACACTCAATCTGGAAAAAACAAAATATCTGCCATTCACATCATACTCGAGTGGTCCCCAATCACATATTCCTGAAGCCGATTCGATAAAATATGTAGGTATCATAGTCGACCGACACCTCAAATGGAACCTTCAAATAAAGAATATAATAAAAAACTAAGAGGCATGCTCTCAAGACTCAAATACCTAAAAGACTATATTGACAATAAACATCTTACTGTACTTTACTACGCATTCGTACAATCACAGCTAACTTATGGAATAATAGTATGGGGAGGTGTAAATGATACTCATCTTGAAAACTTGAACGTTCTCCAGAGGTGGATTCTGAGAATAATATTCGGTAAGCCACTATTATTTCCCAATGATCAGTTATATGTATTGTCTGGTATGTACGACGTGAGACAACTTTTCTGTGTGTCCATGCTCACCAATCTCAAAAACACAAAAAACTCCAGAACAAGTGACCCACAACTACACCACCAGACATAGATCGCAACTACTACCACGTTGTGAAAAAACAATAGGTCAACGTCACTGTGACTATCTTGCACCCAGACTATACAGCATGATACCTAGCCCGACAAAAAGCATAAATAATTTAAAATATATAAAAAAATATTAACTGAATTCTAGTATTGAAAAAATAATATTACGATTTGTTAACAGAATATCACACTAAAACACAATTGATACCCAAGATCTCAAGCATAAAACGGAATGAAGGGCTCATAATTGATGATGATTTTATATATGTATGTGATGTGGGTGTGTATGTTGTCTAAATGTGTATATGTTTTGACATGTATATATATATATATATATATAGTTATATTTTCATATATATTGTATGTGTGTGTATATAAATCTGCTTTAAATCTATTAAGGTTTAGCCTATAATAAAACACTGTTAATATATATATTACACTAGTATGTGAATGCGTTTACATATTGCATGTTTATGTGTATTTATATTATATTATTTATTTATTACACTACATTACTTTTGTCATAACTTACACTACTTTATTATTATTATCTTTGTCATCATTACATTATATTCTTACGAAACTACGTACAAGCGATAGTCCTTCGGAACTAAAGCTTCTGTGCTACCCCATGTTTATTTACTATAGCCACCTTCATTATATAAACACTCTTGTTTCTTAGTGAATAAACTTATATTATTATATTATGTTTGTTCCTTTGTGGCGCTCTAGAGACCAAATGCGTAAGCCGATTTTGATGATTCTTACGTCAATCGAATTGTCTTAATCTTGCGAGTGTCACTGAAGACATGACAACAATCAAAATTCATTTTTTGTTCGCGTAAATTGACTGTTAATTTTTTGAGACCATAATCCCGACAAATTTGTGCATTTGCACTGTCAAATTTTCTAATTATTTCCTCAACCTACAATGTAATAGCCTTCCTGCATGCTTTTGTAGTAGGGATATTGGTACAGTGCAGTTGAACACGTACTAACGAATCCCTTACAGAAAAATAGGAAAATCCCACCGGTCGACTGCGGTCGTAAATTTCGCAAATTATCGGCACTTGATTGAACAATCTTTCCTCGGTAGTTCGTTATAACCGAGTTTGACTGTATCTTGTTAGTGACTGAAATTATCCATCTACTTTGTTGTTGTAGTATATTCATTTGTTATTAGTGAAATCGTTCAAGTACTTTGCTAGTGTATGATTCAGTACACATGGTGAGAGTTTGTACCTATTTGTTGTATACCTGAGTATTATATAACGCACAATGTTACGAGCTCAAAAACGTCGGCGGTCGTGTGCAAATCTTTCCCGTAAAAACGAAAGAGCCCGACAAGCAAGTGCACGTCGCGAAACTCAGAAACGTTTGCAACACGTTAGAGATCAAATTCGTCTTAGTTATAATAGCCAATCACCCACAAAAAAAGGAAAGACTACTGTATGAAACTTCGAAAAGAATGGCGGAGTATCGTGTTAATCGGTAATCTAATCAAAGTCGAATTAGTAGACTGAGGCCCGGTTGTTCAATGCGAGTTTAAACCGTTGATTATCTAAACTCGGATTATTAATCAACTATGGATTAGAACGATATGCATTTTTCAATGAAAAACTAATCCTGGATTCCTTAATTCATTGTTTCCATATGTTGGCAATACATTTTTTCGCTTTTACCATCATTCGAACCGTTCCGAAACATCAACAATGAATCAAACTTAACCTAACAATTCATAGTTTTGTCAAAAGTATACAGAAAAATTGATCGAAAAAGCCGAGTGTATTCTATCAATTGTTAGGCGTCTCTTAAGAAAAGAATGACTCATAATTTCAATGGAGGTGAGGAAAACATTCTCATTTCACTGGTAAAAAATACAAGATATTGTAGAATGTAAAAAAGGGACGCAGTTACTAATTCGCAAAAATTTAAGGCGTGGGCTATAATAATTAATGAATAGAATACCATTTGCGGAGGTCCCAAAAAAAGAAATAGCACCTTTACAATAAAAGACAAAATTTCTACTTGGGCTCTGTCCAAAGCAGATCTTGTATATTTACAAAAACGATCATTCGAAGAACACAAGTTGATATTAATTCACATTAAAGAAAAATATCAACTTTTCTTGAAACTACAGAGGGAGGAGTGGAATCTAGAGAAAACCAATATGATTGAGATATATAAACAAACATTATCTTCGAAACATAACTCATCAACCAACAATAAATCAACATTTGCTTGAGATTCCTGAGAACAGATCATGTAGTTTTTCATTTTGCATTTGTGATGATTTAATTTCAGTTATTTATGACAAACGTTTTTGGTATAAAATATCAAGATTTGATTTTTATTTGGATGTTTATTTTTTGTTACGATTTTGCCTTTGTAGTCATTTGAGGGGCGATTCTTTGTTTTTTTGTTAGTGCGGACGCTTTCTTTCGGCAAGCGAAATCTATTCAAAAATTATGTTCCTGTCCATTCTTCCAAATGGTTTCTAGGTACCGTAATTTCGGGTGACTTTGGTTTACGTAAAGTCAAAGAATGTCTACGATGAATTTGTAAAAATAAATTGGTATTATTATATACCAAAATATTGATCTTTGACCACTCTTTCAAATTAGCTAAGTCAAATTGGGATTAAGACTTTGTACGTGGATATATATAAAAAAACATGGCGTGCAAAGTCACCCGCATATTGAGGGCTGGCTTTGCGTGATTTTCTCTTTATAGCATGTACATAGGCCAAAGTAACCCAACGGATAAAAAAGCAAAATAAATTTACCCATAAAAAATTATTTCATTTTTACTCATCATAAATGAGCAAAAAAACATATTGCTAGTTACAGACAAATTTTATGCAAGTTGAATTTGGTTGCATTACTCCTGAATGGAATACAGTGTTGCACGTATATAATTCATATTATATAGGTATAATATACCCATATACAATAGAAAGAATAACGAAAAATCAATCTGATAAAAAAGCAGGCTTAAAAAGGCAATATTTAAATTTTATAATTAATAATGTATATTTACGGTACGGTACGTTGTCTAAATACGGGTCTCTTTCTTCTTGGGGCAATAATATCAAAAACTTCAAAAAAATCTTATGTCTGTTATATCTTCGAACATCTTTGCATCTTCAACACAATAATAATTTTCAGAATAGTCAATGTTTATTGAAATGTCAAACAATCAAATATGTTAGAATCGGCAAATGATCTCCTCAAACCCCCGAATTCATGAGATTATCTTAAACCATTGTTAAACTAGGTTTATCTCATGAACACGTATTGAACAACTGAAACAAAATTGGTAATCCTGGTTTAAGCCTAATCACTTGGTCATCCTTGATTGAACAACCGGACCTAAGACCCGGTATTTTCACCTCCGGTTGAACAAGCAATAAATTAACCAATGGTTAGAATGTGCTGTTGCTTACCAATAATAATTAAACAAAAGCATATTCTAACCATTGGTTAAATTTATTCCTAGTATAACCGGAGGTAAAAATACCGGGCCCAAGGAAATAAAAAAAGTTAATTTAAAATATCAAAAACCACTGCGTAAAAGTGAACTTTAAAAAAGATGAAACAAGATGACCAAAAAATATTGTCAGAAAATTAGTTTAAGAGGTTAACTATTGAACAACTCACGCAGTCGGAGGTAATAAAATACTTCATTTTGAATTAAAGAAGATGCCTCCGACTGTGTGACATTGTTTACAGTATTAGGTTAATAGTTAAACTCTTAAAACATAATTTTCTGACAATATTTTCTTGGTCATCTTTTTTAAAGTTAACTTTTTACGCAGTCAGGTTTTTTGATTTTTTAAATTAACTTTTTCACAGATTGATTAACTTTCAGTGGCCATTTATAGTAATGATTTAAAAACTTTTTTTTTTCGAAAATCAACTATATTCAAGTTAACCAACCCTCAAATTCTGGAATATATTTATAAGAATTGGATCTACAGCATAAATATCACTGCAGAATCATATTCCCTAGGTTGATATGATCTTTTGTAAAAATATATAATAACTTTTTTTTTATTGGTGCCCCATTTTACCCATTTAAAGCCCGCCCAGCGTGTTTAAATCGAACTTTAAAAAACGCGCGTTTTTTAAAGTTACCATGGCAACATCAACAAATCGAGAAACGTGAAGTCTAAATGACAAATTTTTGATTATTGATCTGACAGGAGTACCTTGTAACGTCAAATAAAATATTACTAACAAATGCAGAACTTTATTCAAACATTTTTTTTATTGGTGCCCCATTTTACCCATTTAAATCACGCCTCAGCGTGTTTAAATCGAACTTTAAAAAACGCGCGTTTTTAAAGTTACCATGGCAACATCAACAAATCGAGAAACGTGAAGTCTAAATGACAAATTTTTGATTATTGATCTGACAGGAGTACCTTGTAACATCAAATAAAATATTACGAACAAATGCAGAACTTTATCCAAACATTATATAACAATTAATATTTATAAATGAAAATTGACAGTACCATTGGGTTATTTGATATATTAATATTTCGATTTTGTAAATCGAAGGAAATGGAATTCAAATTAATACTGTTAATATTCTCAGAACGCAATGAGGTTGAACGTCCATCAATGGCATTTCCAATAATATTTGAATAACTGTTTTTCTCATTTCCATGACAACGAAAGGTATTCTGATGTCACATCACGAATTCAACCATTTTGCATTATTAGTTCTTATTTCTATTTTTTGTAGTAATAATACCAGTATATATGATTTCAAAGTACACCAATAAAAAAAAATAGCGTAAAGTATTCGTGGATAACTGGTCTTAAAAACACTTGCTTTATTTCGAGCACTCCGGCCCTTTTTATCCACTTATACTTTAATATACTATTTGGAATTATCACCGGGATGGTTAGTTTCTAACAAGTGATAGACAGAATAATCAACTCAACTAGGCCGATATGATTGATTATTACCAATATAAAATATTAACATATTCAAATACATAGCCGTCAGATAATAGTTTACTCAAGTTTTAGGATCCTGATGAAAACACCCTGTATACAGGGCAGAAAAGCAAAATGTCTTCAAGAAGATCAAATTTATTTATTTCTGTCAAATACTCTCAAGGAGTTATGAGCCAGAGTAATAATTCGGTGTTGTATAAACCATGATGAGAACAACAAATCCATTTCAAAATCCATTGATGGAAAATCACCTTCATAAATACTCTCAGCTGCAGGAGGTTGATAGATATTTGTTAGGTGAAATTTCACCTAAAATTAACCAGCAAAATGTCTTCAATGTCTACGAAGTTCAAAGGAACAATTTCAAGTAAACATCAACCTAATTATAACCTCACATAATACTCATTTTCCTAAGTCGCCAAACGACCATACCCTAGTAGGTCATCTTAAAAAAATAGATAAATGGGACACATGTGGAGTGTTGTATGGAAAAAGTTGACTAGTATACGGAATTTCATTTGGTTTTGGAGGTCCTACTTGTTTTATACGAGAAAAAAATCAACATATCACAGAAAAGTTTGTATCCCAGTACAATTACCGTTGCACTGAATCCATATTCAACTGCAATATTGTAATGGCTAGTAGATAAGTAGCCTTTTTTTATTTCTTTTAGTTAATATCAGGTGATGAATAGGTAGAAAGGACCACTATTAAGGTATTCTTTGTTACTGCAAACTATTGGACAAAATGTCTATCTTCAACTTCTGAATTACTCCCACTCTTCCCTATATTGGTTGATCTGATGTAAATAATGTAAAATTTACCTTCTCCAAATTGGATGCTGGCCTATTCGGAGATCTAAATGATGTGAATTTTGAGGTTTGTTCTTTTTCCGTTCTTTTATTATAAAATAGAAGTGTAACTAAACATGTAATGAAGAAAACCCATATTAAAAATATGACACATGAACATGTTCCACAAAATGCCTACTTTGGATACTGAAAATAGTCCGCAAAATGCCGCTTTAGCGGGATTGTACTCAAAGTAGTCATGGCAACACTTCAATGGACTCTTTTTGTTTATAAAGGAAACTTATAATTAATATCCTAAACATGTTTCAGGAGACGCAATAAACTATACATTAATTGAAATTTTGTAGTGACAGCACACGTATCCTTTGAAATTTTCTTTTGTAATACTTATTTCAGGAACAATAAATACTAGTTTTTCAAGTATTTGACAAACGTGTCATTGATAAACAATGGCTTGCTACATTTCTGTATAGCTTCCTTATACTACTATCGATAATTGCAAAATAGTGAAATATTTTATTTGAATTACCAGCGATTATGAGTCCAAAAATTTATAGAGCATAAAATTATGGAAAAAAAAATGTATGTGTTGTCCGAACTTTGAAGGAAATTGCATCTAAACCAATGAAAATGTGGTACCTATATTGTTTTTCTCGAATTTTCCAGATTTTATCCAATTTCAAACTTGAGGAAAATACACTTGATAAAATGTTTTTTTCAACTTCTAATTAACTACAAGTATTATTCTACAAATCTCTAAGGAAGTAAGTGGTTTCTAATAAAATTCAGAAAAATATTCCATAACACAGTTTTCCTGGAAAAATGGGATAGAAAAACCTCAAAACTACATAAACTACTATTAAACCTGTCTATCAACACTGTACAACCTGCAAACTATTCCAATTGATCATAATCACTGGAACAATATGTTTTGAAGTTGATTGTGTATGCATATTGAAAAGATCATAAATTACAATGCTATTTCATTTTCATTTTTCATATTTTAGTAAAATACACCAAAATGAACAGTAATAATATTGGACATTTTCTGGAATCGTGACATTCAGAGAAGATAAATATTTTTCCAGTTTCAATAAATTATACAAATTTTCAATTTTCGAATATATTTCTCTAACTGAAAATCAGCAATGGTTGAATTCAAAAAAATAAATAAAAATGATCGAAAATAAGAAATTATTACCCCAATTTTTTTCTTAGTGGCTCCTAACAATTAATCTTAATTGTACCTGAATTAATTCATAGAATGGAAAAAAAATGATTTTCCATTTTAACAAAAACATATTTTTAATAATGGTTATGTATGCTGTTTATCAACCTCTGAACATTGAAAGAAATTGTTATGATTATAATTAATATATTAGACGATCAAAGTTTCGTTCGTCAACACTTGGAAAATTTGAAGTGAAAACAGGAAAACTTGCACTCGATTGACACGAAAAAAATATATTTGTAAAATATTTTTTATTATCTGGTGGAATGCATTTTCGAAGTTTATACTTCTGTCTTTACCCTGTAAAATTTATCATATGGCCCATCGTCAGGGAAGAAGAGAAAGACCAACATCAACTGATTGTATTGAATAAGATATAGTGAGTTCACTCAATTATAGATTTACTCATTTCAGTTATAATTTTTTTAAATAATTGTCCAATTTCAAATAATTGTTAATTATAAAATGTACTATGTTATTGTGATTAATTTCGGATGAAGAAGGCAATCAACATTCATTTTCTTCAAATATTACAAGAATATCAGTATGATTTATAGTGGAGTAATCTGTACCTTGAACATTTCATTCCAATCATGAGAAACTTCCCATCAAACCCAATCAAACAGTTTGTTGACCTGAAATTCCAGAAAATCAATCTCCATTAATTCTTTCGAGAATTTCGGTGCAGAAACTTTCTACTTCCTACCCATTGTCCGCAGTCAGAAGTGTCTTATTCTCACTGAGAATAACCTGAACTAATAAGAGAAACACGTTTATTGGTAA
This sequence comes from Gonioctena quinquepunctata, assembly GCA_018342105.1. Taxonomy (NCBI): domain Eukaryota; kingdom Metazoa; phylum Arthropoda; class Insecta; order Coleoptera; family Chrysomelidae; genus Gonioctena; species Gonioctena quinquepunctata. Next base: position 444,751 of record JAFIRS010000444.1, read on the forward strand.
CTATGTAACATCTTGCGGAGAACAAAAGTATATAATAGGAAATATCCTGACAATGATTGCATAGCACGTGTACGCCAAATGTTGTATCTAGCCAAAAACACAATACAAAAACTGGCCAGAGAGGGGTGTACATACAGGAGTGTTGGACTATCATCATAGGCGGTCACAGGAATATCCAGAAGGTAATTGAATATATTTTTCATATTATGATAGAATGTAAAATATTTAGAAAATTATTGGATAATCGAATTAATAATGCACGGCTCAAAAACCTGTAACATCGATTGTGTACCGAATCAAATCATATATATAAATGGTGAAGAACTATACGTTATCACAAAGGAATTGACGGAACAGGTGATTACATATATACATCAGAAATACATACATAGAGGGATTAGAAAAGTTTGGTTAATATTTAGAGAAAACTATATGAGTTCACAAGATTTGGAATTAACTAAAAAAATCATAGCCATATGTCAAGTTTGTCAATTAAGTAAACAAAAAATAAAATTAATAAAAATGAAACAAAAAGTATTATTACAACAAAACCTTACAAATAATATCAATATATTTTGTTAGTAATTTAATACCAACGTACAACAATAACAAACATATATTTGTAATAGTGGATCATTTTTCAAAATTTATCAAAATATATTCTACAAAAAGGACTAATTTTAAAACTGTTAAAAATCTTTCGACAAAATTCATAGTAGAAATAGGAAAACCTGAACAAATTATTTTAGATAATGCTACATACTTTACAATGAACAAATGAAAAATTTCTCACAGAGTGTGGGAATACAATTAAATTTTACTAGTATTAGACATCCATCATCAAACCCAACAGAAAGATATATACAGGAGGTAATCAAATATTTGAGATTGACGTCGCAGCAAAATCCTAAAACATGGGATGAAAAATTAGAGATAATAGAAAAATATTTTAATGAAGTACCTAGCACTATAACGAAAGAATGTCCTATATACATTATGACAGGAAGAATGCCTGAAAGAGAATCGACTATGAAAAATAAAAAATTAAAATAAATAAAAACTAAAAAAAAAAGAAGAAAGGACAAAAATAAAAAAAAAAAACAAATAAAATTAAAGAAATGCTGATAAAAAAAAAAAAAAAAAAAAAAAGGGTTATAAAAGCATTAAGAATACCAAATAAAAGACTAGGTATTTGTGCAAAACTTTTAATGCCATTTGAAGGACCCTATGAGGTTGACAATGAGAATGCTATAAATAGCTATAGGTTAATACATCCTCAGACAAGGCAATTGAGAGGAATATTCAATATTGAAAATGTTTACAAATATAAAACATAAATATAGAATATTTTTATAAATATCAATTTTAAAGTAAAAAGAAAAAAAAATGTTCTGTAAATAATAGTTATCGTGGAAAAACTTCTTTTTCTTGAACTGGTAGGAAATCCAGCATAGGTAGTTTCCTGAAATTAGAAAAATAGTATTAGTTAATGTAGATTTAATAACTGTAAATAAAGAAATTGATATTCAAGATTTTCTAACTAGTAAAAAATATTGAATATTAATTTAGGAATGGTGTTATGTTAGGAAGGACCAGTAATATATTTTAAAGATGAAAAAGAAATAATTTCTCAAAAAAAAACAAAAATAATAATTACTTAATACTTAGTAGTTCATGAGAAATTGATTTACATTTTTTCGGGATTCTATTTCCTTTATGAAGCCTCTGTATAATATTGATAGGTAAAAATATACAAATACTATAATGCAATCATTTTCATACATTGTCAAAATGATTACAACTTATAATTGTTCAAAATACAACAAAAAAGTCAAAAGTCAAAATTTGGGTGCCATATTCTATTAAACGAATTTTCATCGGGAACTTCAAATTCGCACACCTGAAAACTCTCTAACATCAATTTCGAGAGGATAGGATGAATGAAATTGGAATCTTGGATATATTTATCTAAATCATAACTACCAGGATATAATCGATTTGATAAATATGGAAAACTTGCAATCTTATTTAGCTTATCATGAAAACTAATAAGTATCTTCTTCCAACGCAAAGAAAGTCTTCGCAACAAAAGTATGATTGAAGTAACATATAAAACCGTATATTAAAAATAACTGATCCAAATGATAAAAAATTCAAACTGAATCTAAAATAGTCCTCTTAACGAACGACCAAAAATTATTTCGAAGAAAACATTGTAGAGAAAACCTCATTTATTTTTCCATCCGAAAATGGGATAAAAAGCGTTTCAAATATCGGCAATGAAGAAATCAACTTCATAATTATTTTTATATATTTGTATTTTTTGAAGGCTTTCATTCAACTTGTAAAAGAAAATTATTTTGTTTTTATTGATTTTTCTGGGGTTGGTCGTAATAAATACACAATGAATAGTGGTTTAAATTTCGAAGACGTTTTTTATTTTGATAGTTCAATACTAAAGAGCCAATTCCATCGTTCAAATATCAATAACTACGAACTGTTATTCGAAATATTATATTAGTTTGAGCAGAAATGGAATCAATATAATTTTTCTCCTGAAAATAGCATTGTACGTAATCATAAGAAAAAAAATCGTTACCTGAATTGCCGCGTTACTTGAGTCTAGTTTTCCTCGTTGGTCCATCCTAATTTCAAATATATTTTACATATAATGTGGTTGCACTGCATTACGATCTAATCATTACACTACTTCACAAGCTCAAGAGGTCTTATCATCTTTAGGATGAATATGGAGCCTCTCCTCATGGCTTCTGGTAAGCTTCTTCCCAAACTGTCTTCACTTGAATTCTTTGTCATTTCGATCATTCCCAGGAGCAACAACGAAGTTTTGTAACATCCGGTTTTGGAATATTTCTATTACAGCCCCACAGTTTGTCCACTTGTTTCAGGACTTGCTGGTAGACCAGTACTTCCTTTTTGATAGAAATCCAATACATATTTGAGTTATGATTCCTCCGCTTTATTTTTTATGTGCTCGTTCCATTTCAGCTTTGCACCAAGTAAGTATTTATCGAATAGTACTTTATTTTTCTGTTCATAAAGTTCACTTATATGCTTTGGAGATCAGCTGTTATTTTCTCTACGGTTTTTCCTACCGCTATCATTGCGGTATCATCAGCAGATGCGCCAAGTTTGATGTTTTTCTTCAACTGGAATGGTATAACGGAGCTACCATCGGAACCATCACACTTCCTTGTGATACTCCTACATTTATTATATTCAGTTTTGAAAATTCGTTTTTTTGTTTTAGTTTGAAATATCGCTATGTTAGGTATGATTCAAGGAACTGCAGCAACTGGACTCATCATCCTCATTCTCGGTATTTTTTCCCTTCAAAACATGTTTCTATGACGTTTGCTATTCCATGTACTTGGTTCGATGTTTTCATCATCAATCGTTTCACTTCGTTCTCCTTTTAATTCTTTGGGAATTATTCCACGCAGTTTGCTGCATATCTGCTATAAACTTTGCAGATCCATGCTCCAATTGTTTAATGAACTTTTCTAGTTGGTACCTTCATTTGTAATGCTGGATATGGTTGTTTGCCATTTACGTTTTCATGATAGTTAAAAGGATCAATGAATGATCTGATGTTGGACCACCGCCTTCTACTATTTGCATGAGGTATGGCTGGACATGAATAAAGCCTGGAGGTCTGGAATTTGATTTATATTATCAGTTAACCAATACGTGGATTTTCCAGTTGAATACCATTTTTCTTTCAAATCGAGTAACGCTCAATGCAGTTCATTCCTCTTTTTTGTAGTTGAAAATGTTCAGCATTGAAATCTCCTTCGATAATGAATTTCTCACCTAGCGTACCAATGCAATTTATATGAATCAACCAAATATAGGTGACAAAATTTAGCAAAACCTTCATATAAACTAATTTTCAAAATATCAGAAAAACAAAAAATATTGTATGAATTTTGAACGCCGTGATGGTTTAGGAGTAAAAATGGGGTTGTTTCATGTAAATATAGAAATTTTTTATTCGTTTGTTTTTTGGGATCTATGAGCATATAAAAATATCAAATCCGACAGTTCAAAAGTAAAAAAGCTATAATTTTCACTTCCTTAAAAAAATCCGATAAACCTGAAATCAGGAACCTGCACTTGGTTCGCGTGGCAATAACGAATATTTAGTCCATAATTACGAATTAATTTTGGTACCCCGTTAGAATTTCTTTAGTATGAAGTTGGTCTAAAAGATACGATATCCATCTTACCTCCCGGTTTCTTTAACGTTTCTGTACTATGAATCAAATGATTCTGTGAGCGTCAAGAGTTTTTCAGAGGTTGCCAGACTTTTCATCATGTGTCCTTTTTCGAAACCCACCCTGTTGTTCTGTATTTCTTCCTTATCTCTTCCCACCTGGATCCTGGAAAAGTGAGTGATCTGCCATCATCTTATTTTCCACAATTTGTAAATTTCTCCCCTTTTGCATTCGTACATATATTTACGATTATTTTTTGACATTTCTAGAAACCAATGGAAACTTTCAATTTAAATCATTCATGTACGTATTGGCCAATCAAAACATTATTATAGTGAGAATAATCTACCTAGAAAATTGCCGCGGGACTAATTTGAGCTATTTTGTTTTTATTGTCTGATAACGTATATTTTAATTTGACGTCTGTCATCAATTCGCATGAAAAGTGAGAAATGAATCAAAACCGGTTTAGTACCTTGTATCATTGTGCGAGGAAATGTTTTTATGATCGTAACATCAAAAAATAATATATAGAATACCACACGAAAGTTCGATAAAGTAGAAAATAATTCTCCAGATTTCTTTCACAAACTTGTTGCCATTTGGCAATAGTCACTCGTGTCTATTGCCTGGCAACAAGTTTTCGAAAATATGTAGAATTATTTTCACTTTATTCTCACTCTCTTGTGTTATTACAACTGAGAGTGCTTGGATTGGGTAGCAGTATAATTCCTCAGAAGGCACATAGCTAACCAGCGTCTATGGTGCATATTTCACACTTCTCCTGTCATGAGGCTATGATGTTTGCTTCTGCCTCTTTGATTTGTATCTTCCTGTAACTTTCAGATATATTTCTGATAAGAACCTCCATAGGTGATATTCCTGCTATGACTCCTGGTCCCTCTGCTGATAATGTTCGATATTCACTGCCCATGGAGTCGAGGGAAATTTGTTAATAGTTTTTTATTCTCCATTACTATGCGTCATCATAAAGTAATTGAAAATGTACCATAGATACTTGAGACATACTTAAGAGCACTTTTCTTTTGGATGGCCTTGGTCTCCAATGTTTGGCATGATATTTGTTAATGCTGTCATAGGCTTCTCTACTTTATCTATGATTTTTTCATAAAAAATATGCTTCTAATCCAATGAAATTGTATGGCTTTGCTTATCGTGGTTCCCAAAAAGTCGAACTAGTTTGGGTCTTCCTTTTCGTTTCAGGTGCCAACTGGAGCCTCCTATAATAAGCCCGTTCGCTACTTTCTGCATTTGCTTTCCCCATTAAGATTTATTCGGTCTGAGTGATTATTGCCATAATAAATCATCCTCAAAACCCATAAATATCACTCCTTCTGGTTATCTGATATCCAGAAAATCATCAGACAACATACTCCACAGCGTTGGGTCTAACACGGATCTTTGCAGAACGCATCTAGTAATTTAGTAAGTACCTTCTGGCTCGAAAATGTTTCTTTCGGAAAGATAGGACGCAATGATAGTGATGGGGCTAATCTAGGTTTTCCCTTTCCTCAGTTCTACAAGGATAATTTGCCATGATGCACTACTGAAAGCGTTTTTTATGTGTAGTGTTATAAGGTTTGTGTTGGAAGCAAAATGCAGTAGCTTCTTTCGCTAGCTTTGTCACTTCCCCTGTTCGTGTCAGTTCACTGTTTAATCTCAATAAGATCAGGTGCTTCGGGTTTTCCAGAGGTTTATTCCCCTTCTTCAGTAGCACCAGTCTGGCCCTTCCAATTTTTAACTTAGTCCGACTTGCTGCTGACTACATCTTTCGTGATTCCAGTTGGAATATTACCTAGCCCTGCCGCTTTATTATATTTCAGCTTCAAGTATGCCATTTTTAGGTATTCGATAGTGAATTCAATGTTATCTGCATCCAAGACGCAATTTAATGCTGCAGGTGTGTATTCTGGAAAAAATAAGCTGGCATTCCGTCCACTATTACTATTTTGTACTTATCTTTCAATATATCTTAGTCAATTGTTTTCCAGTTGTTTTTTTCTACCTTTCGGGTATTGTGTATTTTGCAGAGCTTATTTTTTACAAAAAAAAATTACCAGACTTGATTCACAAAAATCGTTACTGCTTCACCTACTTCTCCACGTTGAACTCGACAAATCGCACAAAACTCAGTAAATTGTTCTCGATATTAGATTATTTTTTCGCGTCGTTCCCTCCGCCTCTTACCGTCGTGGCGCTCATGGTTGTACCTTCGTTTCGATGGTTTTCACTCTCGCAGGTCGTTACGGGGACCTGTTTAGCCCCATTTTCTAACACGTCCCGGAGGTGTTTCGATTATTATTGCAGCCACTATTCACACCATCTGTCGCCCACACTGCACCGGAGGGGGACAACCTTGTACCTGATTTTTTTGTGAATGGATGCTAGCTGACCGAAAACGTTTTTTCTAGCGATTAGGCTAATAAAGGTGTGCGTATGCTGGCTTGGTATCGATAGGAATATATTCTAAATGGATCACAGTTGAGTCAGAGTACCTATAAGGAAAAGTTGGAAAACTTCAAGTTTCCGGTATACGCCAGTCAATATAGACATTATTATTTCAAAATTTAAAGATAATTCCAAAACTTTTCAAACGCTGGTTAAGTGTGAAGAAGCAATAAATCCATGTCAGTATATTTTCTATAGAAACTGGAGATGGTTGAAAAAGTTATTCCTAACCAATGGTTGAATTTGCAACTAGTCAAGAGATGCGGAACATAGATTTTCATCTAAAAAGTTTCTTTATATACATATATATATATATATATATATATATATATATATATATATATATATATATTTATATATATATATATAAATAAGGGGATATTTTCGTGACTGTTCGATAATTTATGTAGAAATTAGTGGGAAGCAGTCAATGGTAGACCAATTAATACGATTTCTTCGTTTTTATGTCGAGCTTTCGAAAATTTTTATTTTCTTCTTCAAGACTTAACTAAAAGTTAATACATGATTATATGCTGGTATTACATAATTAAAGGATACTTACTAACATGAAATTCAGAAAAATAATACACAAAAAAACATCGGTGTTACAATTTAAAATGACAAGATGACAGTCACATGACAGATACTCAGTTACATACCTAAATAATCGAAATTCTAGAAAAAAACATGAAAGACAATATCACACCTAATCCTCTGTGAGAATGATTAAAAATATTTTTTATATTTATATATACTTTTACATTTTTATATTCTCACTCTGTATCTCTTTCATCTAGAATTTCGATTATTTAGGTATGTAACTGAGTATCTGTCATGTGACTGTCATCTTGTCATTTTAAATTGTAACACCGATGTTTCTTTTGTGTATTATTTTTCTGAATTTCATGTTAGTAAGTATCCTTTAATTATGTAATACCAGCATATAATCATGTATTAATTGGTCTACCATTGACTGCTTCCCACTAATTATATATATATATATATATATATATATATATATATATATATATATATATATGTGTGGGAAGTATTTGCTGACGAGTTAGGTACAAAACTAGGGATATTGGGGTAAGCAGCAATGAAAAAGTAAACTCTTTAAGGTTTATCCAAGCTTTCGGAAATGTTTATTTCCATCATCAGGGAAACTACAATAGATGAAAAAACCAATAGTAATACATATTCAAGTGCGAAACAATATGATACTTACAACTTTGTTGAGGTTGGTTCCAATGATTTAAACATATTCATCTAACATAGTGATACAAAAGGAAAAGAAACGTAGATCGAGGAATAAAACGAAGTGAACATTTATATTTATATAATTTTGGACAACGCTGATGTGGTTGTAGTAACTACGAACTTCGTTTTTTTCCTCGATCTACGTTTTTATTATATTATATATATATATATATATATATATATATATATATATATATATATATACCTATACCTATACCGATACCAGCAATCTGAGACATTCAACAAAGTTCATTCGATCATGAAACATCAAATGAAATGAAAGAATAATAGTTGAATTATATTGTAAGTTTTTAATGACCCTCTTAATTTTTAAACGTATTTGATGTTATGTAACGTATTATGTTTTTAACCTTCACATGTTTTACATTATTTTAAAGTTACCTGAAGATGACATAAACAATGTCGAAACGTCGAATTAAATAAAAAATATATAGCCTGACTAAGGCCCTTATTCCGAGAAAATAAAGAATATAAGAAAAATATATATATACCTATATATATATATATATATATATATATATATATATATATATATATGTACAGTGACCGGCAGAAAGTACGCATCATATGGAATTTTTTTTAATATAATATTTTGACAAATGTCGATACATGCAATCACTTCTGCATCAAAAGAAACCCCAAAAAATGTTGTACAGTGCCGTTCGTCTTTTCTTGTTTGGCGGGAAATTTAAAAAAGTTAAAAATTATGTCTCAAAACACACTTATTTGGGGAAATATTGAAAAATGTTATCTGGAAAAGTTGTTTAGAACGACATTTTATATCCATGTACAAGTTTGGAAAGAACTCTGAGATAAAAGAATAAAAATCAATTTTTGCCATAAAAAAATTTCAATTTGGAAAAATACATTTCTGACAAAGAAACTCATTAGTAAAGCCCAAGAGTAATATTTTGAATAATATTTTGTAAAGATTCACCAGCTACTTCTATTTTATTCGAAGAAAATTTTAAATCTGTGGATTTGCCATGTGTTCAGCTGCTTCATAAGAGGTCACAGAAATATCTTCAGGACATTATAATCCCGATAATGTTTATTATTGACAAAGAACCATGTATCTACAGAATTTTAATATGATTTTTTTATTAGAACAAAAAATTGATTCAATTTTTTACATAATTACATTTTATAATAAAATTAGAAGCTGAAATAATTATAAACCAAACAATTTAATGCATACTCGAAAGTTTGTAATCAATTTATTTTTTGTTTGAATAAAAAATTCAATTTGAAATTATGTTGTTACAAGGACCTTTATCAATAATGAACAGTATCGGGATTATAATGTCCTGGAGATATTTCAGTGACCTCTTATGAAGCAGCTGAATACATGGCAAATCCATAGATTTCAATTTTTTTCCGAATAAAATAGAAGTAGCTTGCGAATATTTACAAAATATCATTTAAAATATTACTGTGGGCCTTACTAATGAGTTTCTTTGTCTAAAATGTATTTTTCCAAATTAAAATTTTTATTATGGCAAAATATTGATTTTTATTTTTTTATCTCAGATTTTTTTCAAAACTTGTACATAGCTATAAAATAACGTTCTGAACAACTTTTTCGACTAACATTTTTCGATATTTTCCCAACTAAGTGTGTTTTGAAACATAATTTTTATTTTTTTTAAATTTCCCTCCAAACACGAAAAGACGAACGGCACTGTACAACGTCTTTTGGGGTTTCTTTTGATGCAGAAGCGATTGCACATATAGATATTCGTCAAAATTTATTAATAAAAGAATTTTCCATATGATGCGTACTTTCTGCCGGTCACTGTATATATATATATATATATATATATTTGAGTTTTCTTGGGTTTCAGATTCAATTGTATTAAAATGAGACGAAAATTACATTTATTTAGACGTTTCGCCCTCGTTCGGGGGCATCTTCAGTAAAATTTATTTAAAACATTAAAAACATTTTTATCTTAGTTTTACCATGCTTTTGTTTTGTTACCAACGATAGTTGGATTTCGGGGCGGTATTGAATATTGTTGTATCATTATTTTAACAGAAACAAGCATGGTAAAACCAAGATTCAAATGTTTTTAAATAAAATTAAAAAAATTTTACTATTGAAAGTTTCCTATTAAAAAATATAAACAATATTTAATACCGCCCCGAAATCCAACTATTGTTGGTAACAAAACACAAGCATGGTAAAACCAAGATTCAAATTTTTAATGTTTTAATAAATTTTACTGAAGATGCCCCGAACGAGGGCGAAACGTCTAAATAAATGTAATTTTCGTCTCATTTTAATACAATCGAATCTGAAACCCAAGAAAACTCCAAAAATACAATCACCAAGATTCAAGAACCCACTATACCCAAAATATATATATATATATATATATATTCTTAAATTTCTCTTAATAAAGGTCCGATATTATTTGTTTTAACGGCGTTTCGACATAGTATTTTTCATCATCAGGTTAAAAGCACTAGAATTAAAAATATGGAGTTTAAGACATAGATAGTATTAAAATGTATGCACTAAAATAATTAATTAAAAACATATGGTTCGAAATATAACACGTTATTTAACAGATATTTTTATATTGTGTTAAATAACGTGTTATATCGATAACTTATACCGACTAATCAAACCTTCATTTATACAAAAACATCAACTTACCTGGAGCAACCAATTTGTTTTTTCCTCTACACTTTTCTCCATTTTCAGACTGTAAAAAGTATAATTCATATGGTACAAAAATACTTCTCATCGTTAGTTCAAAGATGAGCCAAATCGGTAGAGAAGTTTTAAAATGGCGACTGTTGAAAGATTGAAAAAAAATCTGAATATGTTATTTTCACACCAATATAGGTCGTTTGACAAAGCTCTATGAGCTTTAATACTTTAATTCAAAAAGTTTTTTTTCTCTGAGAAGTTTTTTTTTAACAGAAAATCGCTGTAACTTACCATCCATGTTTTTCAATGAATTAATAAGTTTTGTACGCTTCTATTATTCGAGGTTCTTTCGATCGTATCAATCAGATACTATTTATCTTTCTTCAACAGACAAAACTTTCTGAAATTGAATATTTATTCAATAGCTGAGCGAACTATTGTATTTTCAGAAGTGTTTTAACTTTTTGATATGTTTATGAAATCGAAATTTGGTTATACTTATTTTTTTTATTTTAGTCAGATAACAAATATTAGGTTTACACGAAAATAGAGATTCTGTTTGTTTTCCAATGAAAATATATGTAATTATTCCGGCACATGATTCGTCAGCTTAATGGATGGCTATTTCAGAATAAAAAATCAGGAATCTACCTTTCCCACTGGCCGCGCCATCGGGTTTTTCAAACTACGAATGTTAGTGTCTTACAAGTAGCGAGAAAATATATAAACTTGAAAAATTACTAATATCAAAATACGCTGGCATATTTCTCACCTCGTATTTAAAAATTCCAGTTGGACATTACATCAATATCCGTTGAACTAGGTACAAAATTAATGTATGTCACCCAATATTAGTGCATTTTTTTGTGCTTGAAATGTGTACGATGAATAAAAATACTACTTTTGTACTTTTTCGATGAAGAATACGGAAAAATCGACAGTTTCAATATAGTGTTGAAACTAATACATTTTGAGTTTGGCAGTCTATATAGTTATTTAAAAAAAAATAAGAGAAATGAGGTATCATTGGATGTCTAGTTTAAGAGGACATCCAACGGCTTGTCTTTTTATAAACGATCGTTTTGAATGATCATGCGCCATCTGTTCCCGAATAACCACACTATCAAGAATGACTCCTCAACTGTACAATAATAATCATGATACGTGTCCTGAAACAAACCGTCCTTATGCAATAGCTCAGATATCAATGGCCATTGAAGATAGCGGCAGATATAAAAATTCAAAATAATTACCCGACTAAAGCATGCACGTATCGATATAATCGAAGAAAGAAACTTTGTATTGGGACTTATGAAGTTCTCATTCTTAGCATCCATTGGTTGATATTGGACGGAATTTGAAAATTTCTTTTTGTCTACTGGGTGCTCCCTTCTTCTTATCTCCTTCTTGGGCCTACTTGATGATTGTTTTTTTTGGGACTGGGCATTTCTCATCAGACTTGTCTCATGAAATTCAGATCGATTATCATACCTCAAATTTGAGAGTTTCACAAAATATTGATGAGGTTTCCTTGGTATGCTGTAACGTACATTTTTTGATAAATGTAGGTTCTCATTAGACTGACTTGTTATGGTCATTCACTTTTCAATCTTGTCACGTAATGTCAAGCTTCATTTTATAATGTTCATTGGAAATATGTTTTTATAGTTTCATTGTATACTTGACGAGTAAGTAATCTCACTTTTTAAAATTTTCAAAATTTCTATTTCCAATTGATTCAAATATTTTTTCAATTATTATTACTTTCTTACAGGTTCGCACTGATAATGACTTTACAGTCGATTAAAATAAATACATTTTCTGCACGAAATACAAAGTTTATTTCTTTGATTAAATCGAAGGACTTCAGAGAATAATTCGACAAATATTCAACATATATCAGTGAATCACTGAGAGAGAGAATTGAAAAAAAGAAGATCAATTACTTTTGAGGATTTTTTTTAACTATTCCAACCTGTCGTAGGTATTCGTCACTCTGGAGATAAATACAAATAAAATAGACGTAGTTGCACGTCATTTGCAAGCACACATTCAGGGTACTACTACTATCGATTGATTAATATATTTCCTCAGAATAATAAATGCATTATGAGTAAAAATAATCAGAATATCTTGATGAAACCAATGTAGGTACTTGAGTTAAAATATGAGTTCGGAGTAGAACTTTTTACTAAGGTAGTAACTATTTTGTTTGTTCTTACTTTTAAAAAATTATTTGGTTATAGTTTTGCTCTGTTTGTTCTAAAAATAACAAATTAATCGCAAATACGAGTAGGAGATTTAAGCCGGTTCTGGGTCTCCCCCCACCACTATGACGTCACGTGTGACCTTGAATAGTTGCAGGTGTGCAGTGTGTGTGTGTTTGACCTTGAGATTTGACTTTGAGATTTGTCATTGAGTTTTGATATTGGGTTTGGTCGACTTTGAGATTCGACTTCAGTTTTGACCTTGAATATGACCTTGAGATTCATAACATTAAGTTTTGACTTTGAGATTTGACCTAGAGTTTTGATGTTGGGATTGTTTCGGCAACCTCAAGATTTGATCTCGATTTTTGTTTGATCTTGACTGAAGTTGTGGTGTAGGCATACATATTCTGTGCAGTCATGACCTTCATGAATCCTTGTACTCTCCAAGCGAGGAGGGCGTTTGTCCTGTGAGAGAGCTAAGAATGAACTGCGATTATTGATGAGTGCGCTGAATGTCAAGAGAATCCCTCAAATCCATACAGATTGCGCATCGCATCGGACTTGTTGTATGGTGGGGGTATTTCACTGAAATATTCCAGGAGAAGAGTATTTCGAATCAGTGTCTCCTCCAGTGAGCTATTGAAAACAAGTTGCTGAAATGTATTCGTGTGATTGTGGTAAAGATTTCACTCGTAGTGATAATCTACGTCGGCATCAACGGTAAACTTGCAAGGGAGGTCCTTCAGTGAAACGAGTTAAATTCAACAATGGCGATGACTCACCACCTGCACCACTCTATACATGTAATTGTTGTAATGTGATAATCCCATATTGTCAAGTCAACTCTCACAATAGAACACTCGCACATAGGACGAATTCATGTGTTCACTTGGGTGGTGGTGTACACCTCATTAAAAATGCATTCAAATGTCGCATTTCTAGCTACAGAGTATCTAGTGAGAATATGTATACTGAGTACACACCTTTTTTCAATGATATCAAGCATAAAGTACTCGAGCTATTGGAAAAAATCATCAAACTACACAACTCCATCAAGGTCAACATGGAAGTGTTTGGAAGTTATGTCATTCAAACACAGGAATTGACAGACATCAAATCGTTCAATTCTCCCAATCGTATAGCAGATCGATCAACTGATTTGAATGGATTATTCGATGCATTTCGTGACATTATAATTGCCCAAAGTACGGAGTTTGAGGAGCGTGATTCAGGTTTGTAGTTATAATTGTTGCAAATGATGAAAGGTTTAATGAAAGTAATTTTTTCAGGATGGAGTTGTGAGAAAATTATGTTCCTTGAGGTGAACATAAACAAATACAGTCCACTTGGCGGATCATCATACATGAAACTTCCGAATTCATTGAGAGAAGAAAGGTGTTGTCAACATAAAAATGAAGACCAATGCTGCTTTGCATGGGCCGTGACATCTGCATTATTCCCCACTAATAATAAAGTGTCGGAGGTGTCATCCTATCCACATTATGAGACTGTCTTGAATGTAACAGGTATGGATTTTCCAGTAAAATTACGTGATATAAAATGTTTGAGTATTTGAATGATATTTCAGTCAATGTTTATGGTTTGGAATCTAAGATTGAGAATAAGAGAGTCAAATATGAGGTGATTGGGCCCTTGCGATACTCTCAGAGAAAACTCAGAAGACATGTCAATTTATTGCTTATCACAGATGAGGTGGGAAATAGTCATTATTGTTGGATAAAAGATCTCTCAAGATTGGTGTCAAGTCAAATTTCAGCTCATGAACACAAAAAATATTTCTGTGATGGATGTTTATTGTACTTTTCGAATGAGCGATTACTGTTGCGTCACCAGATGCACGATTGTAATCATGTATGTACAACAGTACCGCAAACTGATTTCAGAATAAATAAATTTGGGAAAATGGTTACCGGTAATACATTAATGTTTGAAAATTTCGAAAGACAAATGAATGTACCTTTTGTAGTATATGCAGATTTTGAATCGGTTCTGAAGCCTATACAAACCACCGAACCGAATCCAGAACTCGCGTACACGAATAGAACCTTCCAACACGAAGCTTACTCATTTGCTTATCTGATAAAATGTTCCTTCAATGATAAATTAACAAAATTTGTTTCATATAGAGGTGCTGATGCGGCAAAGGTTTTTACAATGCGAATAGAAGAAGATTTAGGAAATATATATAATAATCATTTGAGGTATGTCAAACCAATGACTAAACAAACCCCAGAAGAGGAAAGGGAATTTCATAATGCCACCACTTGTGGTATATGTGAAAAACCTTTCACAGAAGGGGATGTTAGAGTCAGAGACCACTGCCATCTCACGGGGAGAAAAAGATATCCAGCAGCACACTCTGCCTGTAATTTGAATTTCAAAATACCAAATTTCATCCCCATTATATGCCATAATATGAGTGGTTATGATTGCCATATGTTCATTAAAGAATTGTATGAGGAAAAGGATAAGGTTGATGTTATTCCCCAAACTAAGGAAAAATACATTTCGTTTACAAAACATCTCTACACACATAGCTATCAAAGTAAAGAAGGAAAAATTAAGAAAAATTAAAATGAGATTTATAGATAGCTTCAAGTTCATGTCAAGTTCATTAGAAAAGTTGGGTGCAAATTTGAGTGATAAGCAATGTGTAGAGATGTTAAAATGTTTTCCCGATAAAGAAAAATTCAATTTAATGAGGCAGAAAGGTGTTTTCCCATATAGTTTTGTGGACAACATCAATAAATTGGATCATCCTAATTTACCGACAAAAAATCAGTTTTATGACAATTTGAATGAGGAACATGTATCAGAGAAAGATTATATGAGAGCCGAACGTGTTTGGGCACTATTTGAATGTAAGAGTCTTGGAGAATATTCGGATTTATATTTAAAATCTGATGTCCTACTACTATGTGATATTTTCGAGAATTTTAGACGGATTTGTTTAGATACATATAAGTTGGATCCAGCTCAATATTATACTGCACCTGGATTATCTTGGGATGCAATGTTGAAATATACAAATATTGAACTTGAACTGCTAACTGACATTGATATGATAAATTTTTTCAAAAAAGGTATCCGTGGAGGTATTAGTCAATGTAGCGATAGGAAGCATATAGCAAATAATAGGTTTCTGCCTGATTTCGATCCCAATGAGCAATCATCATTCATTTCATATTTGGATGCTACAAATTTATATGGGCATAGTATGTCACAACCATTACCTACATCTGATTTCACTTGGCTAACTCGAGAAGAAATCACAAATTTAGACATTATGGCTGTGGCAGACAATGATCCATATGGATATGTCCTTGAAGTTGACATACATTATCCTCAAGAATTGCACGATAAACATTCCGACCTTCCTTTCTGGTAGAAAGTATAGTGCCACCAAATTCCAAAAGCAAAATTCCAAAATTGATTCCAAATTTGAATGATAAGCGAAAGTATGTGGTTCATTATAAAAACTTGAAACAGGCTGTCAATAATGGTTTGATTGTTATGCATACTCATAGAATCCTAAGATTCAAGCAGTCATGTTGGATGAAGCCTTACATCGATCTCAACACTCAAATGCGTAATAGATCCAATAATAAGTCTGAGAAAGATTTCTATAAGCTAATGAACAATGCAGTTTATGGCAAAACGATGGAAAATGTTGACAATAGGATTGATGTAAGGCTTGTCACACATTGGCAGAATGCTCACAGAAGTATGGGAGCAGGGCTCTGATTGCACGACCAAACTCCAAAAGTTGCACAATTTTAATGAAAATTTCGTTGCGATTCAAATGGGTAAAGTGAAAGTGTATTACGATAAACCATTGTATTTGGGATTCTGTGTTTTGGAATTATCCAAGACTGTAATGTATGATTTTACTATGGATGTATAAAGAAGAATTTGGTCAGAATGCTTCTCTGCTCTACACCGATACAGATTCTCTAATTCTGAAAGTAAATACGGACAATTTTTATGATTTCATCAGCAACAATATAAATAGATTCGACACATCTAATTACATTGAACATAATAAATTCGGCATACCTGTAACAAATTCAGTCTTGGGTAATTTCAAAGATGAGTTTCCCAATGATCCAATAATTAGTTTTTATGGTACTGGTGCGAAAGCATACTATGTTCAATCTCTAGCAACAGAAGTAAAGAGAGCCAAAGGTAAAGAGATCTGTGATAAAGAATCAATTGACATTGGAGGATTACAAGAAAATAGTTGAGAATGGTGGTAAAATTTTTAGGAAGATGAATTCATTCAGAAGCATCTCACATGATATGTTTAGGAATTGAAAAATAAAGTAGCACTATCATATGATGATGATAAAGATTCATAATTCCCAATACAACAAACCCTCCCTTGGGTCACAATGACATTGAGTTCTATCAGTGCGATCCCAATGAAACTATTCGTATATGTAATAACATAGTTAAATCTTTTCTCAAGAATATGGCATGAATTCCGAAAGTAGATTGGATTATTTAATCGCATTATTGAGTGCTGAAATAACTGAATAATATCATTCGCAATACTCAAATTAACTGGAAAATGCATAGTTGAGTTGTTAAAATAATTAATATATATAGCATTGACATAAGTAATGAGAAAATAAAAGTATTGAGGCATACTATTGTGTTTCATTTTGAATAGAAGTAGTGAATCCTCAAAATAATTCAATTTTCAATCTGCGTCCGCGAATCAGAAATTTGTGCAATTATCGCTTCGCGGATGCGAAAAAAAACGGGTAAAAATTCAATCCAGAGATCGCAGATTAATTTTTTCTTTCGCGGTCACCGAAACTACTCCGCGGTTTTTACACGGGGTAAAAAGCCGCGGTCTAAAAAAAATCGCGCCGCTACGCTTTTTACCCCGTGTAAAAAACCGCGCGGTATTTCACACGGGTAAAAAGCCGCGGTCTAAAAAAAATCAACAAGACCGCGGAGCGGTCTTGGCGCCGCGTAGCGGTGCGTGCCAAGACCGCTCCGCGGTCTTGACTCCGTAGTCTACTAAAAAAATGTAGCGCTTGCAGTGAAGATACTCCCGGTCGAATGAAAAATGTGTTGGAGGCTTATATATCTTTAGATCTTTGTCACAATGATCAGTGTGAATTTATCCATGTTAGTGGAAAGATGAGTAATGTTATAGATAAATTTGGTCGCAAGAGGAAATGTAATCATACTTCAATCATACATAGATCTACTGGTGTTGGTTTAAAGCACACACAAGATGAAAATTAAGGAATTGGCAAGTTAAAGATTGAGGAATGTTGGTGATCCAATTGATGCGAGCGATTGTGTAACCCTCCATATCTCGACAATCAAATAACAGACACGAAGGAAGTTACTCTTGCTGCTGTACAAGCATCCGTTCAATCAGCAGTGGACATTGTATTAAAAAGAATTGAATCGTTGGAAAAGAAAAATTCATCCACTCATGGAAAGACATCTGATCAAGCATTATTGCATGTTCCCACCGCCTGGTTGCCAACCCAACATGTCATTGAAGATCCTCAGTATATGTAAAAATATATAATGTAGTTAAAAACATCTGTTTTCTTGTGTGTTATTTGGAAGAAATAAAATTGGAAAAGATGCTTAATTGTGTGTTTTATTTAGAATTTGATGGAATACACTCAAACTTTGAGTGACAACTTTCAGAACATTAATCGATATTTCGTCAGGCCAAAAAAATGCCATAGAAAATAAATTACAAGTCAACTATCTCACCATCTCAATACCAACAATATTTGTAGCTAATGATCTGTAAGAAAAAATATTAGTGATATTAGTATATTTTTCCAAATATGATAATAAAAAGACTTCATGAAGCAGAAGATGGCGCCCTCTACGCACCATCCCGTGTGACCAACCAATAATTCAAATGTACACCCAATCTGCTTTATGAAGTCTAGGAAAATCAACACTATTCAAAGTTATCAACTAAACATTATTAGATATTATTTGAGATATTTATCACAATGTTCCTTATATACACCCTCATGAAATTTAAACATTAGCTAATTTCGCTGATATTGAGCCTCGCGATTGGCATTCAATTTTTCCAATTCTTCCATTCGTTCTTTCAATTTGGAAGCCTGTCGAAGGTATTCATCATATTCTGATTGAACTTGTCTCAATTCGTCATAAGATGGACGAGAACGTTCGACCTCCCGTCCAACCTTATCCATTATCTCCTTCAACTCTCGATTAATGGACGATGCAATGTCTGGAATTGAAGACGATGATGGATTCGACTTTCCAACTCTTTTCCCACCTTCGACCTTGGACGATGTTGGTATAGGTTCAGCTGAAGCAACAGATGGTCTACGATAATTACCATCGATCGATTTAGCCGCCACCGGTGCTAGGGATTCCACCACGATGGCTGTGTCGGGTACTACATTTCGCTGCCGCCTATTACTGGCGGCCCGTGCAGTTGGCAGGGCGTATGGGCTGTATTTCCTCACACCATCCTTAAACTTCTGCAGTCCCGAACACTTGGCAGATCCTCTCTTGGAGACTTTTGCCTTTATAGGAGCCTGCTTTTGGTTAGTTGCTTCACCGAAGGAGGTCTCGTGGTGAATTCGTCATCGGAATCCGAACACCTGCGCTTCATGCTCAACCTCGATGGTCCAGCGTCGTTCAGGGATGGTACGGGTGACAAAAGAGCTGGCAATGGATTATTCCATTCGAACATTGTGATAATCTATCATCCTGAATCACTCCACCTTCCATTTGGGATGGTCCCGCCACACTAGCTTCACGACTATCACCATCTACTCCAGGGCGAGCCAAAGCCATGATGTTCATAATTGTCAGTGCAGCGGAAGCATCCTGCGATGGGGTGGATTTCTTCATGATGAAAATCTGAAACAAAGCTAAAAATGTTAGATAGATACCAGCGAGCAGAGTCGAAGGAATGATTGTTTCGATCCAGCACTCGTAGTTTTATGCCTTTTCCCACTCTTCGGAGGAGGAGTCCATGTAGAGCGCATGCGCTGGCAATATGCAGGATGGGTGATGTTTACACGCCTTAGGCGAGTGCATGTTTTGGGGAGGGGGTATTGAAGTTATTTCTACGACTCATATTCAAGTTTCGGTATGTGTGAGTTTCTTGGAGTGGGATTAAGATCGAAATCATATAAATTAAATCCTGCAATGGTAGGACTTCATTCGAAAACTTGTATCTTGTTTAGAATTATCAAAATGTGTTTCAAACGTGCCGTTGAAGAAGTTGTCAACATGATGGAAGAATTGAATATTCAAGAGGAAGCAGGCTTCATGGAAGAAGCAGAAGCAGATGCTGCAGGTGGAGCAGATGCTGCAGAGGTAGAACCAGCAGCAGCAGTGGACCCCGCCAACGATGAGGACATTGGCTGACGAAGACCAAGACGAAGACGATCATTTGATTGCCGATGATGAGGGGCTAGGTGAAGACGTCTTCAACGACCTGGATGAGGTGTTGTCCAGAGGCAGGGTGATCAATACCGCATCGATTGCTCACCAGGATATCCTGTACTGTGTCAACTACAGTATTACAGAGGTGATGACGAGGGATGGGATGGCGAATCTGTGTTTTGAATGTTTCTCCACATTCAGCGGAATGATCAATTTCCATCAACGGTGTTGGGCATTTGATATGCACGTGAGAGGGAAGTTGAGAGACATTGAGATGAAATTTTGTGATCGCTGCAAAATTCCATTATTTCAGGTGAAATTGGCAGATATATGTTGCTATTGCAATAGTTAGTTTCATTTGAAATAATGGAATGATTGTTATATATATATATATTGTATATTTTTTAAATATAAATTTATTTTGATGTTGACCTTTTTTTTTGAATAAATTACCTTTCCTAATAACAGTCCTACAATTTTTCTACTTCCAAACAATAAACATTTCTGCATATGGTGAAATTGGTTACAATGCAAAAACAGATTTTTCTGAGTCATTCAAATAATTCTAACATGTCTGAGCTCGAATTAATTTTCCCTTCTTTAAAGCGACTACATCAATGTTGAAATAATATATCATTTAGTCTACACATAAAATATTCTTATAAATTGGGAGACTTAGAATTTTGAAACTCGAAATGATCAGCACATTCCTACTACGCACTTCATTCCCACTCCTGACATCCCTCCACTCCTCTGAATGATATAAATTGAGTCGCACATCGATCATCTCCTCACTTCTGATCATCATGTCAGATGTAACTAAAGCTTCTGCTGACTCGAGTGAATATGTGTTGGAGCGTGGTGATTCACCACCTCCAAGTTTGTTACCAGTGGATGATGGTCCCATCCAAGTCGTGGAGATTAGCTCTACTAGTGGCCATATGGATATGGAAGCATCAACTTCAGGACCTCCAGCGGATTGGGGATCGACTCTGATTCAGAGTCATCTTCTGACACCGAGTCATCTTCGCTGGGGACGACCTTTGGTGGGTGAGTGACGAGGAAGGTATGCTGGATGACCACATTTGCACCGATACTTGCGAGTGTGTGAGCGACGCGGAGTGGCGAAGAAACTACCATAATTCCTGGTGGGACTATATGCGCATACGCAGACCACCACGCAGACGGCCGGCCGTACTGCAACCGGTGGAGGACGAAGTGTTGGTGGTTAGTGATGATGATGATAGATGTCATCATGATAGACTCGGACGATGATGATGATGATGTCATCATGATAGACTCGGACGATGATGTCATTGTTATAGATTAGAGGTGGAGTAGCTATTGGGGGGTAAATTTTGAAGGTAGACTCACAGGATGATGCGATGGTTGGGGCATCATCCACAGGAGTAGGTGGCGCGAATAATAAATTTAAGGAGGCGCCACCCTCTACTCCACCAAGAATTAATTTTTGAATAATAAAATAGTTATACATCAGAATGATGAAAGTTGAAGAACATCGGTGCGCACACAATGATATATGTCAAATTTTTATATTTTTTTCCCAAGTATTCAATATCACTTGGGAACAGAGAACATAATGTTATAAAGTTAAGAATAAGCAAAAACTTATATCTAGTGAAATCACATTCAGTATTTACAAAAAAAATATTCTTAAATTACTTATGGAAATAAGTCTATTCGAAACTTGAATGATCGACTACATTCTTACTCCACCTTTATCCCACTCCTGACATATCCCTCCACTTCTCTGAATGATATAAATACAATCACACGTCGATCATTTCCTCACTTCTGAACATCATGTCAGAAGTAACTCAAAGCCGCTCGATTCCACTAGTAATATATTGGAACGTGGTGATTCACCACAACCAAGTTTATTGAGTTGCCAGCTGGTGGTGGCTCCATTCAAGTGAATGAAGTGAGCTCTTCTTCCGCTCAATCATATAGAGTCAGATTCAGACTCAGACTCATCCACTTCGTCTTCTGACGAATCTGAAGTTTCCATCGATTGGGATTTTGCTGAAAACGTCCACGAATGCAACGAAATTGTGGTTGTGCTCTAACGTCGTATTCTATGGCATTTATATGATTATTTGTGAGGGGTAAAATAGATATTAGGGGTGTACATTCTCATGGGTAGGTACACACAAGGATGGTGCGAGGTTGGGGCACCATCCACGGTGGTGGGGGCGCCACTCTCTACTTTATCAAGTATTAATTTTCAAATATATTTGAAATCAAAACATATATATATATATATATATATATATATATATATATATATATATAAGGGACAAATATACGATCTCACTTGGGAAAATGAAACATGATGTTATATAGCTCACACTATACATTTATTTAACAATCACAAAATCTTTGATTGAATATTTTCAGTCTATGAACAGCATTCAATGTTGGATCAATAATGTTAGCAGCTTCATTTATTCTTCTTCGGAATCTCATTCGATCTGCTGCCACATATTGCCAATACGTCTTTCGTGCATTTTATATGCATAACTCCAAGTTACCAAATAGTAGGTTTCCATTATTTTCATTTATCATTACCTTTTCATAGTGGTGTACGGTGTGTGTGTATGGTGATGCGACTTATTCAAACTACAAATTCAAATGAAGTGATTATATTGAATATTACGATATATATATATATTTCGTTGTGGATTATCTGCACAATAAAGAAAGAAATATTTTATTTTATTTTATTTAATTTTATTTCTATTTATACTATGGATATAAAAATCTATAGATTCATCCGAGTCGACCTCTTCATCCGATTGCAGATATATTTTTCGTCCGAGTCATAGTTTGAATCTTCTGCAGGTATATTGACTTGAAGATCTTCTTCTTCATTGGGCACCCATCGCTCCAAATTATGGTCCCATATGACGGCGAGGACGGTAGGTTGTTGTCGTCCCTCTCTATAGTCATTGAAGTTGAACTGACTTGATTGTCCTGGATAGATGCACTATCCGAAGGATTTGGTGTAACTTCCTGAGGTTGTACGGACCAGTGGTAGAGTCAGCTTCACATATAACTTTAGACATTTTGGATGCTAGTGGGGAAGGAATGAATCAGAAACCATTCAATTTATAGATATCGAATGATTGTGAGAATACAGTTAGAAGTAGCGGAGTACCCTCCTACATGAGTGTAGATGGAAGGGAGAGTGTCGAAAATATGTGTATAAAAGGTGACACACATGTCTACTACATCACATTAAAGTTTCAATCTTTGATTCTTACATTGAGTTTGAAAATATCATTAAAGTTATTGAAATGAATACCGCCGAAAGTTGCAAGTATTTTATCAACTTTGTTGGGTGATGGAGCTGAGAAGTATTTGTCAAATGATGTGATTGCAGAATTGGGTCAACCTGAACATTCCAACACTACAACACCAGATGATTTGGGGGATTTTGATATGGCCGAGTTTATCATGATGACTGATGAACCAACAACAGCAGCAGCAACAACAATTGATTATTTGGAGCGTGATATTGAAATATCTGAATTATTGCCAACCTGTTCTTCCCCTGCCCAATAATGGGGAAGAAGAAAGACAGGGCAGAAAAATAGGAGGCGAAATACACTCGATGTTACCGACCTGGTGGATCCAAAGCCCGCTTCTTCCAAGGCTAAAGGAAGGTCAAAAAAGGACAAATTAAACGGAGCAGCATCATCATCATCTCTTACCCCAGATCCCATAACAACGTCACTATTGATATTTCATTGATCTTTCATCGTATGCCCCGCAGAAATGTGTTGGAATTCAAAAGTTGGTGAAAAGAGGCATCCTGATAGAAAGCTGTCCTGCTCAGTGTGACGAAAAGGATCAAAGTTTGCAAGAGGATGTGAAAACCATAAGTAAACTTCAGGAGCGCATTGCAATCATGAAGAAAGACTTGGCAAAAGTTGAAAATCAATATGATTCTCCTAGCCAAAGTTGATGTGGAGCGGGGAAATAACGATGATTTGCCAAGAATGCAGAGAAGAGCTAAATGAATTCCACAACACCAAGGAAGCTGTCATGATGACATATCAGAAGTGCATAAAGACTTGAACAATGTATTTCACAGTGATAGTGAATAGTTTTAATTTAATAAATGTATTGACTTGAGTATATTGAATTTGAATGTGCAAATGTAATTGTGTGGTTGTGGGCAATTAAAATAAAAATACTTTGAAGCATAAACTAGTTTATTATTTTAAAACATTATATCATATAGAAATATTACAAAATGGAATTCTTTGAGATCCATGAATTGTGTTCATTGGAAAACCTAACCATTTGACAAACACTTTTTGGCCTTTCTCTTCAATATCTTCTGACAAGGTACACGTCCGGGTTTGAGTTTCCTGCAATTCAGCTTCATAGAAGCAGCCTTGAATAGGATTCTTATCCATGTCTTCGAGAATGTATATGGGGATATTACTATTGGCTTTGACGACTTTGAATAATTCCGTGGTGAAGTTGGCTCTATAGCCCTTTTCGAATAAATTTTATACTTGCTTATACGAACTATGTCATTTACTCGATATTTTGGCTTGATTTTTTCATCTTCTTTCTTTTTTTCTTTTGATGATTTTCAACTTTGTAGTGGTTTTAACTTCGATGGGTTTCATACCTATTGTGCGATGCTTCTATGGTATATCTATGTTATGATTGGAAGGATTTCCAACCATTTATGATTTCCATTCATTGAAAAATCCTTATAGATCCAAGTTTTGATTGTTCGAATTACTCTTTCAGCCATAGATGCTTTGTCGTACTAAAAGTGGAATAATGTTTAATATTTTTCGCTCCATCAATGATGAAAATTGCTATTGTAAAATTCCTTTCCTTGATCGCTTTGCACATGTTTCGGTGAATATTTGGCATCTTCCAATACCACGCATGGCATCAGTTATATCTTCACCAGTTTTGTTCTGACTGGTTTGTCCACAAATATTTAGAGTAACAGTCGATGACCACCAAAATGTATCGATAACCTTTATTAATTTTGGCATAAGGTTGAAATTCTGCCAGATCTATTTGCCACAAATCTCCTCTACCTTGGACGACAGTTGATCTTCTCTGGAAGTTACGACGAGCTGGCTTATGTAACTCGTCCACAATATGACGTTTGATATTATTAGCCATTCTTCTTCTTGTTCTCTGATGATATCACAATGATGAAGTGATTGTTCAATAAAATTGTATCAATATATAATACCTTCTTCACGTAGCTCCTCTATTATTGATATGATCTCATTTTCATGTCCTGTGTGACCAGATGCTTTCGAAGCAATTAACAATCGCAAACGATCCACTAACCTCTTTAGGTTTATTCCAGTATACATAATTCTTCGGCTTTGATGTAAACACTTTCTGTAACTTTAATTTTTGATTCCTTCACCGCTTTGATTCACAAAAAGTATTGGAATTATTTCTCGATTTCAATAGTGGTCTTATGACTTCTTGATATTTCTTTGATTTTCTATATCTTATTCCATTTTTGACTTACATACTTTTGTACAGCGCTTTCGTAAAACCCAAAAAAATTTCGATATATGTGTCTCGAATTTTGCATCACCAACTCCAGGCGGTTTCTTGAGGAATATCAAGTTGTATAAATCTGAAGTGCCGGGGTATTGACGTAATTGCATAGTGCCATCCCAAAAGGAAATATTTCCATCATCAAAACGGACTTCTAGATTCCCATTTTAGTGTTTGTGTTGAAGGATCTCCCCTCAACCATAATTCACATCATATTACTATTTCCATTTCTAATATTTTGCAAATGTTGTTTTAGTCTCAAACCATTGCTGGAAGATTCCAAATCTCGTGAACTCGCCATTGATGAAGTGGGTGTTTCGAATAGGTAGTTGTAGCTATTTTCTCGCCATCCACATCTTTGATGGTTTTCATTATCAATACCTGAAAATGATGTATCGCTGCTGAAAGATTGTTTTCCCAATTGGAGTGCTGGTTCGGATGGATCGAGAAGGTGTAGACGGTTTCACAATAGCAGCAGAAGAAAGAGCATTGAGTGGTTTTGTGATAGGATCATAAAGTTTTTCGAGGGCAACCTTTTCTTCCACATTTCCACTTTTGATGGAATTAAATTTTTTGTCGAACAGCTTCGGTCCTTGAACTAGTTAACACGTTTCAAATCCATTTTGGTTTCTAAAATTCATCTCGAAAGAGATTCATTATTTCGATGACGAGTTTATTGTAGTGACCTGACGGAGTTCGATGAATGATTAAGTCTTTTCGAATTGAGATATCAAGGATATATGGAAACATAAAACCTTTGCGATATCGTCCATCACATACTTTTCGATCTTTACCCAATGACAAGAATCCATATTGATCATCCCAGCAATTCACACACATCATTTGAAATTCTTTGAATGTGACATCGGGCGAGACGTGATCAGAGAAAAAAATGGATGTAAAATTCATCTCGTCTTGTTTGAATATGACGATGAAGTTGGTATTGTCACACTAGCTGTTTGGGGACTCGTGAATAGGTCTGTGCTAGATAGAAGCAATCAACATCTTTATGGCGTCCCATACAAAAATATGATCGGATAATATCCTGCTTTTCGCCAACCACATCATCAAAATGAACACTGAATTTGGTTTGGCATCAGAGGGTTGCACAATGTCTGCATTATTACTGAATGTGAAGAAACCCTAACCTTTATTTGCGCTAAACCCTTGCAAGTATTCATATTTCGGTTGATTCAACGACTTTGAATAGAGATAAACGTTTGCAAATCGCAATCCTGGTGGATGTGTCAGTAGAGATATCATGGCATTTGTCTTTCCACAATTTACGGACCCGATGATTAATGAGCGAACAGATGATGGAAGTAGTGGCCATGTCTCTGAGTTCGCTCCATTTAATCCAGTCCCGATTTTCTCATCCAAATTATCTACTGCAAACCTTCTTTGCTCGACAAGCGCATTGTTTGACGGTTCGACACTTATTAACTTATTAGTGCAAGATGTGTGAGATATGTTTCATTTAAATGTCTACCACCACACGGAGCAGACGTAAAAGCAAAAGATCGAATAATAAAAAAAAAAAGGGCGAGGATTTGTGAATTCTTTAATGAATAAATTGCCGTTTTTTGCATTTACCTGGGGGATATCAATATGTGGACCGGAACTAAATTACAAAACGATTGGCACGCAACGATCCAGGCATCAATAAATTAGAGGGCCTGTAAACACACGACATTCAATACTCGGAGAATCCCCGACGATATTGAAGCTAGACATAAAGAGACAAACAACTGGAATACAGTGCTTGGGATAGGGTCAAATCAAGGACGCAAGCATTCGTAGAGAGAGCAGCCGTCTACTCGTCACCAACATAATGAAGGCGAAAAGGCGTTTCGGTATGGGTTTTGATTGAACAATGTCAAACAACGAAGGAGAAAAATAAAGCATTGAAGAAAAATGGGCGAAATAAAATCAGAAGCAGTAGCATTCGGAGCAGGAATTGTACGAAAAGTTCGGGTGAATACATAAAGCTGGAGGTAATCAATTCGTGACAAACAATAGAAAGATGGCCACAACAATGGCATTGAAAGCAGCACGTAAATATTTAGGCAGAGGCGGAAAGAAAAAATTCGCACACCTCGCATAATACCTATTCCTAAAGTTGGTGGAATTTTACCATTGATACCAATTTTGCCGGATTATCTGCATTGGTAGTTTATGGTGCTGCTGCAGGTATAAGCAGAGCTATAAATTCGGCAAGGGGAGCAGAAATGATCTGAAGAGGTAAAACATCATAACAGAAAGATGGAGGCGATAGCTTTAGGAAAAGGGTAGTGGTTTATTCTTGAAACCATATCGCAAAGGCCTCGGTATCTATCTCAAACCCTATACATCAAAAACTAATTGATGCTACCTCTTAAACCTCTCACAGAAAAGATCTTACATATTGCCAATAATTTGAAAATTCCACACTTTCGTGGTGTGTTCATGCGTGATAATTTCCCAAACCCCTAGGACCACGTAATCAGAAACAGCCATCATCAATTTGGATGGATTCAGCGGTCGAGGAACACATTGGGGGGCATACAGGAAAAGGGAAGAGTTGCAAACATATTTCGACAGTTTTGGATTACCCCACCAGTGGAGTTGGTCCATTACTTCCGGAAAGGTACGCATGCAGTCGAAAAATTATGTATAATTATGAACGTGAGCAGAAATACAATACATTGTTTTGGACACTTATGCTTGAAGTTTCTCTCTCTTCCAATCACCTCAAAAGCTAAAATGGATTTCACGCCAGAAATGGATCGAGAGGCTATTAAGAGAATGGGGCATTCCTCATCGCATATTCAAGATTATGCAGCTTGAAAATGAGTAAGTCAACTTGCGGATATGCCCGAGGTCATGATTACTTGTGCAGCTAATAAAATTGCATCGGTTTGGAAATACTTCCAAACACCTTCAGGAGGATATTGATATTTTAAAATATAAATATTGCTATGAACATCATATGGACAATGCAAGTGTTGGAACATCAAATTCCAGTGATGTGAATGATGGGACCTATACCTCGAAAACTATTTTGTTGTTATTGCACCATCGATGATTGTAATATTGGCGCCAATAACAATCAAGTTAAATTTGGGACACACAATGCCGGAGGAAACAGAAGAAAATTATTTCACATGTGTTGTGAACAACAATAAAATGATTTGTTATCATATGAATGCAATCAGCATGTCACGAAAGTTCGAGCTACAAGCTGTTGGAACCAGTGTCTTGAGGCAGACTTCTACCCACCCATTGAGCTGGATAAGAATACCCGTTATGGATTGGGGCTTTTGGGATTCTATGGATGCAACAACAATCCACAACATCACGGAAAAGAACAACTTGATCACTGTTGCCATCCCTTAGAGGAAACTACACTCAGTATGATACATAGGATAGAAATTCCAAGTGGCGCATATGAGATGAAGAAATAAATGCTGTTATCCAACGAGAACTTGAATTCCATGTATTTCATGGCGCGAAACATGATGACACCACATTGGATGAATTGTTCAGCCTCGAGCAAAACAATAATACATTCAAAGTATGATGCAATCAAAGTATGTGGTGAACCTGAAAACATGAAAACTCAATAGCATCCCTTTTGGGGATTCGAGAAGAAAGAATTCAGTCAAATCGCATATGAATCTACATCTCCTTGAATATTGTACCCGTGAGACTCATCTGATTGGATTGCAATATCATTTCAGGATCATACATAAAATGACGAAGAGAATCATATTCTTTTTCATTTGACGTTGATGTTGAGCCGGTTATAATATAACAAAAAAGCCAAACAACATTATTTATATGCCCATCAGTCCGAAGGACGTCAGTTCATCGACAACATTACTCTGCGCATATTGGGTCATCGAAATAACTCATTGATTTCGGTAGTGTGGAAGAAATAGCTGTCATATTGGAATTGAAGAAATTACAATGAAGTAATGGGTTTTGCTACAACAAACGACAAAACAGTGAATACGAAATATTTTCACCAAACAAAGATCGTC
Organism: Gonioctena quinquepunctata; assembly: GCA_018342105.1. NCBI lineage: Eukaryota > Metazoa > Arthropoda > Insecta > Coleoptera > Chrysomelidae > Gonioctena > Gonioctena quinquepunctata. The sequence continues at coordinate 474,647 of JAFIRS010000444.1, forward strand.
ATTCATCAAATATCGTTTAAAAGAAAAGCTTTCCAGGAAGAATCATTCCACGGTATGCTGAACGACAAAGACATACATTGTCAGCGAAAGATCTTAATTTTCTAAAATCGATTGGACTCCGAATTCGACAATAAAATGGTACCGAAGCAAACAGTGAAAGTTGAATATTTTCAATGAACCAGTGGTCGATCATTTCTCTCATGTAAGTCTCACGAGCATACCTATAAGCGTATGGATCACCATTCAAGAATTCAGATGAAATCCGAATTGCAATCAACAATCAAGATGTAATACTGAACATTGCCGACAAGTTTCATTTACATTGAGGGAAAATTCATTCCAAAAGAAGTGAACAAAGCATGCTATCTTTCCAACAATGCTTTGGCATTCCTCTTCGATGAGATCCGCTATGAAATGGGTGGTGAGCAAGTGCCGTTGTTCGAAACCAGGCATAACATCCACAATGAAGAATATGGTTTCATTTGGTCAATCACACTCTCTATGCTTTGGACAACTGGATGGGGACTTTCCGATACAAAACAACACATCATTGATGCACCCAGTCATTTTTTTTCCAGTGGAAAACTTCCTCTCAAATATTTGATGGGTTTTGGCTGAGGATTATAAGAAGAGCATTCTTAATGCAAAACAAGAACTGATTTGATTATAGCCGTTCATTCAAGAATCCATATATTGAGAGTTTATGCCCCCTTTAAATAAAGATTAAGGTTCCTGTTGTCTGTGCCGAAATAAATTTTCAGGGAATAAAATTGGGTTTTTCCTTTATCGTATGTGGGATTTTTTATGAATTACCCCTTTTCGAGCACATCTTCAATATGGGGAATAAAACAACCCCCAAAAAATTTGGAAAACCTCGCTTCATAATTATTTTTCCAACACCATCCGGAAAACAGAGCACCGGATGGCCAAATTCAAAAAATGCTTTACATTAAAAATCCAGGTATTTGAACTCTGAAGTCTACCCAAAATGAAACGTTTGGGAAACCCGGAAAATTTGGGTAAAAACTATTCTTCAGCTTACTATGCATATAAGGGCTTTCAACGTAGTTATTATGAAAAAAAATATGAGTGGAAACCCTATGGACCCCAAGATTTCAACAGAATCCCTGTTCATTTGATTGTTTTACCAAAACCCAATGCTAAAAAACATCTACAGTGGATATCAAGCTGGGGGTTCGAAACAAGAAAAAATAAATTTTCCAAACCAACACCAAAGTCTTTATGCACTCATTATACACGATACCTTTTTGGGTTCATGAATGGATGGCTCTGTCGGGAATTCATGAAATGTCAATATTTATTTTGAATTTTATCGAAAATTTTTTAGATATACTTTTATGTGTAATGGAAAAATAAAACAAGATTTTTTTTTAAATATATGTTATTAATAAATTCTAATGATTATTCTCATTATTTTCCCCATCATAAAAGTTTTTATTCTATGATGTTCAGGTAGGAATGGTAAAGGGTGAAACCCCTTTCCCAGACCCAATTGATCATTTCTTCACAGAATTGCAGTTAAGGCCCTTGGTTGAATTCCTCCTGGTATTGTACCCTTGACGAAATTTCCGGATAAATGTGCACATTTTTGGTTTCCCATCTTCATCGAAGAAAAACATTCAAATCATAGACTGTAGCTTTAATCCATCTTGATCGGGCAGGAGTTCAATCCCCTCGATGGCTGTATTGATGTCCACGGCTTCCGCCCAAAATTGACTCGATAATGCACCCTTTTTTTGGGGAAAAAAACGAAAAGGGAATTGTTAATATATTCCATTGATATTCAAATAATTTTACTTACATCAGAAAATGTGATGCTCCAAAAGGTACTTTTTAATTTTGAATGTTATTTTTAAATGAAGAAATATCTATTTTCCCAACATAAAATCACTATATCCTAACTTATTAAATAAAAAAATTTTATCATTTTAGTGGGGAACTAAAAGAAGTTCTAAACCCCTTTTTGGGACTCTAACCAAAATTGTTGTTGATAGGAAACTGGTTTTATAACGACATATCGTCCCATTAAATTTCCCATCCAACTTTTTAAACAAATATTTAAATATATCATTATCAAAAAGTAATTTATTAGAATAGATCTCCCATATCGGGTTATACAAATCGTCATCCATAGATTTAAGTTTCCCCGATGGGTAAAATATTTGGTCTTTTTCCCCAAAAGCTCCCCCCTTTTCCTTTTTCAATTTTGAAGAATTATTCCCAAAACCAAAATTTTTGGAAAAAAAAGAATAGAAGACGTATTAAAAAATAGATTTTTTTCCCTTTTAAAAAAACATACCTTGAATTTAAAACCCGTACTCTTATTCACCCGATTTATTTATTAACATCTGACCCCAACGACCACAAGAAATCCCCACTCCATTTCCGGGTACCCCCCAAGGTAAATTTCCCCTTTTTTAACCAAAATTATTTTTAATACCGCAGCCATCTTTAAACCTTCAAGATGAACCCCCTTTCCTGGGAATGCAAGGGGCCCCGGGTCATGATCCAGAAAATAGCCCCACCGCAATAAAACCCTCGAGATCAAATCTTTGGTTGCCGAAACAAATCCAACGGATCAAACTCAAGGTCAAATCCAAAAATCAAAACTTAATGTTAAATCCCCGGGCATATTCAAGGTCAAAACTGAAGTTTAAAACCCGTCAATCGAAACCCACAAAACTCCTACAAACTTTAAAGCCCAAAACCCCGGTCACAAACCAACACTGCACACCGTAACCCCGGACACGTGACGTCATAGTGGTGGAGACCGAACCGGCTTAAACTCTTTCCTTACATGTACACCGCCATTTTTAAAACAACGACTATTCTTCATTTTCCCCTGATAAATAAAAAGACCCTTTTTGGCCAATGGATTGAAAAAAGTAGGTATGTTTACCCTAATCAATTTCCCATTTTGGCAATTTGAATGAACATCTGTTTTGACGACCCCCACCAAAGGGAGGGGGAAAAGCATTGAAACCCCTTTGAGATTTTCCGCCAAAATAAAACCATTCCCAATTTCGATTTTGGGGTCCCGGGCTGTTACTATATACCATATAAAATATATTTATCATATATTAAAATATATTTATTAGATATTCCCACTGATAATTTCCCCAAAGAGAACTTGGCGGTTTTAAAATTTTTAAAATTTATTTACCAAACCAACGGGTTTTTCGTTAGGAACCCCGTTTTTTTACGTTATTTTTTTTTTTTTTCAGAACCGGGAATGAAGAAATTTGGGTTCTTTTCTAATCGATATAATTCATACTCAACCAAAAAAAAGAATGAATTTTGTTTATTTCAACTACTTGCCCTATTGAATTTTGGGCAGATGTTGAATCTGAAATTGAACAACTCCATCATTTGGCCCCGGGAAGGGGAAGCACCTTAACGGCAGTTAATATAAAAAAATCCTAGGAAAACTTTTCCGGAAAAGGGTTTTTTTAGGCGGAACCAGAACTAATTCACAAAAGCTTAATTTTTCGGATAATTTTAGATGAAAGCCATTGTCCAGCAAACATTTTTTCCACAAAGTCAATAAGAGTTAGTAACTTTTTTCCTATATCAATGAAATACTTTTACTTAAATAAAATGAATTAAAAAAAAACATTTTACATTAGGCCAAATTTTAAAAAAAAAAACAAACCAAGATTTACAAAAGGCATTTTAAAAACCAATAGTTGATTGTATCATTTGAGGGAAGAAAGATTTTAAGTTTTTCATTTAAACTATAGAAGCATTTTCCCATCAAGATGTGCTTAACTGGTTCTCTGAATTATTTCAAATCATCGATAACTGTAATTTGGTTCGGTAAATGGTTGTAAATTTGTTTACTTCTATAAATCAGTAAGTGATTCGTCAGAGATAGAGCAGGAAACGGAAGGTAGCTTTTTTTTCATTACGAGTATGTCTCACCCTGTTGGCGTTAATGAACTTTTCTCTATGTTTATGAAGCAAACATTCCGTTTCCAAAATGAAAATTTCATCTATCGTCAAAATCTTGTTGTCAGAAAAAACTGGTCTACATGATTCTCGCATTTTTATTTTGAATATGAATATTTTGAAGAACGAATACAGTTTGTAGTAGAGCCTAGCTGCCAGAGCCCCAAAATGGAATTCCATATCGCAGATGAGTTTCAAAAAGTGAGTAGGCCATTAATGAAGCCGACTGTCCAAGTTCGCGGCTTATTATATTGATGGCAAAGCAACCAGAGGATAATTTTTTCTTCAGAGCTGTTATACTGCAGTCAAACTTCAAATTGCTTTCAATCAGCTGATCTCCCAGAGTAATTTTTTTCAATATCTGATTTGAATGTGATTAAGTTTGTTTCAGATATTTAGAGTTAGCTTATTTGCATCATACCAAATTTTAATTTTTCCAATTTTTTCGGAAATAGATTGAATTAAGGCAGTTTGGTCTTCATTGTGCCACAGAATTGTGGTATCGGCTGCATTTGTCACTTTTTCTAGAAAAACGGTTCTCAAAAACAGTTAATTTCGGGGATAGGGTATAATACATGAATTTCAATCAGAATTATGAGGGGAATCCAAAAATTTTGTAAAATAATAATTGAAAATAACAAAGATGACTTCACTCACGGAGAAACCGAACATTTCACAATAACAAAAATATTCTAGTTGGATTTTGAATATTTCCTTCACCGTCTTTAAACTTTTCAGAATCATGCTACGTTAAGTACCCTTTATATACATCGCGTTAACTCATGAAGGTATTCCCAGTATATATTTTCCCGAAATAAATTAATAAACAACTCACTTAATTATTCTTTTTTTTTGCGTGAAAAATGCATGTAATTCATTTCAAGGAATTATGAGAGACAAGAGGCCATCGTACTCACCTCACATCGGATGGAGTCATATCAAACGTCCAATTATTACTTTCATGTTTATCTTTTAAAATTATTTGAAGAGTATCAAGACCCTATCGTGAACAAATATCCAGTATTTCAACAAGATAATGAAGTAGTTATACCTTATAGTTATTATTGCTTGGATATCTAAATGGTTTGACCTTTACCGTGAAGATAATGTGCCCTATGATGAAATAAAATAGAGATTCGTTATACATACATCTGAAAATTGTGACATCACATGAGGAAATATTCAAGTTCCTACTATATCTGAAATAAGATTTCTTCATATAACTAAAGTGGTAAAACATTCCAATATAGATAGAAATACATTTCTGAGTGATAAAACTTTTTACTTAAGATTTTTCGATTTCTATAGCCAACTATCAACGTTAATTACGTATCCAAAAATGGTGCCTCATCTTTTCTACTTCACTTTATAAATTTTGAATCATAATTTTTTCAAGATCAGATTAAATTAGACTAAATTATTTAAGATGTTCATTCTGATTCAGTTGCAGTTGTTTCCAAAGTATTTGCAGGGAAATAAGTTAGTCACATAAAATCACAGAAATATTACAAATGATTTCTGGTGAGTCGGTACTCTCTTTTGGAAAACATACTTCTTTGCCTCATTCATCTATATGAGTTCTTAATTAAGACTGGAATAGAAAATGAAATATATATCTGAATATTAATGCAAATTTTCAATTTTAGATTTTTTCTTTTGAGGTCCTTTCAGAATATTTATCAGATGTAGTTCATTGTCCAGCGTAGCTTTAGCTGGGGAAGTAGTTGTTTTCTGGTAGACATTCACAATAAATAACTTCATTTTTATCGTGGATTTTTCAATTCATAGAAAAAATTTCTATTCAATATTCAATTGAGAATGTTTTGAAAATATTTTGAATAACGATTTCATAATGTCGATTGTGAAAAGTACTACCTTCTCTCTTCTCATGTATCAATGTGAAGACACCTGATATTGATTTGGGTAAAATCTGGAGTGTATAAATTAATTTGTGGTCCATGTCGTTTTTACATACGTCAAACAGGCGAACATTAAAAAAAAATTACGACAATAGAAACCGTTTTTTCAATGGCAAAACAAATTTTGGTACTTGCCTACTGAAAAACATTTTTCCAATGATAATGGGAGAACAACAATTATACGTTTCTAACTATTGAAAACGAAACATCGCAATTATGAGTTATAGTCCTCAGGCACAGGCCTATAGAAATTGGTGATGACCTCACGTTGAGACTTCGTATGTGTTCTCGTCGGATAACGGATTAACGGATTTGATGCGTGAAAAATATTAACGACCTAAATAGAGTCTTTCAATCAATAGTTTTTTTTTATAAAAAAAAAAACAAAAATAATTTATTGGGAAAAAATAAATTCGGTCATTTGACGCGTCTGACACCCCTAACATGGTAAATTTATGACGTCATTAAATTTAGCCCTTCACAGCTGATTTTTCCAGGATCGTTCAATAAAAATATTTATAATCAAGTATTAGTAACCTTGTCCGAATATTTTTTTGGGAAATTCCGTTGTCGAACTCCCTTAAGTTGAGGATTTCGTGCATTCCCTATATTAACTACCTCACGTCGGACAAAAATACAAGCGTGTAATATGTCTCATTTCCTGATCAGTGATGTAATCATCCGACAAAAATATTTAGCCATACTAATAGTCGGACAAAAAAAGTTATTTTTTTTAAACGCGTACATTATTGCGATGTTCAATACGCAATCATTAGACTTGAAAGTATTATGATTACATGTAAAATTTTATTCAAAATAACTATAATGTAATATTAATATTTTTATTATCAATATGTTTATTCTTTTTTTTTTAATTAGACAATATACAAAAAATGTATTTGCGACAGAAAACAAACATAATTGAATACCAATTTAGAATGTATTTTAAAATTTATATTTCAGAAATTTAGTCTTGAATAATAAAGCTTCAATTGAGAAATAAACAATACAATAAACTTCATTTTTCGACTGGGGGTGTCGATTTAAATATTGCATAAAATTCTTATTATAAATGTGAGCAGGTAAGTTGGGAAATGAGTGACACCCTGTTATTTAATATACATAAAAAAACCGCTCTACACTTAAAACTGAGTGAGAAATAGTTATTTATGTGTGAAAAGTGGTACTTTTTTTTACGAGTAGGAAATTTTGACAATTCATTCGAGTAAATAAACACTTTACTCACGTGTTGGATACAATATTTTTTCTTCAACTGTCAAAAAAAGAGAACAGCCAATTTTTATACTTTTTATTATCTACTCAACTTTTCGCAGGGTTTATTTTGCAAAGGTGATATTGGAAGTACAAGTGATTGCATTATGTATTGCCTATTAAAATTCTTTACCCAGTAGAATCATCAACTGTGTTTGCTGATGAGTCAGGAGTATTTGATGAAATTGTTTCATTTACAATCGGTTAATTTACTACGAAGGCGTAGAAGGGCCAACAACAAAAAATTTTTTTTAAACGTTTGGAATTGCCACTTTGAACTGACAATTGTCACTTTGAACTGACAATTTTCACTTTGAAGTGACAATGTCACTCGAAAAACATCTGGAATTGCCATTTTAAAGTGACAATTGTCACTTTGAAGTGACAATTTTCAGTTAGAAGTGACAATAATTATTATTATTTACAATAAATTCATATTTTCTTTCTTGTGATGTATTTAATTTATAAAATTCCTTGTATTAAAGAAACATGTATTATGATGCCAACTTTTATCTTGGTGATAACAATCATTTTGAATAACTCAAACTCACTTTTCTTAGGTTGTACAGCGATTGTTTTTAAGTGTTTATGTAGAAATGTATGTATATATGCCACGAATAAAATTGTGTCAGTTCGAAGAGACAATTGTCACTTCAAAGTGACAATTGTCAGTTCAAAGTGACAATTGTCACTTCAAATTGACAATTGTCACTTCAAAATGGCAATTCCCGATGTTTTTGTAAATGACAATTGTCACTTCGAAGTGACAATTGTCACTTCAAAGTGACAATTGTCAGTTCAAAGTGACAATTGTCACTTCAAAGTGACAATTGTCAGTTCAAAGAAAATATTTTGTTGTTGGCCCTTCTACGTTTTTTTCACACATTGGGTTTCTACTACTTGATGATGTATTTCCAGTCAGAATTATTGCGGTGCATTCCAGTTTTGTGTGCATGGTTTCATCAACGTACCCTTCTGCAACTGCACTAGATTTCCATCCTCCGTGTTTTTTCAGTTGTAATAAATTGCCACCTGAATATGCCAAAAGTGTCCCTGATGATCGCCGAAACGCATGTCCAGTGTAAGATTCAGGGTTGGGTAAATGCAGATATTTTTGAAAAGCTGTTTTTTCCTAAACCTGACTTGTGCATTTACCATGTTTCAATTGCAAGAAAAAATTATTAGTCGGTAGCTTTTACATTTTCTATAAATATCCAATAAATTTAGATTCTTAATGGGCGTTTCTTCGACGCTCAACATGAGTTCTTTTACTAGGAATTGTAATAATCAGAACATCTGATTCTTTAATGTGCTCAGTTTTATTTAATGTAGTTCTTCACGTCGACATGTTCCCGCGATACCAAATATTAATGCAACCTAGAACAACATTTCATTATAGTTGAAAGAACATGAGTATAATATTAGAGTCAAAATTTACCTTCTGTATGAGATGTATCTCATCACAAGCTTCATGCAGGAACTTATAAATCTCATTTCTTGTAAAAGTTGGGGACTTTTTAGGCTGATAGCCGACATATTTTCTTTTCAAATATGAAACCAATTTCGCATATCCGCTGATGTTGATATTATTATGTACTAACAACTTGGACTTGATTTTCGAATAACTAGACCATAGGGTGGAACTTTTCATTTTCTCAGATTTTTCTTCGAAATAAGCGAGCAATACCTTCTCTGTGAAGCTATTAATATCTTTCTCTTCACGCCATGTCACGAAAGACTCGTATTCTTTCAGATATATCTCCTTAGATTTTTCTGGCAGCAGATTAAGTATTGCTGTTTTCGCACTATCCACGATCTCCTCTGGTATGCTGTTCAAGTTTTCATGGCTATCCATTTTTAACTTATATTAATTTCGCAATTATAAAGTATTATACTAATGTCACATGTCACCAATTATTACATCTGGTTTCTGAAGACGCAATAGCCATAGCCACCTTTTGAATGAAGCGATACAATAGTCCCTTGGAGGGGTATATGTTATTGTCACGGGCCGCCTTGATTTTTGTTCGCTTGCTGTCTCGCTGTCTAGCAACAACAGTTAAAAAAAGTGCACTTTTTTCACATTTTCTCAACGCCTAGCAAATACCGCTAAAAAATGTGCACTTTTTTGCAATTACACATTTTAGGCACGCAAACTACACAAAAAAGTGCACTTTTTTTACAATTGTAGAAAAATTGAATTTTCTTAACATAAAAAAAGGTTGATTTGTTGAAAATATGAACAGTATGTTCATAAAATCAGATGTGGAATCATCTGCGACTGAAAGATAAACTTTAGTCACTATCTTCCATCGTCAAGATAACCTCTTGTGGGGTATTCATGTTGTAAAGGGAAACATTCTCATTTGAAAATCAAATAACTATCTGAATGAAAATGCAAATTTTCAATTTCAGATTTTTTCTTTTGAGTTAGGGACTTTTCAGAATATCTATCAGATGTAGTTCAATGTCCAGCGTGGCTTTAGCCGGGGAAGTAGTTGTTTTCTGTTAGACATTCACAAAAAATAACTTCATTTTTATCGGTGATTTTTCAATTCACAGAAACATATTTCTATCAATATTCAAATGAGAATGTTTCCCTTTTCAAAATAAAAAAAGGTTCTTATAATTATTATTATTTACAATAAATTTATATTTTCTTTCTTGTGATGTATCTAATTTATAAATTCCTTGTATTAAAGAAACATGTATTATGATGCCAACTTTTATCTTGGTAATAACAATCATTTTAAATAACCCAAACTCACTTTTTTTAGGGAGTACAGCGATTGTTTATGTAGAAATGTATGTATATATGCCACGAATAAAATTGAGAAAGTGTACTAGGTCATATATGGTTAATGAAGGGGACGGATTTATTATATTATAAGGTAGATTTTTCCAGATTGATTCCCTTTTTCCGAAAATCCCTAACTTTATTGTCGGTCATATGATTCAATGTGTTGCAAACATTATTACAAAAAGTACAAAATGAAAATATAGGGGTTGTACGAAACTTTTTATGTAAGGGCGTGCGACAACGGAATTTCCCGATTGTTTTTTACTAGGGTACTACTTGATTTCAAATATGTTTATTGAACGATCCTAAAAAAAATAGCTGTGAGAGGCTAAATATTAAGATATTATGACGTATAACTCTTCCATGTTATGAAATGTTTTTCGTTTTTTCTATAAAAAAACTTGCGATTAAAAGAAAAAACTATATTCAGGTCGTTAATATTTTCCTCGCATCAAATCAATGAGTTTGAAGGGGTCCCTAGAAAAACACCCCCTACCGAGAATTTTCTTATGTAAGTAGTTATTGGACTGAACATAAAAAAGATGCATACAAAGTCTCAACGTGTGAGGTAATCACAAATTTCTAGGGGCCATTCATCTTTCACGTAAGGGTCCCAAGGGGGAGTGGGTTAAAAATATCTACGTTACCTTATCTCGGGGGAGAGAGGGGTAAAAGTCTTTCTTACGTAATATTTTTTATGTCGGAATGTGCATAATAGACATTTTTTATTGGGACAAAATGTCTGTACAGCAAAGTCTCGGGAAACAAAAATCGCACAGGAAATTTAAAGTCAGTTTTAAAAATTACAAAGAAATTCTATTTAGACATTTCACAAGTAATGAGATGTATTTTTCAATTTTAATATACAATTTTAATTACTATAAAAGATAACTATAGGTAAAATCTTACGTTAGAAGTGGGAGGAGGCGTCCAAGAAATCTTATGTTTTCTTACATGGGGAAAGGGGGTTAAAAATGGCCAAAATCGTCCTTATGTAAATAATGATGGCCCCTTAGGCCTGGGCCCGAGGACTATAAATTTAACTATATCTGAAGAAGCTGTTATATAGCAAAACATGTGTAGGGGTTTTGTATAAACCCAATTTAGTGAAGTGTTTTTGTTTATTTTAATATATATGAGATTCATCAATTCTAAAATTGATGTTTTGATGTTTTCTCTTGAAAAATCTTCATCCAGGTTTATTCAAAACCCTGTATTGTAGTGAACGCTGTCATCAAACAAATAGATAGATAAGCTAAGAAAATAATAAATTTATGAAAATATTTGTAAATGACTGGTGATTGAGACCCAAAAGAAATAAATTAGTGTTATCAGGGTTAAGGTATTGAATTTTTGATTTCAGTAATGATGATTTGTTCTCCTAAAATGTAAATATTTGTCTCATTTATCACACTAATGCAATAGAAAACATATAGAGAAAGGTTTTCTAAAATATGTTGATAATGCAACTTAACATAAAGTGAAGAAACTCTTTTTCTAGTTCATTCACAATTTCACACCCTCAGCCCAGATAAAAAAAATGAACTAATAGACCAGGGCCAAACCGATTTTAAATACCCGAATTCATGGAAAATTCTTAGAAGTATGAAGGTGGTCGGAAATTTAGGGTAAATCATAAGTGAATTGAGATAATCAAGACGACTCAGTAAAAGTTTCGAAAGGAGGGTGGGGGTAGCTAAATATACGTTTTGAGGGTTGGATATTGGTTTTTTATAATTTGTGGCTGAAATATTCATCCTATCCGATAAAGTTGTAGATAATTAAAAAACTAAAAATGAAATATTTCGAAGAAAAAGGTTGCAGGGGAATTGCTAGAGATGGTGTAAATGTTCTACTGTTATTGCTATATGCCGACGATCTGGTCCTTCTAGCAGACTCACAAACAGATCTTCAACGCAAACTTAGAATTTTGAGCCAATACGCTCTGGAAAATGATATTGCTGTAAATATTAATAAAACAAAAATTGTAGTTTTTTCTAAGGATGGTTTTGCATCCAACAAAAACCTAAATTTTTACTACAATAATGAAAAACTAAATGCTGTGAGCAAATTCAACTACCTTGGGGTTCAATTCTCATCCCCCGCCCTTTTTCTCGAAATGGCAAACGTCAGTGAATAAGGCAAAACAAGCTCTTGGAGCAGTTATGGACCTCATGGTCAGATCCAAAATGACTTCATGGGAAGCCAGAATCAAGATCAAGATATAAACAACTTGTCCCAATCTAACTATCCATGTTTTTATGGCCTACTTTACTCAAAATCACCGAATCACATATCCTTTATCATTTCATTTCAATTAAACGTGCAGTAAAGTTTCCACGAGATTCACCGCAAAAGGATGTCTTCACACAATTAGAACCGACGAAATATGTACTATCTGTAACTTAGGAGTAAACGAAACACATATTTTTCGAGTGTCCTATATACGAGAGCCTGCGTCTGCACCTATATTCACAAATCACTACTTTGAATGACCTGTTAGATTCTCTCGATACAGGTAACCCGAAAACCCGTAAAATAATATTGAATTATATGTCAGCGATCCTCAAGCTGCGCTCATTCATCATCAATGAATGATACGTTATCATTACTTTCTCTCTTCCAGGTATATCTACTTTATTGGTACTTGTCAGTATTGATCTCGATATATTTTTTTATATCATTCAAGAACCAACCAAACTCTTTATGAACAATGAATCTATCTATAGATTTAGGTCTTTTGATAGAGTTCCATGAGCTCCACCACTTTCATCCAGAAAGTTTTTCTCTAAGATGTATACATATATATATATATATATATAAATTCGCTGTAAATTATTCATTTTTGTTTGCCCTGTATGCTTCTTCCATTTGAGGTTAATTCCTTCGTGTCAATCAGATAGTGTTTGAGTTTTCCTTCTGCCGACAAACGGAACATCACATTGTTTTTTAACGTTTCTCGAATTCAAAGTTAAACTATATAAATACTCTATCTAAGTGATATTAAGATGTCTGTCTATATCCTTGTGTGATGGTTAATACTTCTTTCTTTTGATTTTATTCGGATTTCATAGAAATATTAAGAAGCATTTAGGGAGATTTGAATCCTCCAACGTTTGATTGAGAAGTTTAAGGTTTGTACAGAAATAAAAATCATATTTTTGTTTTCAATGAAAATGTTCTATTTTTTGACACCTGATTCGTTATCTTGATTGATGGCAATTTCCAGAATGAATGAATAAATTCTGAAATCTACCTCTCCGACTGGCCGCGCCTTCGTTTTTTCAATAATTTTGAGGCTCATGATTATGATATTCTTTTGGAGTCATGGAATCGCAGGTATATAACTCACTTTGTATGGTATTTTCATTCTGTTATTACAGTTACATTGTTGCTTTCAACCCCATTCGTTTTCGAAATCAGTCATTTATTTATATCTCAGCAGGGTCTACATTTAATGACATGTTATATAACATTGCTATTTAACATGTTACATAATATATGTTAAAAATAGGGTTACGTCCACATTATAAATTTAGTTATCATGAATCCGTATGGCGAGAAAGAGGCTCTGCTAGCAGCAGCGGCGTGCGTAATAATTTTTGAAGAAAGTAAAAGAAAGACGTGGAAAAAGCGGTTTTGGGTCCGTCGTAGCCTACAAAAAGAATCCAGATATAGTAGATCTCAGCTATTAGAGGAATGATTATTTGCCTCGCCGAATTGGGGATTGAAATACAAGGGGAGCTTTAAAAAAAATTTAAGGATGAGTAGTTCTGATTTTGAGCACCTGATAAACTTAATTGGTCCAAAGATTAAAAAATCCGACACACGATTTAGGGATGCAGCAACCTTACGGTTTTGGCTACTGGAGACTCCTACCAAAGTCTCAAGTACTTATTTAAAGTTTCCAATCAGTCAATATCACTAATATGTCCGAAGTATGTGATGCAATAGTAGAATGTTTACAAAATATATAATATTTAAAAAAAACTAAAAAACACTCTTTTATAGAAAACAAGACTAAAAAAATTGAAAATAAGAAAAAAAAATATTTTATTTAAAAAAAAAGCGTAGAGTGCATTGTATCAATAATTATATATGTAGTACATTACACACCTAGGGCAGTAAAGTGAGAAATGTCTCAGATCACAGGTCATTGTTGGCCGAGGCGATACCATGCACCCCACGCTTGTTTTAAAATAAAATGAATTTTTTTCTCATTTTCTATTTTTTTAGTCTGGTTATCTATAGAAGCGTGTTTTTTAGTTTTTTAAACTATTATTCATTTTCAACTTTTCAGTTTAGTTTTCTATTAACGCATTTTTTCAGTTTTTCAAACTATTATTATTATCATTATTACATTTTTTCAACTATTATTCTCGAATTAAAAAAAACTAAAACACACGCTTTTATAGAAAACCAGACTAAAAAATGAAAAATAAGAAAAAAAGTATTTTATTTAAAAAAAAGCGTGGAGTGCATGGTATCGCCTCGGTGTGTAATGTACTATATACCTAATTATTGATACCATGCACCCCACGCTTTTTCAAAAATAAAATATTTTTTTTTCTTATTTTTTATTTTTTTAGTCTGGTTTTCTATGAAAGCGTGTTTTTTAGTTTTTTTAAACTATTATTTATTTCCTACTTTTTAGTGTGGTTTATTCATAAAAGCGTGTTTTTTTAGTTTTTTTTAACTATTATTTTTATTATTTTTTTGCAAATTAAAAATTGGAATAATCTTATCAAATTAGGTTATCATAATCTCCGACCCCAAAGACCCCCACATACTCGGCCGCCATTTTAAAGCCGCCATCTTGAATTTTCCAATTTTTACAAAATAATCATAATATTCGACCCCAAAAACCCCCACATACCAATTTTGAATAGAATCAGACCATAATCACAAAACTCGGCTGCCATTTTGAAGCCGCCATCTTGAATTTCCCAATTTTCACAAAAGAATCATAATATTCGACCCCAAAAACCCCCACATACCAATTTTGAATACAAACAGACCATAATCACAAAACTCGGCCGCCATTTTGAAGCCGCCATCTTGAATTTTTCAATTTTACGAAAGAACCATAATATTCGACCCCAAAAACCCCCACATACCAATTTTGAATAGAATCAGACCATAAACACAAAACTCGGCCGCCATTTTGAAGCCGTCATCTTGAATTTTCCAATTTTTACAAAAGAACCATAATATTCGACCCCAAAAACCCCCACATACCAATTTTGAATAGAATCAGACCATAAACACAAAACTCGGCCACCATTATAAAGCCGCCATCTTGAATTTTCCAATTTTAACAAAAGAATCATAATATTCGACCCCAAAAACCCCCACATACCAATTTTGAATAGAATCAGACTATAATCACAAAACTCGTCCCCATTTTGGAGCCGCCATCTTGAATTTTTCAATTTTGACAAAAGAATCATAATCTCCGCAATCATACATAATAGTATATTCTTCAACGAGCGTATAAGGATAATTCGGATAATTTTTATCCTCGAGAATAATAGCTATCAATATACGCGAGTAGAAGACTATACTTTCTCTACGACTATACCATAGTCAGAGTTTTAATGCAATCTAAATATTATTAATGAAAATAATAGATATTTCATTCAATCATTCATTTTGAATTTCAGATTTAGTTGATGTAATGATATATCTTCCACAACGATGATGACTTATATTTCTAAGAGAGTTTTGTAAAATAACCGAGAAGGACATTTTCCGAGAATGAATGGGCCTGGTTCGAGTTTCGCCAATCTATGAACTCTGCGTATGCCTTCGAATATTGCTTTTTTGATTTTTCCGGCAATAAGTTCAGATTTGCTGTTTTCGGCGTTTCCAATAAATCCGGTGGTGTACACTATCGCTTCCCCAAACACAATAGGCGAGATCACTAATTTCTGGAAATAATTCCACAATGTCCAGAACGATGAGAAAAGTGGTTAGATTTTTTTATTTATTTTTTTTCGAAGTAGCTTAAAAAAAAAACAAAGAAATGTTCCTGTTTGAATACTGCGGAATCCGCGCCAGGATGTGACGTAACAAGTTCAGAGCAATCGCCGATCGCAGAGAATTTCAGCGTTGCCAAGCGTTATTCAAAATATTTCTTTACAATGTATGCAAACCGAAAAAATAATTATATAGCACTCGGTATATACCGGGTGTCCCAGTATACCTGTTCCAATGGATTATCTCAGCCATTTCTGAAGATAAAAATTTGGAAATTCCATGATCTCCAATTCGTTCAAGGAAACTTTAACAGGGAAAAACAAAAATTGAAAGTCACTTCCGGTTTGACCGGAAGTGACTCTGACTTTTTATTTCAAATAGCACCCTGTATATTTTTTGCAATTTTTTTATTTCTACTCAGAATTATCTTTTCAACGATGTATCACACTTCGTATTTTACATTTGATTTGATGGAGAAAACGTCAATTGAAATTTCAAATTGAAAGAATTGCAGTAGGCTACGATATTTTGTATAATCTTGATTTTGACTTCAATAATTGATAATTAATGAACAATTATACCTTAGTTTTATAACGAGTTGCATACAATATTTTTTCTACGTTCATGCAAAAACCAAAAAATGTTTCATTTAGGTAGCACTAAACTGTAAGGAAGACATTGTTTGTTTAAATCTATCTGCTAAAAGTAATACAAAAACAGTTTGTGTAATTCAGTTGATATTCGAAGGAACTAATTTTATTTTTAACAAATTGCATTTTCTAGTAATTTCATAGTCCATTACGTAATGAATATGATTGACAATTATATGAAACATGCAACTATTCAAAACGTAATACAGTCTCACAGAAAATGGGCTAAATTTGGCGTCGATTTGAAAGTTTATGTCTGTCAGGATGACAGAACGCTATTGTAGAATGACAGATGAGTTTAATAAAGTCTTTATTGCACTCAGTGCTGAGATAATCCATTGGAACAGGTATACTGGGACACCCGGTATACTTATTATTTAAGAATAACTAAATCAAGAACAGCTATCAAATACGAAGTCTTCACTTCAATATAACACACGCTGACATGGGTAATGTTTCATTCGTATGATCAAACAGAATAACATTTCCTCAGAAGTTGCGGAAAATAGTGACACTGGCAACTCGCCGATCGCTAAGAGTGCAAGAAATTACAAGGTTGCAGAGCGTTAGTCATAATATTTCTTTACAATATGAGCAGACCGAAAAAAAAATGACATAGCACTCGGTATACATATTATTCAAGAATAACTAAATCAAGAACAGATATCAATTACGAAGTCTTCATTTCAATGGATGAAACAGAATAATATTTTCTTAGAAGTTCCGCAAAATAGTGACACTGGCAACTCCGGAAAATGCCAATTCAATGGACTTTGAGGGTTTTAGAGTAGCTTTTATTCGAATATTACACAACATATTTTAGGAAAAACTATGCATACATAATATTTTATCACTATATTTCAACTTCGAACACATATGAAGCAAATTTGTGAGTTTGTGATTTCGCCTATTCATTTTATATTTTGATCGTTACCCATCAAAGTTTAAACTAAGAAAACAGTCAATCTGACATTCGCAGAAGCCATGCCGTGACACGTCGAATGAAGCAAAGCTTTCTTGAGAAATGTGTTTGGTAGATTTGCTGTTTTGTCATTAGGAAGAAATGTTAATAATTTAAATATGGACCTAGCAACAATTCTCGAGTGGGGATCTAATAACTTGGTAGAATTCAATGCAAACAAAAAACAAGCATGTCTTTTCTCTAGAAAAGCCGATCTCACTGTGCCTAACATAACTTTGTCAGGGGTAACCATACCACTGAAGTCATCCATATCGATACTTGGTATTACTATCAGCAATAACCTTTCCTGGGAAAATCACGTGAGGTCCATTGCCAAAAGTGCATCCCAAAAACTTGGTTTTTTGTTTCGTGTCAAGAGCTATTTCACCCCTACTCAGCTGCTTATGATCTATAAGGCACAGATCCGACCTGTCCTGGAATACTGTTCCCATATTTGGAGCGCGGCACCTAAACATATCCTGAGGCTATTGGATTCTGTTCAAAAAAGGGCAATTCGTCTCGTCGGTGATGCCTCGCTTACAAACTCGCTCACTTGTCTGGAACACCGTTGAAAAGTTAGCGATTTGTCTCTATTTTATAGATATTTTCATGGGCGATGCTCTTCTGAAATATCAACAATCGTTCCTGCTTTGGCAGTCTCTTCGAGACTAACCCGTCAAGTTCAGTCATCACACCCCTTCGTGGTCACTTTGGAGACCTGCAGAACATCACTTTCCAAAGACTCGTTCATCCAACGAACAGCGAGGCTTTGGAACTCATTGCCTAGGGAGGAGTTCCCCGAGGCATACAACCTCCAGAAATTTAAGAAGAACACCAACTCCTACCTTCTTTCCCTTGGTTCCCACGATGTTCTCTGAACATTACAGGATATCCCTTTTCGTGGGAACCAGAACATATAAAAAAAAAAAAGTCTAAACCTCTCAGTTCTCGTGGATCCTGGAAATTCTGAATCTGTGATTGGTCGAGTGCCGTTGAATAATGAGTTAGGATCCACGGTGTCTTGGAATCATCTTTATTCATCAATTAATAACCAATATGTAATCAATGTAGAATACGATAGTCGTAGAGAAAAGTTATTATTTTTTCTCTATAACAAATTAGCTTACCGTCTCTATACCTGCTCCGCTTGTTTCTCGTGGTTTATTTCTGTTTTTCACAAACATAAATAATTTCAAAGCAAACCATTTGGAATTATACACTTTATCTAACCGATTTGCCATTTTTTTGTTCCCTCTGAAACTAATTTTTTTTTTTCGACTTATTCTTTCTTCAAATTTATACTTTTGGTAATTTCTATCCATTTTTTCAATTTTTTTGTTTCACTTTAAATAAGAGACTATGGGGGACTACTAAGTAATGCTATATTGTCCCTATATAACTCAATTATTTTGGAGGTCTGTTCTTTGCTCCACTCCATTAATAATGCTAATACGAGAAGTTAAACTACAAATATTGCAAGTCTGGACGCGTTATTTTATGTTACAATAGCAATGTCGCCCAACATCTTTTGATAATTACCGATAAGGCCCGGTTGTTCATTGCGAGTTTAAACCGTTGATTATCTAAACTCGGATTATTAATTAACTATGGATTAGAACGTTGTGCGTTTTTCAATGAAAAACTAATCATGGATTCCTTAACTCATTGTTTTCATATGTTGGCAACACATTTTTTCGCTTGTACCATCATTCGGACCGTTCACAAACATCAACATTGAATCAAACTTAACCTAAGAATTCATAGTTTTGTCAAAAGTATACAGAAAAATGTATCGAAAAGAGCCAAGTGTATTCTATAAATTGTTAGGCGTCTCTTAAGAAAAAAAATACTCATAATTTCAATGAAGGTGAGGAAAACATTCTCATTTTACTGGTAAAAAAATACCAAGATATTGTAGAATGTAAAAAACGGACGCAGTTACTAATTCTCAAAAATTGATGGCGTGGGCTTAGTAAGTATAATGAATAAAATACCATCTGCGTAGGTCCCAAAAAAAAATTGCACCTTTACAATAAAAGACAAAATTTCTACTTGGGCTCTGTACAAAGCAAATCATGTAGATTTACAAAAACGATCATTCAAAGAACACAAGTTGATATTAATTCACATGAAAGAAAAATACCCACTTTTCTTGGAACTACAGAGGGAGGAGTGGAATCTAGAGAAAACCAATGATTGAGATATATAAACAAACATTATCTTCGAAACATCAACTCTCATCAACCAACAATAAATCAACATTTTCTTGAGATTCCTGAGAACAGATCATGTAGTTTTTCATTTAGCATTTGTGATGATTTAATTCTAGTTTTATTTATGACAAACGTTTTTGTTATAAAGTTTATTTTTTGTTACGATTTTGCCTTTGTAGTCATTTGAGGGGTGATTCTTTGTATTTTTGTTAGTTGCGGACGCTTTCTTTCGGCAAGCGAAATCTATTAAAAAATAATTTTCTGTCCATTCTTCCAAATGGTTTCTAGGTACCGTAATTTCGGGTGACTTTGGCTTTGCTGTTACTAATTCGCAAAAATTGAAGGCGTGGGCTATAATAAGTAATGATAAATACCATATGCGGAGGACCCAAAAAAAAGGAATAAAAAACAAAATTTCTTCTTGCTCTCTGTCCAAAGCAGATTTTGTAGATTTACAAAAACGATCATTCGAAGTTGAAATTAATACACATGAAAGAAAAACACCAACTTTTCTTGGAACTACAAAGGGAGGAGTAGAATCTATGAAATATAACTCATCAACCAACAATAAATTAACATTTGCTTGAGATTACTGAGAACAGATAATGTAGTTTTTCATTTTGCATTTGTGATGATTTAATTTTAGTTTTTTATGTCATAATGATGTTTTTGTTATGAAAAATCAAGATTTGATTTTTATTTGGAAGTTTATTTTTTGTCACGAGTTTGCCTTTGTAGTGAGGGGTGATTATTTCTGTTAGTTGCGACGATTTCTTTCGGCAAGCGAAATTTATTCAAAAATAATTTTTTTGTCTATTCTTCCAATTGGTTTCTAGGTACCGTAATTTCGGATGATTTTGGCTTACTTAAATTCAAAGAATGTCTACGATGAATTTGTAAAAATAAATTGGTATTATTTTATACCAAAATATTGATCTTTGGCCACTTTTTCGAATTGATTAAGACTTTGTATGTGAATATATAAAAAAACATGGTATGCAAAGTCACCCGCATATTGAGGGCTGGCTTTGACCCATGGCTTATATTTTGCGTGATTTTCTCTTTATACCTACATAGGCCAAAGTAACCCGACGGATAAAATAAGCAAAAGAAATTTGCACATAAAAAATTATTTCATTTTTAATCATCATAAATGAGTAAATAAACATATTACTAGTTGCAGACAAATTTTATGCAAGTTGAATTTGGTTGCAAATGACTCCTGAATGGAGTTACAGGGTTACACATATATAATACATATTATATAGGTATATATACCCATATAAAATAGAAAGAATCACGAAAAATCAATCTGATAAAAAAACAGGCTTAAAATTTTTATAATTATTAATGTCTATTTATCAAAATGAGCCAAAGTCTGGGTTAAAGTCACCCGAAATTACGGTACGTTGTCTAAATACGGGTATCTTTCTTCTTGGGGCAATAATATCAAAAACTTCAAAAAAATCTTCTGTCTGTTATATCTTCGAACATCTTTGAGGTGGGGTATAAAACAAAAATATTCAACACAATAATAATTTTCAGAATAGTCAATGTGTATTGAAATGTCAAAAAATCAAATAGGTTAGAATCGGCAAATTATCACTTATAATCTCCCTAGAGCATGAATTATTGACGGAAATTTTTTGAGTACATGAATTTTTTGAAAATTATCACGAGTCGCGGATAATTTTCTTTAAAAATTTATCTACAAGTCAAATTTCCCGCAATTAATTCAAGCACGTGGGGAGTTCGGTAAGAAAATGTTATACCGGAATTATATTTAAATAGAAAACATTAAGTAAATATTTATTTTGACGTTATTCACAAATAAATAGAAGGCTGTGTGTAATGGGAGTTTTGGGGGAGATTTTTTCTGATTTTCCCCGTTCCCTAGTAAAATGAAATATATAATATCAGATAAAATATTATGTAAAAGTAATTGATTTCATATAATTTTCTTACTAAGTTTCAGGGAAATGTTAATATTGACTAAAAATGAAAGTGGATACGTTCGTATTGAGGAGATATTTTTTTATTTTCCCCGTGCCCTAGTAAAATAAAATATTTAATGTCAGATAAATTTTTATATAAAATTGATTGTTTTCATACACTTTTCTTACTGGGTTTCAGGGAAAGTCAATATTGATTCAAAATGAAAGTGGATATTCGTATTGCGGGATATTTTTTTCCCGTGCCCTAGTAAAATGAAATTTATAATATCAGATACATTATTATATAAAAATAATTGATTCCATATAATTTGCTTACTAGGTTTCAGGGAAATGTCAATATTGACTACAAACAAAGGTGATATAAGCACCAAAAATATAACTATACCTATACATATATATTTAAATATGTTTCATATTCTTCTAGGTTTAATTCTAGGAAAAATTAATATTAGCGGTAATAATTTGTTTTTCAAATAATTCAGGAAATCGGGATATTTTATTATTTATTCTAAATAAAATGTTGTTGGCGTATGTTGCCGATTAAAAAAATATTTTGTAAAGTCAGCCATGGATTTGACATTCACTACTCCTGTCAATCAATATTTTATTTGTATACAATCATAAGTTAGTAAAAAAGTGATAATAAAATGAACTTTCAATCGTATGAATTGTGTTCCTTTTGCAAAGAATCACAGCACATTAAAATGTACCATAAAAATGTAAAATATCTTACATACCTAGTGGAAGAATCTGGATTAAATCCTGAGCAAGAAAGAGATTCTGCGTGATATTGTGCCTTCTTTTGGACACAAATCTAATACTCAAAGAAATAAACTGGTGTCTCAGTATTATTTTTATTTTATGAAACACAGGCATATTGTTAAAAAAAAACACCGGTTCTGTGCTTTATTCACCACTTAGGAAAGAGGAGGTAGAAGTGGAATTTTTGAAGAGTTTAAAATTAATTAATGATATTATAGAATGTACACCTTAATAAATTGTTGTAATGTTTCCAACTTATAAAGTAAGTAAATAAAAAATATTGTCAATGTTATTTCAATATTATTTTTGTCTAATTATATGATAGCTGTCATGTGCCGGGAAATTTCCACTTATTAATTTTACGTCTACATGCTAATGTGGATGAAAAGTTTTCAGAAAATTTGCTGGTTACCATAGTAACAATGTCGAAATAAAGCATCCGATTGGTTGAAAATGACTGGTTTAAAATTTTCTCCCTAAACCCCCGAATTCATGAGATTAACTTAAACCATTGTTAAACTAGGTTTATCTCATAATTCCGTATTGAACAACTGAAACAAAATTGGTAATCCTGATTTAAGCCCAATCACTTGGCCATCCTTGATTGAACAACCGGGCCTTAAAGTGGATAACATCTTACAAGTTATACAAATTTGCTAAATATTATTAAAAAACAGGTAACTTGTATAACTTTGCTATATAGCGGTGGTATATAGCAAGTGTGGACCCTCCTTATCAATAAAAAAATGAATAGTTTCATGTAAACAATCACTAATGTTTATTAGATCAGTACATATTTTTAAGTCT
The DNA here is from genome assembly GCA_018342105.1 of Gonioctena quinquepunctata. Classification (NCBI taxonomy): domain Eukaryota; kingdom Metazoa; phylum Arthropoda; class Insecta; order Coleoptera; family Chrysomelidae; genus Gonioctena; species Gonioctena quinquepunctata. The sequence continues at coordinate 497,934 of JAFIRS010000444.1, forward strand.
GAATAGCCAGAATGAAATACGAATAATTGAGAACATTTTCTGGTACAACACTTAACAAGTAAATATTTTCCCGTATTTGGTACAATCATCAAAAATATTTGAGGATGTCTGAGTATATGCACACATTCTCAGAATTGGCCATTATCAACAAATGCGACGGTTCAACCCACCCACAGATAAGTATTCTCGTAAAATCAACTAGCCGGCGACTCCTCAAATCTCGGCGCGATCCAAATCGGAGGAAACCTTGCCCGTACGCATCAATTCGATATCAGAATCGGAGGCGGACATCCCATGTCCCATTCTACTCTTTTCCCAGCGTGATCGCCGGCGTCAAGTGTAACGAGAATGTAGGTAGAAAACGCGCGCAGTTGCCTTGGAGGGGAGAAACACACCGCGAGAGAGGAGGGATAGAGATGCTTGATCAAAACATAGTTCCGTAGCTCTCATCTGAACCGCGTGTTGCTCTCGATCGTAGTTTGCCATGGTGGCGCGTAGTGAGAGCATGTTTGGGTGTTACGACAGTTACTCCTATCGACTGTGGAGTTTAGCCAATGTTTGGAACACCTGTCAACGTGAGTAGACGTTCCAATGCCATAATTGATGTGCTTTCTCAATGTTATTCTTGTGCCAGTGAATGCTCCACGGATTATTTTTCGTTTCACGTGTTTTACTATTGTTTTGTTTAATTGTTTGTAAACAACCATTGGGCAGCGATGACGTCAGTTACGTTGTTAGGGCTCGCTCCAAAAGCAGGTATTTTTTGTTTTATTTTGAAGTGAATTTTAGTGTGAAGTTTGTTTATTTTCTTGAAAAGTAGATAAAATCTAAACGCTGGAATGAAATATACCTACCATTCATAAGTGTTAAATTCTCAGAAAAGATAAAACTAACAAGGGCCATTTATTAAAGTGGGGCACCAATGAAAGCAATCTTTTCGATCCATCTGGGAAATGTCAGACCTAAATCAATCAAAATAAATGGGATTAGCAGTCATATAACCACCTGAATGCCTCTGATTGGTCGATAGTACAGGTGGTTTCTACCTGTCCATGTGAGTTACCTCACCTGTTTTGTGGGATTGGGCAGGTGAATAGAGGGGAGGTGCTTTCAGTTCATACTTTCTCATTGGCAAGTGCTCGTTGTTACCTAAGTTACCTCACCTCCTTAAACTGCGTGTAGCCTGTTTATCAAACTGGTTTTGAGGTGGAGTTGTTTTGTTATTAACAGGTAGAAATGTGTTCACGTTTGATACGTGTCTGTGTCTAAGCCGTTTTCAAGGTGGACGCCTACGTTAAAAAACCGGTTTACCTTTATACCTGTTGTGTTATACGAATGCATAGGTGACCATTATTTTGAAACTGCGAATAAAAATAAAGAACAAGCTGTTGAAAATGAACGGTATCGTTTAGAGTGCTCAGTCAGTTTTTAGACATCGGGGTGAATTTTAAGGTGTTTTAAACCTAATTCATAGCAGTGCTGATTCCGGTTTATTTCCGTAATTATTCGACTGATAACTATTCGATTCACATGATTTTCAGGAGAATCAATTTTAAGATAATAATTACTAGCTATATGTATTATATGTATACATTTTGCTCCTATTTTTTTCCGATGCCCTTTCAATAAACGTTGTTTTATTGATCATATCAGTTTTTCATTAGGTATTCACTCATATTGTAAGTTCACATTTCGTACCATTAATAAGAATCATAATACAGTGATTGATTGTGACAAGTGGCATAATTAGTAGTTCTTACTTTTTCTGATGAATTTCCGTTCAATTGTATGTAGGTATATTATTTTGGAATGTTGAATGTTTTCGGTATAGTCTTTTTCAATTCTAAACACCGTTGATCAATTGCGAAAAAAAATAATACAAAATTATCATTCTCCAGTAAATTTACGTAGTTTCCTAGAAGTATTGGCTTTCACATGTAGTTTTTCACGTAGAGCCTTGTGAAATGTTATATCTACATATTCTTTCTCTTGGAAACAGTTAACTGAAGATAATGAAATAATTTCTTGAATATTTTTTTCCGTGAGTTCATCATTTTTCCGTAAACTAATCTATTTATTCAGCAAATGCCTTGAGCAATTTTATCTAGTCTCCTATTTTCGATTTACATACTAAAATAATTATAGGTATCATAAATTTCATTTAAATACGTTCTAGGTAGATATCTACGTAACGTTATTTTCATGTAAACTGTAAATATTTTATTTATATGTATCCTCAACCGCATCTTTAATGTTTATTTCCTTTGATGTCAGATTCTTGGTTTATACGAACTAGTAAAACATTTTGAAGTCAACATACGTATACCTACATATGTTGAATTTCGCATTCCCTATAGTATTCGTTTTAGGTAAATTTTTGCATTTTCAGAAGTGATGTTGATCTGATTGTTCAACTTTTTCATATCTTTATGGAATTTTAGTTTTGGATAAATTAAAAACCTACAACTTTTGATCGTAGAATTCAAGGTTTACACAAAAACAGAAATGCTGTTTCAGAATCGACAAAGAAATTGTGAAACTACCCTTCCGACTGATAGGGTCATCTTTTTTTTCGGTTCATTCATTTTTCTGCTACAATTTATACATCAAGTGTTTGAATGATTTTTGTAGTTGTATATTTGCTGATTTGCTATAAACAAGTTCTATAATAGTCTTGTATATGCTAACAGGTTCGCCCGATTTTAATCAAGTGATTTTTTTATTTCGATCAATGAATAAAATATAGGTAGTCGAAATGAAATACTTAATTATTATTTTTTTAGTTTCTGTTTATACTACATCATACCTACTACATATTACATATTAGTCATGATATGTATTGTGTACATACCTGCAGTAGTTAAATTGACTTCCTCATTACTTGGTCTTTTAATCTTTGAACAAGTCCTTGCATTTCCTTTTTGCAATTTTTACATAGTGTTCCTATTTTTCCATTTTCTGATTTTTTTCTATAAAATAATTCCAAATTGTGTCTTTCTTCCTTTCACTCATTTTTATTTTCGTTAACTTTTATTTTTATTTCAATAGGTAGTTTTAATTTTTAATGAACTTGGGTTACTTTCCTTGGGCATCAGCTTACGAGTTCTCGTCCGTTTTATGATTTGTGCAAACAAGTTTCGACAGGATTTTTATAGAAAAATTCAGGAATGAGGCGGCGGAAAGCGATTTCTTGATTTCGCAAGTTCTGACAAGAATCAAATAAACTTAATAAACCAATACAAGATATGTCAAAACTATGCTATTTGTTGTTGTTTAGTGTAAGGATGCATTCTTAAAATAGATCAATCAAATTAATTATAATTCTTTTTTTTTTTTATAAAAATCATGTTTGTTTTTTTACCCAGTATGCTAATAAGACATGAAATGCAATAGAACATTTTATCCACAGATAGTATGATGATGATATTTTAGATTGTTTATCGATCCATTTGTAATTCCAAGAACAATGTTTTTTGTCTACAATGGAAAAATGTAGTATACCACAAGAAATATTGGAAGATGCTCAAGAAGTAAGTTTGCTTTTATTGCCGGCAAAGTCTAAGTTAGCCTACGAGAGAATTCAGTGAATTCAACGAGTGGAGAGAGAAAAAATGCAGTGTTTTATGACTCATAAGACACTGTGTCTTATGATCAGACGACACCCTATAGTCTTGTTCGTTTGAAATGCTCAGCCTGCTAAAAAAATCATGGAGATCACGTAATTGTGATTTGATTTTTATGATCCAGTAGCAAAAATATACTATTGGTCAAACTCAAACGAACACTAAGCAAATCATAACTTAATTGTTTGTAAACTAACCTCTTCTAACATTTGTGTGTGAAAGTTATTATATTATTCATTTTTTCACCTATAATTCAAATTCACCTGTTCGAAGTGAATAATAATACGAATATGCAATATATCTCCATTTGATATTTTGATACTATTTCTTACAACTTCCACCATTTTCTTATTGCCGCCTTCTGATCCCTTTGATATGATTTTTCTGCTCCCTGAAAATTGACGGAGCAGATAAAGTATGCATTATCTGATCTGTAGCAATCTGCCTCTGTCAAACGAACACTCTTTGATCAATTGCTCGGAACAAACGAACAATTAAATATTGCTCAAATCAGATTAGAGCAACGTGAGCACGACAAACGAACAGGCATTATGACATAAAAATGATAGACATAGTTTAAACATCCCAAGCTTCAGTCATAATCCTTGATAATTTTCATAATTCCAATTTGGATAATTCTATCCCGTGAGAAATGTATAGATTGGGCACAGTATTTCCATTAATATATTTCTATTTCATCATATTGATGCAACTGTTGATTTCATATTTAAAAAACTCAAACTGGGAGGCTTTTGGGTACCTACCTACAAGACAATCTAAATTTCATTCAATGAAACCATGAAATTCACAATTTGGATTCCTCTCCAATATAGCTTCATAAAGGTTGTACTGGGCAATTCAAATTCATTTAAAAATTGTTTTTGCTATTACATTTTCTCTCAACAAAACTATAAATATTGATATTTAATTGTTAGGAAGTATAAATAGTCTATTTCCTCGGAATGAACTGGTTATTTTCATATTCTCAACCGAACTGTGCAACCCGAATACATGTAATCTAATGCTGAATGCAGCTGCTCCAAACTACAAGTGAGTCTGTATCAGCTGAGAGATGCTAGAGATAATTTACAGTAGAATACGTTTCACCCTACGATAAATACAGATTCCCAATAACGGCGCTATTTGCGCCCGGTGAGTATGCAACACACATTGCCGAGAAACGCCCGCCTATTGCTTGCTATATACATTTCATTCGCAGGGGATTTATTCTGATATATCTACCTACCTTTGAGCGGATATTCAATCATACTGTTTCCTGCTGTGTGGCCCCGTTGGTAGATAAAAATTTCGAGTTAGTCACATAATTGGGTTAGATATTAATAGCAAAACGCAAATAAATATACCGGTTTATCCAGGGAAAAAATCTGGGAAACTATTGATCAGTGAATAAGACAACTAGGTATATTGGTAAGATATGTCAATCGTAATAAATTCAGTAAGTTAACAAGGTGAATATTATATTTTGATTTCTCTGAACATATGAACAGGATGTTCATAAAATCAGATATAGAATCATAAAGATAAACTTTTGACTTCTATCGTTCAGGAATATCGTGCTTTTGTAATATGTTTCACGTTATATTATTATATACATAAAAAATCCATTAACTAAAAACATTAACGCAATAGATTCATTAATGAATAAATATAGAAACGCCAAAATGAATGAAATATAGACACCAGCATTTCTCTGGATTTAACTGGCTTCGAAACTATTATTGGATATTTGGATGAGCTTTCTTCATATTGTGTGCTACTTTTCTCATTGAATTTCCAATGTAATGTTTTTTAGCGATCGTTAGATATTTTTTTAAATTCAGATATCCTCGCAGATATCCAATTGTCAATGAACGAGTGTAAAGTACCTACCTATCTATGACTGTGCAATCTCCCTTCTCATATGGATTTCATGAAATCCTATGTTTTGAAATTGTGTTAGGAAATCTATAGATTTATCTATATTAGGATTACCTGATATATCCCAAGATTTTTATATTTATAATAAATTAGATTCATGCCTACCCTACCGAGTGTAATGCCTAATAATATCCACAAATACCCACGATTTAAACAATATGATTACATGCTGTTGAATGCCGCATACGCTATTGGCCAATCGGATATTCTTTGGAGTTTTTTTGGTGTCTTTTGGGTGAGGATATGAGGAGAAAAAATGTGCGAAGTGGCTTTTTTAAAATTATTTAGAAATTGATATTCAACTACCTACATAGTCGCATTTAGAAATTAATAATCGCATTTCATCTACGCAAAACAATGCTTATTATCTTTATCTTGTTACAGAATAATCCTTTGTGTGATACCGTTGAATATAGTAATTTTTTTCCCATGAAATTTCAGATACGTTTGCAAACACGTAATATTTAGAGTACCAGTCCAATCCCGAAATCCTGAAATTATTATTAAATATGTCTTACAAAAATGCACTATTTTGAATGTGTTTCAACCAATCTCATAAGGAAACAAAATCATAATTTTTGTATGTACCTTCGAAAATTCTAAAGTTATCTAAATATGTCCAAAAGATGCGTATTCGTTGAGTTTTAATTTTTTGTTTTCCTTTGTATTGCAGAAAAAGACATCGAATTTTAATCTTCAGCGATTCAAAAAGGCAAAGCACTTGTCGCATCCGACCATGTACAATGTTTGTTTCAATCCCTAGTGACTGTAGTCAACCAATTTTTCTCGCGGCTTCTCGTATACGCATTCGACAGATTGCGTGACAATTTCTATTTTCCTAAATAAAATGAAAAAAAAACACACTTCTACGTCCGACAATACTGGTATGCTGCTTTTGACATAGTTACCAGACTTCGCCAATGTGCTTTGTTTGCTCGCGGAAAATACGAAAATACTAAATTCGCAAATTGTCACTTTTTTCAGATTCCTATTTTTTCAAAATTCCTTCAATATAACTTCAATTTCTTCAATGAAAACTAATCTAGACGATATTCTCTTCCATTTGAGCCATCAATTCTGTTTCTTCGATTTATGTAACATTTTTTAGACGAGTTTGAAATAGTAGGTCGATATCTTCACCCTAACCGGGCAATTTAACTGCTTTGTTGACAATTTTTATCTACCAAAAAAACGCGTGAAAGTACTTTCTACTCACTTTACCCGTTTTACAGCTTTAATCCATTCTTGGCGTTGTTTCAATTTGTTCGGATTATCTGAAAAACTGTAATACTTGACACCTAGTGAATTTCGTTGTGTGTGGATGCACTTCCCCTTTATTTATGTATTTATTTAAACACTTGCGGCTCTAACGACCTCTATTCCGCCTATGAGATAAACTGCCGTTAGTTTAAAAACACTCACAAAAAATATTTCACGACCAAACATGCCAAATTGTGCCGAATATAATTGCACGTAAACAACAGTAAACAATAAGCAGCTAGCAATTCTGTCTAGTGAAACTTTACGCGAAATGCCACCGCCAGCGCTGCCCGTCTAAAATGGCGGAACTCCGCCCACTTGCACGGAGCCAAAACAGAGAATATTTTGGCGCGATCCATAACGGAAAACTGGATAACGGGATAGCGAGATAGCGGGATAACGGGAAACGAGATAGCGAGGTAAAGGGATAACAGGATAGCGGGATAATGGTATAACGGGATAAAGAGATAACGGGATAACAGGTTAACAGGAAGCGGGCAGAGTCACAGACATAAACTAAATGAAACAACACAAAGAAAACGATTCTAGGCGTACGAGAGTTTTCAGGAAAAAACATTTAGGGAATATAGAAATTGGGACAGGACAACCTCTGTCGGATCAACTAGTTGTATATAATAATAACAACTAAAAAACCCGATGGCGCGACCAGTCAGAAAGGTAGATGCCACAATTCATTTATTGATTTTTGAATGGTCACTACCACCAACGGACTAACGCCATCTACTAATGGATCGAATGATAAACCAGTATAATTGACTGACTATCTCTTTAGACAATGATTTAACTCTGAAATTCCATAAATGTATCAAAAAAATTTAAATGCTTCTGAAAATACAAAAGTCCGCCCCCATTGACCAAAATCAGTAGGCAGTACTTACTTACTTGGGCTCCAATATCTATACTAATTCTTTTCGAAAAAAAAATGTGTATATATAGTTCAACTGAATTCGAAAAATGGCAAAATTCGACGGCACGCCCAACTGTAACGGTTACTGACAAGAGGGTGACGTCTGACCTGACACAGATTGTTCGTTTTTCATAGATATGCTGTTCTATAATATTCAATTCTAGAAAAAGAACAAGTTTTCAAATGAAAGTCATGGAGCTCAGAATGCTCTATCAAATGACATCTAGTTTGCCAATATAGGTATGAAAATGAAAGATTGATAATTTTGAACCGACGAAACCAAAAAGGAGGAGGTTCTCTATTCGACGCGTATATTTAATTTTTTTTATATTTTTTTTATGTATGATCACGCATAACTTTTCATTGAGGCGTCCGATTCCGATAATTCTTTTTCCAGTTCATAGGGTTTTCTTCGAGGTTGGTCCCATTCGAATTTAAAAGATGAAATCCACCCCTAAGGGTGGCAAAATGAAGGATATTGATCACTCACCCTCTGAATTCTGGTCCGTTAACCGATTCTATCAGGCATAACTTTGTACTGGGCTTCGATTTGGATGATTCTTCTTTTATCAGATAGGGTATACCTCATAGTTGATCATATTTGGATTTCGAATGGAATTATCCACCCTTACGGGTATAAAAATAGGGGATAATTGATTTTTCACTTGTGAACATTGGCACACATATGTAGTTAACAATGACAAATCGCTAGTGTCATTATCACAATATCATTATATTCTATGAGAGGATAGAATGATATACAAAGTAATGAAATAAACTAACCAGAACAACAAAAATAATTTATATTACAACAATTAGTAAAAGTAGATAATCATATTATTTAACTGGTAATAGTTGAAGTAAGGTGGGTAAGTAAGGATTTTGGAAGTAATCAAAAAACAAGTAGGTAGTAATTAGTAGATTTTAGCCACAAAAAATTGAAAAAAAAAACTTTTTAACAAAAAATTAAACCGACGAAATACGGAACTGAAAAGTAAAAAATAAAATAAACATTCTTAGTCTCAGTAACTAAGCTCCTAAACTAATGTAAGTAACTAATTTTGAGTCGGCGCCCAACGAACAATCAACGAACATCATTAAATTATTTCAAAAAAATTATCAGAATGTCACCACGCAACTCGATGCCATCATTTCACGCCTTACCTAATTCATTTGCTTGTTTGTTTGGCGCCGACTCATAATTAGTTACTTACATTAGTTTAGGAGCTTACTTACTGAGACTAAGAATGTTTATTTTATTTTTTAATTTTCAGTTCCGTATTTCGTCGGTTTAATTTTTTGTTTTAAAAGTTTTTATTCAATCGTGAAACAGTCACCGCATTTCAAATTTACCCCACCGATTTGGCACATCTTCTACTTTGGTTATTTTTGGGTTCTGGGAACTAGGATTGTCGAGGATATACCAACATTTTTGAAAGTCATGAAGTGATAAAGTTGAAATACCATAACTATAGAAAAAAAACGATATATTCGGAAAATAAACTCAATCATCAAATGACTAAAAAACGGAAAAAAAAAAATGTTTTTGCAAGCGCTATTATCTACGTCCAAAATATATATTGAACAATCAAAGTAAAAAAAAAACAATTTGGATATCGGTAAATGATGTATAGAACGATTTAAAAATAGAGTTCACCGACACGTTCATTGATGTATTTCAACCGAGATTAAAGAGATATTTCTGTATGTTATGCGTTACGACAGACATATTTTTCTGACATCAGCGACATTTTATAAACCATTTCCCAGGTTGAACGTTTACTTCGTTTTATATTCCACATATATTATTTCCTTTAATTTAATCACACAAAGGTATGCACGACGGGAAATAATTAACCAGCGTTACGTTCATTGGTAACATCCTGTGTAGCAATTTAGCGTCAACACTTGATAATGTGTGTTTTAGTTGAAGAGTGAAAGTGGGCGGGGTTTATTGGAAAAATAATATTACCTTATCGGAATCACATTGTTGTGTGATTTTATATGGCTAATTTTACTCATTATACGGCAATGAAATGTTTTCGAACGACCGTAAACAAATTGTATTCATATTTTTTTCAAAACACAAATGCTTGGGCATAGAAAATTTCTTAGTTTACTAAACTTTTGACATACAATCATAAGTACATGGATATACATATTTCTAAATATTAAAGGAAAAGTATATGTGATTCGTCATCAAACGTTCATTAGGTCTATTACCATATTTCGTTTCGTTATCTTATTGAATTATGCTATCTTTTATTTATGCACTGAAATAACTAAATTGATTTCCCGCAACATGAAGATGAAGAAACAACATCAACAATAAAACTTTGAGCTACATTGATAAACGGTAGCTCCTAATTACACTGTTTATATGTTATTTGATATTCTGAATCCGAAGTAAATCAAGAGTAGGAACTTCAATTGGAAGAAAATGCTCCCGTCTCTGTTTCCTTTGAAATAATATATATTAAATATTATTTGTGCCAATACTTCGGCAGTGTTCAAAGATGGCCCAAATCGTTGACGTAGTTTCAAAACAGCAGCGCTAGAAAGATTTAAAAAATCTTAAACATTCATTTTTAACGAAATGTTGCCAAATTAGTGTCATTTGAGGAGTGCTTCTTTGAAATGGAAAAAAAGCAAATCGATTTAAATTACTGTTAATGTTTTTCAATAAATTCCTACTTTTTGTTTGCCCTGTATACTCCTTTTATATGAGGTGTGTTCGTTCCTGTTAATTAGATGCTATTTGACATCAGTTCATGTTTCTTTGACAGACATAAATTATTAGTCTTTCTCTTTCTATATTAGGAAAGCAACTAATCTGTGAGGAATATAATTTTTATATAGTTTATTATTCCATCAGCACGAATACAAATAGTACGAATTGTCACCATAAATAAAATAACAAACAAATGAACAAAGGACAAATTTCGTCATCTACACTTTACATATATGATTGTTATACATATATATATATATATATATATATATATATATATATATATATATATATATATACAAAAAACAATCATAATATGTAAAGTGTAGATGACGAAATTTGTCCTTTGTTCATTTGTTCGTTACACTTTTTGTATTCTTGCTGATGATGATAAACTTCCGAAATGCATACACATTGGAAATAAAGTAAACTTATACACATAGATATTGTTTTCGTGGAGATTGATTTGGAGTACCCCCCATCGATTCTATTTGTCCGTCCACTCCACTTGGAGTAATATGGACTACTTTCATCATTTTAATCTGTGAAATATGTACTACTTTCACCATATTAAACTGTGAAGAATATAATTTTTATATAGTTCATAATTCCATCATCAGCACGAATACAAATAGTTTAACGAATTGTCACCATAAATAAAATAACAAATAAATGAACAGTGGACAAATTGAGCTCCTTGGGCTGGGGATATTGTCAACTAATATCTGATGAATTCGTGGGTTACGTTTGACAACAACGACAATTGACAATTCGTTGAATTTCAGTTCGAATTCTCCCTTTAAGGTCTTTCAAATTGGTAGGTCAGTTTATGTACACTTCACTTTGATTTAAATCTGGGGACCTAGCAGGCTATTCAATGTGACCGCATCGTCCAATCCAGCGATTGGGAAAGGTTTCATTCAGAAAATCGACACTAGACCATAATGTGGACCAAATAGTAGAATCTTTTTTACCAGGATGATTAATGTCTGGAAATGTTGCAGTTTAATATGGAACTATATCAGTTTGCAATATTTCTAAATACTTTTCACTTGTCACAGTACCGTCAAAAAAATGTGGTCCTACAATGGTATTCCTAAGAATCCCATCCAACACAGTTACTTTTGGAGGGTATTGGGTATAAGCTCCCATCGTCCAATAGGGATTTTCTGTTGTCAGTAACGCCAAATTTGCGTATTCACGGTACCATCCAGAAGTTGATTCGTCGGAAAATAAGAAATAAAATTCAAAACCATTATTGTGATTACACACTTCTTGCATATTTTTACAAAACTTGAAGTCGTCTTCATTAAGTTCATGTTTATGTAATTTGACTCTTCGTATAATTTTCTGCTCACGACACATCTCATTGTTGCCAGATAAAGGATGAGGATTTTTTTCACTTCCAAGTAATACATTCAATTAAGTGTCATCGGTAACGGTAGGTCTGCCACTCTTAGGCTAATTTGTGCACTATTTTGCTTAATGTCGATTTGCTTATTGGTTCTCGATCAGGATATTTTTTCCATTAAAGATGTCGCATACTTCTTTTACGATCGCCGTCACCTAAGATCATCAAAACTTCTATTCGCTGTTTTTCTGCCAGTACCTATATCGGAATTTCAAATGATTTCTTTTCAGAAAGATATTAAACACTTATAAATTGATATGCTACACAACAAATCAATTCAATTATGACATATGCAATGGTAACTAAGAACTTATTGAGAGATAAGTGCCATGTGAAGTGGAATGAATAGAAAAATCGAATTTAAACGGTTTTCTTCACATAAAGGATTCAATATAAAATTGAACCAGAGAAAGGTAGATCTCAGGTGAAAAACAACTACTTTCCTGGCAAATACCACGCAGAACGTTGAATGATATTCACCTGAAAATCCATGCATACTTCCATATAATATCAATGGACATTGAATGCAAATGTTTCTTTCTGATAAGCTCGATTATGTTTAATTTATGTCGTGTTCACCTAACAATCCGCATACCGGTTTCAGGCTTTCGGAGTGTTTCTTTCTGTCACTAGGTACCGCCAGTTAAAGTTTATCTTTTCCGGCGTACCTATAGGTGTTACAAGATCGATGATGGTTTGTTTACGTTGTGTCTCACTTCAGCCAGAGTGCTTTGGACCTTTGGCTGGTTGACTACTCCGTACTGATGAGGGCCAAGAAGCCTGAAACCGGTATGCAGATTGTTAGGTGAACACGACATAAATTAAACATAATCGAGCTTATCAGAAAGAAACATTTGCATTCAATGTCCATTGATATTATATGGAAGTATGCATGGATTTTCAGGTGAATATCATTCAACGTTCTGCGTGGTATTTGCCAGGAAAGTAGTTGTTTTTCACCTGAGATCTACCTTTCTCTGGTTCAATTTTATATTGAATCCTTTATGTGAAGAAAACCGTTTAAATTCGATTTTTCTAAGAACTTATTGTCTGGTTGCTAAGGGCTTTCAGATGTTTTCATAGCCTTCTTGAGGTTTGGAAATATATTCGAGTAATTCATTCATTGCAAAATAAATGATGAAATAAATATTAAGAAATATGAGCACCTGTTTCCTTTATACTCGGTATGTTGTAACTTAAAATGTTACATAAGACGTATGTGTTATGGTTGAACTCAGAAAAATATGGGCTTTTAATTTTTTATATAAAAATATAACCTTTCCATTTAAAAAAATTATCAATGACGTCATATCTTGTAAGGTAGTGGGGGTAAAAATTAGTTTTTTGTTAAAAAAAGTAGAAAACTGAAATTAAAATCGACCTGTCTGAGATTTACCTCCGAAAATAATTAACTCGTGAGATAATTGAGCGTTTCCACACTTTATGAACGCACTGTATATATACATGTATATTATTTCTTATTGCTTGTATAACGATGATGTTTAAATGAAAACAAGAGCCATCGTATTCATACTAGGCATAGTGGCAGACTCGTATAAATACGCTGACTCTTGTTTTCATTCATTTAACCTAATCGTTTTACAATAAGATATAATATACATATATACAAAAAACAATCATATATGTAAAGTGTAGATGACGAAATTTGTCCTTTGTTCATTATTTTATTTAGGGTGACCATTCGTTTAATTCTTTGTATTCGTGCTGATGATGGAAGTATAAACTTCCGAAACGCATACACTTTGGAAATAAAGTAAACTTATTCACTTAGATATTGTTTTGGTCGAGACTGATTTGATTGATTTGGAGTTCCCCCATTCTATTTGCCTATCCACTCCACTTTGAGTAATATGGACTACTTTCACCATTTTAATCTATGAAAAACTATGAAGCCATAAATGTTTGGCCAAAACGGCATCCATTTGTCAGCAATGATTTGTGAAATATACCTCTTGGACGGACGCGCGACCGTTTTTTCACCTTTCCTAAATAGATATATAGTTTATAGTTTTCCCAATATCAATTGCAGAAGCATAAAAAAGTCTTGCGGCGAAATCCTGTGAGCAGCAGTGGAGGAGATAACTAATTTTATTTGGATATTTTAAGATTTTAAAAATACTTCATAAATAATGAAAAATGAAAAAAAATTAAAGACAAGCTTTTATTTATACAAATACATTAAGAAAGAAAAATAATTTCTTTCATTGTTTGATGTAGGTTATTATTATATCCTAAAACGTATTTCGATCGGCACACACCAAGACCACAGACGCTACTGGTTTTTAATCTTTCAGAGCTATTAAAACACAAATATAACGCGTGATTTATGACCTCCCATCGTATAAACACACCCCCAAGCATTGATGTCCGACTTGATTGGCCCAGACGAATCGGTTGTAGAACAGACAGCAGTCACTCAAGTCCACGTTGACCAGCGGGCTCTTTGTGCCGACGGAGACTGTATACAAGTAGTACAGATTATTTTTCGTTCGTTTTTGGTGTTCTTCTTAAATTTCTGAAGGTTGTATGCCTCGGGGAACCCTCCCTAGGCAATGAGTTCCAAAGCCTCGCTGTTCGTTGGATGAACGAGTCTTTGGAAAGTGATGTTCTGCAGGTTTCCAAAGTGACCACGAAGGGGTGTGATGACTGAACTTGACGGGTTAATCTCGAAGAGACTGCCAAAGCAGGAACGATTGTTGATATTTCAGAAGAGCATCGCCCATGAAAATATCTATAAAATAGAGACAAATCGCCAACTTTTCTACGGTGTTCCAGACAAGTGAGCGAGTTTGTAAGCGAGGCATCACCGACGAGACGAATTGCCCTTTTTTGGACAGAATCCAATAGCCTCAGGATATGTTTAGGTGCCGCACTCCAAATATGGGAACAGTATTCCAGGACAGGTCGGATCTGTGCCTTATAGATCATAAGCAGCTGACTGGGGTGAAATAGCTCTTGGCACGAAACAGAAAACCAAGTTTTGGGATGCACTTTGGCAATGGACCTCACGTGATTTTCCCAGGAAAGGTTATTGCTGATAGTAATACCAAGCATCGATATGGATGGCTTCAGTGGTATGGTTACTCCTAAAGTTATGTTAGGCACAGTGAGATCGGCTTTTCTAGAGAAAAGACATGCTTGTGTTTTGTTTGCATTGAATTCTACCAAGTTATTAGATCCCCATTCGAGAATTGTTGCCAAGTCCATATTTATATTATTAACATTTCTTCCTCGTTCATTTCTGGTTTCACGGGCTGATATAGGGGCCCTGGAAGAGAAAGCGGTATGGAGGGTACTATCATCGGCAAAGCTGTGTACTGGACATGAAGTTGCTTTCAACAGGTCGTTGATGTGAAGTAGAAATAGTGTTGGTGCGAGAATGGATCCTTGCGGAACACCAGCATTTATGAGTAGAGTGTCAGATGAAACTCCATCGACCACTACATGGAGAGACCTGTTTGAGAGAAAACTAGCAAGCAGAGAACACAGCTGAGGGGGCAAGCCATAAGACGGAAGCTTGGCGAGGAGTCCCTGGTGCCAAACTCGATCGAACGCCTTGGAGATATCTAATGCCACAGCTAAAGTTTCTCCATGCTTTTCAATAGATAGCTGCCATATATGTGAGACGTAAGCGAGCAGGTCACCAGTTGATCTCTGATGGCGGAAGCCATATTGCCTATCGTTGACAATTCCTGAGTCTTCCAGATATTTCATGAGCTCGATGTTGATGGCTTTTTCCATGACCTTTGAAATAATAGATAGCAGTGCGATAGGTCTGTAGTTGCTAGGTAGGGCCTTTTTGCCTTTTTTAGGGACTGGCATATACGCTCGTGTTAGCGAAGTGAGTTTTTATTTGCTCCCTATAGAAACAGCTTCTGCAATTGATATTGGATGGACTATACCTACATTTCTTACAAGGTGCGCTAAAAATGAATAGATTAAATAGATATTATTAGTTGTGTTAATCTTTTATAAAAGATCTTTTTTTATTTTGCAGGGTATATGCATATGTAATATAGCGCAGATTAGAAATATTTATTCGCAATGAGTATATAAACAATGATTGGGTCATTTAAATTCGTATATTATATTTTTTCTGAAAAACAACCTAGGTGCTGACATAGAAATTGTATTATGGATCTACATAATGTGAAAATTTGTCATTTAACAAAGAAGTTTTACTGTTTAATATTCAATATTTCAATTGCCAGTCAAATATGTGGTGTTATACCGGTTTTGGTTTTCTAATTGTAAATTCGAAATTCTTGCGCATTTGTATCAGACAGATTTATTTATTTTTATTAGTATATTTCTATGAAACATGAAATAATGATTTTAATGAGGGCTTTCTGACACAAATATGTGTTCTGCAATTTAAAAGAACTAAATGAAAGCGACGGAAACTTTCAAACAGTACAAAATGCATTTTGCATACGAAACACCTAAACCATAAATCACCCTGTACACGACAGCGATAATTCATCTCAAGTTATTAATTATCCTTTCTGGCATTGTTAAAAGGGGTATTTCATTTACTCTTTCTTTGATGGCGAGGAAAAGTTCACTTTTTTGCATTCTCCCGAACAAAGCTAATAAAATTGGAATATATCCAACTAGAATTTCAACGCTATATAATATCCGACTCACGTCACAAAAAGTACTCTCATCTATTTTGATATAACGCGGTGTAAAGGTGGATTGATTACACATACTCTGCGGCTGTGATTCACTTCTGCTTCCCTTTGATAAGAGCTGCTGAGTTTCTCTTAACTATAAACAAAAGACTAATATGAGTCCAAGGTTTCCGCGCAGGTAAACTTTATAACGGCAGACAAAGATATTACGATGGGAAATTCAGGATAAGTCACGTACGGAAGCCACGTCATTCGAATTTATTGGGAGAACTCGGATGATCTGGCCCTCCACAACATTAAACGTGTTTCGAAGGTTGCATGTTGCATAAGATGAGTCGCGAGAGTTTCCAGTTGGAAACTTATATGAGACCGCACTTAGTAAATGGGCTGTTCAATTTTGGTTCAAAAAAATGAGTAGCGGAGGTTTACGATCTTCAAGGGGAATAATTGCTGTTGAATCACTGTATCTGAAGAAAACGGAAATTATTTTCTTGTTTGCATTTTTATAATCCAATCAATAGAGATATTGACTTTACAAAAATTCCAATACAGCTGATATTCTGGATTCAGGCCCCAATTTTTATAAAACCGGACTAGTCAGTCGATGTTCCTCGCAACTAAAATGTGCTTAAAAAAAGCAAAAGTACATGAAATGTAGAAAATATCATAGAAAATAGTATTTCCTAGTAAACCAAGCGAAATACATAGGAATACATACTTTATAGGCATAAAATTACGAATTTTGATTTTGTTGGAAAGTACCAATTGTATTTATTATGTCTATAACTCCGAAATGAATATATATCGAAATTTTTGTTCTAAACATATTTCTGTGTCTCCATTATTTCTGCAGTTACAGCTAAAAATAAGAAAATTCAAAAAGTTTTTGTTTTTTTTTTGTATTTTTAGAGCCGTGGCATGATAAAGAATTGTTAAATGGGTACATACATTTAACTACCTCAATCCAGAATTTCAGCTGTTTTAAAATTTTTGGCAGATTTTGGTGAAATTTTGTTTCTATTTATTGGATTATTTACCGAGAATAAGTTTTTCCTAATTTTCAGCCCTTCTTACAATTAATTACTGCTTTGTGTCGGGGCATAATTATTTATCCGGGATTCATCGTGCCTACTTCAAGGATCTAATCGTTTTTTCTAGTCTCCATTTTATTTTTGAATCTGTCGAATTGGCAGCTTCCTTTCACCTAGA
The DNA here is from genome assembly GCA_018342105.1 of Gonioctena quinquepunctata. NCBI lineage: Eukaryota > Metazoa > Arthropoda > Insecta > Coleoptera > Chrysomelidae > Gonioctena > Gonioctena quinquepunctata. Next base: position 515,689 of record JAFIRS010000444.1, read on the forward strand.
TGATTGTGTAAATTTGTTTGTACTATTTTTTCAAAACACGCCGCAAAACAAACTAATATCAAGAGTAATTGGAAAAAATACAAAAGTGTATGTATTTATTTTGCGTATGCCGGCATATAATAAACACAATAACAATAAGAAGTATCATCAGCCAATTTGCACAAGTAAACAATTTAAAATAATAGTCAATAATAAATTCTTAATATCGTAACTCAATATCTATTCTACCACTCCATTGAATTTGTCACTTAGTCTAAATCCCCCGTGAAATATTGAATAGAAAGAAAACATAATTCATGAAGTTTCAACGATATTTATTAATATATAGAAAACTTCTACGGAAAAGCATCAGATGCATGCGAAGGAACAGGTTCAGTTTTGAAAAAATGGTTGAAATAATATTTTTTATAAAAAATTCGGCAAATAATAATTTACTACGAAGAAGTTGTATCAAGTAAGCCCAATTCCCATTTGTACCTGTTATTCTTTTCATTTAAAAATCTATAATTATTCCCGTTCGAAATGTATTTGCAATACTTTTTCGATTTGAATGTAATAATAATTTGTTTAATTCAAAGCGGCAAATTGATTTGCGTTCCAATTAAAATGTTTGAATTAGCTAATCAATGTCCAAGCGATTTACAAATACTCATACACTGGATCGGAAAATGAATATAATTTGCAAAATAATTTTCAACACTTGGCATTAATTCGATTGTCTTTGCATTTTTGGAGGAGTTAATTGTGTTGTTTAAATATATATATATATATATATATATATATATATATATATATATATATATACAAAAGGAGGATTAGAGGAGAAAAAATTGAAATTTTTATCTCTCTCCTGAGGTTGCAGTCAGTTCAGAAGGCCAATGTAATGAGTACTCTCTGTTATTTGTCAAACTTTCGGAATTTATTTTATTTTATTTTTAAGACATCTAGAAACAAGAAAACAATTGCTAATCACAAAAGCAACTTGGAAAAGTATAAGAAACTTACCAACGTGAGACTGTTACAAATAAAAAATAGCGAAACACACATAATATTAAAACAACTTAAAATGCAATTCACTAAAACACAAACACTTTTATTATACAGGTACATAATATTTCGAGGGACAATGAGACCTCTGTCTACTTCGACTATGAAAGAAAGAGATTGAAAACAAAGGTAAATTCGTACAAATATCTATTATCGATTTGTTTTTCTCACTACTGGAAAAAGATGCAAGGTGCTTTATTTTACGGATTATCAGGGAGGGCTCTGCTCTTGTTGTCCATTTTCAACACATAGCTATAGATTACGCTCAAATTTTATGTCAGAACGTTTATTCATGCACGCCGGTTGATTATTTATGTGAACCATTTCCAGAAAATTCCTTTTTTCTTGTTTTTTTTCTATTGTTAATATTTTTGGATTATTAAAATTACAGAAGTGATTAAGTTATCGTGTGTTCTGTAAGTGCACAACTGTTTTTATTCAGGTTGCGTAAATACTTTTCCAGTCAAGATACTAATTTACTATATATATTTATATATATATATATATATATATATATATATATATATATATATATATATTTAAACTATTAATAGTGGGGAATGCAGCAATGTCAAAAAGAAAACTCTTGTAAGTTTCTGAATTAATTTTATTCCATCATCAGGGAACTACAATTGGAAATTTGGAAATTTACAACATATAAGAGGTTATCATTCAGTGATGTATTAATACTACTAATTTAGGTGAGATTTGTTGAGTCGGTGTTAAGTAAAATGTTGTTGTTGACATCATGGTACTACATAAAAAAATGGTAGTTGTGTACTACTAGAATAAACAGACTGTTCATTACAACACTTATACCTTAAAAATTATATAATAAAAATTAGCTTTTATGTCATCAACCATGTGGTTGGAAACAACTGACAGGTTAGAGATTAAAATTCAGAAACAGACAGCTATACTTGACAGTGACAATGACGCATGTCATGTTTTATGTATGACAACCAGTGGTGTCAACTGAGCAGGGGTACCAACTAGTGTGTTTCATTTGACATATGTTAAGGTTGGGTACTCCATGACAATAAATTATATTCTATATAGAATGATAAAAAATAACTTAGGTCGCCAATTAGAGAAAATATTTATTGAGTTTCTTTTTGATATAAGAAACGATTTATCGACATGTTTTTTTGGGTTTTCTGCCTTTCCCAATATGAAAATGAAAAACATATATCAAGAAGATCTATAAGGAAAATAGATTTACCCGATAAAAAATAATTTTTTATCGATAGTAACTGATGCAATGTTTCATTTCAATTATCAATACCAAATTATTATGAATGCTCTCCAAATTTTAGTTGACTGAGGTTTTTTTTTTATAATGGGAGGAGTAATTTTCCATTGTAACTGTTGTAAATATTAGAAATTAATATTATATTCGGAACCGAAAATTTTTTTTGCGATAGCATTATCGAGAATCAGATTATTTTCAATTTTTTAAACCAAATTTTTAAAGTTACAATGAAATATAGTACAAAAAGTTTGAATTACCGTAAAACAATATGTGTAAATAATCTCAATATCTCGGGAAAAAGGCAGGATTTTCAGAATAAAAAAATAGTTGACAAACATTTGAAATTCAACACAAAAAGTTAATACTGATACTTCCTCTAGTTTTTCATTAATGGGTTAAAGTTGAAAAATTCGAACATCGAAAAACCGTTATGTTCGAAAATTGTTCACTATATATTTTTATATAATTTTCTTTTTAGCCCACTGACAGTCCCGAACAAGTTACTTTTTTCGATTCAAGTTATTGCAAAATATTTTATTGGATATATTAAAACTCAAGTATTTAAATGATAATTATTTAGTTATCAAGCTAAACTTTTCATCAAAACCTGTTCCGGCATCATTATCAAGTTGGTGATATTTTATCAGAATAGTATATATATATATATATATATATATATATATATATATATATATATATAATAATGATAAACGGGTAAACATATTTTTAATTTTTTTCGAGGTACAGTTCAGTTTTGGATTAAGTAGGTGTATGGATTAGATAAAATGTTGAAATATCACACATTTAAAAGTTAATCATATATGGATAGTTTGAATTAGATCGAATTATGTTTGTTGAATAAATAAGTAGTTGTTTTTATTTTGCAGTTGCAGATGATTCCACATCTGATTATATCATTCTGTTCATATTTCCAAATAAATAAAATTATTTTGTTTGTGTGTAGAAAATTGCTGTTGGTTGAATTTCAACATATTCAGTTATGTTCAATAAATTATGTAATATAATGATTTCGTTTTTTTTTTTCAGCCTCGCCTCTCCCGAACGGTATAATCAAAGAAGAGGACCTCGCTTCGACGCCCGAATACTTCATAAAATGTCCCCAGTGCCAAAAAGGATGTCAGACCTTCCAAGCGCTCAAAGAACACATGGAATCCGCCCACGTGGAGCAACTGTCCTTGGGATCGGACGCCAGTCTTCCCATAGCTAATGCCGTGTCACCGACGCCCACTCTGGCCGGCACAGGTGGTCTGTACGGATGTTCACAATGCACGACCTCGTTCTCCACGAAGGACCAATTGGAGAAACACGAGTTGCTGCATTCGCCCAATGCTCAAGTGGTGAGTTGCTTTTTCGTCGATTTTTTCTGCCCTCCCCCCGCTCTCCGCTAGCAAAGCGTGACGTCACCGCATCACCTCTACGGTTGGTTTGCCATAAGAGCCCATGTATTTTTCACTATTTTTGAAATCCTTTATCTTGGTATTTATAAATTAAACCTGATTATTTTTTGGGTGTTTCTGTTTGGTGTGTTAATTTACTTTTGCTCTATTGAATTTTTAGAACTCTAGATGCCCACGTTTTCTGTGGATAACCCATAAATTGAACTGAAGCTAAGCAAGTTTTAAACGTCATTTCGAGATAGGTTGGTTGGTTGGTTGAAAACTGACGAGCGAGAGACAGGGTTGGCACTTAGCTTCCTTTGACACTGCGACCAGCTGGGGTCTATTGTATCACTCTGTCGTCAGTGGTTCCTCATTCAAACAGGTTTGTGCCTTTTTAGGTTTAGTAGCCTGTTAATAAGGTTCTTCGGATTCATGCCTGTTTCCGGGCTGATCTCTCCAAAGGTTCTGTGTCGCCTTCTACTTAGGGCGTCACAGTCGAAGATAATATGAGAGGCTGTTTCCTCTCTTCATCACATAGCCTACACTCCACGGTTTCCCTGCGTACTCCCATGGTGTTTAGGTGTTTTCTTAGGCCGCAGTGTCCAGTCAACAGACCTACTATTATATGTGCCTTCATTCTGTTCAGGTTCAGAAGGTCAGCCGTCAGGGTCCGGTTTGGGTGCCCTACCATGACTTTGCTGTGTATTTGCCCGACAGTTTGATCCCAATATTGTTGGTGTCTTCTTTTTATCCATTCGTCGATCAGGGTCCTGCATCGGTTTCTGCTAATCCCGTGTACAGGTTCTGGCCCTGTGAATAGCGTTTCAGATGCTTGTCTAGCTAGCTGGTCCGCTTTTACGTTGCCTTCAATGCCTCTGTGACCTGGCACCCACATCAAGGTGACCTTGTTGTGTTTTGCCAGCTCGATGAGGTTCTGGAGGCAGTCCCAGACCAGTTTAGACTTTATCTGTATAGAGTCGAGGGCTTTGATAGCACTTTGACTGTCAGATAGAATGTAGATGTGTTTTTCCTATAACCACTTTCTAGATTCTTCTGAATGCATACCATAACATCATGTGTTTCAGCTTGGAATATCGTGGAGCAGTTGCCAAGTGGTATTATGTAGTCCCTTCTTGATAGGACACTTCGTTGTTTCGATTTATTGAGAATATTTGTGGAAACGTTGGGCCCATTGTAGTGAATAGGAATTAATGAGTTGTTTCGATATTTTTATGATTGGAAAATTTTATGTGAAGTTTTTGAGAGCTTGTTGATGGTTCTTACAAGAAACTACGGCACATATTCTTCCAGGCATGATCTGAAGTAAACACAGCTTGAACTAACACTGCCTAAGGAATTATGTCAACCCTTCAGCATTTTTTGAGAGCTATATTTATCTCAAATTTTTTCAATAAATCGAAAAACAGTTAAAAAACAAGTGTCCTATTAAGAAGTGGGCACCAACGCACTTAACAGTCGATTCAATTTTCACTTATTCACGGCAAACTTTTTAGATGCTTATGGCACTAGAAATCTATTGAAACGAATGTCAAATGATTCAGCAAACATAAACACTTAAAAAACGACGGAAAAATGTTACCAACCGGAAGAAAAACTGCTATGAAAAAGTTGAAAAAATACATGGGTACTTATGGCGGATGAACAGTCCAGGTTCCCTGGTGATGTCAAAACACGATTCACATCCGCGTGTGTGCAGCTGAAATTTGGCCAATGTACGAAGATAGGAAATAAGCCATCCTTTCATTGTGTATAATCGTTAGCTTCTACCAACAAACTTCACTAACAAATAGATTTTTCTTAATGTGTTTTATGGAATACGACAGTTGGCTTTTACGTTTTGCGACGTAACAACACTCGTGCGATCTGCCGTTTTGTGATATAGACGCTTCTTGTTTTGTTTTCATTGAGTTGAAAATTGCGACTCGTTCTCGTGAACTTTTTGGTGCGAAGATTGTTCCTGCTCTTCGGCGTGTTTTAACTCAACAACGCGTCTATCAACTTATTTTTATTTTGATGATGAAGCCCCACACGAAACCACAAGGTATCGTTGGTTCAAATTTAGAGTAACGTCCACACCCAAAGCAACAAATAGGAACATTGTGTTTGTTGCTTGTTCCTGGAATTTGTTTTGAATGCTTCTGTAAGTTCCTTGATGTTCCCTATTGTTTGTGGTTGCAAATTCAACAGTAAATATCAAAGGAAATTTAGAAACAGTAAGGACACGTTGTAACTTTCCCAAACTGTGTCGTGTGTTTTTATGAAATAAACTTATTTACTTATTATTATTATAATATGCTATTGTGAACTTTATGGCGGACAATTTTTGTGATTATGGTCCGATTCTGTTCAAAATTGGTATTCTAGGGGTTTTCGTGGTCGGAGATTTTGATTTTTTATTTATTCAAAAATATATTAGATGGAAATTACGGAACTATTTTTTTAACAACATAAATACTAAAAAATAAATAACGGAAAAAAACTTTTATTAGTTGTTAATAAAAACAGAACTAAAAAGTTACAAATAAAAATTATTAAAAAAACATATTTAAAGACAAGCTTTTTCATACAAACAATGAAAGAAATTATGTTTTCCTTTTTAATGCATTTGTATAAAAGCTTGTCTTTAAAAATGTTTTTTTATATAATTTTTTTATGCTAAAAACAGAACCAAGGATACATAATAATATCGAAATACTTTTTTCCATCACATTACTTCTATTATGAAATTGTTTCAAAATAATTGATGAATTAAAAAAGCCTTGGACATCGTGAACTTATAAAAGTTCAATGGCTGAACAAGTCCCTAAATAAAACTTAAAAAAATGGCCATCAATTATGCTTGACCAATTCATAGAAAGTAAAATTAGATGTAGGTATAAGCCAAAATATGATTTGACTATAGCATTTTTTCATTAATCCACGTTCAAAATATCTCAAAGTAAAAGGAGATTCCTAATTTTCATCTAAAGACCATCTAAGATGAATTATATTTACTTCGATGAACCTATTTCTATATCTGTATCATAATGACAAAAGCATGACAGGTATTTTTCTATACTGCCCAATTTACGATAACTGAAATTGCATTAAAAAGTGGTCAATATACCAGCGCTTGCATGCCATAAGTAGATAATCACAAGGGGAGCCTCAATCGACACAAACGATAGAATTTTGAAAAGGTGCAATATATTCTAATTATATTTGGAGAAAAAATTTATTTTCATGCCTGGAATAGCGCTATACTCTTCAAAATTGTCATTTTCAAAATGCCAAATTGGCCCTATTGTAGTTTCCATTAAGCTAGACCGTAATTTGGCTCAAAATAAATTCACGATAAAAACCGAATAATAAAAGATTCATTATTAACGTCTCTAGATTTATTTGCGTTTTTTGTGGATACGCATTGGTATTCATGCCAATTAATATTTCATGAATTCAATAAAATATATCTTTGTTTATTTTCATTATAATCATACAATAACCAATTTGCTTTTCTTCTCTATACTTTTGATTCAATCTCGCCAGTACAGCACTTTGTATATTTTGTTGATCTTTTTTTTATCCGGCATAACAATTAAATCAAATTCAATATTTATTTGGAAGTTGCATTTCGTGTTGTGAAAGGTATCCCACAATTCTGCACATATAAAAAAATTATTACCGACGGAAATTAGACAGAAATCGAGCTCAGTCTAGATATACGTATTTATTGACTGGCCAGAAATAGTACCGGTATCACAGTGCTTCAAAAACTCAACATCACATTTAAATGTGCTTTTGTGTCGATACACAACAGTGTTCTATATCTTTTGTGAAATTATCACTGAGGTATCTTTTTCGGAATTGACGAAACACTGCATATGGCGAGAGTAATTATTCGGTCAAATAAAAAATGTTGACAGGCATGGCGGGACATCTTTTTTTTGCAACGATTAATGAATTGGAAATTGTCAATGAAATTGCGGTCGAGATCAAATCAGAAAACAGCCTGTAAACAATTGACGTAACTTCAAGTTATAAAACGACCTAGTTGACGGCACACGACGGATACGGCCAACGTTTCTTGTAAATACGTTAATATCTTGATTTTGTAAATAAATGTTTTCCAGATGTACCTATTTTATTTATATGTATTTCCACAATGTTCAATTTTATGGAAAACATTAATTGTGTCTGAAGAAATATTCCCTCACCTCGACAATTTTTCAATTATCACCAACAGTTCTCAGATCGGATACATATGTTTTGAAATCATTACAAAGTTCTTATAACCGCAACACAAATTTCTCGTAATACCTATATAATGGTAAAAACCCAACGGATAGTGTGATAAATTCATAGATTTGTGTAACAAATTATTTCAACATCATATAATTATAAGATATATAATTGATCAGTATAATTGTGAGGCAGATGATATGTTCGAACCACAGACTAAAAAAATAAATCTAAATACAACTAAGTGATACTTAGAAAGCAGATTTTGAAAGCATCTTATTGCATCTCATTTCAATTTAGTGGTTACTGCAATTATTTATATTTCAGTTACGTGTATGTCTATTTTCTTCTAAACGTTGTAATAATAATTATTAGTATTGAATAACTTAAATAAATTATGTCTCATAGTTTTTATTCAAAAATATTAAGTTTTGTTGAAAAGATATGGCTCAAGATTTTGTATATTCCAAAAACACGGAAGGATTCTTAATTTAAATTAAATTAAAAAACTTCATAATCCAACGAATTAATCAACATTCTTCTCACTTACCCAAGGCTGTTGTACCAGAGAAAAATTTCGGGGGGGGGGGGGGTGGCAATGTACATTTTACCAAATTTTTTTACACCTCATTAAACAGAGAGATGGAATCAGATTGTACAGTGTGGAAAGTACCACTTTATAGTCGCAAAATCTGTTCTTAGTTGGAATATTACGAATAGTTTATATTTAGAAAAATTAAGGGTACTTAAACAAAATTGAAAAATATGCATTAGTGTATGGGGTGTACATAAAACTATAATATCTGTTTTCACCTTATTCCAGATATATTTTACAGATTAATCAATGGCTCTATTCAATGTGGCTTTTTTCTAGGATCACTGAACTTTATACTTCCCAGACTAGCCAGTAGACACAACCCAACTTTCCCAATATATAAAATGTGTTCCTATTACAATATCTTTAGAAGAAATGTTGACTTCGCACTATCTCTCAATGAATTAACATCCATTCTATTCCGTACTTTTGAGTGGATCTTTTCACATGTGTATCATGCATTTTTCATAATTTTTTTCTCCTTCCTGTGTTATTGATTATTCATGGTACAACCTACACTTACTTTGTGTCAAAATGTTAATAATTTGTTGGTACATTTATAGAGATTGTTGAACTCGGGAACATTTCTGTAATGACTAAGTATTTTTTGTTTTTGTTTACTATAAACATGTTTGTTACATTCAAAAATCTATTAATATTAAATCTACCCATTGTATCCTCATTAACTATGTGAAATTGTTAAATATGCAAGATGTAAACTGTGTGTAATTTAATGCGACCCTATCAATGGACTCTGTCTGTTGGGCTTTGATTTCTAAATAAATAAATATTCATAAGGATAAATAAATTAGTTACTACATTCACCAATTAGGTTTTCCTTTAAGAGGAAAATTTGTCCTATTCTGAATTCAATTACAAAAAATATCTGGAGAATAAACAAATCCGTCTCCTGGATATCAATAAATATTTTGATTGAAATTTCAAGATAACAACTCCTCTTGGTTATGATAGTATCAAATTAACGCCCGATTTTATGTTGCTTTTTCATAGAGATTCTTAGATGATTCGCAGCAAATACTGACTAATTGAATATTTTTTCCTCGCGAAGAAAAACTAATCTGGTGAACATAGCATACTTGTATTGCGTTTCTAGATTAATTGTTCCAATTTTTTTAAGGTCATTAACCTAAAAAACTCATCAAGAAACCAATTTCCCTAACGATAAATGTCTCTTGAGTGATATTGGAAAGGTGTCCATGAAAGGAACATTTATTTTCTAAACTTCATCCTAAAGTATTTAGGAGATGTTGTCGGTATGATCGGGTTATAATCAACATTCAGAAAAATAATCGCAAATTTCACGATGGCGCCAACTTTTGATTGATTACGAATGCTGTCCAATATCCGCACATGTACTTTGTAGCTAAACACTTTCACAATTATTGATATATTACGGTGTCAAATGTCACTTGCTGCTCTCAATTGTATAAAATTCCAAATATCTTGGCTTGATTAGTGTTTGACTCGTATTAATGTAGAGGTTATGAGGGCCCAGGTCAATTGTTGTGTTTACGTAACATATAAAGTTACCGTTGTAAAGAGATGAGCAATTGTTTTGTCCTCACAGTCACAGCTGTGTCAAAAATTGCCCCTTATTAATAAAGGAGGGCTTTCTCACTTAACCTCTTCAATTAAGGCTTGAAAATAATTAACGCGAACTTATCTGTACACAGAGAATGCGTTTTTTTCTCATGGAGGTTTTAGTGACTCACAACTTAAGAATGGCAAATGAAATGCTGAATAATGGACTTTAAAGGGTAACACGAGGGGGAAACAACTACCCAAAATATGTACACCATAATTAAATATCTGATTATGAACAATATTTAAAATATACTGAAAAAAAACGCACTAATGAAATATTTAAAATATATTTAGGATAATGATAGTATTTAATGTACTGAAAATGTATTTAAATAATCAAAGTATACTGAAGCTATTCAAAGTACTAGATATGTATTGATAAACAAAATATACCGAGGGTATTGAAAATCGGAAATGTACTTAGGTTAAAAATGAAAATAAATGGAATATAGTTAATATAATATTTGGGATAATTAGGGTAATAAAAACGTGATGGAACTATTGAACTGAAGGAATCAACGATTTTAGTATAATTTACCCTGTGTTTTTACAAAAGTATCTAAAGTGTATATCTGTTGGTGAGAAATTAAAATTAAAGTTTTCAAGTTATTGGGACATATTTCATTCAAAAATCCTTTATTTGAGGATCAGGGTAAATAACTGAAAAATTAATACAATTAATAATATAATAAATAAAGGTTTAAATGTCAAACTCAAAACAAAAGGCATGCTGATAAAATACAGGACAACAAAATTTCCAATAATTTTAAACATCCTTTCTTTCCTAAAAACCTTATTCGGAGTATTACGAACGAAAACAATTAGCCAAATCGGTCTAGCCCCTGTTTTTATAAAATAAAAAAACAATGTTACCACGACCGGGATTCGTTCCTGTGACCTTCTGCTTGGTTATACATGACTCGATAGTCTTTTTCTTCGCCAAATTTGTTATATACCTGAATTACGAACATTAAAAAAAATTATACAAATCGGTTCAGCTGTTCTCACGTTTTGAGCTGAGAAAGAATCGAAATTTATTTTTATTATATAGAAGATTATATATTCCTGAAAACTTTCCAGGAGAAATAAATTTCCAATAACTTTTCTGAAATACGTGGGGCGCGTGACTTAGGTGAACTATCCATGTTTCAATTATCAATTGCATGTGCCCCACGGTTTTTGTTTCAAAGCTTACAACTATTTTCATAGCTATTGAAAATTCACAACCAAAAATGTTCAGGACAATCTCCAGGGGGTTAGGAATCTATATGGGGATTTAAATCTGTATGGGGCTAGGATGTTACCTTCACAAATTTTTTTTGATGTTCTAACCTGACTTTCTCCCTTGCGCGATGCCTGTAAGGTCGAGAATCGCAATAGTGTTCATTAACGCGGAGCACAGTATAGATCGCAAAACAACGTCCGATCGTCAACGGTATGGAGAGATTGTGTGATCCTAACCTCATTTTTTGTGGACCATAAAAAACAAACAAAAAACGAGTTTATATTGTACTGTCATCCAGTTCTGAGCCATTTCCAAATTTTCAGTTTCTATCTCATCGTGAAGTTAGTTTAAAATCGATTGCAAGATTTGTACCGGACAGACACATAAGCAAGCTAATAGAAACGTGGTAAAAATAATAATAGTTTATGTAACAAGTTCGCAAAGTGAGACTTCAGCGGACGAATCGGAATATGAAGATGATGTCCGCTAAAGCGATTTGCGTACGTGTTGCATACAACATTTTTTAGCTTTCCCAATAAACAGAACATGAATGCTACACATATTTCCTCGCCGTGCATACATTTTCAATCGCCATCCATACGCTAGTGTAAGGAAGTTGTGCAAAAATCTAGCAAGCGCATGCGCGAATCCACCCATGTGGGCATGGTGGGCATGCCCACAACTCTAAAACCCTAATTGAAAAATAAAAACAATGAACCGTGTGCAATGGACTTCCTAACTCCTGACGTCACAAGTAGGCGGAGCTTAGCGAACTTTTCCAAACAAATCGATTTTACACGTTAAAACGCCATAAGAAATTATTTATATGTTTATTGTTCCTGCTTCCGTTGGTAATAAGGATAATTGCGTACATTTTTGAGTATGTGTCAGTCAGGTAGGTAAGGTTTTTAATGAAAATTCAAGAATTGTTGTTTGTTGAGGTTATGTTATTTTTTCAATTGAAATATAGTTACTCATCATCTTTCAGATATATAATGGCTTCAAAACATGTTTTAAAGTATCATCTCTATAAATGAAGTACTCGATAATGATAATAAAATTATTAAAAAGAGTAAAAATGCCTGAATTGTTTGGAAATATTCGCTAAGCTCCACCCACTTTTGACGTCAGACTTAGGTAGTCCATTCGGAACGCAGTGCAGCACACACATACATACACACATTGTGAGCGTGCACATTGGTAGATTTTCATGTTTCATGCTAGTCGCTCAGTCGATGCGACCAGTGATAAATGAACACGTGTAGTAGTTTGTACTGTTTGAAAACATAACCAAACTTGAGCGAGTCCGTAGTCCGACTCGCACTTGGCCGAATTTCGGGTGGCCGTGCTCACAACCTTTTTTTAGGGTTGGATCCGCGCCTGAGCAAGCGTTGTTTATCAACGACACATTTGTCGAATACTTGTCAAACATTAGTGTTCATTTTTCATGCATAAGCATTCTAAAAGAATATTTCGAAGAAAACGTGTGCTGTCACTATGAAATTTTAAATATTCTATAGTTTATTGCGTCTCCTAAAACGGTTTCAAGATGTTTATTATAAGTTTTCTGAATAAACAAAAATAATCCAATAAACTGTTGCCATGACGACTTCAGCGACCTAGTCCGGTAAAGTGGTATTTTGCGGACTATTTTCAGTATCCAAAGTAGGCATTTTGTGGAGCGTGTACAAAAAAAATAATTGTAGACTGAACTGCATCCCAAATATTTTAAATATATTCGAGGACTGAAAAGGATACTTTAATATTTAAACTGTAAATACTGAGAATAATTTTTTGGTAATGAAAACAATGTTAAACTGTAAGTATTTGTTGGGAATACTGACAAATATTTTAAATATATTTTAGATATTTTTATAGTGAAAATAATATTTCAAGTATGGAATGGATATTTTTGGAATAAAAGTAATATTTAAAGTATGAAGTGGTATTTGTTGATACTGAATTACTGAAACTTTAAATATATTTAAGATATTTTGGTACTGAAAGTCTTATTGAAATATTTAATTTTCTGTACCTATTTGAAGAGTTGTTTCCCCCTCGGGGTAACACTTTATAGAATTGAGTGAAAAATTCCATTCGTTTTTATTTCGGTTCGTCGGACGGTTTCTTACCTCTTAGCATGCAAACTATGACAGACCACAGGGTCAGTCGAAAATGGCTAGAAAAGGAAAAAGTTCACATAACAGAAAGGTAACAAAAAGTTTAACAATGTGAAGAAGAAATCAAGTTGATGAAGAAGGAACATATCAAAAACGTACTGTTTCAGACGATACTGTTTGTGTTGATCTAGAATATCAAAGAGAGATAAGGTACCTACATGCTGCCAGCTTGGGTCCCATAAGAATTGTTCTTCTTGGGATGTGTGTTTGTGAATCCGCTTGTTTTGGAATAGTCCTCATTGAAATCTCAATGTGTTAATAACAACCGTTACAACCTCGGTCTCCCCTACTGGACCGATTTCAATTAATGAGGTATCGTACGAGCTACTTTTTCGAAAAATTGAAAATGGCGCATAGAAGATACCATAATGTGGTACTTGAATTTTTGTCTCATCTTTATTGTTAATTTTGTACAAACGTCTGGTGTAGCATTTTCAATAATTAATTAATTGGACCATTCTTTTTCCGTGACAACATGAACAGTGAAATGTTTTCAAATTTTTTGATGTTTGAGATAGTGTGGCAATAGTGTGGCAACTATGTCTAGTATATGATGTACAAGAAAATAAAAATAATAGAAGAAGAAAATAATTAATGAATTGTTCGAAAAATATACGAATTGAAGAAAAATTCGGAAAAAGAGTTCTATTTTTCTTTAAGGATTTTAGTCAAGCTCGGTCTTTAAATTATGCTCCTACTTCATAACAGCGGAGAAGATCTGGAAAACGCGAAGTCTTTTAATGAGATCGTTGGAAGCATCAACTTTACCATGAGAGTCTTCCAGAGAAATTTGGAAAATGGACCAAAAAACTGGCATTTGTACCTACAATAGAGAGTTATCGTTCCGTTTTTATTAATTTTCAGTGACGTCCGAAACTACGACTTACGTTGATATCATTCACGAAAAATAAAATCTTTGTGACCTAGATAATATCGAGAAATTTAAAAACAATTTTAATTTTTGAACTATTTATCGCCAGAAATTATTATATATTTTGTCGAATCATGCTGCGTAGGTATTCTTGAATAGCCTCTGATCTCAGACCCAGGAATCGAGGAACTGATAAAAAGCACACGATTGAACTAACCCAGAATGGAAGAGGTTATCGGTATGTTTACCATCAAAAATATGTCACAAATACACCTAATGAAAAAAATTTAATAACTGAATGTATATTATATATCTAGGTTGGGAAGTGAATTATTATTTATCTTGCGTTTTTATACACACCTTAGCTCCGAGAAGGTTTATTTTAAATACTTTCAACTGATCGATTTTTATAAATATATCTCAAATAACTTAGGTGTTTATTGGTTTTGTTTGTGTCAGAATATGTCTCAACGTATCACAGTAATTGTGAGTTGTGCCATTTAGTAGATTGGTGTATTATTGTTTTCAACTTCGACAAAAAAAAATCCACATATATCTCTGGATACGCGTTAATTCTATATATTTCTTATACGGCCGCCATTTTAATATGTCTCACCAGATATTTTAAATTCTTTTTCTCTATCATATTCAAAGTAATGATAATTTTTTTTTAGAAAAGTTATTCATTCTGTCTGACTTGGATTTGGTAGTTCCGTAGGCCGTAGGATTATACTTCATCATCGGATAATCTAAAATGTTTTATCGGAGAGGTCATCATTAATTTAAACAAATATATCGCCCTAATTTGTCCAGTTTGGATGATTTATCGATAAAAATACATCACTTTCCGTTTTATTTTTTAAATATCTTGGAAAATTTGCATTTTTCAATGATATAATTTTCTACAAAAAACTTTGCGATGTTCCATTTGAAACACTTATGATAAATTCCCAAAATTTGACATTTAACATTCTTGTATCAACTTTTCATTGCCGTCGGAAGTTATAAGTTTTTAGATCTTGTAAAATTACCAAAAAAAAAATGCCATTTTAAATGTTAATTTAGAGAAAATAGACCTAAAAGCTATTTAGATGAAAAGTGTAAAATTTTGAGTGTGTACCCGGCATGAACTCAGAGAAGCGGCAAATAAATAGTACAAGTTATTACAAGATGAATCCAACTTCTATGTGTACATGAATTAGTACCTACACCCATTTGAAATAATGGTGGGAAAGAAAGCTGCTACAATAAAAGCATCTATTTTATTGGCATATTTCTAAGAAAAATCTGCTGAAAAATATCCATTGTAGGCAATTCCATTTAATAACACTTTCTAAAAGAATCATATAATTTTTTAAACAAAAAAATTCTTCCTACAAACTCATATGAAGTTTATTCACAATATATATATATATATATAATATATATATATATATATATATATATATATATATATATATATATATATACCGCAAAATCTTGGAACCATATGGAATTTTTTTTTATTCTTAGTTTCTCAGAAAATTTCATTTTTTATAAAAAAAAGTTGGTGCATTCAATTTGACTGATTACGCGCATAGTCGTTATTATCAGTGGCGTGCGGTTAAGCGGGAATCGGCCGTTATTCTAAATTCACCATAGAGTAAAGTGACATTACTATGGAAAATATCGAAAAATTTCATAAAAAAAAGTTGTTGGCAATTAAAAGATATTCCCAGTTATCCAGTTTAGTCTACCAATTCTAATTTCAATAATTGCTTAATGAGTTGGCCTCGTGTAGAAATCATTAAGTGCTGCTGTTTTTTCTTTTTTATTTCTATTCTTTTCATAGCAGTCATATTTGTGTTGATATATTCTGGTTGTTAGGTATTGTTTAGTTTGCCCTATATAACACTTCCTACATTCACAGGGAATAATACTATGTATTACATATGAATCTGATTTAGCTGGTATCTCATCTTTTAACTGCGTGAATAATTTCCTATAGTTTTCGAATTGTAAAAAGTAAACTTGTCAGAATCAGTTGATAAACATTTTTTAATTTTATATCCACCTAAATATGGAAATTTAAAATAGTAACACATTTCTTTCGGAAACATATCCTGCCTATCTGTTCTTTGATGTTTATTAATGATACTATTAATCAATTTCGTGGGGTAGTTGTTGTTTTTCAACAAGTTCTTCGCCATAACTAAATTTTCCGAATGGAAACAATTATCGCTAAGAATAAGTACCCTTGAAATTAGGTTAAAGGCTGGAGTGTTCTGATAAGTAATTCAAAATTCTCCCCGAATTGGTGGTTTCATAAACCAATTCCTGAGTAATTTCCCTTTGTTATCTCTTATGATCTGGAGATCCAGAAACGGCAGTTTGTTTTCTTTTTCTATTTCTAACGTGAACTGAATATTTGGGTTGAAACTATTGAAAATATTTAATACTTCATCAGATTTGTCAGCTGGAATATCAAGAATGCAATCATCAACATAATATTTATGAAAGTTATATCAAAAGGTAATCCCATGTTATTTTTGTAATTATATAATTAACAACTATATTCGCCAACACAGGACTGGCTGGATTTCCCATAGCTTTCCCTTCTTTTTGTTTGTAAAATGTTCCATCAAATATAAAATAACCGAGTCATAAAAAAAGACCATTAATTTGAAAAAAATACACATTGAAATATCTGTATAAGCAGAAATTATTTCCCATTCTGATATCAAAATCTCTCTAATCAAATTCTTGGGAATATTTGTAAAGAGAGAGACAATATCCAAAGAGATTAGAATATTATTATGGGGTGAAGCAATATTCTTGGAAAATTCTTTGAACTCCATGGAATTTTTAATACTATGGTGGAAAGTTGTTAAATTATTAAGAATTTTGTGAATGTAACATGCTAAATATGTTGGTGAATTTATACAGTTTACGACAGGTCTAAGGTGTGTCCCCTCTTTGTGAGTTTTTCTCAATCCATATAAGCGAGGAGGTACAGCATTGTGTTTCTCCAACTTCCTCGCCTCTTCCAACGTGATGAAACCTTCTGTTTTCAGTGTGTCTACAAGGATTGATTGAAATTTGTGTGTTGGATCGCTTTCCATTTTTATGTAAGTGCTGTCGTCTCTAAGCATATTTTGCATGCTATCCAAATAATCCGTTTTCAACATCACCACTATGGAGTTTCCTTTGTCAGAATTCATTATGATTATTTCCGGGTATTGTTTCAAGAAAATCCTTGTTTCATTGTATTCCCGCGACATGATGTCAATTTTCTTTTTGTTGTGATGATTATTTTAAAATTTCGTTGTTATATTTGTTGATGTCCATCTCAAAACATCTTTTTCTTCTTCACTTTTAGGAAGACAACTGATGAAATATTCTAAATCTTTCAAAATTGTGGGAATTTCAGGTAGGATGATCAGTTGCATATTGACCATACAAGGTTGTGTGTTGTTTCATTTTAACGCGTCTCTATTTGTTTATATACAATTTTAAAGTTTTTCATGTGTAATTTGTGCCAATGTGTTTTTATCGACCAGAGTTTGTATCGACTACTCAACAGTTTTTTAGTTGATTCCATGAGCAGGAAAAACTTAGTTTTAAAGGTGTGTCATAGATATGTTCTTTGTTTCAATCTATACGTGAATATTTTCATTTCAGCTTTGAAAAAGATCCTAATTCCTGTTAAATCCAACTATATTCAATTCTTGGGACGATGAAATCAGGAAATATTTTTGTAGAAAAAATAAAGAGCTACAACTTTTATGCAAGACATTTTTTCATATTTCCAATACATCAGGAGTTGTAGCTCAAAATATGAAAATTTGGATATTTGTTTTTAAGCGCCGTGGCATGGTAAAGAATTGCTTAATGGATACGTCATACTTTCGAATCCAGAATTTCAGCTGTTTTGAAATTTTTGTTAGGTCAATGTCTCTATTGATTGGATTATTCGTAGTCTCAGTTTTATTTTCCGCATTGTTCATTGTCTTTGTTTTGTCGCAGAGGTTCAGGAAAAGATATATCATAACTTCTTTTTTCAATGCGGAATAAAAAAGTAATGAACCCGGTAGATCTATTTTTATTTCTTACACATTTCATATCTTGAAATGAGAGCTTTAATTATTGTACCCGAAGGAATGGTCGAGAGATATCTGACACGCTGGCTGACAGGCGGCGTCAAAAAAAAGACGCCACATGTGTGAAATACTGAGCGTGTGAAAGAGTTCACTTACGTGACGTTGTAATGGACCATCACCAGGAATGCTCCGCGTTTTCTGTTTTTTGTCCAGTACCAGAGATGTGTTTTTGTTATTTGTCGTTTCAGCTCCTTCTAGATGCCATTCGGATCGATCACGTCGTCTCTTTTCAGTTAACATAAGCAGAACGATTGCGCTCTCGAATCTTATGATTGAGATGTGGCGCTACTTGAAGTATGAGGAGTGATTTAAACGGATTTAGCAACCGTGTGTAAATAGAACGGTTTTTTTATAGGCCACTTTTGAATACCCATACTCGAAATAGTTTGTTTATTCCATGTTTAATTGCGACATGTGCGCAGCGTTGGATTCGACAACACCTTTCATGGTAAAAAGGTATCACATGTGTTGATAAAACTCGGTTCCTGGAACAGTGATGATAGAATATCTCCTAATAGCGAACCAGTCGACTGTTTTGTTTAGAAACTAGATAATTCAGCCAAGGTTAGCGCATCGTACCCGCGATGCCGATGAGAGAAATTCGTAACACAATGCAAAAACAAACTTTGGGCCTCTTTCATTTTGCGGTTTTCATTCTCCAACAGATATATCAATATCGCATCCAATAAATTGAAAAATATACCCTTCTAGCCGACTTCCTATTCCAAAACAAGAGTTTGTCTGTTCCACCTGTTTTTTTGTTTAATTACACGAACTTTTTAGATTTCCAATAATATTTTTGAGAAATACTCATGTCTCATGAGATGGCTCTTCAAAGTTTCTTAGAAATCCATTTAAAAAAAAATTGAAAATCTGGCAATATTTCACATGTTGCTGAGAGCGCGGACGATATAAAAATTCGAGAAAAGTCTAAACGCAGCGATCTAAAATACTTTGTGAGATACATATTATCAATAAAGCATATTCTTCTACTTTTTCTGCAATATAAAATATTTCAGTGGATTCGATTTTCTCGATATCCTTATATAATTTTTTTATCTAATTTTGACATTTAAAGTGACACTTTTCAAAACTCGTTGACGTTATCAAATGTTTTACTTTTAAAATACAGGAATAAAATTTGTTATAATTTTGAGGCTAAACTACTTGAAGTACTTCTTCATTGTCATTAAATTCTCAAGATTACCTTTTATTCGAATTCAATAAATAACATGTATGGTAAAAACTAATTATAAATATTAATAACATAATTTGAACAATTGGTGATATTGACCCCAACTGACAACGTAGTTTTCTATGTAGCATTAATTTCCGGTTTTTTCCATGGAAGTCTCTCCATGGATGAGAACACGCTTTTAACGCCCTAAAAAGTGAAAAATAATTTTAATATTCAATGACTATGCCAAAAAGCGTGGGGTACTTTGACGAAATCATTTGAAATAGTCCATGATCCCAGAGCCGGCAAACCTACGTTATTTTAGCAAAGCTGAAATTTTGAGTATGAGTAGTGTGATATGTAGTTAAAAACATATGCATACTTGCTAGCTTGAAAGAAGGGCTTTTTTACGGGTAGCAGGTATAAAAGTACATAAAAAACTTTCTTACTTACGTTGAAGTATGGTAAAGCGTTTGACAATTAATATCATCCAGTTGGCCAAGCGGTCTAAGGCGCAAGATCTAAGCTCTGAAATAAAAAACTGGCGTGGGTTCGAAACCTCGCGCCTGACGATTTTTTTTTTAATTTTTCCCATCGAAATATTTATCCCAAAACTAAATTATTTCTCAATTTCAAACTGGGCTGATGGTTGTGAGCGTAGAGGCGCTGGCTGATATCCAGATGGTCCGAGTTCGAATCTCGGCACGGCTTTTACTATGAGCAAGAGTCGCAGAAGTTAATTATTTTCCGTCCTGTTTTGCCGCCCTTTGATTTGGCAGCCTGTGTTATTTGCACACATTCGCCACATAGTCGGCAAACAAAATTCACAAAAAAGTGTCCTTTTTGGTAACTTAATAATTATAATATGCAAGAAAATATGTACATGTACAAATAAAATAAACTAAAAACACATAAAATAATTAATACAAAACCTTTTTAAAGACAAGCTTTTATTCAAATGTACTAAAAAGTAAAAAATAATTTCTTTGGATGTGTGACGTAGGTTACTCCGTGAGTTATAGATTCAAAAGCTTGTTGCGCAAAGTTTTCAGTTCGAATACAAAAGCGACAAGCTTTTGAATCTATAACTCACGGAATAACTACGTCTCACATCCAAAGCAATTATTTTTTACTCTTTAGTGCATTTGAATAAAAGCTTGTCTTTAAAAAAGTTTTTATTAATTATTTTAATTTGTGCTTTTTGCCTTAATCTTGCATTTTTGTTAAAGAATCATTATTATGAGGCCTTTTTCCTTAAAGTTCTGAGCTATCCAGTCCTTCAATGAGGAGACCATCTGAAAATTAACTCATCCGCCATCTTGGAGTTGCCATCTTCAATTCATGAATTTCAACTAAAAATCAATAATCTTCGACTAAATTCATAATCTCCGACTCCAAAAACCCCGACATACCAACTTTGAATTGAATTGGGCCATAATTACAAAACACGACCGCCATCTTAAATTTGTGAATTTTGATAAAAAAATGCATAATAGAATCGGACCATAAACACAAAGATCATCGGCCATCGTGGAGTCGCCATTTTGATTTTATGAATTTTGAAGAAGTATTCATAATCTCCGACCCTGAAAACCCCCACATACCAATTTTGAATCGAATCGGACCAAACCAAATCTCCCGCCATTTAAATTTCATAAATTTTGATTTGAATAGAATCGGACCAAATCACAAAACTTGTCCGCCATCTTGAGTTTTTGTATTTTGACAAAAAAATTCTAATCTCCGACCCCGAAAACTCCTACATACCAATTTTGAATCGAATCGGACCATAATCACAAAATGCATTGTCACCCGAATCATGAACACCTGCCAAATTTCAGCTCAATCGGCAAGTGCTCCAAAAATGGATTACAAATTTTGAACCGGAGAGAATGATAGAATGACATACGAACGAAGCAAGATAAATAAAAGCTTGTAATAATATTGAATCTGTTGCTCATAAAAAAGGATAATACTCTCACTCTTGGGAGATTCTGGATATATTATTACGATTGTGATTCTCACAACTTTATCTTTTCGTAAAAATCTTCCACGTACACCCACCAATTTTTATTAACTTCGTCTTTATACCTTCCGTCGGAACAAAGCGCATTTCATTACCTTAAAAGTATACTAGAAATAGATACCTCACACTTTACGTTTTTTGTACACCCAAATGTCACCTCTCAGCTTGAAAATTTAAGTAGCAAAACCCCATGATTTAAATTGCGTGTGTCAGCCGGTATGTTATAACCGTCCACCTGCTTCAAGGAAATGGCTTATGGAGATAAAGCGACCTCCATGTTTTTGTCGGCATAAACAAAGAAACAATCTCGGCGTAACGGTAAAAAACCGCCTGATATCTTTTTTATCGTAGGAATAAACTGAAAGTCCAGACTTGGCAGTTTATTCTGAAATATCAAAACAAAAGTGATTGGCTTTGAGTTGGATGAAAATACAATCTTCGATTTGAAATTGGTGGCAAATATCAGAATACGACGATTTTTAGTCGTTATGTATAGTGTTGATCAGAGTTATTTTGCAGCGATTCATAATTTAATTGTAGCGTGGACTTCCATCGGCCTGTTTCTACAAGCCAGCGGCATATAGCCACGCAAGTCCGATATATTTTTCAGAATTATTATTCCACTTTGAATCAAACTTTTTCATTTCTTCTGCATGGAAGTCTTGAAGACTATGGGAAATATCTTAGTGTACGTATATCCTGAGGTTCAGTCGGGAATTACCATTATTTAAACAACAAACAACACAAACAAACACAATTGTGAATTGCGTAGCATTTATTCACACATCCACTTACTATCTACCAAATATTGGTATAAAACAAAAAAAATATATCTATCTACGTAACCTGTCGGGGTCAATTTACCTATCTGTACAAATAAACATGAAAATCAAATAAGTTGAATTCACGAAAAAAAAAGGAAATTGATATACATGCATTTGCTATTGCCCAAATAATAATCAGATGAAATTTATATCATAAGCATTCATATAAGAATAAAAAAACAAGTTATGATGCTATTATGAAAACTAGTGATTCCGCTAACACAATTATTATTCGTTCCCCGTAACATCACAAAAAATAGAAATTAGTTAGATTTTTCATGGACATGAACTAGGCAATTACCTAGTTTGAAAAGGGAAATATTCTCAATTAAATATTAAATAGAAATATTTTTCTGTGAATTGAAAAATCCACGATAAAAATGAAGTTATTTATTGTGGATGTCTAACAGAGAACAACTACTTCCCCGGTTAAAGCCACGCTGGGCATTGAACTACATTTGAATGATATTTTAAAAAGACCCTTACTCAAAAAAAATCTGAAAGTAAAAATTTGCATTTTCTTTCAGATTTCTCATTTTGAGTTAGGATCCTTTCAAAATATCCATCAGATGTTGTCCAGCGTGGCTTTAGCCAGGGAAGTAGTTGTTTCCTGTTAGATATTCACAAAAAATAACTTAATTTTTATCGTGGATCCTTCAATTCACAGAAAAATATTTCTATTCAATATTCAATTGAATTGACGATGGAAGATAGTGACTAAAGTTTATCTTTGAGTCTCAGATGATTCCACATCTGATTTTATGAACGCCCTGTTCATATTTTCAAACAAATCAATTAACTAGTTTGTCTATCTTTCATCCAAACACTGTTGATTCCATAAAACATAAAAAACAATGTATATATATATATATATATATATATTACGCAAAAAATGAAAATTAATCGACAGACTAGTCTTCAACATAGACCGATGCTCTTTTATTTTTCTGTATATCAATATCTTTGCATTTTCGTCTTTTCATTAGATAGCTTGCCTTGTGGTCTTGCCGACATTTGCCAAATGATGATTGGGAACACATCAAAAATTATTTCTAGATTTTATTACTTTAGCGCATCTGCGTAGTTAAAATCAGTGACCAGATAATTCAGTAACTTGGTATTTTTATATTATAGTATTATATCGGATATTTCCGTTCCATATCGTCTTAACTAACTTTCAGAAAACATCAAGTTTCATATGGAATTATAAACCATTGAAGTAGGTGGATTATATTAAAAGAGAGGTGAAGAGAAATAATATTTTCCATCTGGTACCTATTCATGACAGAAATTTGTGAATACTTTGTTATTCACCCATAAAGGAAAGATGAAAAGTTTAAATCGCATAACATTGAGTTTTGGGTTTTTTCAAAATAAACTGATAGTTTATTGAAATTCTGCAGAAAAATAACTTAAATCTTTTTTTTGTTTCAGTCCTGCAAAATTTGCAACAAAACTTTCGCCAATGTTTATCGTCTGCAGAGGCACATGATCAGTCACGACGAGAGTGCTGTCCTTAGAAAATTCAAATGCACAGAGTGCGACAAGGCATTCAAGTTCAAGCATCACCTTAAGGTATGTGTTTTAATTTTTCACTTCCAACCGAACTAATACAAATTGCATGACGTTTCCTCAAAGTTCCATACTCTAAACGAGAAATAAATTGAGTTTTTTCTTTATTTCAGGAACACATCA
Source organism: Gonioctena quinquepunctata (assembly GCA_018342105.1). Lineage (NCBI taxonomy): Eukaryota > Metazoa > Arthropoda > Insecta > Coleoptera > Chrysomelidae > Gonioctena > Gonioctena quinquepunctata. The sequence goes on from JAFIRS010000444.1 coordinate 539,964, forward strand.
GGATTCACAGTGGCGAAAAGCCATTCGAATGTGGCAACTGCAGCAAACGTTTTTCCCACTCAGGTTCCTATTCTAGTCACATGACATCGAAGAAATGTCTAGTAATGAATCTCAAATTAGGTAGAACTAGAGCTCCTCCCAACAACTCGCTGATGGATAAAAGTTCCCAACAGAATGTCAGAGTGCCAAAGAGGCCCAACATGAGCCCAATGAACAACAACATCACAACTAGTCCAAATCACAATTCCTATTTACCGATTCTTCCTAAGTATTCAGAAGCTGCGGCCGCTGCTTTCCTTCAGTCTTCATTAGCAGGTGGCACGACGCTACCGCCATTTTATCTAGCCCCTCCAGGTATGCTCAATGCTGCACACCCCATTAGTCCGTACTCAATGCCGTCTCTAGGGCATATCCTAGAACAATTGCAACAGCATCAACAGCACAGTCCCTTGCGACCTCCCTTCATAGATAATTCTGAAAATTCTCCGGAAGACATGAAGCAACGTGGAAGGAGCCCCAGCCCTAATGATAACCGTTTGGGCATTACCAGCCACAAGTCTGATAGTAACGAAAATGTTCCGAATTCCAACACATCTGAATGTGGGGATCTAGTAATGGATGAAGATGCTAACCCAGAACCTGAAACTAAAAATGATACAGACAATCACACGAATAGTGGTGATTTGGAAGCAGTCAAAAGAATTTTAGAAACAGTAAACGCAACTGTCACCAAAGAACTTTTGCAAGCAAATATGCAGAAAATTTCTTCCGAATCTTCCAGTGAGTGCCATAGCATAGCGTCTGTTCATTCGCCAAAACAGACTGTTAGGTGTAGTACTTGTAGAAAAACATTTGAATCTCCCAGCTTATTAGAGGAACACGAATGTGAGGATGTAAAAAGTGAAGGCTTGGCTGCTAAATTAGAAGATGCGCTCACAGCCAAGTCTGAAGATGCTCAAAACGGGAGTATCAGTGGTGAAGACCAAGATTATGATAGGATGCAATATAATGCTAGTGATGACTTGGACTCTGAATCATTCACCACCACTGATCATGTGTCTGAAGATGGAAGGAAAGTTCGTGTGAGATCGCTCATATCTGATGAGCAGTTGAAGGTCCTCAAGGACAACTATAAACTGAATCCAAGACCAAAAAGGGAAGATTTAGAAAAAATTGCTTCCAGTATAGGCTTTCCAGTTCGAGTTGTACAAGTTTGGTTCCAGAACACCAGAGCTAGAGATAGGAGGGAGGGTAGATTAATTCAAATTCCTTATAGTCCAGCAGCTGCTCTTCCTTGTTATACTATGCCAGCAAAATTGCCTGTCAGTATGTCTCCAGATCAATACATTTCAGAGCAACCTCTCGATCTCTCCATCAAAAGAGAATCAGTATCCAATGAGTCTTCACCATCTTGCTCTCCTAATAGACCATCTTCAGCAAGTCAGCACTTGGAAAATAATGACGAAGTAGTCAATCTCAGCAGAAGGACCTCGAGAAGCCCAACACCTTATATGCCATACCAGAATCATTTCCAAAACTCAAATTCCTCCGAACCTCGTCAGTCGCCATCACCATTAGATTTCAACAGCAGTCGATTGGCCCAAATCCTAGCACAACCTGCTCATAAACTGTCCTTACCTGGTATGGGGCTGGTACCTATGGACCAGTTGATGCATTTTGGAGCAGACCTTCCCAGTTTATCACAACTGATAAGTAGCAGGATATCCAGCTTGAGTCCCAATTCCGACAAAAGACCATGGAATGAGGGTAGGGATGATATGTCAGAAGAGGATCTATCGAATGCTAGCAAGCGAAATAAGGTATCCCAATTTATGCTGAAAAGCCTTGGCAGTCCAATGTTAGGCAACCAAGATGGCGAAATTGAGGGACAGTTTACCTGTGACCAGTGTGACAAAGCGTTTTCCAAGCAAAGCTCACTTGCCCGGCACAAATATGAACATTCAGGTGAGAATCAAACGAAATATTAAATAGCGCATGAACAGAGATTTCTTAAAAAAATAATTTTATTTTTCATGTCAATTTTAGTTGATTACTTTATGACTGACTTAAATTTCTGTCTCTGAATACATTTGAAGTTGCGACCACTGTTAACCCTCCAGTACCAGCATCACATTTATAACACCAGTACCCGCTTTGGTCTGTCAATCCGTATTATATTTAGAAATTTTGTTGGAATGTATATCACACACCCTCTCAATAAAAACATTGATTTCAAGGAACAAATTTAATTTTATTAAGAATTAGTATTTTAATAATACAATTGTTCGAAATTAAATATAATTTTATAAAATTAAAAGTTTAATTAAAATGATGATTATAAATAATAAAGGATATCTTCAAATAAAAATCATGTGAATGAATTGTAACAGGGACTACCAACTTTCTCGACATGTTCCATACATATACAATTTTTACAAAAAAATCTTGTTTTGCAATTGGCTTTTGAAGTACAGAAGTTGTATCTTCCGGTTCCTATATGTCCATCATCAATTGTGCAAGTTCGCAATGATTCTAACTGCCAGATGCGAGTCTTTATAATTTGCGGGCAAGCTCTTATTTGTAAATAAGGACGTATCAGTTCAGGAGATAATTTTTTCTGTAAATCAATACAATACAGAGGAATTAATTCCAGCTACATTGAGGCTCGAGTAGAAGACTACCATTGGCCATCGATCGGTTGGTCGATCTAGCACAGTTGATCAACAGTATCCACTCCTATTTACGTTTTGTTTTAATCAGTGATCATCAGCGGTTTGAAATCTTTACATTCTGGATTTATAGTATCCGCATCGTGCATGCTAGAAATCACTAAGATATTTTTCTTTTTATTTGGAGTATACGAAACTAAAGTACAATTCTCTCTAAAAAGCAAACATGCTGGTTTTTTCCTTTCTTCTCTCAGGATGTGTAAGTTCCGATGGTAATCCAATGCTGTTCACCTTGATGTGGTATACTCCTGAACCAATTATCGAGCGTAATGTTTCGATTGGAATTATATATTGGTCCACAAAGTCGTTCGACCACAGCTTGAGATGAATTACTCCTTTTATATGGTCCTGGTGGTTGTTCACCCATGTGTACTTGTAAAAAGTTTTTGTATCGGCGAGTGCGAATATTTTTATCCCATACTTATTGGGCTTTGATGGAGTGAATTGACAGCGTCCTTGAGAACCTTCGAGCTTTTCATTCACAGTCATATATGCAGAAGGGCTATATCCAGTCTTACATTTTTCTTCAAAAATGTCCCAGAATTCCCTCATTGGAGCAAGTTTATCCACTTCTTTCCTCTGAAGTCGAGTATTTTTATTATCAAATCGAAGGGCATTCAAAAGGAATCTGAATCGATTTAGAGACATGGTAAGCCTGAAAATTTTTACACCCGTTCCATCAGTTCGCCATAAATCCTCAGCATTTGGATGATTGCTTTTGAATACTCCTGCAAAATATACTAGGCCAATGAGGGCCTGGATTTCTGCTTTATCTGTCTGTTAGTATAGGTAACAATGATTTCCAATAGTTCATCACCAATAAAATATTTCCAAATCTCCAGAGGTTCTTTCAAATGTTTGGTAGAAATTCTTGAAATTGGTAGTAGAATAATATTTTTTACACTTCTTCGTGGCTTTTTTTATCGAATGTTTGTTCCATAAAATATACTTATTTTTTCCATATTTTCCGAACCAGTTCAGTAAATTTCCGTAAAACCCTATCGCTTCAAGTTTTACAAGAAAAACTGTATGAATAACTGTGTCGAATGCTTCAGAAAAGTCTGTAAATTACATCTACTTGGTACTTCCTTTCCGAAGCACTCAGCACAAATTGGGTTAATGTTAACAGATTTGTAATTGTTGACTTACCCAGGCAGAAACCATGCTGCTCTTGTAAAATGCCACAAATATGCACTTGTTTGTTATATCCGAAAGTTCGTTTAGAATATCTGGCAAAATATTGCCTTCTTCGCTCACAGAATTTTATTTGGTAACCATATTATCATCTTCGTCTGTTAGATCCTGTTCGGTGTCACTATTTTCAATTCTTACTTCTAGAATATCTTCATCATCTGAAGCATGGTCATTTATATCTTCGTCCGACTCATTAAACATTTCCTGTGCAAGCAAGCATTTCCAAGTATTCCTGTTCTCTCTAAAATTTTGCCATGACTGAAAAGTAACGATTAAATTTCATCTCAAATATACTTTAAAAAACTTACCTGATCAAAAGAAATACTTTCACTAATGTCAATATATTCTTAACGTAAATACCCGCTTCTGTCTACCTCACCGTTATTATCCTATCGTTTGAACACCCCGAATTTTACAGGTACTGATCCGGGGAAGTCCCTATATCGGGTGACATAGGATATCGGGCCACCCTTGTAACTTCTGCATTCGTGAACGGATTTTTCTGAAATTTGTTACAGTTATATAAGCAACCATTTCGGATTTGATCACATTACAATCCAATATGGCGGAATTCCGGTTTTTCTGGAAATGCCAGTAACTTTGTTTTGTCAAATGGAACACCCTGTATATTTTTACATATTCAACTTCAACAGGTCAAAACAAGTCCAAACCTAATGTTAAATGTAATTTTTTTTAAACAATTGAAATTAAAATTGTTTTTTTATTTCACCTCGTTGATAAATGAGATTCGGTCGAAGCTATTCACAATGAGTCGCAAATAACAGAAAAACTTAATTTTCTCTGAAAAATTATTTTTTGTGTCACTTACTGGTTAATCAATTCAGTGACATCACATTTTGATCAATAATTATTTTTTTTCAAATGGAACCCCTATGGGCCACCTACCTGTCTCTCTAAAACATACATAAAGGAAAAAAATTACATATCATTTTTGAATTTTGGTGCAGTAACAAATTGTATAAATTAAAAAATCTACAACTAGTTCATGAGTTTCCTTGCAGTTCGAATAATTTTTCAATTTAGTAAGCTGTGGAAAACAACATTTCTGAATCTTGTCAACTAGTTGTGTAAGTTATACTTATAAGCACAATAATGGTGTTTTAAAAAAAAATCTTCTAGCGTTTTCTTGACTTACATTGCATTGGTATTCCAATTCCCGCGTCGAAGCGGTAGGATCAAAATCAACATAAGCAAAACGTTCATTTCTGCCTCCCCACTTACGATCATCTTCTCCATTGTTGGGTTCTTTTCGCAATCTTCTCTCCACATTTTTGAAAAAGGTTCTTTGTGGGTGTCTTCTGTGTGGGTATCGTTCAGCGTATAACTGAGAAGCGGCGACACTGTTTTTAAGACATTCCTCGTGAATTAATAACATATCAACCTGTTCACTTCTTGTGAACCTATAATTTTGATTTTACATTTCTACTAAACTAATTCTCGGAAGTTAACTGATTTTTGAGAGTTGAGATGAAAGATGACAGCAAAACACAATTAGTTGACAAGATTCAGAAATGTTGTTTTCCACAGCTTACTAAGTTGAAAAATTATTCGAACTGCAAGGAAACTCATGGACTAGTTGTAGATTTTTGAATGTATACAATTTGTTACTGCACCGAAATACAAAAATGATATGTAATTTTTTTTCCTCAATTAATGTTCTAGAGAGACAGGTAGGTTGCCCATAGGGGTTTCATTTGAAAAAAATGAATTTTTGATCAAAATGTGATGTGACTGAATCGATTCATTAATTAATGACACAAAAAATAATTTTTCACAAAAAATTATGTTTCTCTATTGTGTGCGACTAATTGTGAATAGCCTTGACCAAATCTCATGTATCCACGAGATAAAATAAAAAACAATTTTAATTTCAATTGTTTCAAAAAAATGACATTTGACATAAGGTTTGGACTTGTTTTGACCTATTGAACTTGAATATGTAAAAATATACAGGGTGTTCTATTTGAAAAAACAAAGTTGCTGGCATTTGCCGAAAAACCGGAAGTCCGCCATATTGGATTGTAATGTGATCAAATCCGAAATGGTTGCTTATATAACTGTACCGAATTTAAGAAAAATCCGTTTACGAATGCAGAAGTTACAGGGGTGGCCCGATATCCTGTGTCACCCGGTATAAGTGTAAAAAAAGCTACGCAACACTTTATACTACAATGGTCTAGTAGAACGGACGCGGGTACTGGAGGGTTAACTTAACTTTTTTGCTGTTTTGAAATACAATATAATTAATGTTGGTCGACCTTTTCTCCATACGATATTTAAGCTCAGGAATAAAGTATGGATTTCAAATTTTTATTAACAATTAGCATCCTCTTGATTCTGCATAATTATTTAATATCAATAAAAGTTTCGTTTATTTACAGGTCAGCGTCCTCACAAATGTGACGAATGTCCAAAAGCATTCAAGCATAAGCATCACTTAACTGAACATAAGAGGTTACACAGCGGCGAAAAACCATTTCAGTGTGGCAAATGTCTGAAGAGATTTTCTCACTCAGGATCTTACAGCCAACACATGAATCATCGATACTCGTACTGCAAACCATACAGAGAATAAACTGTTACAGAGGTTTTAAGTGTAAATAAACAGTAACATGTTAGTGGAGAAACTAACTGAAAAAATCTTGCCAAATAATGTACATGTATATATACAGAGATGAAAATATTTATGAAAAATAACGCTATATTAATTTTTTTCGTTGAAGGAAGAACAAAAGACCCGAATCTAAATAAAAAAAGGATTTGTGCAATTACTATACAGGGTGTAACTGAATAAGTGTAAAACATTCAAGGAGGTGATTCCTCATCGAAAAAAAGATAGGATCTTTCATATAAAGAAACTTCATTGGAGCATCCCTTGTTAAGATACAGCCCCTTAAAGGGAATACATAAAATTTGTATAACAATTTTTTTCACAAGCACTGAAAAAGTTACAATATTGAAATTAACCTGACGTTTTGTACTACCAAAAAGACACTCAGCCAGTAATTTATTTGGTTTACCCCATGGTTGTAAGGGGTGAAAAACGCAACCCCTAAAATTTATTTCCAATGTAACTTTTTGTCTTATTATTTGTTTACCATTTAAAAATTTATTTCCGATAGCCTGTTTCATTCTAAACAAAAAATGTCTCTTGGGTTTTTTGCCCAAAATAAACCAGTAAGCAGCAAAACATTATTTTACGAACAACTACAGAGATACATCGCCATAAATGCGAACTGGATTTATTGTTATTTTGTAGTTAGTACCTGCATTAAACGATTAAAGGGTAATAAACAAAACTAAGTTATTAATAACAAAACACACAACATGTAGAAATCATAGTGAATGTTCAATATGTCTACCTTCAAACATTACGCATGCGTCTAGACGCCGGCGCATTGAGCCAATGATTCGCTCAAATATTCCTGGAGTCTCTCTGATTACCCTGCACGCATCGATGATGCGGTTTCTTAAGTCCTCTACATCGCGAACAGGAGTACGATATACCAAATGCTGTGAATGGCCCCAAATAGAGAAATCGAGAGGATTGAGATCCGGGATCGAGCGGCCATTTATGTGGTCCTCCTCGACCTATCCACTGATTTGCATATGTTTCAGTTAAATGCTGACGTGCTACTTGACTAAAATGGGCGGAGCCCCATCATGCATAAAAACATATCCCTTCTGACGCCCAAAGGAACTTCCTCCAGCAGTACTGAATGCACTTCTCTTAAAAATTGAACGTATGCCTCACCATTTAATCGAGGAGGTAGAAAATGAGGCCCAATTAAATCATCCCCAATAACTCGAGCCACACGTTAAGAGAAAACTGTTCTTGATGGCTAGTTTCGACAATAGCGTGAGGGTTTTCATCAGCCCATATGTGGTAATTATGAAAATTAATAATCTTGTCCCGAGAAAACTACACTCGTCTGTGAATTCTATCGTCTTCAGAAAGTCACAATTTCTTCTAATCATTTCCAGCATCCAATTGCAAAATTCAAGACGGTTCGAAAGTCTCGGTAACAGTGCCTGTACTCGTGCAGATGGTAAGGGTATAAGAGTTGTTCCTTTAAAATTCGAAATACCGTCATATGATCAACATTTAGCTGGAAAGCAATCTTTCTAGTACTGGTAGTAGGTTGTTCTTCAATCAAATTAAGTACTGCTTCCTCAAGCTGTGGTGTTCGTATTTCTCGATGGCGACCACAATCCTGCGTTCTTTTGTCGAATGAACCATATTCTCGTAATCGTTGATGAAGTCGAGCAAATATTCTATGTGAAGGATGCTGCCGTTGAGGATACATTTCAGCATATCTTCTAGAAGCTTCTAACCCATTCCCCTGCGACAGACCGTAAACGTAATGCATATCAGCCATTTCCTCATTTGTGTATGCCATTTTATTAACAAGTGAATTATTAAAGTAACAAATTAAGAACAGAACAACAACACACAATTAGTATTAATTCAATTTCGAAAATTCCCAAACTGACAGCGTCATACCAATTTAATTGTCACTATCGCTAATAGCGACCTACTAGATAGATTAGTTTCGTATTTTCGCATTTATGACGATGTATCTCTGTAGTTGTTCGTAAAATAATGTTTTGCTGCTTACTGGTTTATTTTGGGCAAAAAACCCAGGAGACATTTTTTGTTTAGAATGAAACAGGCTATCGGTATGGTATGGTAAACAAATAATAAGACAAAAAGTTACATTGGAAATAAATTTTAGGGGTTGCGTTTTTCACCCCTTACAACCATGGGGTAAACCAAATAAATTACTGGCTAAGTGTCTTTTTGGTAGTACAAAACGTCAGGTTAATTTCAATATTGTAACTTTTTCAGTGCTTGTGAAAAAAATTGTTATACAAATTTTATGTACCCCCTTTAAGGGGCTGTATCTTAACAAGGGATGCTCCAATGAAGTTTCTTTATATGAAAGATCCTATCTTTTTTTCGATGAGGAATCACCTCCTTAAATGTTTTACACTTATTCAGTTACACCCTGTATATTCAAGTCATGTTAACAAACAATCAGTTACCAAGCAATGTGACTGGATTCATTAATTAATCAGTTACCATTATTTTAAGCGGTTATATCATTTCTTCAGTATGCAAAAAAGTAATGAGACAAAAAATTAATTAAACTATTTTCAAACCCAAAAATTTGTTTAGAAATTCTGGTAATTATCCGTTTGCTGGACTCGCGCGATTTGGGACATGCCGTTGGGTGATATCTATGAACTCTTCCATCTCCTGAACACGAATCTGAAATCAAAACGCGGCGCTCTCAAATAATTTCCGAGATACGGACCTCCAGCTCTATTTTTGGCCACTGAAAACACTCAACATTCGTCTTTCTTTCAACCAAAACCTCACACACACCTCTCCAATCACGTGTTTTCAGCACATTTTTGTAATAAAAACTGCCTTTTTCCTATATATTCACCATCAAACACAAACTGAAAAAATCATCGCTACCGAAGTTAATTGAAAAAGTTGATTGGCTGGCCATCAACTTGGATAGCAAGGTTAGCCAAGTTAGGTTAGGTTGTGTTCCCGAAGGCGTGTCTCGGTCCGCTCTAAAAATGCAGTCAATGTCTTACGTTGGTAGAAGAAGAGTGGTTTCGGATCCCACTATAACAGGTAAGGTCCCCGTGATCTTAACTCGTACAAGTTTTCATTAACTTCTGAGGGTTGGTCAAGCAACTAAGAAAGCGGTTAAAGACAATTTTACAAGAAGAGAACACAACCTAACCTAACTTGGCTAACCTTGTTATTCAAGTTGATGGGCCATCCAATCAACGTTCTCAAATAACTATTTGCTCGATTTTCTCGTTTTTTACGAATTAGATGCAAGTACATTGAGTTAGGTTTCAATAGAAGCAGATATTTCAGCAAATGTGTTTTACATAAAGATAAAAATGCAGCAAAATTTTTGGTTTATGTGACAGTTCATTTCTCTAGTAGCTTAAAATAAAATAAAAAATCTTGGCGGTCGCATATTTCGAAGAACTTGCCAATTTTTGAAATAATTTTTTATTACTGCTGACCGCCGTAATTTTTTTGGATTATAAAAGATTGTTCATTTACAAAAAAATACAATTTTGGGGATTCTCTCTAAAATGCATTTTTTCCCAAATAATACACAGAATTACATTTTAATCACAGTGATTAAAACGAACAAAAATATATTTATTAAAGTTCGTTATTTTAATATAGTGGCTATGTTACGAAATTGAGAAGGATTGCTCAACTTTTTGACAAGAATATGAGTATTTTTTTCACCTATTCATCCTGAATATAATTGGATTGTCTCATTTTGCGCAAGTTCAATAAAACGCGGCTTTGGTTGAGTTTATCACCATTTTAACAATAAAAATCACTATGTGTTTGATAGTGAATATATTGGAAAAATGCAGTTTTTATTACGAAAATGTGCTAAAAACACGGACTATGGGTGTGTGTGATGTTTTGGTTAACAGAAAGACGAATGTTCAGTGAATAGATCCGAGAAATTACAGTAGTTTCACTGTTGGAGGTTCGTATCTCGGAAGGTATTTGGGAGCGACGCGTTTGTGTTCAGGAGGTAAGAATTCATAAATATCACCCAAAGGCATGTCTCAAATCGCGCGAGTCCAGCAAACGGATGATTACCGAAATTCTTCCATCAGTATTATATTGATAAAATCCATTATAATCATAATAAGTATATCTACTATGCAACTAACTAGTCACTTTGGTCACTGAAGTTTGGTTTCATGTACTGATGACTTTTTTTTATTGATTTTCATATAAATTGCGCCATATTTGATTTATGTCATTTCTGGCAGAAACAAGAAATGTATTTCGGTAAAAATACTTTATGGATGTTAATTTCTTGCCCATTTTGTAATGTGTAAATAACTTGTCTGGTACCTGTATAATAATACTCATAGTATACAGCTGATTAGTGCCAGAAAATCAAATGTCTTCCACCACTTCCAGTAGCAGTGGTGTAGCAGGCAAGGGGCACCAAGGCAATTGTTCGAAAAAATTTAGTCATTATGTGCAATTTAAGGAAGTAAAAATGCCATGAGTTACCACGTTTGATAGGATATAATTATTAAAAGAGTTTATTGTGATTTGAAGATTTGAGATATTATTTTTTTATTATTACCTAAATGTAGATATGTAAAATATATTATAATGCTTTATTGAAAGTGCCATACATCGACAAGGAGGATTGTATAGCCAAAATTGTAGATATCCTTTTGGTTTCATGACATCGATTACTTAGTATCTAAGAAAATTGGTAACCTGCCTTTAGTTTATAAACAGTACAATAAGGGACGATGCAGCCAGTGCATCCAAGGTGTTATATGACAATACGTAGAGCTCATAGTTTTCAACAATACAATGAAAAATGGTGCAAGTCATTTTACTCACTAACTTTTATAAGCATTTATTTATTAACCGATTTATACTCGTAAGTTGACGGTGATTTTGTTACCACTAGATTAAATATATTTTTTAAGGTACTTTTATAAATTCACGAAGTATGCAAAGGCGATTATAGAAAATTGCATTAGTGTCAGTATCCCTGAAAACAAACAGGCTTCTTACAGATATTCACAAAATTGCCATCACTTGCATCTGACACTTGCTTCAAATTTTTTCAGTAATCGCTTGTGAATATTTGAGTCATTCCAAATTACGTACCTAACATTTTTTCCAGTGTGCAAGTTTATATATTGTAAGGTTTTTGACAATAACATAGCTATTTGATATAAACTTATTTAGTACTGCTAATGTTGATTGAAAGAAAGTAGCATTTATTCTATGAATCTCAAGGTATGTGAGAAGAATTTAACTATAAGAAATTATATTATATATACAATTTATATATTAACATAAATTTTAATAACTTAAGATATTCTATGAATTTCTGTGTATAGGCCTATCCTGTAAATACTGAATGTTCATTCCTTCTCATTGTCTAAACTGTCTTCTTTTCAGACACTGAAATGAAAGTCTCTTGTTTGTTTATTTTTTATAAGCGCATTCTCAATATTATAATTGCATTATCTGTCATTTTTTGTGCATTTTTTGCATCTTTGTTGTGCGCCTTTTTTTGTTAATATATATTGTATTTTTTACATTGGCTAGTTTTACCAAAGAATATGTAATATATTTAGCCATAAATGATCTGATGTTTATTTTTTTGTTTATTTTTGTCAGTTTTCTTTATTATTATATGTTTATAAATGGTCTTGTAAAAATGGTGATTATATCGAATGTATGTGTAAATTCTATTATGAAAAGTTGAAAAATGTATTTTACTCAACATGAATAAACTTCCTAAACTAATAGAAGCCTTTTATTTCTTGATTACTTGCCTTAATGCAACAAATATTAAGGGTTGATAGATTCATCATCTGATAATTCATAGACAATTAAGTTTTTTCTACAAGGACTTCCCCAAAGTTCACAATCATTGATTAAGAAACTTGAATAGTGATGATAGTCATTATTAATGATTGAGAAGGTTATTGAATAATCAATCAGAATATTCTGTAATCAATCAAATCATAAAATACATGAAAAAAGATGAGGGTTGAAGTACAACTCAAGAATTATTTAATGGAGACAGCGCGCAGAAACATCCTTGGGTTGTTTTGAAAATGTAGGCATGAGGATGTTTTTTTGAGACGCAATATGCACGTCCCAAAGAGGACTTTAAAGGATGTTGGAAATATTGTATTTGTTCATCTGTGGGATTTATTTGTATGCCTACTGAGAGGTATTGGCAAAGTCAAAAAAAATTTAACGTGTGGATGTTCTTTCCAGACATAACATAGTTCGCCTTGAGAGGTTCATGCCAGATATTGAATATATTTATTGTCCAGTTTCATAATGGTTCTCGACAATTTTTTTTAATAAATTGATTATTTCACACAACAAAAAGTAAAAAAAATCATGTGAATTAAATCTTAGAATATTTATATTATTTGACCCCTCACTTTCAACTATTTATTTCAATTTGTATTCCTTCATTTTAATACCAATATTTTACACAGGACAGAAACAACAATCTTATATTTCCATAAGCAAATGAAAACAATATTATTCATTATAATAAACATAGTCCAGAAACATAATATAACCTCAAAAGCACACAATGTGTATTTGTGATAGGGTGTTCGAATCTGTAATGACATGTTCAAACTTTATCATTGAAGATTCTTGAAAGAAACGACCTGTTTTATGTATACGTTTTTCCATTAGGAACTTTTTTAGTTTTCAGATTATGGGGAGTTGGAAAATAAAAAACAACTCATGTTTTCCAACAGATTTATGTGAACCGAAATGTATTGAATCTTCATTTAGAAGAATTTGGTTTGTGAATAACCTGGAGAATCACTGTGCAAATGAATATTTTTCTAAATATCATTTCAACTAAATCTTCTTTCCTAGAGATAGAATTGAAATCTTATATAAAAAAATTATCTAACCATATTGCAATTATCTTCAAAATTGGTGGTTACTATATTTCACATCGAATCTGTTTCAGGGTCCGACATCGGGACTGATTGGATCGACTGTACACACATTCCGATTTTAATCTTTACAATCAAGTGCTATCAGTTACTAGTTATACGTGAACCGTCAAGCTCCTGCTCTGTCGAAAGAGATAAAAATTGGGATTGCTCTAACAGCGATTGGGTCCCAAAGGCACTTATGTTGTTTCCAATATGCAATAATAATAATAATATATGTGTATTATTGTATCATAATAATACAAAATATATACTTATACAAGTGGGCTTGTGAATAAACAGGAGGGTCACAGAAGTAGTATCAACTACTTGTGTATGTGATTTGTATAGTAAAATTATTATAATAAAATGGGTAAAATTTGGTTAAAAAAAATTGTAAAAAATGGGAGAAAATTGTGAGTTTGCCACATCCAGGTAAAGCCGGGCTCATACGACTCGTGTACTTGGCAAATACACAATTATTTGCGTACTTGGCAAGTATACAAGCTTTGCGAATTGCGATGGCAAGCAGGGCGCTCACACAACGTGTTCAATTTACAAGTACGCGAGCGCGAACATTTGGCTTAAAAACCTTGACAAATGAATCAGTGGTGTGGCAGTCAATATGGATAGCGATCGTCTGGAAAATCGCGTTGTTGCTTCCGCGGCTTTTGTTGTGATGAGCTCCGCTTATTTAATTAAATTTTAAAAAAAAGAGAAGAAGATGAAGGATGGTATTAATTAAATCGAGGCCATTAGCGAATCTTTTTTTCTTCAGTTCATTTATAGTACACTGGACAGATATGTTATCTTGTATTCTTTTCCACGCATCATTAACTGCATTACGATTTTTATGTTTAGCCATCCAAATGACCGGCGCATTTTCATAAAAATCAAGAAACTCCAACACAATGTCATTTGTCCACTCCATTTCAATTTTTAAAAATACACAAACAAAACGTCTGTACGCTTCTGCTAGGTCTTTGAAAACTAATGAATAGTCGCAGTAAAAGCCAATTATTTGTGCATTTCGTTTGAGCGCCTCTACAAGTATAGACAAGTATGTACTTGGCAAGTGTACGAATAATCGTGATCCCTTTGACTCGGTCCATTTTTACCGACCACAAATGGAAAACCAACGAGTGACAAATAATTGTACAAGTAACCCACTCACACGACATGGCAAGTATACGCAAGTAACGATTAAGCCCGGCTTGATATATTACATCATAAAAGGGGTTTATAGACTTCTCATTGACATTTTACATATATTGGAGGGTAAGTCACAATCGGGGTAATTTTCCAGTACTAATAAAGAAGAGTTATGAAATATACATGATGGATACACACTTTGATATACACAATACACTAATATGCACACATACATATACACACATATATACATCATAAATTGCTCAGTTATATGTGTTTATCTCTGGTTAACAATTTCGGCAAATATGAGTATATCTTTGGCAATCCATTTTTTCAGTTCTTTTTCAAACATTTGGTAGTTTTTTTTATCTTTCAAGTCGTTTGATAATAAATTCGGGGTGCTAAATAATTGGTATTTCGTTGGACGATAGTATTTTCGCAACGTAGGAAGAAAATTTCATAAATTTTTCGAGTATTTCAGGAGTGTTTATGTAGAGTGAGTTCAATTTTTCCTAGTTTTATGAATATAATTATTTTTTGACAAAAAATCTGTCTTACATCTTTTATTTGGGATTCGCTGTATAAAGAGTTTGTGGGAAAAGATGCCTTTTTACCGTAGGTATATTATTTTTAAGATCAATTTTTGTAAAACATGTACTTCATTTAGAAAACAGTCATTAACTCCGGCATAACTTAATTTCCATATTAGGAAGAAATATAGTGTTTTTAAATGTTTTATGTTTAGGAAATCTTTGAGGTGTTCAAATTTCGATAAGAATCCCCTGAGTTTTCTGACAATTTATTTTGTCTGTAAGTCGCACCTCATATGGTGATCAACCGTTATACCGAGATATTTTGTTTTTCCGATTCGGGAATTTGGGAGTTCAATCCGACATTCAAAGGCCCTAAGTTGGGCAGACCATTTGTATATGACGTAAAGGGTAAGTAGTTCGTTCTCTTGTAATTTAGTTTCAATTTATTCACTTGTAACCAGTTTGATATATGTGGAAAATCGATTTCAATTTTTTTTTTTCAATTTCTGCCAAGTTGGAGCTGTATATAATATGGTTGTACCGTCGGAAAAACTTATGATTTCGCCGGTAGTATTGAGAGAAAGCATACTGTATATATATATATATATATATATATATATGAGAGTGGGCCAAGGACGGTTCCTTGGGGTACTCCAAAAGTAACTGTTCTTGCTGTACTATAGGTTCCTTCGAACTCCACTCTCTGTTCCCTATCAGATAAGTAGCTTTTCAGAAATTCGTAAGTGTTTCCCCTAATTTCGTATTTTAGTTTTTCAAAAAAAAAATTTTTAATTAATGCAATAATTGCAGTATTATCACTTATTGAGCTTAAACACGTTTCTTGAATGTCATTAATTCCCATGTCGTTAGTTCAAACAGTTGCACGAAAAACGAGAAGAAGTTAAGTGAAATGAAGAGGGAAAGGAAATGGTCCCATTGTGCTACACCAACCAAAAGGGAGAAAAGGTAGGAGATCGGGCCGATCTACTTGTTCGGGAGGTCCGGGCCACCCGACAACAAGATATCGGGAACGCAATTATTTAGTCGGCCTATGAGCCTAAACACGTCACGATTTCGAGTCCCGACGACGGCCCCCCGATCGACCAAATTGGTACGTCTGTAGGCCCCTTAAGAAATATAAAAGCCTTGGAAGTTTAAAAAAAACTTTATTTTTAGTTTTCAACATCAACACTGGCAAAAAGAATTTTTGGAAAAGTTTATCAGATTTGGCAAGTTCGTTTTTCAAGAAGAATCTCCATTTAGATTACATGATAAACATCCTAAAAGAGGGATACACATTACTAGTGGTATGAAAATTGAAAAAAAAAACATTTCAAATAGAATGTGCCACCTTTAAATGTCCAAATAAATAACAAAAGGCTTCAGAAAGTGATCTCTAAAAATGTTTTATTAACAGCGATTTAATGTGCGCAAAACGTTTTAGGAATGTTCTTTTGTGACTATGAAAAGGCTATCAAACAAGACAAGTTCTTTTTGTGACATCCCAGGGACATTCTGAAAATCGCCACCTGCGGCGGACATTGGCTGTTCTATAAAAGTTTTATTCATGTACCTATAAACAGAACATCGTAGTGGATGTTCAATGTCTCAAAATCTCGTACTTATAATTTCTGAGTTGTTTTTGTGCTCGCTGGGCATCCATATAGACAGGGACGGATTAAGAGGGGGGCAACCGGGGCTGCAGCCCCGGGGCCTCCACAAGAGAGGGGCCCCCACAATATAAATTTTTAGTTAAAATTTCCTGACGATTACCGATTGATATGCAGCAGTTCTCCAACTTTTTCCACTCATTCATCGTTTTAAACATTCTTGTCAAAATTAATGGTTAATATTAATCTTTGATCCGATGAATCATGTGTATATGCGGTAAACAATCACAAAGTAAATCATCACACTATTATACACTGAAGAAATAAATTCAACCACATCGAAAGATATATCGTATCGAAATTAGCTGATCTAAAACAAGAGCGCTCATTTTCTAAAATGAAAATTATAAAAAATAGGCTGCAAACTACGATGAGACAAAGCCGCCTATCCAAGTTATCGCTTCTTAGCATTGAGAGTGATTTACTCCGGGAGCAGGATTTCACCAAAATCATTAATGATTTTTCGTCGAAAAAAGCTCACAAGAATCCATTGGTTAATGCTGTAATTTAATTAGGTTTATTTCTTGTATTTTATTATACCTACATATGCTTGGGTTGAAATAATTTCATTTGTTCCGCAATGAATTATTCAAACAATTGAAAGTTTTTTTTTTTTCAACTAGTTTAAAAAATAATTGGGGGCCTCCACTCCTTTGTTGCCCCCAGGGCCTCCACACCATAGACTTATTATTGGGATAATAAGTCTATGCTCCACACCTTTTAATCCGGCCCTGCATATAGACGAACAAAGCCTAAGGCGGCAATATAAGGGCAGTGTGGCGGCTTCTTTGTATAATTTTTTGCGTAATTGAACTCATTACCTACAGCAAGCGACTCGATAAATTGTTTAAAGGCCTTTAACCTGTAAAAACCTAATTGGCTTTCTCAGTACTATGACGAGATTTTGGAACCTACGTTTTATGTCATGTTTAGCTTAAATAAACGAAGCGGCGGGAATCAAGGGGTGAAAATAATCATGAAGGGTAACAGAGGGCGCCAAAATGTTTCTCGCCTATGGTGGCCAAATACATAGAGCCGGCCCGAATGGAGAGTTTTTGACAACTTCGGTACCTTGTTTTCAAACAAGGCTATAATTTTTTTACAGAGAGGATCGATATGAAAGACTATATATATATATATATATATATATATATATATATATATATAATATATAATATGTACTAGAGTTTTTGTGTTTTTGAATATTAATGTAAATATTTTAAAATCATATAAATTGTTTTAACAGAATATTAGAATTATTTCTTGGAGATTTCAAATACCTACGTCAAAAATTGTTTCAAATGTGTATTTGAATACAAATTTTGTTATATATTTTTTTAATTTTGAATTGATGCGGCCGATACTTTCTGGAAAATCCATATTAAAGAAAACATAAAACACTTACTTTACTGAGCTGGGTTTATAAAATCGGGAAAGTGAGTTTCCTGCGAAAAATAGTTCCAAATCTCCAAAAAATATGAGCAATAGCTCATTCGATTCGGGATGCAATTCTGAGGAAGACATTTTTTGGTTTTTTTTTGCTGACGAAAATTGTAATTGTTATTCCGACTTCCGGAACTCTTTCTCCATTATTTAACGCTGAAAATAGGGCTCCGCGCGACCGCCCTAAAGAGAGTACATACCACATAAAATATTTTTTTTATAGTATTAAATATCAATTTAAAAATTTGAATAAATTATGGTGTGTTTTCAACACTTGAAAAATCAAGGTCGGTTTATTTTTCAACAAGTCAGGCATTTGTTAATTAGTCTTATATTTCGGACCTCGGTTTTCATAAAAAACGGCACAAATGTTTAAATAATGTTCGCTTCTTGGATCCCTTCTTATATATATACTCATAAAAGTTTCTAAAAGTTAATTATTTTGTTTATTATAATTTTTTCAAATAAAAAAAAAAGAACTTTTTTTTATCCATATGTTTTGATATTGCTGTTTTTGCATGAAACAAAGGCATTCAATAACATTCGAAATTAATGTTTTGGACATTTGTTTATCAATTGTTTTTAAACAAAATGATTAGTTTAATATCAAAAACAAAGGTTTTGCCATTCTGTTGTCTAGAGAATATAATGATTTAAAAATAAATCAAAAACCATTTTTTTAATTTTTTTAATTTTTTTAATATTTCCATTATTTAAATAATTAGTTGGGAATTTTTTTTTAAATGATAATTGGCTATTCTCAATAAAATAACAAAAAATTTAAAAAATATATTAAAAATTTAATTTTTTATTAAATTAACAATTTGTTATAAACAAATTCCAAATCTCATATTTTTTTCTGCAACTACTGAAAATTACAAATACAACCAAATGACAGTGTCAATTTTTTTTTAACATTTTTCAAAGATTTTTCTAAAATATAAAAGTTGCAGCGGACACTTGATTTTTTAAGTAACAAACCGCTGTAACTTTTGAACCACTAAAGATCAACAACCGAAATGATTTTATAGAACATTAGTCAATCTCTTAAATAAACTTTTCACCAATCTGTCATGGTTTCCTGTTTATATGCATTTGTTTATAAAAAAATCCGTTGGCTACTTACAATGCTTATATCCTTTAAACTATGAAAGTTAGCCCTTTTGTACTTCAAGACGATTTTGTAGGCTAGTATTTGATTTATTCAAAAAATGTTGGTTTCAATCATTAAAATTAATTGTTCATGAAATACACGGATTTATTTAAATGATGTTCAAGTTTATCATGTATTCTAGCGGTATTTAATCATATATTTGTTAATAAATACTCAAGATATACAATTTTTTTGTAAAATGAATCATTATCTGTTCTTTTAACTATTTCTATAAAAAAAATTAGATTTTAGAAAAATTTATAAAAAATCTAAAAAAAAATCTTGGAGGGGGGGGGCTATAACCCATAGCCCCTTCCTAGATACGCCACTGCTCAATACGCCATTTTCATCATTTGAAATAATTTTTTCTCGGGTTAAAAGAAAGCATATACCTACCTATACAGTGCTTCTCAAAAGTCCTCTCCCCCCCTCTTATTTTTGGAACGATTATACATAAACAAGTGAAATTTGGAAACTGAATATTGAAGGTTGTAAACTTCCCTACTAGTGATGATAGATGACGAAATCGTCAAAGATGACGTCACAAGGCCATTGTGACCAATAATTTTAAATGGAACCCTACGGCAAGCGATACCTCTTTTAAAAGGTATCGAAAAAACCTATTCAATGATACTAATTTTGTTTGTGTTTGTGGCAGTTTTAATGGCTTATTAGTAAACATTAAAACTTAAATTCCATTCAGTATGATATTAATTACAGGTTTAAGAATCAGTATCTACTTAAAGAAATTGCTCGAAGTGACCTCCATTTACTTCCTGACAGTGAAATATCATATTTTTAAACTCTTCTCGTACTTTTGCAAATGTGTCTGCGTAAACAGCCTCACATTCTGCAACAATACGTTGTTTTAAAACGTCAATATTGTCAGGTTCAGTGGCGTGAACCTTCGATTCAAGGTATCCCCACAGAAAAAATGCAAAGGTGTGAGGTCCGGTGATCGAGCTGGCCATTCCGTTGAACCTCGTCGTCCAATCCATCTACCACGATACTCCTCATCCAAATACCGTCTAACTGCACCGTAATAGTGTGGAGGAGCACCATCCTGTTGGAATGTTATTTCCAAATTGCCGAATTCATCTGGATTATCTTCTAAAATTTCAAGGATTAACGGTTCTATTGCGTTTTGCAACACCTCCAGATAAACCTCACCAGTTAAATTAGTATTTAAAAAAAGAGGCCCACCGATGTGGTTTCCCAGGATACCTGCCCAAACATTTCACCTTCTGGGGAAATTGGGTATGTGTTTCACGAAACAGGTGAGGATTTGCGTCACTACAATACCTCACATTATGTGTATTTACATTTCCATTTAGATAGAAAGTACTTTCGTCACTACAACAAATTGTTTTGACATAGTCTGGCTGTTGGTTAATTTTAGTCTCCATATTTTCACAAAATTCTAGTCTTCGGTCTGGGTCGTCGTCTGAGAGTTGATGAACCATTTTTAATTTGTATGGATGAAATTTGTTTTTTTTCAACACCCTGTGTACTGTCGACTGACTTCACAGGTAGATGCAACGTGAGTTGTTGAAGAAGTAGGATTAACTATTACACCTGCCAGTATATCAATTTTTTTCTCATCAGAAATTTGTAGTCTGTCAGATCGTTTCGCATCATTAATACTACCCGTTGTTTCAAACTTATGAAGAAGCTCCCTTAAATAAGTCCTCGAAACGGGGCGATCGGGAAACCTCTCATTAAAAATGCGTTCTGCTGCATGAATATTTTGTCTAGTTTCACCAAGAATTAGGATCGCTGCTACTTCATCACCTAAAGCACGTACCATTTCGCTTCTTGAAGCACTTAAACGTTCGGCTCACAACAGTTTAACAAATTATTAAAAGTACCAAAAGCTGCTAAAACAGTTGAAGTTCGATCAACAATACACAAAATATTAAATGTACAAAAACTTGGACAATTACAAAAATGTCGAATTAGGGAGACTAACAGAAACGTCAGCTAATTTGACAACTATCCAGAGGCGGAGCTTGAATTTGGAATTTTAGTATTAACTGATTTAATTCACAGCTTTGCGTTTTTTAAAAGCGAGTTGCCAAAACTGCCATAAACACAAACAAAATTAGTATCATTGAATAGGTTTTTTCGATACCTTTTAAAAGAGGTGTCGCTTGCCGTAGGGTTCTATTTAAAATTATTGGTCACAATGGCCTTGTGACGTCATCTTTGACGATATCGTCATCTATCATCACTAGTAGGGAAGTTTACAACTTTTAATATTCAGTTTCCAAATTTCACTTGTTTATGTATAATCGTTCCAAAAATAAGAGGGGTGGAGAGGACTTTTGAGAAGCAGTAACTACGTATAATTATTTCTATAGAATGGAATGCGTTGCGCCCTCTTTGAACAACTAGATCAAGATTGAGTTCTAGAAATAGCTGGAGAGGTGTGTTACAGTAGACTATATTTAATAGCCTGCGACACAATGCTGCGACGGTGCGGCCATTTTCTAATATTTTCACGTTTTTAATTCGACTAGACAATGATTCGACTTTCTCTCGATAGGACCCTGTTTTACTTGAAAACCGGGGTATAACAGAGTTCTCCATTTTTCATTTGAACAATGCCGTTTTATCAATTCGAACATAACGGATGTTTTTTTGTGTCAAAATTATATTTAGTGAGAATAACTAGTTCATATTTTTCAGAATTAAAATTAACCTGTGGTAGAAGTCCATTGTATCTCGAAGTGGAGTGGTATAATTTTATGAAGAAGAAAAACACGAAGTCGTCTCCACAATATAAAAATTAAAATTGCTTTTCAATTTCAATACGATCTGACCTTGACCTTCGAATAACTTCCCCCAAACACTAGCGTGCTGGGCGGTTTGAGGGGCCGGGAATATTGGAACGAAGTTCCTTATCGCGCGTTGCGAGAGGGGGCTAGACGACACTTTTTGCTGTAGTTGTAAGCCGTGCGGCGTGCGCGTGTTTCTCTGTCTGTCTCTCTCTCTCTCATAGAAAGCAAGCCAGTTATTTTCGTTTCGTCTTTCTATTTCGCATTGAACAGTGTGGTGTCGCGACGATTATTTTTGTTGAGTGTATACAGGTTTTTTGTACATAATAAATGATAATAAAAAATAGTAACAATAATGATTTCTAACAGTGTTTCTGCACAAGTTCCCGATATTGCTGATGGAGTTAGGTAAGTAGAGATTTTATACAGACAATAATAAATGCTTATGTATTTTTAGCAAGTACGCATTATAACCTCTCTTTACTATTGTGTTAACCAAGTCATACGCGTTATGATCTCTCCATTATTGTGTGTTTAGCAAGTGTACGCGTCATAAATTTAATAAATTTAAAAGCAAATTATATTTTAATATTACAATATCAATACTAAAATTCAGCCTACTGATTAAGTTTATATTACATTATATTTGTTAATAATAAAAAAAATATTATTATAACTTAAAAAAAAAATTATTACAATTCCTTCACTAATTAATCGAAAGGAACTTCGTTCCATCCGGGTGTCCCTTGACAGCTCTCAACTTTTTATTCCATTACAAGGCCCCACTACCCCCTTAAAATTTTAGGTTATTCATTTAAATTCATTATAATACACTTTAAATTCTCCAAGAGTTTTAATAAAGCATATAAGTCAACATTCTTTGATTATTCCACTAAACATTTGAACAAACACGAAATGTAATACTTAAATAAATGTTTAACAAAAATAAAAAAAATCCATACTGCCCTTTTTTCATATTCATATTTTAACCCAAAATTATGTGATAGTTCAAACCAAAAGTAAAAGGGCCTACAGACATACAAATTTATCGGACCCGATATCGGGGGGCCGACGTCGGGACTCGAAATCGTGACACGCTCGTCGGCAGGCTAAATAATTGCGTTCCCGATATCGAGTTGTCCGGTGGCCCGGACCATAGAGAAACTAAAAATAAAGAGAGTTGTCAAACCTGCAGTAAAAGTTGGCACCACGTTTAGACAGTGGCGACATATCTCGCAACTGGCCGAACTAAATACAGTTGGTAATACCGATTGAAATAAGGCGGGTTTTTCAAATGTGTTACTTTTATGTGATTGATATGATATATATTTTATAAGTGATCGATTTGTCATTCTTGTATTCCATATGAATGGTTGTATCATATGAAATACAGGAATGGCAAATCGATCACTAATAAAATATATACAGTAATCGATTCGTAGAATCTGTTAGTTCGTTCGTGGTTAAAATAAAGTTCCAAAGTAAATCTTTATTTAATGATATCAAGAACAAAATTAAAGATCTTATAAAACAAGAATAATAACTATAAAAACACATTTTATTTTATCTAGGACAAGGTACAACTACAGACAAAACAATAATAAAACTACAGACAAAACAAAATTAAAAATATTCTTCAGTCTTATCATCAAATGGAAACTGATGGACGGAAATATATCAGTTTGTGAAAAAATTTCTGCAACTGATGGATGGAAATAAGTATCAGTTTGTGAAAAGCAGCTTATATTTTACCTTGTGAAAGAATATTTCGAGGAATTTCAGCGTCAACTCGAATAACAAAACATTCCATTTTCGACGTTGGGTTCATAATTCAAGTCCATAGTATAATTTCTATAATTAATTTTTCGATGACAAGTAGAATTATTCTGAAATTATTACGTGGTTTGTCATCTTCTGACAAATGTCGAAATTGTAAAATTATCATGTCAGTCGTCTGTTGATTGCGGGCAGCGCCTCCATGCGCGACTGGCCGTACCAAAACTTGGTGGTCAAGATCGCCAATGTTTCAAACAGTCTCTTTATTTTTAATTTGTCTATGGCCCGGACCTTCCTACTAAGTAGATCGGCCCGATCCTCCACATTTTCTCTCTTTTAGTTGGTAGATGTGTAGCACGATCGAACCTGTCGGGACACGATTTTCTTCCCCTCTTCATTTCACTTAACTTATTTCTTCTCGTGCAACTGTTTGAGTTATTGAATTAATGACATTCAAGAAACGTGTTTGAGCTCAATAAGTGATAATTGTGCAATGATTGCATTGATCGAATGTTAGACACAATCTAAGTCCCTTTCGGACCCAATCGCCGTTGAGCAATCCCAATTTCATTTTTTTTCCACAGAGCAAGAGCCATCCTTGTCGGTTCACGTATAACTAGTATAGTCCATCCAATATCAATTGCAGAAGCTGTTTCTATAGGGAGCAAATGAAAACTCACTTCGCTAACACGAGCGTATAAGCGAAGAAACGGAACGAAAAATAATCTGTACTACTCGTAAACATTTTTGCGTCAGCAAACTGTAGATCAAAAGAGCCGATAGTCAACGTGGACTCGAGCGACTGCTGTCTCTTGTAACAACCGATTCGTCTGGGCCAATCGAGTCGGACCATCAATGCTGGCAGGTGTGTCTCTACAATGGGAGGTCATAAATCACGCGTTATATTTGTGTTTTAATAGCTCTGAAAGATTAAAAACCAGTAGCGTCTATGGTCTTGGTGTGTGCCGATCGAAATACGTTTTAGGATATAATAATAACCTACATCAAACAATGAAAGAAATTATTTTTCTTTCTTAATGTATTTGTATAAATAAAAGCTTGTCTTTAATTTTTTTTCATTTTTCATTATTTATGAAGTATTTTTATAATCTTAAAATATCTAAATAAGATTAGTTATCTCCGCCACTGCTGCTCACAGGATTTTGCCGCAAGACTTTTTTATGCTTCTGCAATTGATATTGGGAAAACTATAACTGATATCACTTGATCGGGAAGATTAAAAATCGGAACGTGTGTACAGTCGATCCAATCGGGTCACGACGTCGGCCCCCCGATATCGGGTCCGATAAATTGGTACGTCTATAGGCCCCTTAAGTTTAAAAACCGCCTTCAACCCCGTAAACGAAAATGAACCGAACAAGCGCGAGTCTATAGACAAGAACGCAAACAAATTATGCGCTTAATTATATATTGTTTCTACTTATTAATAATATTTCTAATTATTAATAATTTTAAATTAAGCCATGTCGTAGGGCCGTTCGAGGAAACTTTATAAAGACCCACCCGTGAAGACATAATTAAAAATACTATAAATAATCACTTATCAAAATATAACATAAACGTACAACCGAAGATACAAGACAGATGGAATGATAATTTGAGGCAAATGTAACACCTGCAGACCTCATAAACGAAGTAAATATTGTTACGGAAACCAATAACCATACGCCACTGCATTCTAGTCATATCAAATGGGAACATCGTGAATCTTCCAGAGGCAGGCGCAACCATGTACACTTTACGGTAGTTTAGAGATTATTTTTTGTGGATTTTCAGTGCATTTCAAGTTTTATATAATTTATGCAATTTTTGTCTTGGGATTTTATTCAATGATATGGTGTAGTTTTGTAAGGATTTCAGGTATATTGGATTGTTGTTTTGAACAAATACTGATCTACAATTGGTATTCTAGGATTTTACTACGGGCAATTACACAATTCTAAAGTGTGCTATGAACTTAATACTAGTCTAATAATGGATTTCCGATTTCCAAAAACCCATAAAAAATAATGTATTAGAAGCAATAGATGGGAACCGCCTTGGGAAGTGCTTTGATCTCACCATTTCACTAAAGAAAACTTATACCATCACAAAATTTCTCCAGTAGCCAATTTAATTTGGTTCTCCATTATAGGTTATAGGTTTACTTCAAACACATGTATTGTATATACTTTTTTTCTTAATTTATTATTTACCTTCAACAACTAGAAAGTTTTTTTTTCATTTTGAATTTTAGTCTACAACCTAATGTGATTTATAATTATGAGCAATTGAAGTAAAAAGCAGAATACTCACTGATCATATACAATGTTTAACAAATGAATTGAAGAACACACCAAAAATAATTAAAAGGGGGAGTTGAACAGAACATTTTATTTATTGAAAAGATTAGTAGTCTATAATATTATAAGGGGTAAATTAATATGAAACCGAATTTTCCTCCTGAATTGAAGAGTTTTGCCACTATCGACAGTTCCAATGAATAGGAATTAGTAACGGAAGTATTGGAAGTAACGGAAGTATTGGTATTGGAGGTTGCCATCAATGATAATTTCGAGATACCGTAGAACGGGGCTATTCTAGACTTTTTTTGCATTATTTTTAATATATAAGAAAAAGTAATTAAAATAATCTATTTTGATAATAGTTTTGGATAGGTTTATATACAACCAAATATTATCCTATGACAAATAGGCCCCCTTTCTTACAAGGGGCCTAAAATTTCTTTAGGCCCGTCTAAAATAGCCACGTGGGTCGGGGTTATTTTAGAATCGGTGAGAATAATGCATAAATTATAGTTGCCTCGGATGTGGGGCTAAAGTGGAACATATATATATATATATATATAGGGGTTTAATTTCCAAAAACACCAAAACACGTATTTTTCTTTTGTAACAAAGACGCCCAAATAGCATGATTTTCATGATCCTTCAAAACTAACTATACAGACTTTCAACCCCCATTTTACCCCTTAAGGGTTGCATTTTCGAAAACCCTGAAACACATTTATCTTTATTTTTGAGAAAAAAACGACACTAGAATTGAAATTCACTACTTTATTCATAATTGCGACGAGTGATTCATCTAGTCTTCTACTCTTCAAAATACGTACGTTAAACAGCTCGGTATATATATATATATATATATATATATATATAGGGGTTTAATTTCCAAAAACACCAAAACACGTATTTTTCTTTTGTAACAAAGACGCCCAAATAGCATGATTTTCATGATCCTTCAAAACTAACTATACAGACTTTCAACCCCCATTTTACCCCTTAAGGGTTGCATTTTCGAAAACCCTGAAACACATTTATCTTTATTTTTGAGAAAAAAACGACACTAGAATTGAAATTCACTACTTTATTCATAATTGCGACGAGTGATTCATCTAGTCTTCTACTCTTCAAAATACGCACGTTAAACAGCTCGGTGTTCAGTTTTAAGAGCCAGCAAAAGACAAAGGCAATAATGTTCAAATCAATTCTCCTGCAAATTGCGTACTGTTTTCTGATTGGTTGCTAATTAGGAACTTTCATTCACCAGCCAATCAGAACTAGTAGAATCTAACAAACTTTCGTTCGTAGACAGCTTTGTAAACCGTACATGCGAGAATCTTGCTTGGCAATAGTGTTCAGTTTACGTGTTCTGAAGGTCTGAATCACATGTTTTGTGTTGAATTTACTTTCCACAGATCCCGTGGCCAAACATTTTTGATAAATCCGACTTACAGTTGTGTGACATACCGGATTTTCGAGATGACGCAGATTGAATAGGTATATCTGCTGTTTCTCGATTTGTTCAAGTTTCTCCATGAATGAGAATTATTTAAATTTTGTCATTTTCACTCACATATTGTGAACAAATTATACGGACAAATCTCTAATTAATAAATTTCACAATGCAAACACCCACAGTTTAGAAACTCAAAATTGTTTACTGTTTAAAATGTCAAAGGTAATGTGATACTCTATATATACAGTCTGAGAGTGTCATTTTATTTTTTAAATCATTCGAATATGTCTGAAAGGATTCATAGGCCTGATCACAATTGCAATACAAAAAGTTTAAATTGCAATTTATGGTCCTGGATAATATCTTCCCTGCACTATTTTCGAGCATGCAGCAAAGCGGTTTAGGCAACTTTAGTTGCTGTTCCATGTTCAGTGAAGTATTATCTTGAGTCCAGTTGGAAACGCGGCAACCCACAATTCCAGTGACGGTATAAATGGTCGCCTGTCTTCTGGACGAGTTTGCAAATTGTAGCTGATATTTATTAGGGCTTTTTATGAAATGTGAGAAAAAAGTGTTCTGGCGAGAAATGAGACATGAGTTCTTGGAATGATTTTTTTATTAGTAGATAACTACACATACTTCCGAATATTTTCCAAAACAACTGATTGAATGTTGAATCTTTTGGTTATCACCATACACCAAAGTATTTGGGATATTGATGTCTGGTCAATTTTAGATAGGTTTTTGTTGGTTTTTTCCTTTGGAAATACCTACAGACATTTTAACACATTTATGAAAAATGTACTTCAATTATAGTTGTTGAGGAATACACAAATATGTGCGCCCCTGGTATCCTAGAACGGTTGAATGAAGCACTGGTCTAAACCAATAATTTATCCTGCAATGAGAAAGGGTTTTGACACAAACATTATATTTTTCATTTCCGCTATCTAGTCTGATGAAATTTAGGTTCCAACCCTATAGTTTCGCCTAATTCTCCAATCGCCTTGTCATGCCATACCAAATAATCACTCAACATATAAAATAAAAGTGTAAATCACAATGTTGTCATTGATGTTTTTTTAATTACCTACATATATTTTCCAATGCATCAACTACGATTCACATTACAATTCTCCGTACTTTTGGTTGTCTATCCACCAAATCTCATACATACACAAAATTTGAAAAATATTTTTTTTACATGCTCCCCCTCATTGGAAGAAAAAATATGGATTTATCGCATATTTTAAATCCCCTGCATAAAAAATTCAAATTATTATTGGTTTAATAGTTTTAAAACATATTTTCTTCGCTAATTGAACGAAATACTGTGGGTCTTTTTTATTGTAATTTATTTAGATGAGAAGTTTAGGAAAAAAACTGACCAATCCCGTCTCTCTTTATTTGGGATTTGTTGGTCCTCATCCTTGTTTTGGGACTTTTAGTAGCACCGAAATCTGAATATTTTATGCACCAGCTTTCTACATCTTCCTCACATTGAACCCAGTAGAACCTCTGCCTGATCTTGTCCGAAGTCTTATTGACCACTAGATTTCTTCCGGATTCACCTTCATAAATTTATTCCAAGACTATCCTATCCACTAGCTGATTCCTATACCCGCGTTTGAGTAGTCCGTTTTCCACAACCAGGGAATACCATTGTGCCCACATTTCCTTGAAGATGGAATCTCTCTAGGAAGGTCCGCCAGTTCCATCCTCTTTCCAAAGTAGAACGTTTTGATCGGTTTCTTGGTCCTGTCTCATGTGGTAGAGCATTCATATTCGGTTAACATTCATAAGATTCAATACGCTTACAATGCTCACAGGCTTCTGGACTTGGTTTTCTAGATAAGGTATCCGCATTACTATGTAGTCATCCTTAGCAATGTTTGATTTTGAAATGGTGCTGGTTTAGCTTTTCTATCCATCTAGCTAATTGTCCTTCTGGGTTTTTCATCTCCAGTAGCCATTTTAGGGCCGCATAATCGGTCCTAATGAGAAATTCTTTTTTATATAGATATTTGTGGAAGTGATCTACTGCCCTGATTATCGCTGGATGTTCCTTCCTGGTGACACAATAATTCCTTTCGGGTTTAGACATCATCCTGTTGTAGTATTCGATGACTCATTCCTGTGACCATCTTGCACAGCTCTAAGTCCGATATTGTTCGCATCTGTGTCCAGCATGAACATGCCTTTTGCTATGGGTATGCCAAGATTGGACTTGAACAAGGCGCTGCCTTCAAATTGCGGAAAGCTTTATCACTTTCAATAGACTAGTGGAAGTTGAACCGATCCCCTGTCAACTTATGTAGGGAAGCTGCGATATCTGCAAATCCTTCCACAAATTGGCGGTAATAAGTACCCAGGCCTAGGAACCTGTGGTCTCGGCCAGTCCCGAATATACTGCATTTTTTTCATTTGTGTGGATTCCTTCTGACGAGACATTATGGCCTAAGAAATCCACTTGTACTTTGTAGATTTAGCCAGAGGTTTGCACTCCTCAAAGATCCAAAAACTTCACTAAGGTTGGCAAGATGCTCCTCGAAATTTCTTTTCATAACCAGATACACCAGACAAGTTTTCCAAGTGATTCCACGTAATATCGGCTCTAACAATCTCTCGAAGGCGCCGGGGCATTGAAGGGATCAAATGACATGACGGTGAACTCATACAGTCCTCTACCAGTAGTCTTTTCCTTATCATATTCGTGTATGCCCACTTGTCAGTATTCGCTCTTTAGGTCCAGCGTTAACAACCTTGTGAGCCTGCCACCCTTAACATTTAGGGGGATGATTTGTGAATCTAAACCATCCAGGGCGCCACCCAAACGCATACAAAAAAATTCATTCAAATCGGTCCAGCCGTTTATGATACCGACTGCAGCGCCATCTGCCGGGCTGATTTGTGAACCTAAACCATCCATGGCGCCGCCCAAACGCATACAAAAAAAATTCATTCAAATCGGTCCAGCCGTTTAGGAGGAGTTCAGTGCCACCCACGTACAGTAGAATTATGTATATATATGTGTCATCGATTTGCGGTAATGTATACTGTGACGTCATTAATTTTCCTATAATCCACACATGATCTTATAGATCATAGAAAAATCGAATTAAACGGTTTTCTTCACATAAAGGATTCAATATATATTTTATTCAGAAACCTATCGAGGTGGGAGATTTTCGGAGTGTTTCTTTCTGTCACTAGGTACCGCCAGTTAAAGTTTATCTTTTCCGGCGTACCTATAGGTGTTACAAGATCGATGATGGTTTGTTTACGTTGTGTCTCACTTCAGCCAGAGTTCTTTGGACCTTTGGCTGGTTGACTACTCCGTACTGATGAGGGCCAAGAAGCCTGAAACCGGTATGCGGATTGTTAGGTGAACACGACATAAATTAAACATAATCGAGCTTATCAGAAAGAAACATTTGCATTCAATGTCCATTGATATTATATGGAAGTATGCATGGATTTTCAGGTGAATATCATTCAACGTTCTGCGTGGTATTTGCCAGGAAAGTAGTTGTTTTTCACCTGAGATCTACCTTTCTCTGGTTCAATTTTATATTGAATCCTTTATGTGAAGAAAACCGTTTAAATTCGATTTTTCTATTCATTCCACTTCACATGGCACTTATCTCTCACTATATGCTAGACGGGCTTGCCACTCCTACTGAGAAGGAATATTTTATTTAGAAACCTATCGAGGTGGGAGATTTTCGGAGTGTTTCTTTCTGTCACTAGGTACCGCCAGTTAAAGTTTATCTTTTCCGGCGTACCTATAGGTGTTACAAGATCGATGAGGGTTTGTTTACGTTGTGTCTCACTTCAGCCAGAGTTCTTTGGACCTTTGGCTGGTTGACTACTCCGTACTGATGAGGACCAAGAAGCCTGAAACCGGTATGCGGATTGTTAGGTGAACACGACATAAATTAAACATAATCGAGCTTATCAGAAAGAAACATTTGCATTCAATGTCCATTGATATTATATGGAAGTATGCATGGATTTTCAGGTGAATATCATTCAACGTTCTGCGTGGTATTTGCCAGGAAAGTAGTTGTTTTTCACCTGACATCTACCTTTCTCTGGTTCAATTTTATATTGAATCCTTTATGTGAAGAAAACCGTTTAATTCGATTTTTCTATTCATTCCACTTCACATGGCACTTATCTCTCACTTATAGATCATGTTCATGTCAAATTCTTGGACACCAGTACCACCGGGGCGGACCATGGGCTGGATGATTCTTCTATAACGTCATCTTCGGTCATTTTCTCGACAAGCTCTTCCACTTTCTATTGTTTGGCAAATGGTATTCTTTTTGGTGGTTGTGGATAGGCTTGCCCGATATCTATCCTGTGCTGGACCAGGTTAGTTGGTCCTGTTTGTGATCCTGCGGATTCGAATACGTCACTTTCCTTCGGTGACAAATGATTCAAGGATTTCTCAATGGTTCCCAGTATGTCATCAGTTGTGCCTCTTTAATTCGGATATCCGCTTGTTTTGCAGTCCGCTACCCCCCCAACTGGCTTGCATACTCCTATGATGTCTCCTTATATTAGCAATTCTGACAGGGATGGCATTCTGCATTTCTTGAAGTGAGTTAATCTCAGGGTCTCTCAGGTATTTTTTTTTACAACTGTACTTATACTCCAACAGATAAAAACAAGTAACTAACTTCTTGCTCGCTCGTGCGATGCACTATATATAGCCGTCGGCCACACGAACGAATATACCAGAAACATTCGAGAATGACCTCGATCCTTCCGTGACATGTTACAGCTACCTGCTTCAGGTTTGTTTACGTCGAAACGAACCATTCAGTCGTGAGTCAAATAAGAATAGAAAATGTATTTGTGAAGATGTTCAACAAGAGAATTGATAAGATTTAGAGATTCGTAGGTAGGAACGCCAGTTAGGAATAAAGTTTTCCTTTAATTTCCAATAATTTTATTTTCATTAAACGACAAGTTATTGATACCGTCCCTATATTTTATAATTTTTTACTAAGGTTCAATAATTCTTTTTCCAAACCTTCCAGATTGAAATCTAAATTTGTATTGTGAAATCATGATATGTATATAATCTTCTTCTATATAAAACCTGCAGAACAATAAAAAATTATGAACAATCCTGGTCAGAATGAAATAACAAAAAAGCTGTCATAATAATGTGTAAGTAGTCTAGTAATCATTGTTTCACGTGGAAAATTATTGGAGTACGGCAATCCTATTCCATTTGTTGTAAATTCCAACTCTAGACATCTTAATTCCACATAACCACAAAATTGCGCATTGGAAGTAAAACAAACTAAAAAGTGGTATAGAATTTACTATCATCCAAGTACAAAATGAATCAATTGCCAATAAAATTGAAAAAAAAATATTGCTTGTAGGTTTTATAGTCAAAATGTTTTCCATATCGTGATTCGAATGTTGTGCAAGCGCAATGGTTGCTGAGCACTTTGTCCATTAGGTCTTATGGTGTGTTATCAATATTGATAATTAATAAACATATGTAATAGACGTGCTGGACAAGTGCGCCAATAGGAAGCAAGGCCCAATAAATACAGAGATAGAGAATAGCAAAACAACTAGCACTATCGATTATTTTTTACTTTTAACTAAAGAATTATTTCGATTGATATTTATATATGTTAAATTTCATCAACTTTTATAAAAGATGGAAATGGATTAAAGTCATTGAAGTGAGATTAATTGCGAAATCAGTTCAATATACCTATCTTTTTTCTAATTATCATGAATAAGTATCAAAAGCGATAAAATGTATCTTTTAAAATAACATTATTAGGAAGTTATAATATTCATAGCACAGTGTTCCTTATACAATGTCAATGTTTTCACTATGTGAAGATTATTTACTATTTATTCTGATCCAGGTGTTCAGAGGTGTACCTACGTCATTTAAATACAAACATGTTTTGCTTCAATGCTTCGAGATCGCAAGGGGGAATGTGAATAAAATAGGTAATGAATCATAATTCGTCATAAATATAGGTAAAGTTAGCGGAATAACATTATTGGCGTAAAGAATATACATATTTTTCAGCATTGTTTTTAATTTTATTTACATGTACATTATGTAATCTATAAAAACTATTCAACCATGAATTTTTATTTTTTTATTTCCATTCATTCTAGACCTGGATTTATAAAAATGTAGTCATTTGATAGAGAATAAATTTTCAATATTGATACATTTGCACCGAAATATTTTTTGTGGCATATTTTTTGTGGCATTGACCATTATTTTAGATTTTTTCTCTACAAATATAAAACGATTTATAAAATTCGAAATATGCTTGACCAATCCATTATCTAAAGAGCACATCTTATTTTTCTGTGCTATCTGAAATATAAGGCGGCGTGGTCGTCGTTTGGTTTTATTAAAAGTCTGATATAACTAACTACATTCCTGAGCAACAAGGTTGCTTTTACAATCTTCCAGTACATTTTAAATTCCAATAGTTGTCGAATGTTCACAAACTAAATGGATATAGAAAGCATTGAAGAAATAAAAAAAATAGCTATGGATAATATATGTAGGGAATTAATTCCTTTTGTGAATCACGTAAATACGCTCTAACTAAATATTCTATTTCCAAGACTGAAGGGTAATTTGAAAAATGCCATGAACAGAAAAAGGAAGAAACAACACTACTTCGGAGTTATTATAGTAGTAGATTCAAAATATTCAATACAAATTTGATTGTAATATTCTCATAAGTTATAATTGACGAGGCACAAAACAAGACATAAAAGAAGTACATTGCCTTACACTATCAATCTTTACCATTACTATATAATTTTTCAGCTATTCAATGAATATATGTATGTGTTAAAAGTTGATAGTCATATTTTTAATGAATTTTGTTTTTACGATTCTTACTTTCCACGAGTTAAAAAAATATAATTTCATTCATATTAACTGTCATTGTCACACTCTTCTCGAATACCATGGGACAGCAGCTCTTTGGAGAAAATTATCGGTAATTACCAAATGTCAATTACTTTTATAGGTAAGTAATACATCTTAACGAGAAACAAACTTCAAGAAACAAATATATATTTGGAAAATCGAGAGAATTAGGGAATATGGCATATATAAATCCATTTGGTTCAAGAATGGAAGGATTTTCCTTCGGAAAAGTAAAATTGATAAAATCAAAATTATAAGATATGAAGAAAAATCAGTCTTAAAATAAATAAACAGAAGAAATATAATGTGGACCCTTATATAGTTATTTGGAATAAAAATAACAATGAAATTATTGAGGAATATGAATCCTACAGGAATATTAGTTTTTAACATGATGTATTTTCCATTTTTCACTATAATATTCGTAGCATTACTGATTTTTTTTAAGAAGTATCATTTTAAAGGAGAATTTGATATATTGAGGGATATCATTTCAATATAGGAAACGACATTTGAATCAAAATGATGTCTATAAATATAATATAGGAACCTTGAATTCCCTTCAAATTATCACTATGAAAATGTATATTAATCAATTTGATTATTTCTATCTAGTTAATTGCATTTTACAGATCATCATCTCCACATTCAACTAGAACTAATTGGTTTCCGAGGAATGGCATACAATTTGATGAAAAGTTATATTTCCAATAGAATATAGTTTATCTTTCATTCGCATGGCACATGAAACACTGTGAAGCGTTGGTTGAAGTTTTTTTTAAATTTTAACTGAGAAAAACTGGAGAGTGGTGAGTGTGAAGTGTATCAACATTTTTGGTATCACTGAATTAGTAGTAAATAAAGTATTACATGAATTAAATGTATTAGCATAGTCCAGAAACATAATATAACCTCAAAAGCATACAATGTGTATTTTTTGATAGGGTGTTCGAATCTGTAATGACATGTCCAAACTGTATCATTGAAGATTCTTGAAGAAAAAAGGCCTGTTTTCTTTATAAATTTTTCCATTAGGAACTTTGTTAGTTTTCAGATAATGGGTAGTTTTTTTTGTAATTTCTAATTTATTTGCCATTAGCATAACAGAAATTGACAATACACATTTGTAAATTTCTTAGTTCAAAGTTGGAAAATAAAAAACAACTCCTCATGCTTTCCAACAGACTTATGTAAACTGAAATGTATTGATTATTCAATTAGAAGAATTTGGTTTGTGATCAAACTGAAGAATCACTGTGAAAATTAATATTTTTATGAATATAATTCAAACTAAATCTTCCTTCATAGAGATACGATTGAAATTATATACAGTGCTCGTCTAAAGTCCGTTCCTCCCCTACTAATTTTTGAACCACCTGGTATATCGCAACGAAATTTGGAGGGCTTAAATAGGAGATAAAAACTTACTTTTACATGAAAATCACAGATAAAAGTTTTGAAATGGCGGCTGAGCGCCATCTTCAATAATTTTTTTAAATGGAATACCCCATATATGACCTCGAAAAAGGATTCTCGGGAAATCTATCATTAAACATACGGACTGCTAGATGATAATTTCTTCCAGCTTCTCCAAATATCAAAACTGCTTCAAATTTATCGTCCAAACTACGAGCCATGATCACACTTTTCATAAAAGAATTTAGGCGCTCAACGGACTATTTGACAGTTAGCAGTTCAGTTTGACAGTAAACAAGATGTTACCCTGACAACGATTTTTTCCAATGCAAACTTGATTGAAAGCAACATTAGTGTTTTTGGTTGGGTTTGAAATGACCAAAATGTCACTTTTCAAACGTTAATATTTCGAAAACGATTGAATTTAGGAGTAGAGTGTATTGGAGAAAACTGTTGAGAATTATGAGCAGATTTCGAAAATGGAATAACATACGGGGTGTTTTATTTAAAAAAATTATTGAAGATGGCGCTCAGCCGCCATTTTAAAACTTTTAGCTGTGATTTTTCCATGAAAAAGTAGGGTTTTATCTCCTTTTTAAGCCCTCCAAATTTCGATGTGATATACCAGGTGGTTCCAAAAATTAGTAGGGGGGGAACGGACTTTAGACGAGCACTGTATAAGAAAATATCTAATAATTTTGCAATTATCTTCAAAATTGTTGGTTAGTATATTTCACATCGAATCTGCAAAATGTTTCATGAGATGAAATCTTAATTTCAGTACCCTAAGGAGTATAAAAGCTTTGGAAGTTATGAAAAAAACAACATCAACACTATAACAGAATAAATTAATGGAAAAGTTTCACTCAGTCAAGTTAGTTTTTTCGAGAAGAATCTCCATAGATTACATGATAAACGTCCTAAAAGGGATGAATTCCTGTTGGTATAAAAATTGAAAAAAAAACATCTTCAAATGTCCAAATAAATAACAAAAGGCTCCACAGAAAGTGATGTCTAAAAATGTTTTATTTACAGCGATTTAATGTGCGCAATACGTTTTGGGAATGTTCTGTTGGGTGTATGAAAAGGCCATCAACAAACTTAGGACAAGTTCTTTTCGTGACATCCCAGGGACATCCTGAAAATCGCCACCTGCGGGGACATTGGCTGTTCTATAGAAGTTCTATTCATGTATAAACAGAACATCGCAGTGGATGTTCAATGTCTCAAAGTCTCGTACTTTTAACATCACTGAGATGTTTTTGTGCTCACTGGGTGATAATACGGTTGGTTACCTTTCATAATAGTGCTTCTGCTTTAAATGAATTAAAACAAACTGCTCATAAAGATTTAAGAAAAATAAAATTATGATATGATAGGAACTTACTAACTATACATTTTTATGAATCGGATAATCTTACCTGTTTCCAGAATTCGTTACCATATTTAGGACCAAGTCAAATTGATAGTAACATTCAAATTCATAAAACTGAATGTATAAAACATTTGAGGATTATCTTTGGCAAACATTTGAGATGGAATTATCAAAGATTCAACTTCTTAAAAACTAGATGTCTTTTATGCAAATTCAAATTTATGAAACCATCCCTCTCATTCAAACATCTGAAATGCTATATTTTTCATTAATACAATCACAATTGGGTTATGGTATTCTTGTATAGGGTGGGTGTGAAACAAACTTTACTCTATTATATTGGAGTCATACAAGGCAATTTAAATATATATATATATATATATATATATATATATATATATATATATTCAAAATTATATGTTCAAATCCGATCTTCTGTATATAAAAAACTTTTTAACAAAAAATTAAACCGACGAAATACGGCACTGAAAAGTAAAAAATAGAGTAAATCTTCTTAGTCTCAATAACTAAGCTCCTAAACTAATGTAAGTAACTGATTTTGAGTCGGCGCCAAACAAACAAACAAGCAAATGAATTAGATAAGGCGTAAAATGATGTTATCGAGTTGCGCGGTGACATTCTGATAATTTTTTTTGAAGTAATTTAATGATCTTCGTTGATTGTTCGTTTGGCGCCGACTCAAAATTAGTTACTTACATTAGTTTAGGAGACTGAGAAGGTTTATTTTATTTTTGACTTTTCAGTTCCGTATTTCGTCGGTTTAATTTATGGTTAAAAAGTTTTTATTTTTCAATTTTTTGTGGCTGAAATTTACTAATTACTACCTACTTGTTTTTTTATTACTTCCAAAATACTTACTTACCCACCTTACTTCAACTATTACCAGTTAAATAATATGATTATCTACTTTTACTATTTGTTGTAATATAAATTATTTTTGTTGTTCTGGTTAGTTTATTTCATTACTTCGTATATCATTCCATCCTCTCATAGAATATAATGATTGTGACGGATGTAGAACAAAAATAATGACATTAGCGATCTGTCATTGTCAACTACATATGTGTGCCAATTCCCTATTTTTCTATCCGTAAGGGTGGATAATCCCATTCGAAATCCAAATATGATCGACTATGAGGTATACCCTATTCAATAAAAAAAGAATCATCCAAATCGAAGAACCCAGTACAAAGTTATGTCTGATAGAATCGGTTAACGGACTAGAATTCAGAGGGTGAGTGATCAATATCCTTAATTTTGCTACTCTTAGGGGTGGATTTCATCTTTTAAATTCAAATGGGACCAACTTTAAAGTACACCCTATCCACTGAAAAATTATCGAAAAAAAATTAGTAGTAACGTACGAAAACTTCGCTGTTTTGTGGTTCCCAAAATTTGGATGAATTTGACAAAAAAAAATTATAAAATTTCAACCAATTATATTCGTTATAAAATAGCATTATACCCCGTCATTCGCGGGTATGCAACAAGTTAGATAACACCCTGTATATTAAATTAATAATTCTTTCGGACATTTATTTATATAAATAAATAAAAATTCTGAATAATTTCCTCAATAATTGATGTATATGTATTTGTGTAATTATTTTTCATTACTTCACAACAAGACTTCGTGAGGTATGTTTTACACTTTATTCAAAGTCAAAATGTACTATATAGGTAATTGCATTGAAAAAACTTATTTTTTATTATTATTAGATGAGTAAGTCTAAGAATGAGGTGTACTTTTTTCTTTGAATAACATTCAATAAAGTATGTTGGATCCCATATTATTTACGACAATAATTCTGGTGGAGACAAACACAAAAATAAATAGATAAATAATTTATTACAAATAATAAATTTACATTCGTTTCATTTTACTTTTCAATTTACATAGTGCAAAAATGATTTGAAATATATAATCACTTAAGGTAATGAACATATAATAGCGCACAATATAAGCTAACATAAATAATAAAAAAACAATAATATATAAATCATGTACTAATTAAATGTTAAATATATGGTTCCGACCAATACTTTACAGTACTGGTACTGTGTCGTTCAATTATATTATTAGATTTGACTTTGGAACGCAGCTTTACATCTTTCGGCTTCAACATGCTTTTGTGATTACTCAACATCCTAGATGGTGTTAAGATCGATTTTGTACTCAGTCCAGTACATTCCAAGAAATGTTCGTAAGTAGGTTCATTTGGCCTATAGAAAGGTTTTTCCATAACACTTTGGTCAACGTTAGTTTGTTTGTTCTGGAGTTCCAATTGTTTTTTCAATAACTCAACTGAACTCCTATTCAAAATCGGAGGAACTATGTCATTCTTAGCTCGAATCAGTTCTACTCTGGTAGAACAATTAGGTGTCATATTCACCGAATCCTCAGAGTCATTTCTATTTGTGTCAGAAACTTCACTCTTGACATCTTCTTCAATAGGATACTCTTCTATTTCACAATCGTCTAACTTGAACTCTTCAAAATTCTGGCTCAGGTCAAATTTTTCGAAATTAGGAGTTGGCGAGGGTTCTTCTTCGACAGGTATATGTTTTTCTAAATTTTGAATATTTTCAAAACTAGAAAACAGGTGCTTGCTCAATTTACCTCTTTCTGGTTTTTGTTTAATTTCATTTAACAATTGTTGGTTGTTGAATCCTGTAATGAGACTCGAAACTGAAGATCCAATGGCTATTGGCCCTCTTTTGCTCTCTTTCTGACTCGTTTTCAACCTCAAAATTTGAGAGTTGTTTTGTACATAGTTATCATGGGTAATTCTTTCTTCTTTTTCCGTTTCTTGATCCTCTTCGGGAATTATGATTTCAGAAACTTGCGGTAACTTTGGTATTTCAGGCTCAGTCTTCTTCGGTGACAATTTGATAATAACTTCGGATTTTATGGGAGTCTGCTTCGCCTGTTGTATCTCAATTTTCTCCACACTTTTTTTCATTATCAAATTATCTTTTGGATTGATCGAATCAAAATCAGAGTATTTACGTTCAACTCTGATTTCTTTTTCATTTGAGTTCAGCTTATTCAAAATATCCTTCTCATTTGGACTGAGTTTACTCAAAACATCAAGCGATGTGGGGGAGTTGATTTCGGCGGCAACGCAAATTTTTTTGAAGGAAACATTTTTGCTTTGCGGTAGATTGAGCTCTGATATAGAACAATATTCAGGCTCACATTCTGTGATGCTAACACTACCTTTCTCAGTTGGTGTTTCTTTAGTTGTATTCTGAATTTTGAATTTGGAAACTAAATTTGCGGGTTTGGGTGGCAAAGCAGGGGGTATGCGTAGAATTTTACTCTTTCGCGCCACTTTGCCAACATTTTCTTCATTTTCGTTTTTATTTTCCATGTCAACATAGTAATGATTGAACGGTTGGACTGGCGAAACCATTGGCTTGACCACAGTGTTTTTATCTTGTGACGAGGAACTGGAGAATGTTTCGCTGCATTTACTCAAAATCTGTTCATAATCGTTGCTGTATATACTTTGTGGAGTTTCATAAAAATTGGGGGTTTTCTGAACGGGCGTTTCATAGTAATCGTGAGCAGAGTTCTCTTGCTTCTCTTCAACATTTTCTTTTGTCAATGCTACCTCAACGGGATCTTGTATCATTTCCTCTTCATCGCTGAATTTCACCCTTTTATTCTTTGTAGACTTTCTTTCTATGTTGGGCGTTTTCGGAGGCGAATTCAAAGAGTCGTTCATGTTCTGTAACAAAATTTGATTCACGCATTCGAGTACTGGGTTATTTCTGTAAATGCCTCCATGTTCTTCATCTTCTTGGTCACTAGCACTGGCATACCAGTTATCGTTTGTTTCTTCATCTGCTTCAAACACTGGAATTGATTCTGTTATCTGTGGGACTTTCCTTTCCTCTTGTTCCGGTGTGTCATAAAAGTTATCTGGTTTCTTAATTTCTTCGTTGTGATTTTCATTGGTTTCTTTTGCAACTTCAGCAACTTTGTTGATGATAGTGTCATCACATTCAGATAGGGAAACGTTTGG
Source organism: Gonioctena quinquepunctata (assembly GCA_018342105.1). Classification (NCBI taxonomy): domain Eukaryota; kingdom Metazoa; phylum Arthropoda; class Insecta; order Coleoptera; family Chrysomelidae; genus Gonioctena; species Gonioctena quinquepunctata. Next base: position 581,485 of record JAFIRS010000444.1, read on the forward strand.
GCTCGAATCGATTCCATTTATTATTTCCTGATTTTTTATGAATATCTCCTCGATGTTCTCAGAAACCAAGCTTATTTTATCTGCCACGCTCTCTGGTGGCAACGAATCTAGGTTATCATAGTCGTTACTAGTATTGTCTTCATTCGAAACAGGACTATTGTTATCATTTCGTAACTTCAGTACCTCGAAATAAGTACCAATGCTTTTTCTGTGGGGAATTTTCTTAGTCCGTCGACCGAATGAATCTTTGTTGTTTCGGTTTTTCTGGTAAATGTTCTTCAACGATTCAGTTTCAGATTTGGAATTGTCTTCGAAAGGGCTCTCCGATTTATTGTAGCCTTTTTCGGATAGGGTCGCATATGTTTCACTGCTGCTGTCCAAAGATTCGAAATTGGATGACTGGTAATCTTGGCAGTCTGTAACAACGTACTCGGTGCTACTGTCAAGACTTTCTTGAATTGGGCTCGAAGTATAGTATTGATTACAATTCTTGCAGTACTGATTGGAAAGTAATCTCTTTATGTCATTGGTCTGTTTCTTGATGATATAGTCCTTTTCATTCAATTGGTGACTGATGAATTTTTGTTCTTGCCTGAGCCTTGCCTCGAAAATCAACAAAGCTCTGAGGACCTTCGCCAGTTGATCATCCCTCAATGATTTCTCAGTACGATACTGTTGTTCTTTCTCTTGGAGTCTCCTGGTATATTCTGCTACTAGTTGTCTACATCTTCTGGTCTGGAGTTTGAGAGCTTTCTGGACTATTTCCAATTCGCCTCTGATAGATGTCACCTCTGATTCGGAATATGTCTGAAAAAAAAGAAAATTATCATTAGTAAACTGAACTCAAATTCGAGTTTTAGGGGATAAAAATGAGGAACAAAAATGAAAAATCTTAGAACCCACATATTCTAGATATATTTCAAAGTTAAATTTTTTTACCTCTCATGATAGGATGGGTCATGAGTCAAATAAACGTTGTGATTTGATTTTCCATGTTTCAGAACAAAATCATTTGTACAGTTGTATGGGGGAAAACTGTAAAAAAAAATTGTCCAAGAATATAATAATGTTAAGGACAATTGAAGCAGAAAACAATAACGAAGTTAGAGGAAAATAACCAAACACAATATTAAATAACACAGACTCTGCAACGCAAGAGAAAATCAACCAAAAAATTTAATAGAAAAAAATCTTGGAGATATTAACTTAAAATTCAACATAGAGGACTTATGGAAAACGATAATGACGAAAATAGTAAACAAGAACAATGAAAAAACATTGGTAGACAGAAGAAAAATAACTAATAAAAAACCTTTTTAAAGACAAGCTTTTATTTAAGCCGGGTACTGAAACGTATAAAATAGGTTTGTCATCGCAGACAATGATTTGATTATTTTTTGTTGAATTATTTGGTTTTAAAAACCTTGTCGCGCGAAATGTTCATAAAAGTAGGTGCCATTTAATTTCATTGAACAATGATTGGTTGGTAAGCAACAACTTGTCGAAGTATTAATTTAATTACAATTCGTGCTACAAGCTTTTTGAAACCAAATAATTCAACAAAAAATAATCAAATCATTGTCAGCGATGACTTAAACTTGTTTTATACGTTCTAGTACACGGCTTGAATAAAAGCTCGTGTTTAAAAAGGTTTTTTATTAGTTATTTTATTTTTTGATTTTTAGTCAGTTCACCTTTATCTGTTCATTTCTAATAGAGCATCGTTATTACATGGTCTCTTTCCTGTAAGTTTTGTGCTGAAAGAAACATGATCTCCGACCCCAAAAACTGCCACACACCAATTTTGAATAGAATCGAACCATAATCACAAAACTCGTCCTCCATCTTGAATTTATGAATTTCGACAAAAAATGCATAATCTCCGACCCCGAAAACCCCCGCATACCAATTTTGAATCGAATTGGACCATAATCATAAAATTCGTCTTCCATCTTGGGGCCGCCATCTTGAATTTACGGATTTTGACAAAATTTCATGATCTCCGACCCTGAAAACCCCAGCATACCAATTTTGGATCGAATCGGACCATAATTACAAATCTCGTCCGGCATTTTTTTTTTCAAAAATTACATAATGCAATGTCACCGGAATTATGAACACCTGCCAAATTTTTACTCAATCGGACGACTAGAAGTCGGTCAAAATTCACTTGCAAGATTTGACCCAAACTAACAAACGAACGAACTAACAAGTGAAACTAAATAAAAGCTTGTAAAAAGCAGTTAGCGAGAAGAAAAAATGGAAGATATACCTACAAAGGACAAAAATAAATACGAAGATTATAAAAATACCGTAGAATAACCGTATAGAGAGAGTTAAAAAAGAAATCGGCGTATTAATTCGGAGGGGAAATTACAAAAAACTAAAAAAAAATCTATGGGAATATAAAAAACATGAAGACACCAAAACACAAAACATGAAACACTAAAAAAGGAACTGATACAAGAAGAATAAATCATGGAAATCTTTTAATGAACTATTAGAAAGGACAGTTATAACGGGAGGAAAATCATAGATCAAACAACCATAACTTCAGAAGCAGAAGCAAAAATAATAAGAACAGAAGTTGAAGACATAATTGGTATATGTAAATTAGGAAAAGGGCGCGGGCATGATAGTATAATGAATGAAATGATACATTTCCAAAATCGACCATAGGAATAATGGGAAACATAATAATGAATAGTATAGTGAAACAGGGATAAATACTAGAAGATTGGTAAACAGGCATAAGTCCATTATACAAGAATTAAATAACAAGAACTATCAGAACTACTGAGCAATCACCCTAATCAATATTGCAGCTAAAATATATGCAAAAGACGAATAAGACCAAAACTAGACGAGACATTCTAATGTACCCAATTTGGATTTGGTATAAACAGAGGCACACAGGACTCTATATTCATATTAAAACAACTTGCATAAATCATACATTCCTAGGAATTAAACAAGCTTCTTCAACTTTATCGACTTCTGATAGGCAAATGATCAGATATATGGCATAAATTGTCCAAACATAAATTTATCATATTTTGGAATATGACTTTTACTTTTATTTCCGTGATATTTGAAATCACGAATTAGACAATAAAAACTTTTTAACAAAAAATTAAACCGATGAAAAAATCAACTGAAAAGCAAAAAGTAAAATAAACCTTCTTAGTCTAAATGATAATTGAGCTCCTAAACTAATGTAAGTAACTGATTTTGAGTCGGCGCCAAGCAAACAATTATCGAAGATCATTATCTATGAAAGAAGTCATCAAAACGCAGCCGTGCATCTCGCTGCCATCATTTTACGCTTCACCTAATTCAATTGCTAGTTTGTTTGGCGCCGACTCAAAATCAGTTACTTACATTAGTTTAGGAGCTCAATTATCATTTAGACTAAGAAGGTTTATTTTATTTTTTGCTTTTCAGTTGATTTTTTCGTCGGTTTAATTTTTGTTAAAAAGTTTTTAATTTTTACTTTTCAGTTCCGTATTTCGTCGGTTTAATTTTTTGTTAAAAAGTTTTTATTTTTCAATTTTTTGTGGCTAAAATCTACCAATTACTACCTACTTGTTTTTTTATTACTTCCAAAATACTTACTTACCCACCTTACTTCAACTATTACCAGTTAAATAATATGATTATCTACTTTTACTATTTGTTGTAATATAAATTATTTTCGTTGTTCTGGTTAGTTTATTTCATTACTTTGTATATCATTCCATCCTCTCATAAAATATACTGATTTTGACGGATGTGAAACAAGAATAATGTCAGTAGCGATCTGTCATTGTCAACTACGTATGTGTATGCCAATGTTCACTAGTAAAAAATCAATTATCCCCTATTTTTCTACCCGACTGATTCCTTTCGAAATCCAAATATAAGGTATACCCTATCTATTAAAAAAAAGAATCATCCAAATCGAAGAACCCAGTACAAAGTTATGCCTGATAGAATCGGTTAACGGACCAGAATTCAGAGGGTGAGTGATCAATATCCTTCATTTCGCTACTCTTAGGGGTGGATTTTATCTTTTAAATTCAAATGGGAACAAATTCTAAGTACACCCTATCCACTGAAAAAAGAATTATCGGAATCGGATGCCTCAGTAAAAAGTTATGCGTGATCATACATAAAAAAATATGATGGAAAAAAAAATATACGGGTCGAATAGAGAACCTCCTCCTTTTTGGTTTCGTCGGTTAAAAAGGATGGCAGTTTTTGTTCATTGATTTTGTAGTCTGTATATATATATATATATATATATATATATATATAGAAGTTTTGAGTTTCTTGAACCCGGAATATACAATGGAGTTTGAGTTTCTTGGGGTTTTGGTTCTTTTTGTGAATGACAGTCTTCTTTCAGGAGATAAACATTTAATTTGTCGACATTTCTACCGTGTGCACGGTCTTCTTCAGGGACTAAGAATATCAACCAGCCTCCTTATCGGATTGCTCACGTGTTTTTAATAAGGAAGAAAAAGAACAACAACAAAGTATCGCGGTTTATTTATACCGACAACACAATGAAGAGGAGGAAAAAAATTATATAATCATGAAAAATAAATCATCTGCTGCTTTTAAACTTTGTTTTTTTTCAAAATAATGGTCCAGCTAATTATTCTTAGTCCCTGAAGAAGACCGTGGACACGGTCGAAACGTCGACAAATTAAATGTTTATCTCCTGAAAGAAGACTGTCATTCACAAAAAGAACCAAAACCCCAAGAAACTCAAACTCCTATATATATTAGCTTCAATTGTATGTTTGTAACCGTATGTTTGTAACCGACTCCTTTGGGCGCGATTTTGACCCACTTCTAGACGTACGAATGATTTGAAATTTGGCAGGCGTACATAATTCCGGTGACAATGCATTAATAAATTTTTGTTTGAAAAAAAAACCAAATGGCGGCTCCAATATGGCGTATGTGTTTTGATATTATGGTCCAATTGGCTTCAAAATTAGTATCCGAGGGTTTCCGTGGTCAGAGATTATGATTCTTTTGTCAAAACTGAAAAATTCAAGATGGCGGATCCAAAATGGAAGACGAGTTTTGTGATTATGGTCCGATTCTATTCAAAATTGGTAAGTGGGGGTTTTTGGGGCCCAATATTATGATTCTTTTGTAAAAATTGAAAAATTCTCCAAAATGGCGGACGAGTTTTGTGATTATGGTCCAATTCCATTCAAAATTGGTATGTGGGGGTTTTTGGGGTCGGAGATTATGATTATTTTGTCAAAATTGGAGGATTCAAGATGGCGGCTCCAAAATGGCGGACGAGTTTTGTGATTATGTTCCGATTCTATTCAAAATTGGAGAATAATAGTTGAAAAAATTAAATAATAATAATAATAGTTTGAAAAACTAAAAAACACGCTTCAATAGAAAACAAAACCCAAAAGTTGAAAATAAATAATAGTTTAAAAACTAAAGAACTCGCTTCAATAGAAAACTTAACCAAAAAGTTGAAAATTTTAAATGAGTTTGAAATAAGAATACAGTGATTAACAACAAATTAATTTCATCGTAAAAAAGCGTGGGGTGCTTTTTAAGATATTTTCATAATGATTCTACTTTTACCAATATCTGTCCATGAAATATCAACAACAATTAACATCAAGCACCCCACACTTTTTTAAGATGAAATAAATTTGTTGTTAATCACTGAATTCTTATTTCAAACTCATTTAAAATTATTTTCTACTTTTTAGTTTAGTTTTCTATTGAAGCGTGTTCTTTAGTTTTTGAACTTATATATATATATATATATATATAAAAATAACTATGAATTTGAAATAAACTTTGTAGAAAGGATATTCCTTGAGGTTGCAGTCAAAATAATGGCCTATGAGAAAAGAAAAACTCTTTCTTATTTAGTCAAGCTTTCGAAAATGTTTATTTTCATTATCAAGACAAGTAAGGTGAGGTTAAGTGAAGACAGCGAACTAATCACCATTTCGTGATTGAAGAACTTTTCAAAATCATATCACTATGACCCACTACTAGTAATATATATAAAAATTAAACAATGGCACTCGCACATATTGTTTTAGATACTTAATTTAAACACTTTAAAATTTGAACAGGCACAGTAATTACCACATGGTTGAAGCATGACTGAAAAATATAAATATAAATATTAATTGTAAAAGAACTTAGGTAATTATGTGGTAATTTCAGTTTGGTTCCATTTGAAATAATGTACCAGTTTAACGAGCTTGAAAAGTTATCGCCACATATTTTTTATGCTGATAACATGAACTATTGTTTCTTTGGCAAATATTTTTCTTGTTATTCTTAGAAAATCAAAAACCTATCGGTTGACTAATCAAATGATTACTGATGTAAGGTAGAACTCATTTATTATGGAAAATGTAGAAGAGTATATGACCTTTGACAGTGCTTTACACTGCTATATTTTTTTTGCTAATGACGGAGGAAAATTGAAGTGAATAAGAAGACTATAGACCCAAATGTGGATATATCTGAATCTATTTAATTGTATCTCTACAGAAGCACTTTTTTTATTGCTTTATTTAACGTCGGCCTATTTCTGCGACCAGGGCTAAACACCGACGCCGGTGAGCGCACTCCTCCCAACCGGAAATTTTTCCGAATCCTCTGTTGTTTCGGAAGTAAGGTTCTTTAACGAGCTCAATATATATGAACTCGGGACCGCCATCTTGACGTCCCCTCCGAAAGACGGCATATCTATCGTCTTATCTCGTGCTCATTGATAAGACGCCTGCAGCTGCGAATATGCTACTACGCTACAGTTGTTAAGGCATTTTAACGCGCACCTTCCTTGTCAGGTGGTCACCCCTCCAAGTACTAAACGCGCCCGATGTTGCTTGGCTCACATATCGATAAGACTCTTAGACCGAACAATAGAGATTTTCTCGTGACAAAAATACTACCAGGAAACCGACTGTGCCATCATACGAAGTTATATCCTGTTATGTTTCTGTTTCCTACTCACAACTGTCATTGCTTAATTTGTTATAAACATTTAAAACATTTTTTTTTATCGTTTTTGTCTTGTGACTTGAAAACTAATAAAGCAATCTCGATACTCTAGACGAATTGTAAAGAATCAAAATGCCCGGAAAATGAGCCCTAGCACAACTCGATCGGATTATTAGTAACGGCGAAAAACCGGAAAAATTCTGTGTTTAAAAAAAAAAATTCATAACGCCATCATTCTTCAAGCTTTTAAGCAGGCTCTCCATGATATAGTAGTGATTGATATGTACTTTATGTGTGAAAATCTCAGGCACTGTTGCATTATTAGTTTTTGCATAATTGTAATTTGATTTTTTTAATGCTCTTTATTGCAGCAGACCTGGATGCGTCATAGGTGTTCCGATTTCAATTTTTGTAACAGATTTTGAGTTGAAGTATAGTACTACGAAATTACTATTCTCATTTTGCGTTAAAATGCTGCGAAATAGGTGAGAAATACTTGCAAACATGACCGAAAACCGGCGGGTGCCTGAAAGCGGCTTAGGAGTGGGGGTGGAGCAGCAGATTCATAACGGGCGCAACACGCTTGTATTATTATACTACGCTTCCCCGCGTCTGCTGCTCTACCCCCACTACTCAGCCGCTTTCACGCACTCACCCATTTTTGGTCATGTTTGCAAGTATTTTTCACCTGTTTTGCAACATTTCAACGCAAAATGAGAATATACGTTTTGTAGTACTATACTTCTACTCTCGAAATATTTTCAGAAAATTGGAATCGGACCACCTATGACGCATCCAGGTCTGCTGCAATAAAGTGCATTACACAATTCAGATTGCAATTATGCCAAAACTAATGATCCGACAGCGCCTGAGTTCTTCACACATAAGGTACATATTAATCACTACTATGCCGTGGAAAGTTTGCACTACAACTTAAAATTGGCGGGGTGATGAATTAAAAAAAAAGCTGATTTTTTCCCAGTTTTTCTCCGTTACTAATAATCCGATCGAGTTGTGCTAGGGCTCACTTTCTTTGCATTTAAATTTTCTACAATTCGTCCATTGAGAGTATCGAGATTGTTTTATTAGTTTTCAAGATACAGGTCAAAAACGATAAAAAAATATGCTTTTAACTGTTTATAACAAGTTAAGCAATGACAGTTGGGAATAGGAAACATAACAGGATATGGCACAGTGATGGCACACTCAGTTTCTTGGTAATATTTTTGTCACATAATTAATAGAGCAGGAAATCTCTATTGATTGGCCTATTTCGTCAACCTGACCCATTAGAGAAACACTTATTGTGCAGGGCTCGACACGCACTTGATTGCTTTATTTTTTGTTATTTTTTTTTTGAATTTGATGCCGTGAATAAAATCAGGAGAGTAGGTCACTTGCATAATGTAGACACTGGAATGATTTAATTGCTCTCAAATGACTAACCATCACAGATCACCTACATATTCCTACGCACCCATTTGAATCTGTTCGACCAAAATATGCAGTACCGGCCTGGCCGATTCTGCAAGTTCCTTTTCTTTCCACCCTTTGATTTTTTCGGATGGTAGATCTAACATCGTGTTTTACGTATTGGGGAGGAACGTTGATTAGTGAAAGGTAAATGTGTCCCTCAGTTCACGAAAATGAGCTTAAAATTTGATTTCGGCAAAAATTGTTTCAAACAAGAGCTCTGCCTCGAATAGAGAAGTTAAAAATACATTTTGAATTCATATATTTCAGATATGGAGGTGGCGGGTATTTTTGAATATGATTCAATAGTCGTTCAATATAGCTGAGTTTATTTCAGTTAGGAAATCTATATCTCACGTTCAGATGTTGCTTTCAATACTATACATTTTCGAAAAAAATAAATATATAAATTATTAGTTTGTATTTGCTTTTCCAATGGCGTTATCATTTATTAGAATGTGTGTCAAAAATACAGATGTCCTCAACTTCAAATTTTTCATCAAGGTGGTCGTAAATATGTTGACTGCCGAAAGGATAAGCGCCTATTAACATAATGCACGAAAAGGACTGCAATAAGCTGTACAAATAGTTGGAAAACGACCCCATCGTAAGAATGCCATCGGATGAAATTCTTTGGAAAACAATACAAAACAGACAGAGAGACATGGAAGGAAGGACCTCTAATTTATGCTGAATTTGCCTGCTATATAGACGGCTCAAAAACCGAAGAAGAGCAGGAGCAGGGAAATATGCCCAAGATAAACACAATAATCTCAATGAGTTTGGGTAAATATGCGACGGTATTCCAGGCAGAAATTGCTTTAATACACCACTGCACAGAAGAGTTATCAAAGGAAAAGTTAAAGAAAAGGACCTGTGCCATCTACTCTGACAGCCAAGACGCTATAGGAGTAATTAGTTCCATGCAAGTAAATTCAAAACTCGTTTGGGACTGCTGAGATCCCTAAAAGACACTCGGGTTACGAGGCCACGAAGAGACTGACTCCTTAGCTCGAGAAGGAGCAAGACGAACTCTGAAAGGCACTGGACAATTTTGTGGCACAGCGAAAATTCTGCTAATAACTTACATGTGGACATGGATGAAAAGCATAATAATAATAAGTTTATTCAATCTCAGAAAATAGACATGGCATTTAGTTACATATAAATGAACAAACATGTAAAAAGAATACCACAGAAGTAGGGTATGTGGAGTATTGATTTTATCATGGTAGACTCACTCACATTATAGTGTCTGAAATGGTCTGCAGAAAAAAATCAAACTTATCTTAGTATAAAAGTAATAATTATCAAATTTCAAATACGATATGGAAGTAGTTACAGTATGCATATATAAAAAAGAATGTACATAGGCATGATGGAAGAAGTCGCCAGGAATGAGAACCAACGCAAAAATTCACTGAGTTTCTACTGAGCCAGAATAGAAGGTCAAATAGGATCATAGTTGGCCTCCTAACAGGACATTATACCCTCAAAAAAAAACACATACATAACATCGGACCTGCAGAAGAAACCAAGTTTTACCAGGAAGATGAGGAAACCTCAGTGCACGTACTGTGTCACTGCGAAGGCCTGTCACAAAATTAGGGGAGGAAAAACCACAACTTTCCAAATACATACGGTCTATTGACAAGGACTATACGAAGAACTCTAACATACACGCATGAGGGCATACACAATAGATCTCAAAAATTAATATTTCTCGAAGTCAAAATTCAAGTATCTTGGTTCTTTTATATGGTCACAGTTCATTCCCAAGCAGCATTATAGTGACGGAAACTGATACTGCAACTTCGCCTTGGTGGTTATCACGTAATCACCACTAAATCTACCACTATACAGTACTAACATTTTATATTTGTAGGGTTGTAGTCACGTAATTCCCATCTATGGTAGCCACTCCACAGTTCTATAACTTATTAGTGTCCTTTGAGGTGTCTGAAACACTTTAAAAGTTTTCAAACTTAAAAGTGGAAAATAACCGTTGCGGTAACCATCCTGTACCACTTAAATAGCACTTAGAAGTCACAGTTACTTTCAAGAGAGTATGATAGTTTCGGTGACGTTTTGGTAACTTCCATAAAATCTTCAATGTGGCAGGCACTTGATTGTGATATGTGGTGATGGTTGCCACGTTCTTGCTATCTCCATAATTGATAGCCACAGTACGCATTTAATAAAAGTCACTACAAATCACAATAACCTTCAAAATTCTCCATTCCGCGCGATGACGAAAGCTAACCTAAGTTTTCTCAAATTATTTTATTGTGGCTTACAAAAAGTTAGTTTAACCTGTTACGTGAAACATGAATGATATTTATTCAATATGAAATGGGTTATGCGTTTTCAATAGACAATTTTCCTTGATTTTGAAGTGACCGTGGATTGGTCCGTGCGATGACGAAAACTAACCTAACTTTTCTCAAATTATTTTATTGTGGCTTACAGAAAGTTCGTTTTACCTGTTACGTGAATGATATTCATTCAAAATAAAATGGGTTATGCGTTTTCAATAGACAATTTTTCTTTATTTTGTATAAAAAGGTTAATTTAAATAGATCGGATCTCTGACTTGTGCTCCTGCTTAATATTTATACCTTAAATGTTAATTCTGTTTGAATAAAGCCCATCATTTTCATTACTTGTTGATTGCTAATTGTTACTTGATAATTGTTGATTGGAACTGCATGAATCCACTATACTTGCTACATGTCCTTTTTTAATAATTAATGAACATGTACCGCAATTTCGAGGTTATAACTTTGAAGTGGCAGGTTACAATATTGTAATTTTAAGGTTATAACTTTGAAGTGGTGAGTCATGGGCCTGCGACGTGGGTGCCACTTTCCAGTGGTGGAAAAGTTAATAATTTAGTTTCACTGGGCACTTTATGATGGCAGGAGCTTTAGAGTGGTATATTTACACTTTCTGACACTTTAAAGTTATATTCTCCAAAAGCCGCCATATTTACAGGAATATGGTGGGTCGCCATTATCAGAGAAATGATCGAAATATTCAATAAAGATTTATTTGTCGTCAGAACTGCATCGAACGTATTTGTTTCAACTAACCAAGATTGATAAAACAATGTTTGAGCGATTTGAGTAGCTAATTTCAGGGGCGAGTTATTTCCAAAATTATAATGTTTTCCTCAAATAAAGACTATTCAGATGGCGCGTGCTCACAATCGAGCTACAACACACATATTTCACATTAAATTTTCAATCGTTTTAATTTTATCCCGATCAGAAGTATCCAAATTCAATATACTTACTTACGCGTTTGTATGTTTATATGTTATATATTTTTATAGTTGATCGAGTATTAGAAATGAATCAGGCAAAATGGAAGAATGAGGAACATTTATCATAAAAATATGTTGCTGAACAGAGATCGAGCTACATATTATTTACACAAACGCAGTCAATTGTTTAACGTGTCTAGTGACGGCCACTACATATCCACGTTTTTGGCAGGTGACCACAACGTGGTTGGAATGTGGCTATCTGAGATCCAGGAACGTAGATCAGAACGTAGCAGCCACCAAAAAAGTGTTTCCCATTTCGGTAGTCGCCGCGTGATAGAACCGTGTATATTACGTGGCAGTGGTTGTGGTCAAACACCTCAAAGTTTTCCAGAATTGTGGCCGCTACGGTCCGTCCACTTAAAATGCTACTTGGGTTCCTAATAACTAACTATGTATAATTGTGGCTTGTGTGTGAAAGCTCACCTGCAATTTCGGTGTGCGTCAATCGGCCAACGAAAGACGTTTGCACATCCCCCGGTGACAGACCGACGAAGGCCGAAATTACAACCCGTACCAGTGGTGGAGTTCAAACCACAAAGCTGTACTTGCCCATCTATTAACCATTAGTATAGTATATCCATTCTTAGTTGTATGAGGAAGAGGTTTATCATCCAACCCTGATAAAACATAATAGGATTTGCGCTTTGATCGAAAATGCCGACCATAGGCGGGTGATAATAAGAAACGGTCCGAAAGTTAATAATTATTATATTTTTTGTATCTAAGCAAAAATATTTTGATATCACCCTGGGCTTGGAAGGTATATTAATGTATAATATAACAAGTGCCGATAAAATTGCCGATTATTCTTCGATTTCACTTGACGAGTAATAATAAAATTTTATGATAACGAGTAATTGTGAAGGAGAAGAATATTCAGGACAATTTTATCGGCACTAGTTGTATTTTTAACCGACGAAATCAGAAAGAAGGAGCTTCTCTAGTCGACGCGTATTTTTTTTTTTTTTTATTTATTACCCCGCTTAATTTTTTACAGAAGAGTTCGATTCCGATGAATTTTTTTTCATTGGATAGGGTGTACTTCAAAGTTGATCCCATTGGAGTTTGAAAAAAAATGTCACCCTTAAGTGTAGAAAAATAGGGGATATTTATCGTTCATCCACTGAATTTTTACCCGTTAACCGATTCTGCCACTCATAACTTTGTACTGGGTTAGCCGATTTAGTTGATTCTTTTTTTAATGGACAGGGTATACTTTAGAGTTGGTAATTTGGGAAGGAATAATCCACCCCTAAGGATAGAAAGAGAGGGGATTATTAATTTTTCATCAGTGAACCGATTCTGTTGGAACTTGGCACACATATAGGTAGTTCTGATGACACTACAACATAATGGATACCTGGAGTCAATTGAGTAGATAGTTATTGGTTGATTTTAGCCACAAGAAAGTGAAAAATAAAAACTTTTTAACAATAAATTAAACCGACGAAAAAATAAAATAAACCTTAGTCTTAATGATAATTGAGATCCTAAACAAACTAATGTGAGTAACTAATTTTGAGTCGGCGCCAAACAAACAATTATCGAAGATAATTATATTACTTTGAAGAAGTAATCGAAACGCCGCTGTGCATCTGGCTGCCATCATTTTACGCTTTACCTAATTCAATTGCTAGTTTGTTTGGCGCCGACTCAAAATTAGTTGCTCACATTAGTTTAGGAGTTCAATTATCATTAAGACTAAGAAGGTTTATTTTATTTTTTGCTTTTCAGTTGATTTTTTCGTCGGTTGATTTTTTTTTTTAAGTTTTGTATGAGAATTTCACAATTTTTGCTTTTTCACGTACTAATAATTGGAACTAGAATTATTTATTTCAACTCATTTAAATACATAGAAAATTACATTTCATTACAATTGAAATTTTGAACATTGAATGAATAGTTCTGAAATACTATTTTCGAATTTGTTTGCTTATTTGTAGCAGTTCCCCATCTACTGGATTCCATTTCTTGTTGGAATCACCGACTAATATTTCGAAAGCGAAACGATATTCAAACGTCAGTGTCAGAATTTCAGTTACCATGGATATCGAGCTCGTGGTATTTTGTATATTAATTCGAAAGGTTCCATGAAATTTTGTTAAATCTATAGGTTACCCCATATATCGTAATACCGTAAACTTCAAAAATGCATATTTTAGAAACGCAACATACAAAGTTGATAAAACTATCGTATATGATAGTCAACATTTTCAAAATGTTGTGAGTAAAATATGGTCCAAATTAACGGAACAGTTTTCTAGATATTCAATAAAAACATTGTAAATGACCTAAAAAAAAATTAACGCACCCTTTATCTAAATGAAAGATAATATTGAACAATTGAGTTCATCAGAATGTTACCCTATCTTTTATTCAATGGGCAGTAGCAATTAATTCCGTTTTTTGTAATCAAAAACGATCTGTCAATTGTTTTCAGTATAGGGGTATACACGAGAATTAAAAAAAAAAAAATTCAAACAGAGAGAGTCATCAAGACACAAAACACGTTTTTTCGCCTACAATGGACTGAAACTATGATATCTTAACAAAATATAACTTGTTGGTTTTGAAATAGTGCTGGAAAAAAAACCGGAAAAACGTTTTTTTTTACTATGCCCCGTATACACCCTAATGTACTAGCATCAATAAGATTATAATTGAACGTGTTTATGAGTTCCGATCAATGCATGTTCATCCTTACTTTGTCTAAAAAATAAACACTTTTTTTCTTTGTCAATTCTACCCCAATACGACGTTTTTACGAACTTTGGCCGCTTATATCTCAGAAAGTAAACATACAAAATATTTGAACTCACTTTTTTCTAATGACCCATCCTACTAAATGATAATAAAATTTCATCCAATTCGACTGAGAGCCAATTTCTATTATGTTTTCGTGCGGAGTTCTTTGAGTTATAAATGGTTTTTCCATTGTGGTGATCACATTAGTTAGCATGCAGCCGCGAACACAGGATATATGGAAATATAATTTTGTACAAAAAGTGCAATTTAATAAGCATCCACATCGGAATGGCATCATTTCTAATTCCCATAATACATTTTTTATAATTAATATCACCTAACCCTACAGATCATTTGAAAATTTAATCAATTGAATTTTTTGTTGAATCGTTTTGAAGAAGACATGTAATATAAAATATGTTGAGTTATGATTATAAATAATTTTTTTTTTTTTATTTTTTTTTTTTTTTTTTTATTGAGCATATACGCATCAGCCAATAGGTATTAGGGCAAAATATTTACAGTCATTACAATTTGTTATATTTTGTACAGGATGTTCGATTCTCGGAGGAATGTAATAATATTGTCTGTTGTGCATTCGTTGAAGATTTTGCTTAAATCACTGGGAAATCCGTTATTCAGTCTTTGAACTGCGAAACAAGGACACTCCACTAAGATGTGCTTTATTGTTAGTGGCACTTCACATAAAAAACATTCAGGTTGAGAAATCATCATTTTAATCACACAAAAGTGCGATATTGCTGATATATTTATTATAATGTTTTTTGGTATAATAAATAATACCTAAATAAGTATACTAAAACTCGATTAGTGTGGTAAACCGGTAAACCGTTACTCAAACAAGTTCAAAACAAGTGTCAATAAATTATATCGAAACGTTTTTTTGTGAATTTTTGTATATTTAATCAAAACAAATCATCCTGTCAATATTTATCAAATGTTTGTTTCGTCATTCATACAGTTGCTCGCCGATAGGTCGGATTTTCTATTGATTACACGTTATACATGTCTTCGTGTTTTGCTTTTGTACTTGTTTTTATATTAAATGCGATCCTCGTCATAACAAACATGAAAAGTTTTTAAAGTTTTCAAAAATATTTTAAACTTTTTACAGTTTTCTACTTTTAAATCCCATGTGAGTAAAAAACTTATATTTGACTGAATTTTAATTTTTTATATTAAAACTATAAATTGATGTAAACTCTTTTTAGAATATTATTTATAAGCCCGAAAAATGTACTATTCCTGTTTAAGAGGGTAATCTTGTCTACTTTTCCATTCTTGTGATTATCAACCCAATATGTAGTAAAAAATCAAATTAAAAAAGTAGTAGTAGTAGTAATATTTAGCAGTCAACAAACTATTGCTAAAAAATGTCCTACGTACGAAGGATTGAATATCCATCAGAATACAACTACTTTCCTGGCTAATGATACTTCGACCAACATTGTATTAATTCTGATGAATAGATAAAAAATAAAATTATATCAGACATGTATAATTCAATATTTACCCACCACACACCTATTATATAGGTTAATAGTAGATAGCAGTCTTGGTTGAATCAGGCCATTTTTCATTATATACTGATATGCAATAGCTCTAGGCTCCTACTGAATACATGAATATTAATTTTATGGTAACTGGTGAATTGGGACAAATTTTCTCATCTCAATTAACGTTCACTGGTTCACTTGTATTTTTCATTATCAAGTTTATCATAACATTTAATCGCATATTGACATTAAAAGTAGAAAGTTCCATCAATTTCATTAATGGAATTTGCCTCGTGGGTAGAATCTTTGCCTGACTGGACGAAGAACGAACACAATGTCTCGGTCAAGGGGACTGCGTCTTTTTTACCAGTGACGGAGATTTGAAGGGGTTTCAAAAAATAGTAGACCTTATACATATTCTCCGTATTTAATTTTTTTTAGTATTTTTGTGGAAGAACTATATTTCTAAATGGTTTTTTGGCGTGAATTACATTCCACAAGCTAAAAATTAGAAGAGTTAACCCATATATGTTGCAAAGAGCAGAAACATTCGTTTGCCTTGATAAGTTACCGCGTTCACAAAATATTATACAGTGTGTCCGTAAAGTATGGAACAAATTCATTTTTAGGTAAACAGGTCATTTTAAGAAATAATCCTGAAACACGTCGATTTTTGATGTTAATTTACCGTATTTTAAAATAATAATCTAATATACAGGGTGAATTACGTTCGAGTAATGACGTCACCGTCATTTTTTTTAAATGGAACACCCCCATTTTGTCTCAATTTTCGGATTACTCTAGCTGAGCTGATTCCAAAATGTATCACATGTTGATTCCAATTGGTACAGGGTGGACAAAAATACAATAGTTTTGTGTGTGCTCTTAAAGTAACGCGTAACATTCTTTATTAGGTAAATTAACAATATTATCAAAAATACTTATTGTCTAGCGGCAATTGGTTTAAATGTAACACCCCGTAGTTTGCTACATGTTTAGAGTAATAAAAATGAGCTGTTTCCAAACATGTTTGGTACTTGTGGTCTAGCAGACAGAATATGACAAAAATATTTCTTATCTATTTATAAAAAAAAGAATTGAAATACCTATGATGATTGGGTATGGGTCATTATTTGTTTAGTAATTTATTGATGTTCAGTGACAGTTTAGTACTACATATTTTTGGATTCGTGAATATTCGAATGATTGCTTAGATTTAATTGGAAGTAGAAATGGAGTTAAGTGTAAAACAAAGAATTGAAATACCTATGATGATTGGGTATGGAGACAGATCGCGAACTCAGATGGAAGTGTGCAATTTGTTTAATGATAAATATCCAGAAAGACCTATAACGCGTTCGACAGTCAGTAAGATTGAAACGAAATTTCGAGAAATTGGTAATGTTGAAAATGTACGCAAATCAGGTCGTCCCCCTGCAAATGCTGATACAGCATTAGATGTTTTACTGAGTTTTGAAGAAGATGCGCACACTTCTGTTCGTAAAGTTAGTCGCTATATCGGTGTTAGCAAAACAACGGTACACAAACTATTGAAGCTTGAAAAATGGCATCCTTATAAAATCAAACTTGTGCAAGAATTAAACGAAGATGATCCCGATAGAAGACTCCAATTTTGCGAAGAAATGATGGATAAATGTCACCGAGACCCTCTCTTGATACAAAACATTATTTTTTCTGATGAGTCCACTTTCATGTTAAATGGTGAGGTTAACCGTCAGAATTGTAGATACTGGGCAAAAGAAAACCCCCACCGGATGCGTGAGCATCATACACAATACCCTCAAAAGGTAAATGTATGGGCTGGAATTGTACGAAATCGAATCATCGGACCCTACTTTTTCGAAGGTAATTTAAACGGGGCAACGTACCTTGAGTTTTTAAGGGGGTATTTGTTTCCCAGCAGACGTAATCCTGGAGGTTTTGATGAAAGTTTATGGTTTCAACAGGATGGTGCACCTCCACATTATGCTGTAGATGTTAGAAGGTACCTAGATGAAATTTTTCCGAACAGGTGGATTGGTAGACGTGGACCCACTGAATGGCCAGCGAGGTCACCAGATTTAAATCCTTTGGATTATTTTCTGTGGGTTACTGTCAAATACAGCAAGGGCTGCAGTTCGAACATTTATAAAGTCATGTATTCCAGCATATTCTGTCCGCTAGACAATAAATATTTTTGATAATATTGTTAATTTACCTAATAAAGAATGTCACGCGTTACTTTATGAGCACACACAAAACTATTGTATTTTTGTCCACCCTGTACCAATTGGAATCAACATGTGATACATTTTTGGAATCAGCTCAGCTAGAGTAATCCGAAAATTGAGACAAAATGGGGGTGTTCCATTTAAAAAAACTGACGGTGACGTCATTACTCGAACGTAATTCACCCTGTATATTAGATTATTATTTTAAAATACGGTAAATTAACATAAAAAATCGACGTGTTTCAGGATTATTTCTTAAAATGACCTGTTTAGCTAAAAATGAATTTGTTCCATACTTTACGGACACACTGTATAGTGAGCACGTAAAGGTTGGAACAAATTCGTTAAAAGCTTGATATGGCCATTGGGGGAAAAAAGCTCAGACACGTCGATTTTCTTTTTCAATTGCGCATTTTATGGTCTACTCATATTTTTGATGACGTCATCACTATTCGAGTTATGACGTCTTTTTTTTTTATTCAATGGCAATACCCCATTTTGATAATACCTTCAAAAAGAACGCATTTTTCTGTGTATGGATGTCATATTTTTGGAAGTTACATAACCGTATGTTCGAGAAATAAAAGACATTTCATTCATAATAATGTAATATATAAAAATTACAATATGCAAGGCGATGTTGAAACTCTTGCAAAACATTAGTAAGGGTAGCAGCGTTAATTAAATTAATTTCGGTCCTAATTCTCTATTTTTAGTTCATCAATGGTATTAGGTCTGTTAACGTAAACTTTTGACTTAAGGTATCCCCACAAAAAAAATCTGATGGGGTTAGATCAGGAGATCAAGCTGACCACTCTAAAAATCCTCGTCTGCCAATCCATCTATTGGGAAACATATTATCGAGGTATTCACGAACATGTCGTGCGTAATGCGGTGGCGCTCCATCTTGCTGGTACGATAGTGATTTGTCCGGTAGCTGAGGACCACGACATGTACGTGAATACCTCGATATTATGTTTAGAGTGGCCAGCTAGATCTCCTGATTTAACCCTACTAGATTTTTTTTGTGGGGACACCTTAAGTCAAAAGTTTACGTTAACAGACCTAATACTATTGATGAACTAAAAGAGAGAATTAGGACCGAAATTAATTTAATTAACGCTGCTACCCTTAATAATGTTTTGCAAGAGTTTCAGCATCGCCTTGCATATTGTCAAGAGGCAAATGGCTTGCAATTTGACCACTTAATTTAATAGTTTGTAGGTTTATCAAGTCCTTTTGTCATTTTTATAAATTACATGATTATGAAACAAATGTCTTTTATTTCTCGAACATACGGTTATGTAACATAAAAAAAAAATAACATCCATACACAGAAAAATGCGTTCTTTTTGAAGGTGTTATCAAAATAGGGTATTGCCATTCAAAAAAGAATGACGTCATACTTCGAACAGTGATGACGTCATAAAAAATATGAGTAGACCAAAAAATGCGCAACTGAAAAAGAAAATCGACGTGTCTGAGTTTTTTTCCCCAATGGCCATATCAAGCTTTTAACGAATTTGTTCCAACCTTTACGTGCTCACTGTATATCCTGTTATGTTTCCGACTCGAAAGTATTATTGCATATTTTTTTATAAACATTTAAGAGCAAAAAATCGTGTTTATTTTTCGTTTATAGCATGAAAACCAATGAAACAATCTGGATGCTCTCAATGGACGAATTGTAGACAATCAAAATGCGAAAGAAATGTGCAGCGGTGGCTGGCCAAACGCAGAAAGCACGGGGTCATTTTCGAGAGCTTATATTTATACAACGAAATCAGGCAATAAAATTTCAATGAGGAAACCAAAATAATAACAACCCCACAAAAGGGGAAAAACATTTAACACAACAATAATTTTTTTAAGCTGGTTTTTTCTTTTTAATTTTCAGTACAACTATCATAAATAAGTGGAAAATATTAATAATAACTAAATTTCGAATTCTCGGAAGCAGGACAAATTTTATATCAGGCGCATAAACGTTAAAGTAGGAGGCGTCTTACACTAGAATTTTTAAAATAAACCAATCTAATATATTAGAAAGGCTACCTGTTAACACCAGCAGGGGCTGCTTCTTCACCCCCTAGGAAGGGCAAGTTAGCGGTCTAACATCGACAAACCTTAGCCACAACCCCTTTCCCTCATCCAACCCCCAGGAGGAGGAACATGAAGGAAGTTGCCAGTGTAAAACATATAATATATATATATATATATATATATATATATATATATATATATACAGTGTAAAACATGTATATATATATATATATATATATACATAATCATAAATAGTTTTATAATAGCGGAATAAATATAGTTTTTCATTCATTTATACTTCTACTATTAATGTGAGATTTGGTCAGTAGTTTCATTTTATGATGTAGAGACTCACTAAAAATAGTTTTTCTAAAATTAGGGGGTTAAAACGACCCCCTGAATATTTTATATTTTTTTATCTATGAAAGCATTATTTTAACAAAAAAAACTACTATTGCTTTGTGGGTACAGACATGCGATGCCATTGTTTTGAAAGAAAAGCTGATTCCTCCGTTAATTATGTGTTCACCTTAATTGTGTGTAGCGATTCCCATAACAATTTACAAAAAAATAACCTCGTCGATATATATTTATTTGGTATACCTATAGAGACTTACGTTTTATAAAATGTTCTTCTAATCATGTATACATTTAAACAAAATGAAAATAAATGAGAGAATTGTTCAGAAAGCCACATATAGTGATATAGTGTAGATAATCTATATTCATTGAGTTACCTAATATTATATTCATTGAGTTAATATTGCAACATGCTCACAACACCATGGCACCAGATAATGGTGCGAAAGTAAAGGCCGATACGCTGATTAGTCATAATTCAAGCCACTATGGGTAACTACCCTGGCATACCGGTTTCGGTGTTTATTTCAAACACAGAAAAGGTCACAACAACCAGATCCTTCAACTATTGTTGTCGTAGTATATTCTTCACCGTCAGCTGAGTATTTGCCTGGCAAATTTCAATGTCTAATCAACAAGTTCAAAAACGTGTTAAATAGATATAAAGCTCCTAAAAATATGAGCGATAGCTTATTATTTTCGGAATGACGTCTAGAAAAATGTTTCTTGAGGGTTTATCAGCACGTAAAAAATTGCGATTGTTATTAACAAAATAAGATTTAAAAAAGAAGGTATTTCGTTTTTCGTTAATAATTTCTAAAATAATGATATTTAAGGAATTATGAAAAAAGATCCTGAAAGAGGAGGATATTTCCAATAAAAAACCTCTCGGAACTCTATCTCTATTATTTATAAAAAAAATTTAACGCTGAAAATAGGGCTCCGCGAGGTCGTTACGCCATAGGCGCACCGTCTAAAAAGCCGTTATATCACCTAAAATAAATTTTTTATAGTATTAAATAACAATAAAAAAATTTGAATGAATTATGGTGTAATCTATACACTTGAACGAAAAAAACCTCGGTAAAAAAAAATGTCATGTCGATTTTTCAAAAAGTTACACCATTGTTAATTAACAAATTTTTTCCAATCTCTGTTTTTATAAATTACGACATAAAAGTTTAAATAACTGGTTTATAAAATTTTCGCTTCGTGGAGCTCTTTCCATTTAGGTACTTAATAAAGCAATGCAAAAAAAATTATTAAAGTTTATTATTTTGTTAATTATAATTTTTTTAAATTAACAAAAAATGACATTTCTAAAAAAAAAATATCAATTTTTTTTAATAATATCTTATTATTGCTGTTTTTGCATCTGATATAGGTATTAATTAACATTGGAAAAAAATGTATACGTCATTTGTTAAGAAATTGTTTATAAACAGACTATTTTGGGATTTAAAAAAATAAAAAATTTCACCATCTTATTGCATAGGTAAAATTATGATTTAAAAAAAAATTCCTAAATACATTTTTTTATTGTTTATAATCGTTTTTTTTTATATATCAATTGTTTAAATAATTAGTTAATAAATTATTTTAGTCCTAAAAATCATCGTTGACCTTTTTCAATGAATTAACAGAGAATTTTTTTTTATGAATAATTTCATTGTTTATGAACTTAACAATTTGTTATAAACAAATAATATTAACCGTTATATTTTCTTTCGAAAACTTAAAAAAATAACAAAAACAACTATGTATAGAAACATGTTTTTTTGTATTTTTTATTATTTATTATTATTTTATTATTTTTTTTTTTTCCATATTTTCATACATAATTGTTTTTGTTATTTTTTGAAGTTTCCGAAAAAAAATATAACGGTTAATATTATTCGTTTATAACAAATTGTTAAGTTAATAAACAATGAAATTATTTATAGAAAAAATTCTTTCTCTGTTAATTCATTGAAAAAGGTCAATGATGATTTTTAAGAATAAAATAATTTCTTAACTAATTATTCAAACAATTGAAATATAAAAAAACGATTATAAACAATAAAAAAAATTATTTAAGGAATTTTTTTTTCTAAAAATCATAAAAATTTTACCTATCATGTAATATAGATGAGTAGAATTTTGTTTATAATCCCAAAATAGTTATTAATTTTTTAATAAACATATTTCTTAACAAATGATCGACGAAATTTTTCTTTCTAATGTTAATTATACTATGATTAGATGTGCGAAAGACATGAAAATACAGTATTCAATTAAAACAAAATGTTTGATAACATTTTTTAAATTTCATTTTTTAATTTAAAAAATTATAATTAACAAAATAATAAACTTTAAGATTTTGCATTGCTTATGGACCGTAAAGAACTCCGACGATTTTAGACCATTATTTAACTTTAAAAATTTATAAAAAAGAGAGTTGGAAAATGATAAAAGGTGTATTTTGACATCACATATCTTTTCAGGTATTTCTAGTTACACAAATATAAATTTTAAATTGATATTTATACTATAAAAAATTTTAGGTGACATAACAACTTTAAGATCCTATCTTGCAGTTTTATAAATAATAGGCTGTTCGGAGTACTTCTCCTCTTTCAGATTTCATAATTCCTAAATATCTATTTTAAATATAGAAACGAATCCAATCTTGATACAATCCAATACGTCTAAACCCTTAAAAACCATTTTTTTAGACGTCGATCCGAATCGAATGAGCTATCGCTCATATTTTTAGGAGCTTTATATCTATTTAACACGTTATTGAACTTGTTGATTAGACTACCTAACAAAGGATTTTTAACACAATAAAAAATCACATAAGTTTTGTCCGTTTGTCCGTGATTATTATATAAAGACAATTTCACTGAAATTGAAATCATTAGAATCAGTAAAAGTTAGTCCGCTCCACCACTGACTTCAGAAGGTATCCTAAGAATGCTGTTCAGTTTATAATCAATTACTAGGGTTTTTGTGGCTGGAGAGATTATCTCTAGGAATTTTTAAAATTTCTATCTATCCCCGAATTTGTGAATTCGAGTGTGTTGTACTACAGGTGGGTAAAGGTTATAATAGGTAAATGCTTTTTTCCTTGGAATGGCCCATCTCAGGATCTTTCCTAAGTGGAGAAAATTGAGATTGTTACAGCAACTGAAGTAGGTACTAGGTAGGTAGTTTATGAAGCGCATACTGTGTAGTTGTAGACAAATATGAAAACTTTTTAACAAAAATGAAACCGACGAAAAAAGAAACTAGCAATTGAATTAGGTAAAGCGTAAAATGATGGCAGCGGGATGCACGCCGGCGTTTTGATGATTTTATTTGAGAAATTTAATGATCTTCGTTGATTGTTTGTTTGGCGCCGACTCAAAATCAGTTACTCAAATTAATTTAGGAGCTCGGTTGTTATTTAATTTTTTGCTTTTTAGTTTATTTTTTCGTCGGTTTAATTTTTTGTTAAATTAAAATGTTTTAATTTTTTTATGCTAAGTCCACTAATTACTACCCATTCAACTGACTCCAGGTATCCATTATGTTGTAGTGTCATCAGAACTACATATGTGTGCCAAGTACCAACATAATCGGTTCACAGATGGAAAATCAATCATTCACATTTTTCAACCTTTAAGGGTGGATTGTTCCTTTCCAAATTCAACTAGGACCAACTCTATCCAATAAAAAAAGAATCATCTGAATCGGATTACCCAGTACAAAGATATTGAGTGGTAGAATCGGTTAACGAGTAAAAATTCATTAGGTGAACGATAATAAAAAAATTACGCGTCGACTAGAGAACCTCCTTCTTTTTGATTTCGTCGGTTAAAAATGTAAAGAATGCAGGCAAGTAACGTCGAAAGGTTTTTTTTCAAATAATATATCTAGGAGAGGGGTGCCGTTATGAAAAACGCAAGTAGAAGTGATTTTGAAATTGCGATTTTCTTCCCCACTATATAACAAGTTATAAAACAATGAAAATTTGATTTCAATTCGTTCTTATTGAAATGTCTTACTTCTACTGGTAATTTGTTAAACATCACATTATTGAGAGTTTTTAACTGTGGTTTGGAATTCTAACAATGTATGAAGGGATGGGCATAATTTGGTATTCAACACTAAGTTGACGACATGCTTTCAGTTATCTGATGATCGTGGAAACGTGAAATTTTCGTCGACAAAAATGTATTGAAGACCTAGTGAAAGCGATGCCACTCTTGCATCAATGTTACAAGTGATGTCTGGTGAGTACTATTTTTTGCAAGACATTCTCCTTTGCCTCAGTCATCTATGTGAGTTCATAACTGAGATGAATAGTAATTCAAATAACTATCTGAATAAAAATGCAAATTTTCACTTTCAAATTTTTTCTTTTGAGTTAGGGTCATTTCACAATATCTATCAGATGTAGGCCAATTGTGCAGCGTGGCTTTATCCAGGGAAGTAGTTGTTTTTTGTTAGATATTCCAAAACATAACTTAATTTTTATCGTAGATTTTTTAATTTCCAGAAAAATAATTCTATTCAATATCCAATTTTGAATGTTTATTTTTTCTGTATAAATATCCTTGTCAAAACTTATCAAAGTAGTATCATCTGCAAAGAGCACACTCTTTGTTGCTAGCATGAAACGATAAAGATCTTTTATATACAGAGCAAACAATATTTGGCCAAAAACTGAATCTGAACTTTGACTAAGGATGATTTTATACCAATCAATCATTAGGTACTGTGATTTGCTGCGTGAGTCTGAAAAATGTACTTCTTCCCAATATCTCAGAAACTTCCTAAAATGACAATTTGGCATTTTCGGCGACGGTTATTTTGACAGAAATCAACTCAAGGCCAGTGGGGAAATCGAACATGTAATAAAACAAAATTCATTGAACAATTCAATTTTATGAAAACAAAAAAATTGTTGCTCTTTGGTAGAAGAAATTATCAAAACAATTCTGTGCATACTAACATTGGTTGTTTGATTAAATATTGTAAAACAAAATTTTTGTTCAAATTTCAGATTGATGAAGAAAAAAAAAAGCTTCGAATAATGAGCAACACAAAATAACAACAAAAAAAAGTGTTTGTCTGACAGTTATTATTAATATACGATTCTCTGCCACATACTTAAACATACTACAAATAAAATAATTAAAAAGGTGGAAAGTTGGAATAGTTATGAAGTCTGATGAACCCAAATTTTGGAAAGAAATACAATTCATACTTCGGTTTTATATTTAGGGAGAAGATCAATGTTAATTAAAAATAAAATGCCTGGATTTTATTAAATTTAAAATTGTCCAAGATTTGGAACTGATATTCAATGCATTTCGTTTTCAGTAGAAACACCTCGAGCAATTTACTGAAAGTAACATCATCTTCAATTTATTTAATGAACGACCCTCCCTTTCGAATTAATTTCTCATTATTACGATCTGATTTCATAGAGCACCCAAAATAAACTTTTTTTGAGTTATTCGACTCTTATTGGGAAAAGTGACAGATGCAGACTCTAGAACATAATTCTCTTTTATGTAAACTAATATTTTCAATAATATGAGATGACTCGACTATCAATACAGGTGGTTGAATGGATTACCCCATACTTTTAACTCAGGGTTGAAAAAAAGTGGGACAAATTCGTAAATCATATCAACTACAGATTGAAGAAATCGAAACCTAGTTGAACAAATAGCGTTTTAAAGAGAATGAAGCAAAATCCATACATGAAACATTCACCAACCAAAAAGGCAACTGCTCTCCAGTGATGCCAAATAACAACAAGAGGATGTCAAGTACCTTGAGAACCTGGAGAAATCACGTCTCATCAAATAACTCAGGCGACAAAAATTATACCGGCTCCTAGGACGCAGCTATCACTGCAGAACAAAGTTCTGGTATACAAAGTCGATCTGGGGCTGTGGAATACAACTGTGGGGAACCGCATCAAACTTAAATATAGAGATCCTGGAGAGATTCGATGACCTTCATATGACTTCTGTCAAAGAAAAAGTGGCCCCCAATACCCAAAGTTACAAGGACCCACTACAAGACCATCCAAACGAACTGGTAAAAAAATCTATTCACCCAACCGGCAAAACGCAGGCTCAAACGCCATATTATTACAAGCGACCTACCAAGTAGATTCTGACCTAGTTTTGTTTTCTGTTTATTGTTAATGTAATCAATCAACCAGAAACACACAAGATTTCAATATAAGTGAAATATGCATAATGGTAAACTGTCACCAGACATTTTACTCCATGTTGATAACTCTCTTACTGAACGTAGCCTTGTTACCGATTGTAAATAAAGATGGGCGTTAAAAAAAAATCGTTAATCGAAACAATTTAAAATATGTTTCTTGTCCGATGCTTGAATGCTATTTCTGAAATGAATGCCGGTTTAAAATCACTTCCGTATACAAATGCTCCTAATTTGTCAGGAAAATTTACTCTTCACAGAACGCATTGATTTAATATTAAATACATAATCTCATTTGTGAAATTTACGGAACCCATATATATATTTGAAATCGTCTCTTCAGGCCCTTCAATGTGATACCCATCCGAACTAGGTCAAGTACATGATATTTTGGTCTCAGGTATAAAGTACAAATTCTTTAGAAAAAATGTACTCGAGTACCAGTACAAGTACTTTGAGTATATGAAATGACATATCCTGACCGAGTGATTAATCATTGCCGAGTCGTTAGTAGTTTTATTTTATAATATAGAGACTCGCTGAGAGGGATATATTTGAATATTCTGTAAAAATGTTATTTAAAAAAACACATAATTTTAATTTTTTCTATCATAATTTTTTGAGCCGCCGGTAAGAACTCCTTCTTTTATAAAACAGGTTTTATATCAAAGAATCGGTAATAGGACAATTGAATTTTGCATGGTGAGAAAGTATTTTACAAAATACGTAATTTTTATTTTTATTTTCTACGTTCATGCAAAAAACAGAACTGTATTAAACTATATTTACTGAAAAAAGTGGTTCTTTATTGCACTGTGCAATAAAATATTTATTGCACTCATCTGTCATTTGTGATCATAACAAACATAAATGTCAAATCGACGCAATTTTTAGTACGCTTTTTATTTTCCTACACTTAGTGCCATCTGAACAAAACTTTTTTTTGGTTTTTGCACGAACGTAGAAAAAATATTGTATGCAACTCGTGCACTTGTTGTATAAATAACTGTTTTGGCCTTGTTTTTTTTTCATTGGACTTTTGCACCCCAGGCAGTAAAAAGTGTCCCTATTATGAAACAGGTTGTCGGTAACAGGAGAATGAAATTTTGTACGAGGGTTACATTCCAGGGGAAACTGCGTTAATTTTAGCAATAACCATAACTTCAAAAACGCGATTTTGAATATTCCAACATTCAGAATTGCTATCGTGCTATTGCGAAAATATTGCCCACAATGTGCATGAGCATTGAACAACTGTTGAAACATACTTGCAATCGAGGGAGAAACAACTCTATAAATAGGTGTACATACAGAAAATTTAATATTTCAATACGACTTTCAGCACCAAATTATCTTGAATATATTTAAATTATTTCAATATCCCTTTCAGTAATTCAGAATCAACAAATACAACATCATACTTTAAAAATTTTTTAAAAACTATAAAGTATATTTAGAATATTTCAATATTTGTCAGTATTCCCAAGAAATACTTATAGTTTTACATTGTTTTCATTACCAAAAATATCATTCTCAGTATTTCATTACAGTTTAAAAATTACAATATCCTTTTCAGTCCTCGAATATATTCAAAATATTTGGGATGCAGTTCAGTCTACAATTAATTTTTTGTACCCGCTCCACGAAATGCCTACTTTGGATTCTAAAAATAGTTTGCAAAATACCACTTTACCGGACTAGGCCGGTAAATTCGTCATGGCAACACTTTGTCGGACTATTTTTGTTTATTCAGAAAACTTATAATTAACATCTTAAAAACGTTTCAGGAGACCCAATGAACTATAGAATATTTGAAATTTCGTAGTGGCAGCACACGTTTTCTTCAAAATATTCTTTTGAAATGCTTATTTCATGAAAAATTAACATTAATATTTGACAAGTATTTGAAAATGTGTCATTGATGGATGAACAATCGCTTACTAGATTTTTGTACAACTTCCTTACACTAGCGTATGGATGGTGATTGAAAATGTATGCACGTCGAGGAAATATGTGTAGCATTTATGTTCTGTTTATTTGGAAAGCTAAAAAATGTTGTATGCAACACGTACGCAAATGGCTTTAGCGGATATCACCAACAAAACATTTAGATTGAGAACATATCGACTAAGAAGAAAATATATAATATAATAGATAACGACACACAAAAAACCAAAAGGAAGAGGAAAATATAAAAAATGAAAGTCTAGAAAAAGCAGAAAGCTCTACGAAATTTAAAAATAAAAATGGGATTCTAAACATGGGTTATAAACAAACCAATCGAACCGAAAAAAACAACGAGAAAAATCCAGTAACCAATGGAAATCAAAAAGGAAGAGATGAAGAACAATTTAAAGGTCCAGAAAATAGGCAAGAGAAACGAGCATATAAAAAACCCGTAAATAGAACGGAAGAACACTCCCAAAAAATCTGGATACCCCGAAGGAAAAATTCAATAGGGACAATGAATGAAATGAATAATTATTTAGGTAATTTTTTTCCATTTACCACGTTTATAAAACGGACTAAAAGTATAAAATAATTCTTTAAAGAAAAAAAATTAATATACCACGTTTATAAAACGGACTATAAAGTATAAAATAATTTATCCTAGCTCCATACAGATTTATATCCCCATACAGATTCCTAACCCCATAGAGACTGTCCTGAAAATTTGTGATTGTGAATTTTCAATAGCTATGAAAATAGTTTTTAGCTTTGAAACGAAAAACGAGGGACACATGCAATTAATAATTGAAGCATGGATGGTGCACCTAAGTCACTAACAATTTTATTGCACTACAAATGATATGAAGTGTTAGTTTTCTCAACGTCAGCTACACTCTTTACTATTATCGATTGTATGCGCCCCACGATTTTTAGAAAAGTTATTGGAAATTTATTTGACCTGGATGGATTCCAGGAATATATAATCTTCTATATCATAAAAATTAATCTCGATTCTTCCTAAACCCAAAACGCGAGAAGAGCTCGACCGATTCGGATATGTTCGTAATAGCCCGAGGATGGTTGATACGGAAAAAATCAGGAGAGTTGCCCGGAAATTGGAAAATTCGGGTATATAAGAACTTTGGCAAAGAAAAAGAGTATCGAGTCATTTATTATCAAAAAGGAAAAAGTGACTGTATCAATCACGACATACTTCTGGAAAAGTTGTATAGGCATGGAATTAGAGGTTGTCCTCTAGATTGGATAAAATCATGTATACTCAAACGTACACGGTACGTAGCAATAAACAATCATTTCTCACAGAAAACTGAAACAGATATTGGTGTCCCTCAGGGGTCCATATTGGGACCAATTCTGTTCCTGTTCTATATTAATGAATTGGATAAACTTCCTGTGCCTGCATCCTTCACAATGTACGCTGATGATACGTCGTTAATCATATCGGAAAAAATGGACTCTTCCTTGCGTGATAAATGCGAAGAGGTGTTGATTTCTTTGAATGAATGGTTTTCAGCAAATTATTTGTTTCTAAATACTTCGAAAACGCTAGCACTGAGGTTTCGCCATATCCAAAAAGAATGTAACGAGTTGTCATTCCAGTCAGACGAATCGAGTCCATTGATTTCAACTAGTTCGGATCAAACCATTTTTCTAGGATTACGGATAGATAAAAATCTTAATTGGAAGGCTCACTGTCATTACCTAATCTCAAAGTTGAATTCGATTGCCTTTCAATTCAGAAATTTGTGGCATGTACTCAATATAGATCAATTGACACAACTCTACTATGCACAAGTTGAGAGTAGGCTACGATACGGTGTAATATTTTGGGGTTTATCTACCCTAGCAAAAGATATCTTCGTTGCACAAAACGAATTTTACGAGCAATGACGGGGCTTTCACAGACTGATTCATGCAGAGATATATTTAAAAAACTGAAAATATTAACGTTGCCATGTCTAGTCATATCAGAGATGAGTATGCTAGTATTTGACAATAATGATGAAATATATGTGAGGAACAAACAAAATCATAATTTCTACACGAGACAAAAGAATGATTTTTCAATTCCATTTGGAAAATTCAAAATAACTCACCAATCTCCCAGTCATATGGCTCCTAGAATATACAATGCTCTTCCTTCAAATGTGACAAAATGCTTCACAAAACAATCATTCAAACATAAGTTGAAATCCTTTTTGACAGAACAGTGTTTTTATAGACTGGATGAATATTTGTCGTAGCAGTCTGCGGTGAAATCAATTTTATCTTTTTAGTATTATTTTATTCAAAATTTACGTGTGTATAAACATTTTGAATGTAAGCAACTGACTTTTTCCATATGGTTTGTAACTGTCTTAAGGAAATAAAATTATTATTATTATTATAGACTGCCGCCTACCACGCAGCAGGTCACAGGAACGAATCCCGGTCGGGGTAACATTGTTTTTTTTATTTTATAAAAACAACGGCTGGACCGCTTTGGCTAATTGTTTTTTTGAATGTTAGTAAAACTCCGAATAAGGTTTTTAGGAAAGGAAGAATTTTTAGGAAAATTATTGGAAATTTCTTTGTCCTGGAAAAGTTTTCATGAATATATAATAAACATTAATATCTGTTTGTGTTGGTGATCTCATAACTTGAGAACGGCTGGACCGATTTGGCAAAAAAAATCGGGAAAATGGGATAACGAATGGAAAAACGGGATAATGGGAAAACGGGATAGCAGGAAAACTGGAAGCAGGCAGAGTCAGAGGCATAACCTAGACGGAACAACACAAAAAAAACATAGGAAAAAATAAATTCCATACTTAGACGAGAGTTTTCAGGAAAAACAATTAGGGAATATAGAAATGTGGCCAGGATAACGTCTGCCGGGTCAGCTAGTAAAAAATAAATAGTTTATTTGAGATATAAATTCATTCCCAATGAAATAATTTGTTGGGTGATATTACAAAAAATGTATTCATTATTAATTTTAAGTTTATTTAAAGTGAAGTCATATTAACAGATAAACATTTTCGTTTTGCTTTTGCCGTGTTATTTGTTATAAATTATTGTTATAAATTATTCGAATAAATAATTCATTAGTTATGAATAAACTGTTTTTTCAGTGTAGGCCTAAGTAAACTGGACCGCAAAAACCTCAGTTATTTTTTCTGATAGATTATTCCTAGAAGTTGATCTGATGTTTTATCAGCACACCTTTTGTTTTCAGTTTGACATGTGACATTCATTTATTATATTATTCATTTTATTTATTAATAAATATTTATTTTGGAATAATTTTCATTTTTCAGTTATTTGCCCTGATACTCAAATGAAGATTTTTGAATGAAATAAAATAATGTGTCCCAACAACTTGAAAACTTTCATTTTAATTTCTCACCAACAGATATACACTTTAGGTACTTTTGTATAAACACGGGGTAAATTATACCAAAATTATTGATTCCTTTATTTCAATAGTTCCATCACGTTTTTATTACCTTAATCACCCCAAATATTATATTCACTATGTTCCATTCATTTTAATTACATTTCAAACCTAAGTATATTTCCAGTATTTTCAATTCTCTCGGTATATTTTAATTAGCTTCAAATAGCTTCAGTATAGTTTAATTATTTAAATAAATGTTCAGTACATTGAATACTATCATTAACCTAAATATATTTTGAATATTTCATTAGTACGTTTTTTTTAAATATATTTTAAATATTGTTAATTATCAGATACTTATTCAATTATGGTGTACATATTTTGGGTAGTTGTTTCCCCCTCGCTTGCAATGATGTCGATGTCATTAAAGCACTTTCTCTTTTGTTCAACTTGATAATGGCAAAATAATAATAAGTTTCAAATTGAAAAAACTTAAAAAAAAAAAAAATTGACGAAATACGGAACTGAAAAGTGAAAAATAAAATAAACCTTCTTAGTCTCAGTAACTGAGCTCCTAAACCAATGTAAGTAACTAATTTTGAGTCGGCGCCAAACAAACAAGCAAACGATTTAGGTAAGGCGTAATATGATGGCATCGAGTTGCTCGGTGACATTCTGATAATTTAATGCTGTTCGTTGATTGTTTGTTTGGCGCCGACTCAAAATTAGTTACTTACATTAGTTTAGGAGCTTAGTTACTGAGACTAAGAAGGTTTATTTTATTTTTTACTTTTCAGTTCCGTATTTTGTCGGTTTGATTTTTTGTTAAAAAGTTTTTATTTTTCAATTTTTTATGGCTAAAATATACTAATTACTACCTAGTTGTTTTTTGATTACTTCCAAAATACTTACTTACCCACCTTACTTCAACTATTACCAGTTAAATAATATGATTATCTACTTTTACTATTTGTTGTAATATAAATTATTTTTGTTGTTCTGGTTAGTTATTTCATTACTTTGTATATCATTCCATCCTCTCATAGAATATAATGGTTTTGACGGATGTGGAACAGAAATAATGTCAGTAGCGATCTGTCATTGTCAACTACGTAGCCAATGTTCATAAGTGAAAAATCAATTATCCCCTATTTTCTACCCGTAAGGGTATATAATTCCATTCGAAATCTAAATATAAGGTATACCCTATCTATTAAAAAAGAATCATCCAAATCGAAGAACCCAGTACAAAGTTATGCCTGATAGAATCGGTTAACGGGCCAGAATTCAGAGGGTGAGTGATCAATATCCTTCATGTTGCTATCCTTAGGGGTGGATTTCATCTTTTAAATTCAAATGGGACCACCTTCGAAGTACACCATATCCACTGTAAAAAGAATTATCGGAATCGGACGCCTCAGTAAAAAGTTATGCGTGATCATACATAAAAAAGAATGATGGAAAAAAATACGGGTCGACTAGAGAACCTCCTCCTTTTTGGTTTCGTCGGTTAAAAATAGACAAAGAGGTTATATTTACTAGAACTTAGAGCTGAGCAATATTATTGTCATATCTCATGTCTGTCATTTCGTTCTGAATTCGATCACTTCCATCTCGGAAAAAAACAACATAAAGTTTGAACATTTTCCATTTGGAGTTCACCCACTTGATTTGAGAAATATCCTGAAGAATCCAAAACACACTGACTCGACTTGAAATCCATTCCTCCGACTTTTCAGTAACATTTCACAAAACGTACATAAACACTGCTAGTTATGAAAACGTCCACACTTTTCAACGACTGCATATCTCATTTATAAATATTCAGTAGAGGTCTAGAACAGACAAAACAGGATTCTTCGTCGCCACATGCTCGAATTGAGCAAAACAAACTCACTCATGCAGTGGATAATTATTTTTTTATGGTACGGTTTCACGGTTGGCTAACCAAAGTGAAAATTGTAGAAGTAAAAAACGAGATTATAACGTATGGGCAGCTCATTCACTTTTTTTCAGTCAGATCGAATTATGTTGCACTGGGTGTTTTTTTTATCCACATATGTCAGGGTATGATGGGGGCACGCTCAAGATCTAATGAGAACGATAATTAGGAATAAAGACTTGAAAAATTGTATGCGTGGAAAAATCACGAGAAAAAGATATCAAGAGGTGTTTCAGTGAGATTATCCATGAGCAAGATATTTTAGGACCAGGCTCTCAATCGAGGGGGAAACAACTACCCAAAATATGTACACCATAATTAAATATCTGATAATGAACAATATTTAAGATATATTAAAAAACGCACTAATGCAATATTTGAAATGTATTTAGGATAATGATAGTATTTAATGTACCGAAAATGTATTTAAATAATTAAAGTATAACTGAAGCTATTTAAAGTACAAGAGATGTATTGAAAATAATCAAAAATATTGAAAATACTGGAAATGTACTTAGGTTTGAAATGTACTTAGGTCTGAAATGTAATGAAAATAAATGGAACATAGTGAATATAAGATTTGGGGTAATTAAGGTAATAAAAACATGATGGAACTATTGAAGTGAAGTAATCAACGATTTTGGTATAATTTTTTTATAGTGTTGGTGAGAAATTAAAATGAAAGTTTTCAAGTTATTGGGACGAATTATTATATTTCATTCAAAAATCCTTTATTTGAGGATCAGGGCAAATAACTGATAAATAAAAAGTATTCCAAAATAAATATTATTCATAATTAAAATAAATAATATAATAAATATCAATTTAAAAACAAAAGGCATGCTGATAAAAAAACAGGACAAAGAAATTTACAATAAATTTCCTAAAAATCCTTGCTTTCCTAAGAACCTTATTCGGAAAAATACGAACATTCAAAAAAACAATTAGCCAAATCGGTCCAGCCCATGTTTTTATAAAATAAAAAAACAATGTTACCCCGACCGGGATTCGTTCCTGTGACCTGCTTGGTAATACATGACTCGATAGTCTTTTTCTTCGCCAAATTTCTCATATACCCGAATTTTCCAATTTCCGGGCAACTTTCCTAATTTTTTTCCGTATTATCCATCCTCGGGTTATTACGAACATTAAACAAATTTATCCAAATAGGTCCAGCTGTTCTCACGTTTTGCGCTAAGAAAGAATCGAGATTTATTTTTATTATTATTATTCATTATCGCGGAGAACACTCTAGATCGCCAAACAACATCCGCTCGTCACCGGTATGGAGAGATTGTGTGATCCTAACCTCATTTTTTGTGGACCATAAAAAAACAAACAGATAGACAAAAAAACGAGTTGATATTATATTGTCATCCAATTCTGAGCCATTTCCGAAGTTTCAAGTCTCTAGTTCATCGGGAAGTTAAAATCGATTGCAAGTTTTGTACCGGACAGACAGATAAGCAAGCTAATGAAAACGTGGTATAAATAATAGTAGTTTATGTAACAAGTTCGCAAAGTGAGGCTTTAGCGGACGAATCGGAATATGAAGATGATGTCCGATGAAGTCATTTGCGTACATAATACATACAACATTTTTTAGCTTTCCTAATAAACAGAACATATTTCCTCGCCGTGCATACATTTTCAATCACCATCTATACGATAGTGTAAGGAAGTTGTGCAAAAATCTAGCAAGCGATTATTTATCAATGACCCATTTGCCAAATACTTGTCAAATATTAGTAATCATTTTGCATGAATAAGCATTCCAAAAGAATATTTCGACGAAAACGTGTGATGTCACTACGAAATTTCAAATATTCTATAGTTCATTGAGTCGGTCTCCTGAAACGTTTTTAAGAAGTTAATTATATGTTTTCTGAATAAACAAAAATAGTCCGAAAAAGTGTTGCCATGACGACTTCACTGGCCTAGTCCGGCAAAGAGGTATTTTGCGGACTATTTTCAGTATCCAAAGTAGGCATTTTGTGGAGCGTGTACAGAAAAAATAATTGTTGACTGAACTTCATCCCAAATATTTTGAATATATTCGAGGACTGAAAAGGATATTGTAATATTTATACTGTAATGAAATACTGATCATGATATTTTGGTACTGAAAACAATGTATAAGTATTTCTTGGGAATACTGACAAATATTTTAAATATATAATAGATATTTTGATAGTGAAAATAATATTTAAAGTATGGAGTGGATATTTTTGGAATAAAAGTAATATTTAAAGTATGAAGAGGTATTTGTTGATACTGAATTACTAAAACTGATATTGAAATAATTTAAATATATTTAAGATATTTTGGTACTAAAAGTCGTATTGAAATATTTAATTTTCTGTATGTACACCTATTTGAAGAGTTGTTTCCCCCTTGCTCTCAATAGACAATTGGTTATTATTTTATGTGAATCTTTATCCTTAATTTGTTAAAACAATTCTCTGAAATGATTCAAGAGAAAACAATGTTTTACGCGCCAATGTCTTAGGAACTAGTTAGGAAAAATATTTTTCACAAGTGTAACTAGTAAATTTGTCACTTTTTCACGTAGAGACAGTTCCAAAGATATAGTCTGATTGTGGTTTGAAATGGCAACAAAATACCCGGATGAATGTGAAAAAGTGTATATTGGGCAGACATGGCGTTAGCTCAAGACTAGAGTAACTGGACATTAAAGGAGTTTAGGATCCGAAAACCTACGAGAAATAACAAATAAAACAAGCCTTGCAGAGCACCCGGACAAAACACAGAGATTGTTGTAGAACAGCGATTCTATAAAAAATCATCTACAGGAGATGATCAACATGAGAAAAATAAATAAATAGATACCCAACATCTTGTAAGTAACATAGGAACGATTTATCTATTCAATTATCGTATCATGGGCGTTTATGATCACATATTATTAATCCCAAAAGCATTAGAAAAAAACCGCGATCTCTTAAAATATATTAGTACAGGAATAGAAATACAAAACAGTACCGAGTTCTCCCAATTTCGGTTTGGCCAAAAGTGCTACTTTACTTCTAAAATTATTTTGGATAAAGAAAAATCCTTTTGAAAAATATGTTTTTTTAAATCGCTCATATTGTTAGCAATAAGAAATTTCAATAATCTTATTAAGATTCACAAAATTACCTTCGTATAATTTGTAGTATTGTAGGTTGTTGTTCTTATTTATTGCCCTGGGGTATCATGATTGTACTGTTTCTGGATTTTTATTTTAATAAATGCCATATTCCCCAATGACTACAATGTTTTGTGAATTTTTTCTCGAATTACATTCATAATGGGTAAATTCAGTCGATAATCGGTATATATCTTTGCATATTTAAATTAGTTTTTTTGTTTCATTTAATATAGTAGTATTGTGTATGCAAACTATTTTTATTTCCTGTATTCTTATATATTTTTGATATTATACTCCTGACCTCCAAATGTTTATTGGTATTTTTTCACGGAAAATGATAGTAAAATGTAATGATCCTAGAAACAAAATTGTAGATATTTTCATAGTATTTGTGGACGATGTGAATCATGTTAATTATTTTTACATTTGTTTTAGACGATGTCTATGATGTTAATGTATACAAAATATATAATAATGGGAAAATGAATGACTCATTAAAAATTTGGAACATTGCAATGCAGTGGTGCACTATATAAATTTCTAACCTAGTTTCAAAATAAGGAAGCCGGTACCTGGACAATAAAGGAAGTGATATAACGTAAAAGTTGAATAATAATTGTTAGTGTTTTGACTGTCTTAACCCAGTTATTATTCATATAATTTTGATTTCTCTCGCATTCCAAACCACATTCTTAATAGTTTTTGTTACACCCATCTTCACAGATGATTGATTTATGTAGGAAATTATCCACTAGGTACGATGAAAACTCTTTCTGGAAAGATAATTGAATTCAACACGTTTTTTTTTCTTTCAGAAAACAATAAACCATTCGTAGCATAATATAATAGTAAAATCGAATATTCCTGATGCATTACAGTTCAGAGTTACTATAGGTAATCGGTAATCGCATAATATACATATATTTTTTCCCTTTGTGTGTGTTAGTTTTAGCGCCTAAGCAGAATAATATGCTTGTGATAAGATACATAATACAAAAGTGTTCGATAAAGACTATTTGTCATCAGACGAACCTTGGGTTGGGTTCATATGGGTTGGGAAAGAGTAAAACTATTAAAATTCTGCAGAGTGTTATGGATCACATTAAATCGACGAGCGTATAATGTATAATCGATACAACTTGATAGTGATAACTTTAACGAGTGATCGAATTATAAATGTTTATAAAAGGCTCCAGTCAATCATCAATCAATCTCCATCGATGCCTTCATAGATTTATTTCACAAGTCAATGATTCGTATATGTATAGTGGAGTGTAGGGGGATGACCTTAGTTTTCCTAAGCTGCTTGATAATCAGACAAGATGATGATCTCTTGTCTGCATTAGTTTCTTTCGCTGTTGAACTGGACGCATTTTTCTACAACGTGTATTTCAGCTTAAAAAATGGTTGGAGATTTACCTTGACTTCCAGAGTATATAGTTCTGGACCCACGAACTCCTATTTGATTTTCTTCTGCTACTTTAGAGCCATCTGTGTAATATTAGATCAGCCCCGAAATAGTGTTGGTCCCATTTACTTTTGCAGCTCAGCTTTCCTTCACAACGCTGAAGAGGGTAGCAGCACATGTCATTCGTTTTCCTACAAGTATTCTCTTACAAACCAGTGGCTACTGGCATATTAAAATAAATTATGAACTCATTTTATTAATTAGAGAGCCATTATGAAGAGGTTCATCAAAAACGAAAGTCTTGGTGTGACATATAGATATTTGACGAGAGTCTTGCATGGAAAAACAACCGTCAGACGGATGATAGGAAGGCACAAGAAGATATTGCTGGACATAACATTAGACATCATCAAGAGATGTAATGCTATCAAAAGTCATCTTTCCACTGAAGAAAAATAGTTAATAACTCCCGTAGTGCTAGTAAAAAATGATCTTTCATGAAAATATACAACTTTAAGAAAGTAGAAAAACTGCAGTATGAAAGAAATAAGAAACCATGAGTACAGCTTCACTTCTCAGATCTTTGCCAATTGTCTCCTCTCAATATATCGACGCGAAGATCTGATCAATAATCTGACCGAAAGCCACATACAGCTCATAGCAGCTAAGTCAAGCTACTAACGGCTGACCTCCTGAACCTAGAAACACTGCGGCCTGAGGAAATACCTGAACACCATGGATGTTTACAAGGACACAGCCTTTATCATCTTTGGATACGATAGAGTGTGAAACAGGTGTAGAAAAACCTTCTAGCTAGTTAGATTTGAAGTATGCGGTAGTTAAAAGTCTTTGCATCTTGTTATGCACCAACCACTGCTGGGAGTATAGTTCAGTCCTTATGGAGGCCCTCCTCTTGTAACTGGCCATCCTTACACACTGAGTTTGAGCAAGCATATCCAAAGTGCGATTCCCTCGTTACAGCCATTGCTGTCCGCCAAGCAATGCCTGCACCTTCGAACTAATCAAACCGAAAACAGGCATGAAAGTTGAATTTGTTTTTGAACCTTGGTAAAGGAATGAACCTATTACCACAAAACCCTTCAACCCTATATGCGCAGTGTCTAAGGTAACTTCTGTGCAGCACCAAGTCGACCAACTAATCAATACTGGAATATGTCTTTGAGTTGAGTTACATGGTATTTTTTAACGCGACCGATAATTTTAAAATACTACTTCGGAAGACACTGCAGCCTCGTGGATTTTCGGTTATATTTCCCATTCCAGCGGTGTTTGTCTTGTTTGTAGGTACGGGGCTATTATACGTTATACAAACCGATCTTGTTAAGGTGCCCTTCGAATGTGCCTTGTAATTGTAATCAACTGATTCCTACTCTATTGGAGCAGTGCTTCAAATGTTTTGTTTATTGATGTTATGAAGGTTTTCTCATGTTCATTTCTCAGTATTATTAATGTTGGTTTCAACCCGTGCCCATATCTAAGCAGGTTCGATTATCATTTTCTTGTGGACCCAATTGGAGTTAGCGTGCTATAGCCAGGGTTATACGTTCTTCAAGACACCCCACACCAGTATGGATGTCACTTTAAGATTTGTTAGCGCATTTAATGAAGCTGTGGACATGCTGATCCTCTCATTTGCTGTTGCACATTGAAGAACAGCATATATTTTCGATTGGAACCCGGAAATGTATTAGCCGAGTGGGTAACTCGCACAATATATTCCAGCTTCCTGTAACAAAACCGATGTTCAGAAAACAACATATTTTGGAATTATTTCTTTGCGAATTCGCCAAGGATAGTTTTCATACAGAAATCTATATCTTCATTTGTTTCCCAGATGGTCCAAATAGGAACGACCGTACGAAAATAATATTTATTTTAAAGGCCCTCCCTTCGTGGAAACTGTGTTTAGTGGCAAAGTCTTGCAGTATTGCATTTCAAACTGCATGAGACAGTTGGTACCGAAGTTTTGAGTCGAAATTTCTGATGGAGATTAATGGTAATACCCAATGGGAAATATAGATCAAATCTTGTTATTTACGAGAAAAGCCATTCAAAGTACTCAAAATAAGGGTTTCACAAGATTTGCCTGAGAGAATAGTTAGGTAATAGACAATATTATTATGAAGGAATTTTTAATGAAAATTCATGTACGAGACAAATTTCCCGCAATTAATTCAAGCACGTGGGGGATTCGGTAAGAAAATTGTATACCGGAATTATATTTAAATAGAAAACAATAAGTAAATATTTATTTTGACGTTATTCACAAATAAATAGAAGGCTGTGTGTAATGGGAGTTTTGGGGGAGATTTTTTTATTATTCTCCCCGTTCCCTAGTCAAATAAAATATATAATATCAGATAAACTATTATGTAAAATTAATTGATTTCATACAATTTTCTTACTAGGTTTCAGGGAAATGTCAATATTGACTAAAAATTAAAGTGGATGTTCGTATCGCGAGAGATATTTTTTTGGTTTTCCTCGTATCCTAGTAATATAAAATATATAATATCCGATAAATTTTTATATAAAATTGATTGTTTTCATACAATTTTTTTGCTAGGTTTCAGGGAAATGTCAATATTGACTAAAAATGAAAGTGGATGTTATTTCAATATTATTATTGTTTAATTATATGATAGCTGTCATGTGCCGCGAAATTTCCAATTATTAATTTTACGTTTACATGCTAATGTGGATGAAACATTTTCAGAAAATTTGCTGGTTACCATAGTAACAATGTCGAAATAAAGCATCTGATTGGTTGTAAATGACTGATATAAAATTTCCACTACAATTTAAAGACTAAAAATTATCATACAAAGACCTTCCTTATGTCATTTTATTAGTTAATTTAGGAACCTAAAAGCCACATAATAATTCATTGGCCTTATTCAATAAAGTCAATAGCTGTTGTTCAAAAGCTCAAAAACATGTGTTTTATCCAGAATGAATGGGAGAGAATACTAACAGAAGGAAATCTGGAACTTGAGTATAAAATTTACAGTTCTAGGAAAAAGTTTTCCAGTACAAAATGAACCACTTTAACCTTTCACAATATAATGAATAGTTTTCATTGTCTTTGTTTTTTACTAAATTAGGTCAACAAAACATGACATTCGATATCTCCATCAGGTTCATATATTCTTCGTTCTACATATTTTTTGGAAATACATTTTTTTTTTCCAAATATAGAAAATGCATATTAAGAATTACCTCCATATTAAATGAAGATAATTCCTCTTAAATATTTTTATTTGTAGGTGTTTCAATAGAATAGAATCGCAAGAAATGATACAGCTGTAAAATAAATAAATGAAAGTTGGAAAATATTTCGCATTCTATAGATAATTGTGATCATACACCATGAATTATGCGAGTAAGTTTTGGTCTCATAATCATAACTTGCAAGGAACGTAATAAGTAGGATGTTTTATGGAGAATGTCCATTCCAAGTGCATCAAACAGTAGCATGCTGCGTTTAATGATGTATTGCATTGATATAAGTACGTATATTTTATAACTTTTTTTGCGAGAATTGTGGTTACGAATACCAGCGTAGTCATGTTCTTCGAAGTGAATTTTTCATGGACTTTTTCAATCTTACAGGTTCCAGAGATAGCTAGCTTCTCAGACACTCATTTGAAAGGTTTACTACAGGAAAAGAGCTGTAGCTAGATCAAATATCCAATAAGCGATATTTTTGAATTAATGTTTTTTAGTTCGACGTTTGGTCTCGGTATTTCCACGAACTAATATTTTACTTTCGATTTTCGTTTCATTAGTGAAAAATTTCTTCATCACGATATTTTAAATGATGCCGAAGATACAAACTGGTTTTATTTAATTTTTCTTTCAATAAAACTAATAATTTACAGTAAGAAAATAACTATATTATTATTTCCCCAATCTAAATTTCCATTTGTATTGTTGATTTTTTTACAGAAACGGATAAACTGAACATTCAAAATAAGGATGAAAGTAAGATAATTCCATTTTAACCTATATAACATTGCATCAGTCAGGATAAAATCGAATATGCATCTCTGATAAAAATTTGATGTCTCTTCTGGAGTCTTACAAGGTAAAAGCCTATTATATTTCCGTGCAAATGGAGTTCGAGGTATAAGTATTGATCAAACAACTGACATCGTTTTGCTCTTGTATGCCGACGACCTAGCGATCCTTGCCGATACAGAAATTGATCTCTCCCGTAAATTGGGTATCCTAGAATGGTTCGCCTCTGAGAATCACCTTGAAATCAACACTTCGAAATTTATGATAATGCGTTTCTCCAAAATCGGGTTTAAAACAAACTACAACTAGTATCTATACATAAATCGCTCCGAAATTCAGATAGTGAATAAATACATATATTTGGGGGTTACCTTCGTCTGATCAGCGCTCGTCAGGCAAATGGGTTATTCATCTGTTTCTAAGGCAAACCAAGCAATTGGAGCCGTCATCTCCTTACTCTCAAAGTTGGGAACTAATTCCTGGGAAGCGCGAATCAAATTATACAATCCCATAATTATAAGTACTTTCTCTTCATGCTTAACTGTTTGAGGTGCTAGGTACTCCGGCATTTTGGAGAGGGTGCAAGTCAAATTTTTCGAGAGACTCCTTCAACAACTCTCAAGATCACTTAATACGCCTACTCACCTTGAATACACGGTTTTCAAGCACACTCTGAACTGGATATTGAAATTGTTATCCATGGACAATGATAGAAACCCTCGGAAATGTTTTTAAGGTTGTTTGAACTGGGTGGAGAAGACTTTAGATATAATTGAGTCAACAAGGTGAAACTCTGGTTCGAATCAACTCAACCACCGCCTCTTAAGATCGAAAATGGGCGGAATACAAAAAAATTCGCATCGAAATGCCACGCGGAAGATC
The DNA here is from genome assembly GCA_018342105.1 of Gonioctena quinquepunctata. Classification (NCBI taxonomy): domain Eukaryota; kingdom Metazoa; phylum Arthropoda; class Insecta; order Coleoptera; family Chrysomelidae; genus Gonioctena; species Gonioctena quinquepunctata. The sequence continues at coordinate 625,159 of JAFIRS010000444.1, forward strand.
TAAACAAACTGTCGTTGTCTAGGCATATTCTTTTCAACCCGATATATCCAACAGTCAGTTAACCTCAAAGTTACCTCACTTTTCGCACCCCCATTCACGTTATCCGCTTTGTCATCCAGATTCGCTTATCATATAAACATACATTGAGACTAGCACTCAATGGTATGAACTATTGAATTTGATGAAATTTGTTCTATATGCAATAGATATGAGTGCCAAACTTTGAAACACATTTTATTTGAGTGCCCTATACTTGCTGCAGTCAGACCCAAAGGGGAATTTTTTCTTGCAAATCATGATTCCTTCGTAAATTCCTTGCACAACCTAAGCCATGTTAATGTCAAAGTGCTATCTGATTTCATAATCGAAGTTTTCAAACTACGAGCCTTTGCCGTTAACGAATGAGTAATTACAATCTGATTCCGATTGATTTGAAATTTGGCAGGTGTACATAATTCCGGTGACAATGCATTATGAAAGTTTTGTTGGGAAAAAAGAAAATGGCGGCTCCAATATGGCGGACAATGTTTGTGATTATGGTCCGATTCTATTCAAAATTGGTATCTAGGGGTTTACGGGGTCAGAAATTATGATTTTCTTGTCAAAATTCAATATGGCGGCTCCAAAATGGCGGACGAGTTTTGTGATTATGGTCCGATTCTATTCAAAATTGGTATGTGGGAGTTTTGGGGTCGAACATTTTTTTTACACACCTGTCCCTGTGTCTGTATTCCAATCTTGCAAGTTAAATTTGACCCACTTCTATTCTAATTGATTTGAAATTTGGCAGGTGTACATAATTCTGGTGACAATGCATTATAAAAATTTTTTTAGGAAAAAAAAAACAAAATGGCGGCTCCAATATGGCGGACAATTTTTGCGATTATGGTCCGATTCTATTCCAAATTGATTGAGAGGTTTTCGGGGTCGAAAATTATGATTTTTTAGTGAACATTCAAAAATAAATGAGTTAGAAATTACTAAATTAGTTAATTAAAACAAGTTTTTATTAGTTGTTGATTAAAAAACAAATAGAAAGTTACAAATAAAAATTATAAAACAAAAATAGATACGCTTTTATTTATACAAATGCACTAAAAAGAAAAACAATATTTCTTTCATTGTTTGATCTAGGTTATTCTGTGAGTAACAGATTCAAAAGCTTGCCACGGATACAAAATAGGTAATCTTGCGCGGCAAGATTTTGAGTCTGTTACTCACAGAATAACCTAGATCAAACAGTGAAATAATTTTTTTTTAGTACATTTGTAAAAGCTTGTCTTTAATTTTATTTATTTATGTTACTGTTAGACCAAATTACTTGTTATGAGATATATATTTTGGGAAACAATAAAGAATTGAATTGAATTGAAAATTGAAGAAAATTCCATTTTAAAGATCTCTTAATCATAAAATCTACTAATGAATGAATATTGAATTTTTGGTTATAGTGTCATAACAGGTGTATTCGAATACCATCACAATTCTCCAAAATTTCAGGATTGTATCAAAATATATTTCAACCCAGCCAAAAGGAAATATACTTCATTGAGGAAGTAATGTTTATGCAGATAACATGGATTTGAGTACATTTTTGACTTTTTACTCCTCCACTTAATATGAAATTTTTTAAATCTAATCGAAAATTTGCTAAAACTCCTTCAGATGTGGATTTTTTCATTACATCTTGTTTTCATTCATGTTTGTATATTCAGATGTATATTTTCCATTGGCTGAGTTGTAGATTTTGGCACAATCCTGAAGTACTTGTCAAAAGATTTTCATTCCGTAAAATGAAATATTGGAGGGCAGATTTGTTCTTCTTATTCACAAAAAGACGGAGGAGAAAATATTAATAGAATGGTGGTATAGTGTTTCAAGATCATCTGATGAGTAGTCGAATGCTACGAGAAATATTTCTAATGAGTGAAAAAAAAACTGTGTTTCAAAACTCTTTATGCAATATGTGGAAAGTTCCAGTGGAAGACATCTGGAAATACAAACATGAATAATAATAATAATCATTTATTGCCCAACAGGTTACACCCAATCACAGGACATAATTAAATTTACATATTTAATATTTCAAATTTGTATTACCTAATAACTAATAACTAACTAACTAATAACTAATAATTATTTATATAGAACATTCAGTTATGAACAAGATGTAGTAGTGCAAGAATTCAAAAATGCAAATTTTTTATTGAAGTTCGATTTATGTCAGTTTTTTTAATGTTATCTCTTTTATGTGTCTGAGCAAATAACAGGTATTGATGTCACAAAAGTTACAGATAGAGTTGAAGTTTTCACACATCATCTTAATAGGCAATGAATGAAAACAAAATATGATAAAAAGTCCTTTTGTACCTGAAAGCAATTTATGTTTGAGATTTCCACATCTAAAAGAGTTATAGCAAATTTTCAATTCAAGTAAATTAAAAACACTTCACTTCACGATTTTCACAAAAAAATTGTTTACAAAAAAAGGCACGTGTCTCGTTATACTGCAGCTTTTTCAAGTGGAGATAAACTTGTTTATGTTTATCTCCACTTCACAAACGTGTCGTGGATTTTGCAAACTATTTTATGGATTTTAGAGGTATTGGCCACGTCTATTCAAAATTTTTGATTCGATTATCAATTTTTCACATGAATTGGATGTAGAAATTCAAAAATGTTCTAAGAATTTTTTCCCGGTGGTTTCAATAGTTTACTTTTATTGTTATTGGTTCAAACACGACAAACTGCTACTATACTCAAATTCATCGAAGAACGTACTCTGATTAATCAACCATTCAGGAAGAGACATTGTTCAAACAACACCAGCCTGGAGCAACATCAAAAGAGATTCGCGACCTTTGACCGCTGCATCTTTTCTAGTATGTCTAGCGAAGATTCCGTGAATGCTAATCTGAAATTGAGTATTGAAACAAAAGAAGAGGTGATCATTCACTCTGAAATGAAAGTAGGCCGGTCAGACCTCGGGGGTACATGATGGTTCAAATCGACTGTCTCTTGTCACACTTAAAAGGAAACTTGGTTTCAACAAATCACTGCGTGGTTATCATTTTTGCGGTTTGCAATTGTGAAAATAATTCGATCATGAAATGAGTGTTCACTTATCGCGGTGAGGACAGGAAGGTATGCGTGTCATGGAGAGGACACGTTCTTGCAAATCTGTGTCGTTTCCTTAAATGTTATAGAAAAACCACATTGCGGACCGAGAAAGACTTTATTAGTGGCAATATTCCTCGAATTATGATTAACCTCTGTATCATATGGTGTAAATAAATAAAAGAACCGAACAATTGTGAAATAAGTAGTTTTCTGCGAACTCTGGGATTTCACGATCATTATATATACACTAACTTTTGCCCGTCACTTCGCTTGGGCCGAACTCGAAAATTGGTTGAAAAAAATGTAATTTCAACCAGGGCGGGGTCATCCATATAGGCGAACTAGACAGCCGCTTCAGGGGCGGCGCGCCGGTTTTTTTAGGATAATTGTTTGCGTAATTAAACACTATTAAAGTGAAAATTCATTACAGCAATCGACGTGAGAGCAAGCTACCGTATGACAGTTTCTTTATACAATGGCCAAAACCAGTGTTGCTAGCCTTGAAATCCCAAATTATCCAATGGTTACCCGATTATTATCCGGAATTATCTGATTTAAAAAATCTAGAAGTACAATTTTTTAGAAATTATTAGTTTTAGGAACATTATCATCACAACAATCGATGAAGGTATATGGTTCTTTTCATTTTTGTGAAATTCAGAGTTTTTGAGGGTTTTTATCATAGGACAGTTACAATAGAAAACAGCATAGCTAGCGCCCTTTTGAGAAATAGCTGACGCTTTTTGAGTAGTATTTCTGAAATTTGGTTTCTGAACTCGTTAGTTGGTTTACTCAACCATCCAAATTAGGTAACGCCCCCACGTTGGTCTGCAAATGGATAAAAAATAATCTACCCATACATTATAAAAATCACCAACAGGTGGCGTACCGCTTATGATTTATCCCTTTCAAAAGCAGCCGTCCTTTGTATTAGAAAGTTTGAAAACTTTCAATAGTAAGATCCTACACATAGAATGTAAGGGTGCGGTAAATTTAATTTATTTTCCGTGCTTTCATTGTATCTGGGGATTATTGTTCACTACAGCGCGGAACTGATTCATTTAGTTAATATGGATTCTGCATCCTTCTGAAAACAGTAATCGAAATACTTCAGATGATGCCAAATTCATTGATAGATAGATATCCTTCAATCCTTCATTTATATCTTCTCACCTTCCAAAATGCTGACTGCTTTCTGTTCTCAAGTTCTCAACGTGTATTCAATATTCAAGTATTCAGTAATTTAAAATTTCAGATAGAAATACGACCTGAGACACAATATATAATATAGTTACCATAAAACAGAACTAGAAAAATTAAACTGACGTCTGACGTCGCTATGAATTTTGTGACCGTGTAAAAAATTTTAAGGCAGGTCACAAAACTTAAGCACAGTGTTTAAGTTGTTTAGACAGATGACAGATGCAGACATAGAACACCAAACTGAACCAGATTTTATGTTAGTAACAGAATAAAAACGAAAAATATGTGTAGGATCCGAATAATATCCGAAATTACAAAAAATAATCCTGAATTACCCAAAATTATCCGATGAATTTTAGGATTCGAAAATTATCCGCGGGCATCTGAAATTATCCGCAAATCGCATAATTATCCGATTAACGGCAACACTGGCCAAAACATAAATGTGCCCCTGTGTCCGTGGTACGGTCACATGATACCGCTTTCCGCATGCGCCTTGAATGTAACCTCCTCTCGCCACTATTTTTATGTAAATCTGTGTTTATAATTGAAACTCCATTCCAAATTTCATAGCAATAATAAACTATTTAATCTTTAAAAACCTAATTGGCTTTTTGACTAATTCTCAAAACTATTAGCTTGAACAAACGAAATAGCGGGAATCAAGAAGTGAAAATAATTATGAGGGGCGACAGGGGGCGCCAAAATATTTCTCGCCTAGGGTGGCTAAATACCTGGAGCCGGTCCTAATTTCACGATATAAAAGATAGATGTAGTGTTTATAAACAACTAAATCGTTCAGATAAAAAAGGATTTTTCAATAGCATATTTTGTTTTTCCCTGAAGTTTAGAATGCAAGCAGATTTCCTACACTGGGGAAAGGATTTGCTCATTTCAAATGTCTGATATGTTCTCCTCAACATTGGCCACGTTTATACCGTATCTTGGTATGCTGACTAATGATTATATTATATTATATTGGTTTGAAAGATTTCTAAGCGTTCTGTTGTGAAGTGGTTATCGCACTGGCTGAATGCACCGAATGGTAGCAATAGCAATAAAAAAGAGAGCGAGAGTTAGTGAAAATTATGTTTTGTGATTCCTAACCTAAGTTTCCGCATCATAACCTCGGAAATTGTTTTATATATTTTTCGTAGTATTTTTTATACACAATGAGTTGCTGCAGTTCAGAACCTCCTAAAAAAAGTCCAAAGACAGATGAAGAAAGCAGTGCGTTTCTCCAAATATTTTTGGACAAGAAAATTATATCAATCTTTGATGGCAAAAAATTTAAACACCTAGACATTTACAAGACCCTTGAGTAGGGGCTTTATAAAAACTGCTGAACAAATGAAATTAAAAATTTACAGATGACAGATGACACAATTCCGAATTAGATAGCAGTTTCAAACTTTTCTCTTGGTTACATGACTAAATGAATACCAAACCAGAACCAAGTTGGTTAATTATTCATTTGACAAAACACAATGTAAATACACGATTACTTAAACATTTAGTTTGAATTTGGTCACATACACTTGGTAAGGTTACCAAATTCATATACGGTATAAACGTGGTCATTCTTACATTGCACATATTCTTGGAGAACGAGGCAAGGGCTAGAGGCCACGTTTATACCGTGTCTTGGTATGCAGACTAATGATTATATTCTAACCAAATTCTGTTAGTCAGTGTGGTATAAACTGTGCACTTGGTCAAGTAACTAGCTTGGTTTGGTACCGAAATTTGTTGTGTACCAGACTATAATACTAAGTTGACTAAGATGGTGTAAACAGTATGATACATTTTACCAACTCTGACTGTAAATTTTGGTATGAAAGATTGCTAAACGTTCTGTTGTGGTTATCGCACTGGCTGAATGAACCGAATGGAAACAATAGCCATAAAAAATAGAGCGAGAGTTAGTGAAAAATATGTTTTGCGATTCCTAACCTTAGTTTCCGCATCATTACCTCGGAAATTGTTTTATATATTGTTAGTATTTTTTATATAAAATGAGTTCAGTTCAGTTCAGAACCTCCTATGAAAAAGTCCAAAGGTATTCATTGGACAGATGAAGAAACCAGTGCGTTTCTCCAAATATTTTTGGACAAGAAAATTATATCACTTTTGGATGGCAGAAACTTTAAACACCTAGACATTTACAAGAGCCTTGAAGAAGACATGTTGAGTAAGGGCTTTACAAAAACTGCTGAACAAATGAAATTTAAAATGACTGAGCCTGAGCTCACTGACACCCAGACATTGTCTTGACAGATGACACAATTCCGAATTAGATAGCAGAGATTCAAACCTTTCTCTTGGTTACATGACTAAATAAATACCAAACCAGAACCAAGTTGGTTAATTAATCATTTGACAAAACACGATGTAAATAAAAGATTACTAAAACATTTGGTTTGAATTTGGTCACATACACTTGGTAAGGTTACCAAATTCATGGCCAGTGGCCAGTGTATATAGAAACCTGTCTATATTACCGAACTATGAGTTCGAGTGAACGAATGATAATAGCTCCGAAACACAAGACTGAGTTTGGACCGGAGTACATGGAGTACTACCAGAATTTTATCTCAGTGTATATCTGAAACAATATGCTATAATACTCTAGGCACACTGCCAATGCCTGTGAAAATCACACGTTAAGTTATGTAATTTATACACGCTTTATTAGCTTCACCTGTATGTATGTATGAATGTAGGTAATGGAATCTTCCAGTCGTCTGAATTATTTGAAATTTGGCACACGTATTAATATCCGTTGACAATACGATAATTTCATAGGTATGACCTGGTATTCTCACCTAGATCGTCAGAAAATAATAATTTACGTTTCAAAGATATGGGGTCCGGTCCTGCCTAGAACCTGGACAGCCGTGTGAAAAATCGCTCCTAAGTTAATTAGTGAATTAAAAGCGTTATCCAGTCCGAAAGAAGTCTTGTACCTCCCGAAGAATAGAGAACGAACCCCCTTTGCATACCCAATTGAAGATTGAACCTACAAACATCCTAGTAGGAATCGACAACCAGCTGGAAATCGGTGCTTGAAGGGATCGGTTCTCTCTCGAGAGCCAATCTACTGGAAGTACTGGGCACTTTGCTTACCTCCAATGGAGATGACCCGATCAAAATCCCAGCCGTAAGTTCTCTATTATCAGCTAGAACCAAAGAGAATAATGGCTCAAGTAAGCATGCTCCTGCCAAATGGCAGAAAAAGGAGATATTCCCTACACTCCTGACTGAAGGTAACTTAAACCCAGCTATTCCTCCTACCGCATTTCGTAGAAGTTGTAGAATAGTAGTCCCTAATGCCTCAGCTTGAAGTAATACTCAAAATATCAAAATTTCTAACAAATTTGAACAACTGTCATCCATGTCAGAAGGTGAAATGCTCGCAATTTTGCTTCAGTTCAGAGCGGAATCAGATCTGGTGCGTCTTTTGAATGTCGGCCCTGAAATTCTAGTAAAAGTGATAGGAGACCCCGAGTCAAAGATATGGGGAATGCACTGATCGTTCTCAGCATAATTTTCATTTCAAAGATATGGCGAAAGCACTGGTCATTCTCAGCACATTCGCCACAATTTAGAAATAACTTCCATCTCATGTGAATGAATTATTCGAGTTTTTCTCCCTCATGTCTTTCTTAGTCTTTTGTAGCAATACAGTTAAATCCTGATTTAAATGGCAATGCCAGTTAAATCTTGATTTAAAATTTGAAGATTTTGAAGGTGTAGAAAGACTGTCAACTTCTGTAGAATATTCAACAAGACTTGACATTTTACATTCTAGAAATATTTTAACAAATAAACCATATGAAAAACCTCTTTCACCTGCTGTTCAAATAAAGTATTTTGAGTTTTTTGACATGACTGTTGAATACATCTCAAAATTGAAAATAAATTGAAGATTATTGTTGAAAACTAAAAAGAAAATAAGATTCTTGGGTTTTATAATTGGTATCAAGAGTCAGATAACGAATACGAGTAATCTGAAATATATTTTGACTTATAAATTATCGCAGCATCATTTGGAGATATTTTTCAGTTGTGTTCGAGGTAAGAGTGGGTTTAATAACAATCCAAGTGCCCAACTATTTATACCATGAAGCGCCTTATAATTCATTATGACCCTTGATATTTTTACTCATACATGCATATGTGATTTTTCCGCGCTGTAATAGGATCATAACCTGTTGAGCTTAGTGAAGTATTGTTTTCAGATCAATTCTATACATGAAATGTAACTATTTATTGTCCATCTCAACTGTGGACCGGACCCTGACGGCTGACCTTCTAAACCTGAACAGAACGAAGGCTCGTATAATAATAGGTCTGTTGACTGGACACTGCAGCCTAAGAAAACACCTAAACACCATGGGAGTACGCAGGGAAACCGTGGAGTGCAGGCTATGTGATGAAGAGGAGGAAACAGCCTCTCATATTATCTTCGACTGTGACGCCCTAAGTAGTAGGCGACACAGAACCTTTGGAGAGATCAGCCCGGAAACAGGCATGAATCCGAAGAACCTTATCAACAGGCTTCTTAACCTAATCAAAGGCACAAACCTGTTTGAATGAGGAACCACTGACGACAGAGTGATACAATAGACCCCAGCTGGTCGCAGTGTCAAGGGAAGCTAAGTGCCAACCCTGTCTCTGGCTCGTCAGCTTTCAACCAACCAACCAACCATCTCAATTTTATGCTCAATGAACGTTCTTTAAAATAAACTATTGAAAAATATATATTCTTCTTTACTTTGTGGTATGCAAATATTTATCTGCAATAAAGCTGTTTTTCAAGCTTTAAGAGGTTTAGGCCTGCACAGCAGAAGACAGTTGAAGTTGTAAAATGCATAGCAATGAATTCATGCAGAGTTCTTGTTCAACCAGTACTCTAAGGTGACGACATTTTTTTATTCTTTCATGCCATCTAGTCCTCTGCAAGTTTCTCACCAAGCGAACCACCATACTATTTTGAGTTGAATGAAATATGTATGAAAGAAATCAGCCGCTATTTACAATTTCCTTAAAAGTTCATAATTCGCAACTAAAAAAATACTCAGATTACCATTTTTAGTAGAATCGGGCAATAATAAAATTGCTGCTTCCATTTTGAATTTCGTCATGAAATGTGTAATAGATGATTTAGAGAATACCTGCATATCGAGTTTGTGGTGAATCGGACCATAAATGATATATTTTGTTTGTTATTCGTATTTTCGTCATATAGATATCGAATTGTATTTCCATGAAAATGATAAATTTCAAGGCGATCAGACATATTTTTTTAACATTGAAAACATACAACTGGGCACAAGTGAACCCTGAAATGAAATGTATAAAAAATCTCACGTAGTCGTAGCACGGCACTGTGCTAGAGATGTTTTGTTTTGGTTCGAGTATCATATATACAAAACATTACATTTTCCGCCGAAATTATGTTTGGTTCAAAACATTGCAATGTAAATTTAGCATCAGGTCTATTTATGGTTTTTTATTGATCTAAGTTTCACCCTCTTAGAACTTCATATTTGGAAAACATTTTTGTTTTTATCAACTAGCTATGTATCATTTATTTGAGTTGTGCAAGTTAGAATTCCACACTTTAAGTTTACTTAGAACATTTACTGTATTTAACAAATAATTATTCTTAAAAGGAAATTCAGTCGTAACTGGTCGTTTATGTTAATGAAGTTTTTCCTATCATAAATAATTTTAGAAAAAACATTGATTGACATTTTTAAGATTAAATCCAATCTTTCCTTCAAAACCTATATGGAAAATTGATATATTTAATGATAATATTCTATTCAAATTTCATTTTTGATAATGGATTGAATGTTATATATTTATAATAATTCAGCCAGGTGTAATCGATTCCCACAAAATTAGTTGATATGCAGTTTTTGCCATTTAATACAGACAAGAAAAATAGTTTTGAAATCTGTCTATTGACATGATGAGGAAATCGATTGCTGTTAGAAGTGAAAATTATTTATCCTCTGAAAAAAAATCGGGGTTAACCTAAAAGTTTGCTTTTCTATGATTGTATAGATTACGTTATCAATTTTATTTTACTAGAGCTGTGGAAGGCAAAATTTCAAAAATTATGTCACAAAATATATTCATTTATTCAAATTATATATCTTACTGATATTCATATTTAGGGAAAAAAGCATACTATTCATTGGGGACTTTAGTTTGACGAGCTATGATTGTTTATCTTTCCAATCCTTGGACAATGTGGTTTCGAATCACATTTGCCTTTCAATTCCTTTGTATTCAAAATTTCTGAAATAATTGTTAACTAATTATTAAAAAAATTCAAATAACTATTGTCTAATCCAGATCACAAAAAGTGTATATTATACATATATTCCATCAATTTTTAAAATATATTTCAATTTTCAATTTTTAAATAATATTTCAACTCATAATGTTGATCAAATATCTTATTCAGATATTAGAAATAACATGTTGACGTTGGAAAGGGAAACATTCTCAATTAAATATTAATAGAAAGATTTTTCTGTGAATTGAAAAATCCACGATTAAAATGACAGGTTTTAATGTCAGAAAACACTAATTTCAAAGTGTCTCTCCAAAAGAAATGATTGTAACTTTTTCCATCTTTGCAAAGTGAGATTGCTTCTTGAAAATGTGTTTCCCATTTCTTCCGGTCTTCCTGATGATCGTGGAAGCGTGAAATAGATTTTCGTCGACAAAAATGTATTGAAGACCTAATGAATACGATGTCCCTCCTGCGTCAATGTTACGAATGATTTCTGGTGAGTACTCTCTTTTGGAAAATATTCTTCTTTGCCTCATTCATCTTTATGAGTTCTTAATTAAGACTGGAATAAAAAATCAAATAACTATCTGAATGAAAATGCAAATTTTCAATTTCAGATTTTTTCTTTTTCTTTTGAGTTAGGGCCTTTTCAGAATATCTATCAGATGTAGTTCAATGTCCAGCGTGGCTTTAGCCGGGGAAGTAGTTGTTTTCTGTTAGACATTCACAAAAAATAACTTCATTTTAATCGTGGATTTTTCAATTCACAGAAAAATCTTTCTATCAATATTTAATTGAGAATGTTTCCCTTTCCAACATGAATACCCCACAAGAGGTTATCTTGACGATGGAATATAGTGACTAAAGTTTATCTTTCAGTCGCAGATGAATCCACATCTGATTTTATGAACATCCTGTTTATATTTTCAATTGCTAGATATAACATGAAAGAAATGAAAAATATATAAAAGTGAAGTTTTTCCCATACACTCATCTGTTTCACACCAAATTGAGTTCTAACATGATCCAAATGAGACATTTTCAACATAAAATTCCCAGGATGTAATTTTACACGTTATTATTCTGTTAACAACATGAAAATTATTGTTCCATTATGAACGAGAAGAAAATTATAGTGAAATCAAAACCATAACATATCAACCGTTGACCTGGTTTATTTTTATAAAACCGTACAGTGGGCAAGAAAATAATATCATTTTCAGAAACATGTTTTTATCGGGGCTCTTTCAAAATTAGTTTCGGAATACTCCAAATGATATAATATGAAAATAGACTTACTCCTATTCCAAAGTACGGGCGAATTATATTAATTTTTGGGAGAATAAATCAATAAAATACTTCATGCGACCAAAGAAAGTATAATTCAGATAATGCAACCGAAATAAACATGTTTTTCTACTTAAATTGGTAAAATGAACAAAATCTGTTTTGGTCATCGTAATAACAATTACTTCATTTGAAAATGTATTTGGTTGTTGAGTCATATATTATTAGTCTTATGAATATTCAAAGACAAAATATTTGCGATGACTGAAAAACAAACAGATAATTGTATTTAAATAGTTTGGTGATAAAAATTTGATTGTAAATTTGTCCCGTATAGAATTGAACACAGGAAGGTTCTGTCATATGTTTTTTTAACACAAATTTAAATATTTTTTATTACGATGTTATCAGAACAATCAAGTCATGCGCAAAATGCTGAAATATCTTGGCATCATAGAAAATATACAAACACTCATGAGACCATCTCATAACGGGATAAACATCTACGCCAATCAAAAATAGTTAGGCAACTGGCGAAGATGGATATGTGGCCATATAAAAAAGCAGCATTACGAAATCATCACTACAATACCCGACATCGCGAATAACTAACCTACCCAATTGTAAAAAAGGCAATTTCACAGCTGTTAAATTTCATAACACGATACTTGAAAAAATGGGGTTATAGAAATATTAGGAAGCATTTGGAGAGATTTGAATCCTTCTCCAACTTTTGATCATAGAGTTTAAGGTTTACATAACAATGGAAATGCTGCTTATGTTTTCCAATGAAAATATGTCTAATTTTTCTGACATGATTTGTTTGCTTTCATGGGAATTTCAGAATGAATAAATTAACACTGTAGTCTACCTTTCCGACTGGCCGCGCTATCGATTTTTTATATTCTTAGTGTAGTTCTATTGTACGTTATATCAATTTCCTTTTTACATATATCAATTTCCTTTTACATATTGATTTTTTCATATACAGTGCGTCCATAAAGTACTTAACGCATAAATTCATTATTAGCTAAATAAACAATATCATTGAAAATTCCCGAAACAGGTGGATTTTTTATTTTGATTTACTGTTTTTTTAAATATTAATTTAATATACGGGGTGACCTATTTTCAAGTAATGACGTCATCGACGGTTTTTCAAATGGAACACACCATTTTTTTTTCAGGAGTTACCTTGTTGAACTGGTTCCAAAAATGTATCACAAGTTGCGTCAAATTGGTACAGGGTGGGCCACAATACATAGAGTAATGCATAAATTCATTATTAGCTAAATAAACAGTATTGAAAATTCCCCAAACAGGTCGATTTTTTTATTTCAATTTACTGTTTTCAAAAATAATAATTTAATATATAGGGTGATAATGGAAAGCCCCATTTTCTTTTTAATTTTTGGAGTTACCTTGCTGAGCTGATTCCAAAAATGTATCACAGGTTGCGTCAAATTGGTACAGGGTGGGCAATAATACCAAAATTACAAGTAATTTACAAAATTATAAATGAAGAACAAACGTAATACAAAAATTAAATATTGTTATACAACTACTGTAATAAAAAACACGCCGTATATTTTTTAACATTGTGTCTAATCACTTTTATTAGTGATATTTGCCCCTCGACTATACCGTTTATTTCTATTGTGTGAAAATATTTTTTTGCATTTTTTTTTCTTTTGAAGTTTAAAACTGTCATAAACATGAATGTTCAATTCTGCATGTATTGTTAACTCTTCAAAGTAGGTACGTTTACGTGAAATCTAATCTGAATGTATCATATTAAAACGGTTTTTTTAAATGCCTATATCTGAAAGGAAGAGGATTTAAATTTTAATCATGATTGGTGTTGGCGATATGATGCGGACTCAACGAGAACTAAGCAGATTATTCCACGAAATGCACCCATATCGTCAACCTATTTCAAAATTTAGTGTAAGCAGAATAGAGCGAAAATACAGAGAATTAGGACATGTGAGGGATGCACCAAAGCAAGGTAGACCTGCAGTTAATGAAAATATTCAACAAGACGTAATTTTGTCGGCAGTTCAAAATCTACACACTATTGTTCATTTAGCTAATAATAATAATAATGTTTATTCGAAAGAATGAAAGAAAGAATTGAAAAGTACAAATAATAAGTACCAATAAGTACAAATATATGTTGCGACACAAAATTATTTGATTCATTGACAAATAAACTAAAGAAACCACGAGCCTATGGCTGTATGTGGTATGTTAACAATGTATTCAGTAAAAAATTTGGAAGGTATAACAAGTTAAAATAATATTAACATAAGTACTATGCACAGTAGTTAAAATAGTATTAGATTTAGGGCAACATTGCATTTTATTACATGTTGTCACAACAACTTAAATATATACATATATCAAATAACATATAAGTAACGAAATACATACATATATATTCAAATAAAATTACTTTTCCAATTTTATAGTTTGGGTTTTCATATTCAAAAAGTCGTAGATTGCGCTCTGAGGGATTGTCAATAACCATTTTTTGATCTTGAACTTGAATTGGTTTGTTGAATTTATTTTCCTTATTTCTATTGGTAGTTCGATGAATAGTTTAGGGGCTAGATATGTAAAACATTTTTGTCCAGTAGTTTTTTCGGCTCTCTGTATAACAGCGGAGTTGATTTTATATCTAGTGAGGTGACAATGTTCTATGAGTTTCCAGTTGTTCTTGTCCTTGTATTGTTTAATGATTAGAGTTTTGGCATATAGCTGATGTAAGTTGAGAATCCCGGTTTCATCGTATAGTCTTTGTGTTGTGTAAGTTTTTGTTTTTTTGTACATACTTTTCAAATATATTTTTGTATCGTTTGTAAGTTATTTAGCAGGGTATTAATCCGTAAGTAAGGTGTGACTCTACTAACAAGTAGTAAAGAATTTTTAAGTATTTAAAGTGGAGAATGTTAGATAAGTATCTGAATTTGTAGATCAAATATCTAATTTTTTTCTGATAAAGTCAATCTGGATGTCCCATTCCAGGTGAGAGTCTATAAAAATTCCTGAATATTTAATAACATGTCCCGACTTAATGATCACTTGTTCGTTGTTGGCGCTTTTGAATTGTAACTCTTTGAATGGTGGCATATTATTTCTATTATGAAAGTGAATGGAATGTATATAGTTTTTTTGAAATTTATCGTGAGTCTTTTATTGCTGAAATAATTAATGATGTGTTTGAAATCTTCCTCCACGATGTCCTTGAGTTGTGTCCTTGGTAAAAATAGCAGTGTCATCCGCAAAGCTCACTATGGTACCTTTGATTTTCTGTTCGAAGAGATCATCGATAAAAAGGTTGAATAGTAATGGACCTAACACAGTTCCTTGGGGTACTCCGATTTTACCGGTTTCGTAATACTCAGGACATTGTTGATATTTACACATTGTTTCCTATTATTCAGGTAGCTTTTGGAGAGTTTATATGACGTCCCTCTGAATCCTTTGTTTTCCAGGATTGTGAGAAGTTGGGTGTGATCTACCGTGTTAAAAGCTTTTGCCAAATCAATAAAGGCGCATAGTAATGGTTGTTTTTTATCGATCGAGTTGCTATTCATTCCTGTTAATTCAGCAATTGCATCTGACGTGGATCGCTTTTCTCGGAAACCATATTGGTTTTCCGAAAGTAGTTTATACCTATTGACATAACTCAAGATTCTTTTCTGTAATACTTTCTCTAATATCTTTGCTATTGTTGATAATAATGAGATTGGTCTGTAGTTATTCATTTCTAAACTTTCACCGTTTTTGAAAAGTGGTGTCATTACATATTCCTTCAGTTAGGGGCATAATGGAACAGAAACTTCTTTTATAATTTCTTTCAGAATTTCTGGCCGTATTCCGTCAATACCAGGAGATTATTAATTTTTGAGGTTGCTAATGATTTCAACAATTTCTTCCACAGTTGTTTCTGACAAATAAAATGAACGTTTTCAGTATGAGTTTTGATTTTGTTTGCCATTTTTTTCCAATTTCTGTGAAGTAGTTTATTTCGGTTATGTATGTTTTTGTTTCTCTCGTGTTGGAGAGGTCTTAATAACGAATTTATGCGCTACTTTATGGATGCACTGTATATTATTTAATCTGTATTCATGCATTTCGTTATTTGTATTTTTTACACGCTTTATATTAGCTTCACTTGTATGTTTGTTTGTTTGTAACCGACTCCTTTGGGCGCGATTTTGACCCACTTCCAGACGACCGAAATGTTTTGAAATTTGGCAGGTAAACATAATTCCGGTGCCTTAAGAAATTTTTGTGTGAAAAAAAACCAAAATGGCGGCTACAATATGGCGTACGAATTTTGTGATTATGGTCCGATTCGCTTCAAAATTGGTATCCGGAGGTTTTTGTGGTCGGAGAGTATGATTCTTTTGTCAAAATTGAAAAATTCAAGATGGCGGCTCCAAAATGGGCGACGAGTTTTGTGATTATGGTCTGATTCTATTCAAAATTGGTATGTGGGGGTTTTTGGGGTCGAATATTAGATTCTTTTGTGAAAATTGAAAAATTCAAGATGGCGGCTCCAAATTGGCGGCCGAATTTTGTGATTATGGTCCGATTCGCTTCAAATTTGGTATCTGAGGGTTTTTGGGGTCGGAGATCATGATTCTTTTATCAAGATTGGAAAATCCAAGATGGCGGCTTTAAAAAGGCGGCCGAGTTTTGTGATTATGGTCAGATTCTATTCAAAATTGGTATGTAGGGGTTTTTGGGGTCGAATATTATGATTTCTTTTGTGGAAATTGGAAAATTCAATATGGCGGCTTTAAAATGGCGGCCGAGTTTTGTGATTATTGTCTGATTCTATTCAAAATTGGTATGTGGGGGTTTTTGGGGTCGGAGATTATGATAACCTAGTTTGATAAGATCATTACATTTTTTAATTTCCAAAAAAATAATAAAAATAATAGTTTAAAAAAAAAACTAAAAAACACGCTTTCATAAATAAACCACACTAAAAAGTAGGAAATAAATAATAGTTTGAAGAAACTAAAAAACACGCTTTTATAGAAAACCAGACTAAAAAAATAGAAAATAAGAAAAAAAAAATATTTTATTTAAAAAAAAGCGTGGGGTGCATGGTATCAATAATTATATAGTACATTACACACCGAGCCGATACCATGCACCTCACGCTTTTTTTTAAATGAAATATTTTTTTTTCTAATTTTCTATTTTTTTAGTCTGGTTTCCTATAAAAGCGTGTTTTTTAGTTTTTTCAAACTATTATTTTTTACTGTTTTTTTTATAAGCCTAAACTATTGTATTTTCTAGCCGTGTTATGTTGAAAATCCCATAAGGTAAGGTAGGATTCGAACTTTCACAGTTTTCGTGTTATGATAGGTATACGAATATGAATGTCACAAAGGGGATTGTAATATATTCAGCATGCATTGTTATTAACATTTTTTCGAAAGAAATCTAGGACGGTGCATGCATAAGGTACATGACTAACACTCCATTATATTTGAATGCCACAATATCACCATTACCTTTGTTCGATCTCAACTCATGTTATATAAGTATTGAGTTTGAATAGATATCTGAAATAAAATCGCATAGAGATTTGTGACAGAGCTGAGCAAATTGCCCATATTAGCTTAATATGTCTCTCAGCATTCATTCGAAACTGAAAAATTGCTATTTGCAAATCTTCTAAACGGCATACATGTTACAGAACCGAAATCACTCTAGTTTCTTATAGTATAAAGGATATTTTATTTGGAATTCGAAAGATTACGAACATTTTCGGTAAGTGTACGAAATCGAAATCGTATCATTTTCAAGTAACTTTGGAAAAGGAGGAAGTCAATTAATCGAAATGTATATTTTTAGAGCTCTGAAAAACAAACTCACCAACTCCGTCACGTGTTTGTCTGTCTGTCCAGGCATTTTCCTTAGAGACTGTTCTAAGTAGAAAGTTGAAAATATAAATAGATACAAATGTAGGAAGTCAAGATCATGTAGAGTTATTTTTTGGTTTGATTAAATCCATGGGGAGTTAATAACAATAATCCTACAGCCTAACAATTTAAAACTGCTGGTAAAAAAATGATTCCTCATCTGGAGAGTCTCTTATAGGTAACTGTATACTATTAGAAATGATTGCTGTAATGAAACCTTGTGGTATAATAAATAAAAACACGTTTACAACTTTTCTCGAAAGTTATCTACAAATATGTCTATATCTACAAATATGTCATAAAACATTTAAAATATGAAGAATGCATTGTGCATTTGTTTGTGATGAAGCCGATTATTTGATATCGTTTATTAAGCAAAAAGACAGAAAAAATTATCTAACGTATCCCTCGGAGGATGTAATCCTAATATGAAGATCCGCAGAAAAACGGTATATTAGCAAAAATTAATACAATAACCTTGATAAATTACTCACACAAATTTAATAAAAACAATTGCTTCCAATTATATTGATATCAGAATTCAACACTAGGTACAATAATAATTTATTAGATAAAAGCAATGGAAACAGGATTGTAAATGATAAACTTACATTATTTTCTGGTTACTAGTATCTAGGGAGTATTTCATAAGATATTTCAAAATATATATAGGTACATAGGTATTGAAAAGAGAAATATTCTCAATCGAATACTGAATAGAAAGATTTTTCTGAAAATTAAAAAATCTACGAAATTATTGTCTAGTTCTCCACATGTTTACTATGAATTGGGAGTATGAGAAAATTGCTATATTTCCATAAGAAAATGGCGACAACCTAAATATTTGATTTGGCGACTCTTATTCTGAACCCAAGTCGAGATTTCTGGCAGCCTTCGCTCACGTTTTGTTTGATAATATACCGTGTGTAACAGGATCATGGTACACCCCCCGTATCTCCTTTAGTTTCGAAGATAATTGATTGAAATTTGGGATATCCCATGTACATAATAAGCGGCACTTTTTTACCTACAAATGACTTTTTTTCACTTCCTGTTTCGCCTTAGTACCAACTTTCGATTTTTAAAAACACCCTTTTTCTGAAATCTGCATAATTTTCTAAATCCAATATACCACATAAGTGACATTTCAAACGTCAATATTTTTGATAATTAAATTTTTGTTTTCCATTTAAGTGTGCCATGATGGTTCCGATTTATTCCAATTTACCCGTCTAATGCTAGAAAAATCGAAATCCCGTCAAAAATACTAAATTGCGTTTTTTATGAGCAAATAAAGTTCATCGTAATCGATTTTGGGGTGAAACTCAATTTTTTCAAATGGAACCATATTGGTACCATGGTACCATTTATTAGTACTATTAATAAGGAATTTATTCATACCTGCTAATAAAATGTGCGATGAATACAATCAAAATTACAGCTAAAAGAAAATAAGATAATACAATTACTTTGTTCTAATTTAATGCTAAGAAGTTTCTAAGGTGGCTTTGAAATACAAAAAATGAACACAAAACATTACAACAATTGTTCTAAATGCTGTCCATCAACATCAATGCACTTCTGAACTCGCATAGCTGTTTTTTTAAGAAAGTTCGCTAATTGCTGGGCCGTTATACTATTAATTGCCCGTCTTACTCGCAACTTCAGGTCTTCGCGGGTTGTAAAGGCGGTTGCATAGACAATGTTTTTTAAATGGCCAAAAACAAAGAAATCAAGAGGTGTCAAATCAGGTGACCTTGGAGGCCATCGCACAGGACCATTTGTCAAAATTACGTTTTCTTGGAATGCCTGTTGAAGGTAATCAGTTACTATTCTTGAATTATGGGGAGGAAATACATTCCCTGTCGTAGATGGACAACTAATACAGTTAACCTGTCCTCAATTTAATTTTGCAGAATTCCTAAGTATCTATCTGCAGTCAAGCATCCTTCAAATATTATTGGACCAATGATTCTACGACCGAGTATTCCAAGCCAAACATTGAAACCGAACCGCACTTGAAAGTTACCCTCCCTCAATAAATTTTGATTTTCTTGTGACCAATACCTCGTATTTTGTTGGTTAAATAATCCCATATTTGTAAACCTAGACTCGTCCGAAAATAAAATCCTTCCCAAAAAAGCATTGTTTGGCTGCACATTATTCTGCAAGATCCAATTGCAATATTCCATCCTACGTTCATAATCATTTTCGTACAGGTGCTGGTGCAATTGATATTTGAAAGATTTATAATTATGTTTGTGCAAGATTCGGCTTAGCGTTTGGTGACTAATTTCCAATTCAAACCCAATTTGCCTTAAAGAAACAGTCTTATCAACTTCTATTCGTGCTAAAACATTAATTTCCGTTCCTTCGTCAATGATAACATTTTCTTCGGGATCATGGTTAGGCTCTCTTCGGAATTGATTTTCAAGACGATTAAAATAATTTCTCGCTGGACATTGTCTATCAGGATATCGGTTGGCATAAAGGTTTCTAGCTGCAACGGCATTTTTCTACATTCCCCATAAATGATTAACATGTCCACTTTTTCATCCCTTGTATAAATGTGGGGCATTTTGAATAAAAATTACAACAAATGTAAAGACTTTTCCAATACACAATAAAAACACTGATAAACCAATACCTATTTATTTGACAATCTGAATGAATAATTTCATTGTTTTCAAAGCCTCCTTAGTAACTGCTTACCTTCAACAGGTATTCGAAGCTATGCGAGTTCAGAAGTGCATTGACGTTAATGGACAGCATTTCGAACAATTGTTGTAATGTTTTGTGTTCATTTTTTTTATTTCAAAGCCACCTTAGTAACTTTTAGCATTAAATTAGAACAACGTAATTGTATTATCTTATTTTCTTTTAGCTGTAATTTTGATGGTATTTATCGCACATTTTATTAGCTGGTATGAATAAATTCCTTATTAATAGTACTAATAAATGGTACTATGGTACCAATATGGTTCCATTTGAAAAAATTGAGTTTCACCCCAAAATCGATTACGATGAACTTTATTTGCTCATAAAAAACGCAATTTAGTATTTTTGACGGGATTTCGATTTTTCTAACATTAGACGGGTGAATTGGAATAAATCGGAACCATTATGGCACACTTAAATGGAAAACAAAAAATTTAATTATCAAAATTTTGACGTTTGAAATGTCACTTATGTAGTATCATTGGATTCAGAAAATTATGCAGATTTCAGAAATGTAATAATATACAGAGTGTTCTATTTAAAAATCGAAAGTTGGAATCACTTCCGGCGAAACCGGAAGTGAACAAAAAATCATTTGTAGGTCAAAAAGTGCCGCTTATTATGTATATGGAATATCCCAAATTTCAATCAATTACCTTCAAAACTAAAGGAGATACGGGGAATGTACCATGATCCTGTTACACACGTATGTTCCATCTCCCGTTTTCTCAATCTGAGGTCACGATTAAATGGAGGCGTTAGTTAATCATTAAAGATGAAAGTATCATTTCTGATAGGTACTCGTAGAAATAATAAATTTCACAGTCTAGATGAATCTTCCTTTTTATAAATGTGTATATGGTGTTACTGACTTTCAATACTTCAAATTTTTTTTTATATTATATTATTTTTAGGACATGATATATTGGAATACTCTATATAATTCTGATGATTTTTTTTAGGACTCTGGGACAACCTAAGACGTTTTTGCTGTTCAATGCTAATCACAATAAATAGCTGTCTTTCTCGTAACTCTTTGAAGATTGACGAAATTGTGAAAGAGTGCAAAATAACTTTGATCTATACTATATTGCTGTATTTAGCCTCAATGAAAATTGATTATTCCATTCTAATAAGTCATATGATCATAATCAATGTTTTCATGGTGTACCTAACAATTATTATAATAAAAACTTATGAAAACATCACAACGCAATGATGAGTAAATTTCCTGTTGCACTACGTTGAGTAATAAATCTATTAATATTAATCGTGACGTTGCTATTTATAACAATGTCAATTATCTAACAAGATAGTTGCGAAAAATAACCTCAGAAGATAATACACTTTAAAACTATACTTTACATGTACAGAGTGTTTGTATTTTTTACTCGACAAAATATGTGAATTTACAAAAAAATCGACACTTATAAAAATTGCAAAATAACAGCGATACTGTTCTGGTCAATTTACAATGGCGGGTTCATATTGCAGCTCTTCCCGTTCAGACTTACAGCGTGCTGTTTTCTAATTGGGCACTTAATGACAGAGAAAGTTACAATACACCATAAGCTCATCAGCTGTGGTATTTTTCCAGAGTTTGTGGTTATATGTATTTTCAAAACAATCAAGATCGCCCGGGATGAGTTGGATAATGACAATTTTTCAAACACACGAAATTATGTAAATAATTTTCATAATACACTTGTTTGGGCGGTAGAAAATCTTCATGCTGTATGACGAACATATGTTTATGAATAACGTTGAAGAAAACGTGTTTGAAATTGTTCGTGGAGAAATATTCCATTTTCATGGATTACAGTGATATATACCAGGACCGTAATAGAATCAATTTTATCTTCGCTATTTTGATGAAAAAATCACCGTTTTCAGTTTCGAATTATGAAAAACATTAAACATTTTTTCGATTTCTAAGTTTGTTGCTGAGCTTTCTGGGCGGTAATCTTTATATGCAAATCAAAATATTTTAGAAAAGGGGCACATGCGTGTTCCCTATAATGACTGCCATAATACAACACTGGACTTTCAAGTCTGTTTATTTTCATGAAGAAATTGCTATATCATATCCTTAAAAGAAAATAATGTTATCTTCCGTCATCTTTATGACGGAAAAGGAATGCCCCAAGGTTTGACTGTTTTATTGAAACTCACTCAAGGCAACGTTAACATTGCCACTAATTATTTGTACATATGTGCAACAGAAAATATTGCGAATTAAAAAAATATCATATATGAGCAACCATTTGTTTTATCACCGAAAATATTCTCCGAGTTGATAGAGTGAAGTAGGAATTGATAATAAACACGAATGATGTCATCGCTGACGTTTACCTAATGTTAACCTGGTAAATATGAAACAAAAGTTCTGTATCATGGGAAATGAATATCCAAGCAATGGTTATTTGTTTTACTAGGCAGCAAAGTAGTAGATTGACTGCCGCGGCTGATCGTTCATAGCCGTGCGTAGCGAGGCTAGGAATTCAGCAGTCAATCTACTTTGCTGCAGTCAATCTACTTTGCTGCAGAGTAGAACATATAATTTTTTCTCCGATTGTTTACAATGATATATGTATGTAGGATATTGTATTTGCAAATTATTACAATTTCCACATTTTTTTTATTTTTCCTGTAGTGATAAATTAAAACAAAATTTGATAGAAATCGCTATTGTTGGAATGGTTGGTTGCTATGGAAACGTATATGTCCATAATAATTATAGTTTGACAACTTATGAAATTTCTGAGTTTTGTGGAAAAATATTGGTATATTTATATTATGGACAGTGATAGCGACTTAGAAGTACTTACTCCTCCAGAAATAAGAGAGATGGCAAAAAATATTGAGTTAAATTTGTTGCCGGAGAAGTCTCGGATGAAATATGAAGGAAATTATAAACGATTCATGGATTATTGCATGGAGAAAAATGCGAAGACTTTTTCGGAGAATGTATTACTTGCTTATTTTGCTGGATTATCTAAAACAATGAAGAGTTCTACACTTTGGTCTGTATATTCCATGTTGGAGGCAACTATGAATGTTAAAAAGGCGTAGATAGGAAGATATTTGAAGTTGCGGGCATATTTTAAACGGACATCCGAAGGCAAAGAAGTCCCGAGTTTTCGAAAAACAAGATATTACAAACTTTATGCTGGATGCTCCAGATGATGAATATTTATTAGCAAAAGTAAGTTTTAAATAAGATATTTATACGATAAAGTGAAAATACTTATAATCCATTCTTTTAGGTTGTATTGATTTTTGGAATTGCGGGTGCATGTCGCTGCGACGAACTATTGAATTTAAAGTTAGAAAATATTGAAGATATGAACATAAACTATTGGTATCCCTATTGAACATGAAGACGAAGAATTCGAGGTCTTTCGTAATAATGGAATATTTAGATGTTGTTAGAAAATATATAGCTCTTCGGCCTGCTGAATTAAAAGACACAAGTTTTTTTTTAAACACGTAAAAGGTAAATCCGTAAAGCAATTTGTTGGTATCCATAAGTTTGGTAAAATACCTCAAGAAATAGCTGTCTATTTGGAGTTGCCGAATGCTAAAGAATATACGGGACACTGCCTCCGTAGAAGTTCTGCCACTTTACTTGTAAATTCAGGATGTGACATAACAATGTTGAAAAGACATGGTGGGTGGAAATCCTCAACTATAGCAGAAGGGTACATTGAGGATTCAATGGCAAGTAAAACCAGTATTTGTGAAAAAGTTTTGACAAATGTAGGAACTACTTATGAGGCGAATCAAACTGGTAATATAGTGAATGTAAAGAGAACGATATCTGAGGAAAGAAAAGGTGGCCTATTTATTCAAAATTGCAGTAATTTTACTATCATTGTTAATAACAACTAAAAATATGTTTTTTAAATTCTTGTTAAAAGTATTATGTAATAATTGCTAATGAATGTTTTTTTTGTAAAAAAATGTCAAATGTTTTATTCCCATTGAGAATAATTATTCTGCTGCCTAGGCAGGAAAGTCCTTACTTTGCTGCCTAGGCAGGAAAAGTAATACTTTGCTAATTGATATGTGTCTGCAAAATTAATATTTGCTGTCAATCGGAGAAAAAATCTATTTTAGTGCGAAACGACACAAGAAATCATCAAAAACTGCATAGAAGATACTTGTGTTATTTTTCATTCGACATGATTTCAAATGCAATAAAAACCGAGCACTTAACTTCGCTTTCAATTAAATGATACTCACTTAAAAGTTAATCAACTGGTTGCGCAGTCTATAAAAATGCAATCATTACTTTATCAATAAACCAATCTAGGTCGAATTCATTACCGTCAGGTGATTAATGAGAAAGCTAAACACACAAATGATGAAAGTTAACTTAATTTCTGTTCATATTGCATAGTTGAGACATTTGAAAATGGGTATACGTAACATTTACGGTAACATAAAAGTTACTGTAAGATTTGTGGCGTGGATTATGTAGGCGCTCACAGACTTGAACTGAATCGTAAATGCAGTTTGATTTGTTAAACTTTCTTCGAAACCCATTGGAGAATGAATCTCACAACATTTAGTACGTGGGAAATGTTCAAAATTATATAATTAACGAAATATATTAAATTTGATATTTCCCACGTATTAGTGATGTGAAGCGTTAACGAAAAAAAAAGAGATTGCCTCTATCTCATAGTGTACATGGAAAATGATTGTGAGTTTAAAGAAGATTTTTTTGTTTTCTATGCTTTCGACACTTAAAATTAACTGAAATTTCAATCACAAAAAGCCATTTTTTGTACACGCTCCAAAAATACCTACTTTGGATACTGAAAAGAGTATGCAAGATTCCACTTCTACGTAAAGTCGTTATGGTAACACTATAGCGAACTCTTCTAAATTATTTAGAGAACTTATAATTAATATCCTAAAAACGTTTCAGGGGACGCAATTAACTATAGATTATTTGAAATTTTGTAGTGATAGCACACGTTTTCTTCGAAATATATTCCGGAACAATAAACACCAACATTTGTATTTGACAAACGTGTCATTGATAAACAAGCGCTTGCTATATTTTTGCACAGCTTCCTTACACAATTTAAAAACTTACAATAGGTTATATATCACAAACAAAAGATGATACAAAAAAATGCTCAAAAGCGTTTGTAGGATAGGAAGGGGGAACTAAAATGACATAAAAGAGAACTCACCCCAATCAACCCCTTAGGCCCCCCCTACCCTAACTAAAATAGTTTAAATAGCAAACCCCTACTTGTAATACATCATTGAAAAGCCTATAAAAAATGCTATCTATCTATAATTACTACTACTACTTACATAAACTACTATTAATCAAATTTGTACCTAATTTATTCTATAAGAAAAATCTTATGAGATACCACTCCGTTTTGTATTTTCCAGCACTCGATGTATAAATTAACAGAAATTCTCCAAGAATGGTTTAATATTGCAAGCTTGATCTAAACATGCAAAAGGAGAAAGAAAAATCTCTTAGTATCCATAAAAGTGTGGCGACAACCCATCAATACTGCGGTGGAAGATGATCACCTAAGGAGTGGTAATATGATATGGCAGAACCAGGCTGGCCACAACAAGAAAAAATTTAGAGAAAGTGCAAAAATTTGCATGACCCTGCATAACAGGAGCAATGACATCGCCTTCAATTGAGGCGTTATACTAGACCTCAGGCCTCTCCAGGTCGTGGGGACCTCATGCGCAATCTAATCAATAGATCAATCAATAGAGATTTTCTGCTCTACTGATTTTGTGACAAAAATAGTGCCAGGAAACCGACTGTGCCATCATACGAAAGACCTATTTCACAGCATTTTAACGCAAAATGAGAATAGACTTTTGAAGCACTATACTTCTACTTCAATATATTTTTTCAAAATTGTTATAGGACCACCTATGACGCATCCAGGCTTGCTCCAAACTAATTATCCGATAGCACCTGAGTTTTCTACACATGAAGTACATATCAGTCACTACTATTTCGCGGAGAGCCTGCATTACAACTTCAAAAATGGCAGTGTTATGAATTATTGAAAAAAACACTGATTTTTTCGGTTTTTCTCCGTTACTAATAATCCGATCGAGTCCCGCCAGGGCTCATTTCTTTCAAATTTTGATTTTCTACCATTCGTCCATTGAGAGCATCGAGATTGCTTCATTAATTTTCATGTTACAAGCGAAAATAAACTAATAAAAACAAGATTTTTTGCTATTAAATGTTTACAACAAATTAAGCAATGATAGTTGCGAGTCGGAAACATAACAGGATATAACTCCTCATCGTCTTTCGTATGGCACAGTCGGTTTCCTGGTACTATTTTTGTCACAAAAAATCTCTAATGATTGGCCTACAAGAGAATAAACCTGACTAATAAAAAGGAACTGTTGAAAAATTCATTTTTGAGAGAAAAAAATCGCACAGATTCAAGCAACAAAAAAGAATGGGAATTCATCCACGCGCTGAACAAAATTAACATAATATGGTATACAGATGGGTCTATGCCCCTTAGGGTACTGGGATACTGGAGCGGGAGTCTTTAAGCCTCATAGCAAATATTCTAGTCTCTGGGCGAATTTCCAACTATATTTCAAGCTAAAACACATATCAGAAGACGAGTATAGTTTAACTTTGACAGAAGATACCGAAATATGAATTATTTCTGATAGCCAAGCAGCTATCGAAGCGTTGGGTTCTTCTGACATCAACACGAAGATGTGGTATGGGAATGCCTACAAAAACGGAATGAGCTAGGCAGGATAAATAAAATAATCACCCTCTTGGTGCCTGGCCACATCGGAGTGGAGGGGAATGAACAAGCGGATCAACGCCAAAAAAAACGCAGAATGATAAATAGGTAGGACCAGAAATCATCACATCCCGGTGGAGTGCGAAAATATTATTAAATATTTTAATATACCAGTCAACATTACAAGAAATGCCCCTCATAATCCTCAAATTCCTCAGGGATCTGGAGCTTGAGGGAGTGCCTCAAACAATTGCTGTAAAAGAAGGAGATGCCACCAATGCCAATCCATAACAAAAACATTTTTATAAGCATGTGACAAGGATTGTTATTGAAGAAACAGTATTTGCCCATCAAACACATCTGTGAAATGACATCTCTGAGATCTCGATATCACTGTTGTTACATCGCTGTAAAATTAACGTTAAGATGTGATATACAAAAGATGTAATTGATGTCTTTTGGATGTAACTGTATCCATGATCAGTGAATGAAACTATTGTAATAACCGGATCCCATTCTATATGACGCGGTAACGAACTACTTGCAGTATCGTAGTGGTAGGCTATTAATACTACTACCCCTTATATGAAAATTATACCTTCCCACAACCCTTTAAGAGAGTACACATACCAACTCGAGAAAGTATGCGCGAAAACAAATGCTGACACACACGTATTTTATTTTTCTCTATATTATACTTATTACAAAAATAAAAGTTTTTCGTAATAGTTAACGTTGTCTTTTTCGCATTTATTTTTAATTTATTAAGAAAACACGGTGTTTCATTACATCGGAGTTGTTGAAGGAAAATATTTTTTCCATGTCAGCTAAAATATATTCTCTACAAATATGATAAATAAAAATGTTAGTTTATTAGTAAAATATGAAAAATCGTGATGACACTATTTTTGTTAGGTGAACGAATACATACTTTATAAACAACCTACAAATTTCACAGTGGCGCAGCCAGAATTTTAGTTTAAGGGGAATTGCGCTGAAAATTAAATATATTTCCGAAAATAAATAATGTTAACACGAAACAGTTCATGGAAATACAAGACAAAAATTCTAAAAAATGCTAAATTTTTGGGAGATTACAAAAGCCATCTTTATTGATGAAATCCGTACAGTTTACATATATAAATTTAAAAATATTCGAAAAAAAAATTAAAAAAAAACACTTGTTTGTGTGTCAAATTCGTCCAAATTTTGCGAACCACCAAACAGCGATAGTCCGATATTTTCTGAAAAAAAAAAGAGATACATATTTTTTTTCTCGCTAACTTCGTATACATGGTTGTCTGGTATATCAAATTGTCTTCATTTGATCCATATAAAAAAACTGAAGTTGTTAAATGAAATATTGAAGCTGATGTAAGAAATATATACTGGGTGACACAGGATATCGGGCCACCCCTGTAACTTCTGCATTCGTAAACGGATTTTTCTGAAATTTGGTACAGTTATATAAGCAACCATTTCGGATTTGATCATATTACAATCCAATATGGCGGACTTCCGGTTTTTCTGGAAATGCCAGTAACTTTGTTTTATCAAATGGAACACCCTGTATATTTTTACATATTCAAGTTCAACAGGTCAAAACAAGTCCAAACCTCATGTCAAATCTCATTTTTTCAGAACAATTGAAATTAAAATTGTTTTTTTATTTTACCTCGTGGATAAATGAGATTTGGTCGAAGCTATTCACAATGAGTCGCAAATAACAGAAAAAACTAAATTTTTTCTGAAAAATTATTTTTTGTGTCACTTACTAGTTAATCAATTCAGTCACATCACATTTTGATCAAAAATTTTTTTTTTTCAAATGGAACCTCTATGGGCCACCTACCTGTCTCTCTAGAACATACATTAAGGAAAAAAATTACATATCATTTTTGTATTTCGGTGCAGTAACAAATTGTATAAATTCTACAACTAGTTCATGAGTTTCCTTGCAGTTCAATGATTGTTCAACTTAGTAAGCTGTGGAAAACAACATTTCTGAATCTTGTC
This sequence comes from Gonioctena quinquepunctata, assembly GCA_018342105.1. NCBI lineage: Eukaryota > Metazoa > Arthropoda > Insecta > Coleoptera > Chrysomelidae > Gonioctena > Gonioctena quinquepunctata. Next base: position 654,543 of record JAFIRS010000444.1, read on the forward strand.
AACTAATTGTGTAAGTTATACTTATAAGCACGATAACGGTGTTTTTTTTTCAATTCTTCTAGCGTTTTCTCGACTTACATTGCATTGGTATTCCAATTCTCCCGTCGAAGCGGTTGGATCAAAATCAACATAAGCAAAACGTTCATTTCTGCCTCCTCACTTACGATCATCTTCTCCATTGTTGGGTTCTTTTGGGAATCTTCTCTCTACATTTTTGAAAAAGGTTCTTTGTGGGGGTCTTCTGTGTGGGTATCGTTCAGCGTATAACTGACAAGCGGCGACACTGTTTTAAAGACATTCTCTGTAAATTAATAACATATCAACCTGTTCACTTCTTGTGAACCTATAATTTTGATTTTACATTTCTACTAAATTAATTCTCGGAAGTTAACTAATTTTCGAGAGTTGAGATGGAAGATGACAGCAAAACACAATTAGTTTTCCACAGCTTACTAAGTTGAAAAATTATTCGAACTACAAGGAAACTCATGAACTAGTTGTAGATTTTTGAATGTATACAATTTGTTACTGCACCGAAATACAAAAATAATATGTTATTTTTTTCCTTAATGAATGTTCTAGAGAGACAGGTAGGTGGCCCATAGGGGTTTCATTTGAAAAAAATGAATTTTTGATCTAAATGTGATGTGACTGAATTGATTCATCAATAAATGACACAAAAAATGATTTTTCAGAAAAAAATTATGTTTTTCTGTTATGTACGACTCATTGTGAATAGCCTTGACCAAATCTCATTTATCCAAGAGGTAAAATAAAAAAACAATTTTAATTTCAATTGTTTCAAAAAAAATACATTTGACATATGGTTTAGACTTGTTTTGACCTGTCGAACTTGAATATGTAAAAATATACAGGGTGTTCTTTTCGAGAAAACAAAGTTGCTGGCATTTGCAGAAATACCAGAAGTCTGCCATATTGGATTGTAATGTGATCAAATCCGAAATAGTTGCTTATATAACTGTACCAAATTTCAGATAAATCCGTTCACGAATGCAGAAGTTACAGGGGTGGCATGATATCCTGTGTCACCCGGTATACTCGAAATAGATTTTCGATTTTATATTCATCATTTATCATCTCGTGGTAAGCTCTGTATAAATCTATTTAAATATATTGTTGAGGAAAAAACAAATACGAACGTGACTCGGACTCGGACACAATCGTGATTTACACATTACAAGCACCGAGAAATATTGATTAGCCTTGACACAATCTGGTATTTGATATGTTTTTTCTTCAATGTAAGACCAGTTTCTATTTTCCAGAACAATACAACTCACAATAATCACGGCGCAAAGGTACTTGATCTTTATTACGTTATTTGCATATATTCAATGGTAATTGTATGGTGATGTTATATGTGGAATGACAATTCTTGAAATGATACTTTGAGAAAGTGAATGGGCGAAAAAAAATCACAAGAGAAGAAAAGTTTTTCAGATCGATATGAAGTTGGGCAATGATATGACTTTTCCTGAATTATTTTACTGATCTTTCTGATATGTTAGAAATTTACTATAGTACAATCTTTTTTCAGGAAATCAATTGCATGGATGAAAGCGGATAACGACGAGTCACTGAATAAAGCAAGAACTAATAAAATGGAACATTCAAAACACAGAAAAGAGTGAGGACATTGAAAGATGGTTTTGTATTTAGCCCTTCTCCATTTCTTGGCGGATGAAGACATGGAGATCTTCCCGAAAGTACTGACCGAAGGATCAAGAGTTTTCCAAGAATCGAGAAGCAGCCACCGGGAATTTTCTTGGTACTAATGATCTCTATTAAACGCGCGCGAACAATCCCATATCATGACAGAACAAAGAACAAATGTTTTGGCACTACTAGAGAAGACTCTTTAGTGAAAGAAGAATGTCTAGATAAAATCAAACAGAAGTCACTAAAAAGAACAAAAATACAGAAAGGGCAACTAGCCAGGTCAGGAAAAAGACTAACTGAAATGGGAAAGGAATCACCAGGAGGGAAAAAAGAAGGAAAAAGCTGTCAAGAGCAAGTATGACACACTTTCCTGGATACAAAGTTGTTGAAGAAGTACTGCAAAGTGCTCAGCTGGAACGGGTTGTCACTAACCCCAACAGATCCAGCAAAAGCTTATCGGGAAAAATCTTCACCTCTCAAAAGATCAAAGAGGCCGTTAAAATCTTCAAACCTTTTAAATCGGCCGGAAAGAACGGAATATTCCCCGCCTTACTACAAAATGGCCTTGATATAATAGAACCCTTCTTGAAAAGGCTGTTCAAGGCATTTTCGGTCACATACCGAAAACCTATAGGGAGGCTTCAATGGTCTTCATACCAAAGGCTGGGAGATGTCTAGCAGACGAACCAAACTCTTATCACCCCATCAGTATCACCTCTTTTCTCCTGAAAACAATGGAGAAACTTATAGACTGTTATAAGTGAAATCCTCTTGAACAGACCGATTCACAAAATACAGTTCATATATCAAGCAGGCAAATCTACAATTAATACTCTACAACGCCTGCTTGAAAGCATTGAAAAGACAATGGCCCTATGTGCATTCATTGATAAAAGTGCTTTCGATAACGCACGCCACACATGACTCCGTCATCAGATCACTAGAGGAATGTAATATAAACACCTCACTGATCAGATGCATACATACAATGCTGAAAAGCAGAATCATTGTAGCTGCTGACATCGTAAAAAGTTATATCTGACGTGGGGAATCTGATAGTAAAACTACATGAATCTGGAATTACGACTCAAGGTTACGCTGATGACCTGGTCGTTACTATTAGGGGTAAACATGACGGGATAATATCAAATCGCATGCAGACAGGACATAATCAGGAGCTGGTGCGCAAAGGAGGGACTAAATGTAAATCCTAGCAAAACAGTGCTGGTTCCATTTACAAGGAGACGAAAGTACGAACTGAAAGCACCGACCCTGAATGGAACTTTTATAAAAAAGTCAAATATTTGGGGGTTATTAACCAGGCATCAAACTTGAGAGCTGGAGATCTGACTGGACACCTGAAGATTCTGGAAAATATTCCCCTAAAATCCAGGTACAAACCATCAAATATTATGCCAGATAGGCACGACTTCGAAGTGCATTTTGAAGAGATCATAAACAACCAAATATGCACAACGAAAGGGCCTCAACTAGAAAGGGATGCATCAGTTTGGTACACTGATGGATCCAAGATGGACGAAAGGGCTGGTGTGGGAGTAACGAGTCCTAGCTAAGGCTCTCTAAACCTCTAGGTAAGGCCCCCAACAATTTTTCAAGCAATACAAATTTGCGACCCAAGAATGCTTTGAGAGAGGCTCCAGGGGGGCAAAGATCTATATCCTATCAGACAGCCAAGCAGCACTAAAAACTCTAAAGTCACACACTTGCCAGTCTAGACTGACTTGGTGCTACAAACTCTCCTTAAAACAACTGGCTACGAACAATCAGGTCACTCTGATGTGGGCGCCAGGTCACAAGGGAATCAAAGGTAATGAGGAAGCAGGCAACCTTTATAAGGAAGGGGCAAACACTCAATTTTCTGGTCTGGTCTTTCCAAAGCCCACATCAAGGAAGAATGTCGGCGCTGGGAAGCTGACCAAATTGAAACCCACTGGAATAAGGCTCCAGCGAAAAGTCTTCTGAGCCCATCGCCAAAGAAAGTTTAACAGCTTCTCGAGTTGGACAAGAAAGACTTGTAACTGGTAACGGGAGTGCTTACCGGACATTGTCCTCTGAGGTATACTTCAAACTGCAGAACACGTGCTTTGCGACTCCCAAGCGCTGTTTTGCAAAAGGCTTAAGTTCCTCGAATGGGTTTCATTAACGCCCTCAGATATCAGGAACTTAGCTCTCAGAAGCCTTATACGCTTTGCAAGGAGTCTCGGAATCCCGGGTCTTGTATGATGAAGGGATGTACAAAAGATCTTATAGGTCGAGGTACAGAGAGGCTGAAGAGCCATATCGACCCCCCATCTATCTATGACTGGACCATATGAAGGAACTAGATTTTCACAATTGCAGTTTTTTGAGAGATAGGAGACTCTCATTTTCAGCAATACCTTCAGAACTGGTTCATTTATTGATTTGGTTAAGTGGAAGAGCAAACACTTGCATCGTCAGGTGGTTTGAACTCTGCCTTTTGACAAGCTAACAGATAATTTATTCACCTTGTAGTTTATAATGGCCTATAAGAGAAACTTTGTCAATAAAAGCATTTATTATTATTGGTCATAAACAGACAAAAGTCCTGTTGGATACAAGGCAGTCTTCAAAAATATACCCTGTGTTATGTTTTGATTTACGAATGTTTTTGATATGTTGTTGTCATAATCATTTTTGATTGATGTAATGAGTTATCAATATAAACTAAAGTCTACGATTTTTTACGATATTCCTACAATATATCACATACTACACACTATACTACTTCTATACTGCTACACTATTCCCTTTTCACTATTCTATACCTTTTCACACAAGCCAAAGAAACAATTATATATATATATATATATATATATATAGATGAAAGGGAGGAATAACTAGGGGACTGTTGAAAAAAAATGGAAGAAATTTAATGGACATAGCCCTCAAAGAAGCCAGCCGCACATTTGTGGTCTCGGTTAGCAGACCCTGCATTCCAGGGTATCAACCATCGTCACCACGGAGGCAGCTATAGTCACCTGCGTGACAGCCAAGTCCAGGATTATAAAGATGAAAGGGAGAAATATCGAGAAGACTGTTAAAAACAAAATGGAAGAAATTTAATGGACAAGTGTTATTCATCCTTGCACTTCTTCAACGTACTGATGAGGGCCGAAAGCCCCAAACACCTGTCTACGGTTAACACTTTTCTTTGAGGGCTATGTCCATTAAATTTATTCCATTATATATATATATATATATATATATATATATATATATATAATAAAAATAAACAAAAATAAATCAATATGTAAAACCATTTGAATTTGCATTTACTATTCATCGCAGCAGGAGACATTCCAAATAGTTTTAATTTTTTTGTTGGGATGAAGAGAAAATGTCCATTTGATCCTTGTACCATTCTGCATGACTTCTGTGTCGAATTATTCCGCCAAAAAGGTACGTGGAATAAATGATCTGTTCTAAGTGGCCGACTAGGAATTTTGATTTGAATTTGGTTCGATATGTAGGGACATTTAATGAAAGAATAAATTATCTGTGATCACTCTTCTATCTAATAAAGCTATATCGATAACTCGAAATTCTCAATTTTGCCACCGTAGTTGTAGTTTTGTTTATAACAAAATATATCTTATAAACTGGTAAACACCCTTAAGAAAAAAAATTGTTTGAATTCTTATAATTACAAATTATATTCGAAACCAAAGAATGCAAATTTCAAAAACTCAAGTTGCCCATATCCAGTGGGCGAATAAAACTTTGGCATATCTCAATTTGGATTTGTATAACAGGTCTTTTAAATTTGGAACAGAGTTATGCTTCCCCTGGTGTACGCCAATGGTTTCTCTCCATACGCATTTTCTCTAGATAAGTTTCCCATTATGGCTCATTATCTAGCAAAACAATTTTTTCACCAAAGTGCACCCGTATATGAGTAATTTATTATCGGTTCATCCAATTCCGCCTTTTTAATGTTGGCGTCGTAATAGCTTTAAACAGGCAATAAAAGTCCTTATGACAAAGGGTCTTTGATAATAAAGTTTAGGCAGAAAGTAACATGAATATGCTAATAAATAACGCGTTGGTTCGGGTCAACGCTCCTATTTTTTGTTTTACTCTTATCAACACACTCATTGTTTCTTGATAGAGCTGCAATGAAACCGTCTTCATTTATTTTTATTATCATTGCGGTGACTTACTTGGAAAGGAAGCGGCAACGAAGCAGGATACGTTTTTCCATGCATGAATTTTTATCGTCCAAGAATGTTCATGCTCCAATTGTTTTACGATTCCATAAGCAGTTGGTTAACGATACGGTTTTTACCAAAAAATGTAATTATTTGGCGTAACAGTCATTGTCACTTGTCCTTGGGCTGTGTACATGCGAAGATAATCGAAAATATACTTGCTGACCAATTAAAAAAAAATGTTCACTACTGAAAACCAGTAGAACTTCGAATGTAGTAGATATGAAAGAAACTAATAATCATACGACTAGCCTCCCGTTAAGGCCCCCACAGACGGTGAGATCTGTACGATACATGTCGCGATACAAGTGGCGATACAAGTATATGAGACTTGTATCAAGTATCAACATCTCCACACCAAAATGCACACCGAAAACTATGAATTTTTTTTGTTACAAAATGTTTGTCAGCATTGGGGTACTTTTCTTGGCATTTTATCACTAATTCACTGATTGCTAAATCTTGCTTTTTTTATTTGCTTAATCTTGTGATGTGCATTTCCACAAACATGGAAACAACTCATACATATTCTTCCCAAAATTCTCTGTCTGCGGTAGCCATCGTAAATAATGCACCCACCAAGCCATAATAAACAATACTCTGTTTGTTTTCCATTTGGTATCGCGATACAAGATATATACACACACACGTTGTATCAGTCGTACGTACTGGTAACGCCGTTTCTCGACAGCGATTGCAACGGTGATACTGATACCGTGATACTGATACAACCATACACACGATGAGATTTGTATAGCTACTAGGTATCATGCAACATGTAGCGATACCGATATCATCGTCTGTAGGGGCTTTGGACGGTGATACTGATACAACCACACACACGATGAGGCACCCACAGAGGGCGAGATCTGTATCGATACATGTTGCATGATACCACAGTAGCGAGTAGCGATACATGTTGCATGATACCGTAGTAGCGATACAAATCTCATCGTGTGTGTGGTTAATCAGTATCACGGTATCAGTATCACGGTATCAGTATCACCGACTCAATCACTGTCGTGAAACGGCGATACCACGTGCTTGTAAATTCTGTTTTACGATTCCGTATCACCGTGTGTGGAGACGTTGATACTTGATACAAATCCAATATACTTGTATCGCCATTTGTATTGCGACATGTTGCGATACAGATCTCTCCGTCTGTGGAGGCCTTTAGTCGCATGTAGCTACCGGATACATGAAGAAATTATATTTTTCCTCCCTCGCTGGTTTAGGCGCCGACAACTCCCACCATCCCAGTACCTTCCTCGCGGTTTTATAAATATGATTTTTTAAACGTTTTATTATCAAGTATGCATTTTGATAATTACATAGCTCCATCAACAGGTGCGTAACAGAAACCAGAAATAATATCTTTTTATAACAGAACTAAAGGTGGAGTAGATACTGTTGATAGAATGTGTGCAAGCTCTAACGTGGCCCGGAACACAAAACGCTGCCCGATGGTGGTATTTTTTCCATGTTGAATATTTGTGGAATTAATTTCCCAATACTTTTTGTTAGAAACCAAAATGAAGTGAAAAGTATAAAAAGTTATTTACATGTACTGGCTGAGCAGTTAATGGAACCACAGATCCAAAAGGCGACAAGTAAATAACATAGAAGTTTTTTCTTTTCTCTTATTAATTTATAGATGGTGGACTTCGCTATGCACAACATAGAAGATGCTTTTGTAACAGTCTCATCTACACTGGCACTTTTGTTCTGATTTTGCAACGAAATTAAACAGTTTAAAATTAATGTTTTTCCATTTAAAGTTAATGGACATAATTTTGGCCGTTTTGATGGCCTTTGTTCAGCATCCATAATACTTTAATCTTGTTTTATATACATAAGCTAAACACAGAAGCACACACAAATAATTTCCAGAAAGCACTACCAGCGATACCGAGTACCTGCTACTGATTACAATTCTAGTTTGTAACCAATTCTTACCCTTCTATCAGTACCTACAGTTATAAAAAGGGCTGGTCTTTAAAAGATTATGGATTTTTCCTAGCAGTTCGTACTTAGACCTACCTGGATTTACGGAATTGCGGTACGTATATGGAATCGATGCATCTGAATGTTTTATTACTCCGTGCCTTTATTTTACGGACTATAGAAAGAAATGTGAAGCGTAGAGTAACGAGGGTAAGAGCGAGACGGAATTATTTCCTCATGTCACTGCAGTCAGCTTTGGGGTTTGTTCGTTTGCCTAGCGATTAAAAAACAATGTATCTTTCTCCAACTCACGTAACTTCTGGCTATATTTCTTTTAAAATATCATAAATGTAACTAATTTTGAAGACTCATTGTTTAATCAACGAGGAGAAAAGGTATCGTTGAATTATATTATCATCACATTTGAGTATGAAGAGAACCCAAGATGACCTACATCTTTGAATTACTTCAAACCCAATAATTGTGTAGGAGTATAATCCTGATATGAGCTAGTGTGCATTTATCGCAGCGCTAGTGTGCATTTATCAGTATAATGATGATTGGTACATAATGAGGAGAATAGTCTGAAATAATTTGTTATATTTAATTATAATACACGATCCACATTAATGTTCATGAATTGGCGAAATAGAATGTATATGTTCGTGACAGAACAGAGATCATTAGGGGTTGGAAAGAGGGTAGGAAAGGCAATATTTATTAACATTTTTTTTCTTTAATGTATGGAGGTTGAAATTGAAGTCGAACCTCCTCAGACACTGAATTCCAAAGTTCCTATTCCTATTGTTCATGCTTGCCATTGCTTTTATATAACCAAAATGAACGAGACCCATTTGGGCATTCTACCAGTTTGGATCTTATTCTGGCATTGTGCGCCTCTTTCGACGAGTTAGCAAAATCATTTACATAAATCATAATTTGCTGATTTTTGTTACTAATTTGTCTTTTTGTGAAAAAAAATACTTTTTCTCATTGTATGAATACGCAACTTTGACGCTAAGCCAGGTAGATAGCAAGACCGAAAATCATGTATACCATCAAACAGTGAGCACACAAAGTTTGGAAAAAATCCCATAAGATTTCTATTGGGTAAGTTAGGAGATAAAGTTCGGACAAGTCGACCATTTTTAAAATGTACATTACAAGTACATACAGTGCTTCTCAAAAGACCCCTCTCCCCCTCTCATTTTTGGAACGATTATACATAAACAACTGAAATTTGGAAACTGAATATTAGAGGTTGTAAACTTTCCTACCAGTGATGATAGATGACGAAATCGTAAAAGATGATGTCACAAGGCCATTGTGACCAGTAATTTTAAATGGAACCCTACGGCAAGCGACACCTCTTTTAAAAGGTATCGAAAAAACCTATTCAATGATACTAATTTTGTTTGTGTTTATGGCAGGTTTGTCAACTCGCTTTTAAGAAACGCAAAGCTGTGATGAATTGAATCAGTTAATACTAAAATTCCAAATTCAAGCTCCGCCTCTGGATAGTTGTCAAATAAGCTGACGTTTTTGTTAGTCTCCCTAATTCGACGTTTTTGTAATTGTCCAAGTTTTTGTACATTTAATAATTTGTGTATTGTTGATCGAACGTTTAACTGTTTTAGCAGCTTTTGGTACTTTTAATATTTCTGTACATTTTAATAATTTGTTAAACTGTTGTGAGCCGAACGTTTAAGTGCTTCAAGAAGCGAAATGGTACGTGATTTAGGTGATAAAGTAGCAGCGATCCTAATTCTTGGTGAAACTGGACAAAATATTCATGCAGCAGAACGCATTTTTAATGAGAGGTTTCCCGATCGCCCCGTTTCGAGGACTTATTTAAGGGAGCTTCTTCGTAAGTTTGAAACAACGGGTAGTATTGATGATGCGAAACGATCTGGCAGACCACAAATTTCTGATGAGAAAAAAATTGATATACTGGCAGAAGTAATAGTTAATCCTACTTCTTCAACAACTCACGTTGCATCTACCTGTGAAGTCAGTCGAAGTACAGTACACAGGGTGTTGAAAAAAAACAAATTTCATCCATACAAATTAAAAATGGTTCATCAACTCTCAGACGACGACCCAGACCGAAGCCTAGAATTTTGTGAAAATATGGAAACTAAAATTAACCAACAGCCAGACTATGTCAAAACAATTTGTTTTAGTGACGAAAGTACTTTCTATCTAAATGGAAATGTAAATACACAGAATATGAGGTATTGAAGTGGCGCAAATCCTCACCTGTTTCGTGAAACACATACCCAATTTCCCCAGAAGGTGAATGTTTGGGCAGGTATCCTGGGAAACCAGATCGTTGGGCCTATTTTCTTAAATACTAATTTAACTGGTGAGGTTTATCTGGAGCTGTTGCAAAACGCAATAGAACCGTTAATCCTTGAAATTTTGGAAGATAATCCAGATGAATTCGGCAATTTGTAAACAACATTCCAACAGGATGGTGCTCCTCCACACTATTACGGTACAGTAAGACGGTATCTGGATGAGGAGTATCGTGGTAGATGGATTGGACGACGAGGTTCAACGGAATAGCCAGCTCGACCTCACACCTTTGGATTTCTTTCTGTAGGGGTACCTTAAATCGAAGGTTTACGCCACTGAACCTGACAATATTGACGTTTTAAAACAACGTATTGTTGCAGAATGCGAGGCTGTTTCCGCAGACACATTTGCAAAAGTACGAGAAGAGTTTAAAAATAGGATATTTCACTGTCAGGAAGTAACTGGAGGTCACTTCTAGCAATTTCTTTAAGTAGATACTGATTCTTAAATCTGTAATTAATATCATACTGAATGGAATTTAAATTTTAATGTTTACTAATGAGCCATTAAAACTGCCATAAACACAAACAAAATTAGTATCATTGAATAGGTTTTTTCGATACCTTTTGAAAGAGGTGTCGCTTGGTCACAATGGCCTTCGTGGCAAATGGATTTCGTCATCTATCATCACTAGTAGGGAAGTTTACAACCTTTAATATTCAGTTTCCAAATTTCACTTGTTTATGTATAATCGTTCCAAAAATAAGAGGGGGAAAGGGGACTTTTGAGAAGCACTGTATATTACTTCAATGGTGCCACTATTATACGATTGAACCATTTACCCCGGCCCGGGTTCTCAGGTTGACGAAAGTCTGTCGATAACTGAATTCAAGCAATACCGATCGTGGTTAGTACTTGAATGAGTGTCCACCGCCTGCCAGAGAACACGTTAAACCGCGTACAACTGCAGCGTCGTAGCATATTCACAGCTCGCAGACGGTATATCAATGAACACGATATATGGCGAGAGCTATGCCTTAAGAAGGGACGTTAATATTGCGGTCCCGAGTTCATGGATGTTGAGCTCGTGAGAGAACCTTATCTCTGGTTGGAAACACCAAACGAATAGGCATCATTTTCTGGTTGGGAGAGGGGTACTCACGGGCGTCAGTGTACAGCAGAAATAGACCCACGATAAATAAATAAGTAACATAAACAGAATTTTTGTGTAGTATACAGTATCTGCCATGAAGTTGGCTACATATAGGGAACAAATTATTAATAATTTTTTTAAACTCCAACAATTTGTTTCTGTATGTCAAAAAAAACTTATTTCAATATATTATGGCGTATGATCACCGATTTGGTGGGAATAAAAATGACGGTAGTGGATCAAATTGGCGAGATACCGAAAAAGTATATATAAAGAAAAATTGTTCAGAATGCAACGAGGCATATACCAAACCTGCCATATTGAATAAAAAAATATACGTAAGCTTGACTTTTAAATTTACTAAAATATACAAATTTAATTTGTACAGGGTGAGTCAGAAGTACTTCGACAAACTTCAGGAGGTGATTCCTCACAATATTCTAATATGAATTGCCCAAATAAATATATGTCCGGAACCGCTTCGTTGCCAAGATACAGGGTGTTGAAGTTTTATTGTTATTTTCGTTTTTTTTAAATAACTGACCTTAATTGAACTAAAATTGGTATTGAGAGGTTTTTTGAGGTGTCGAATTTGAACCTGATGTTATTATTGCTCTTACTCGTAGGGGCGCCACCTACACGTCTTTTTCTTTTTTTAAGATTCATAACTTTTTTGAGCGTACTTCTAGCACATTTTTCAGTAGAAAAATAAATTCCTCTATCATATATACGTAAAAAAGCTACTTTTGTTATGAGTCGCTATAAGCAACCGTTTTCTAGATATTTGGACTTGAATATTTCAAGAGTTATTACCATTATTTTGCATTTTTCACGAGAATGCTTGGGAAATGAATTTGACGTTTAAGTAAGTAGTTTTGGTAATTACATATTATGTGACAGTTAAACGTTTTGTTGTTTTGTTGAAGTTTCTGTAAGTTTTAAAACACTAATTTTGAAAAATGGATTATTTAAACAATAATGCTCATTTAGCCGATATGCATTTCGTTTATGGCCTTGCGGATGGCAATGCGCGCGAAGCAAGACGTATTTACCAGGAGCGATTTCCTAATCGAGTACTGCCTTCAGCTCCAACATTTACCAGTCTCCACCGTCGTTTGGCAGAAACAGGTAGCTTTAAGAGGGCAGCTGATATTATTGGAAGACTACGAGCAGTCCGAACCCCAGAATTAGAAGACGCTGTTTTGAACGCTCTCGAGGAGAATCCAGAAACAAGTTCAAGAATAATTGCTGAAGCTCTCAATTCTACTCAGTCCACAGTTTGGAGAATTATCCACGATCAACAATTTTATCCATACCATATTCAAAGGGTACCTCTTTCGCCACGAGACTTTCCCCAACGCATTACCATGTGTCAGTGGTTTTTGAGAAAATTGGCTGGAAATCCTCAAGTTTTGAGATATGTACTCTTCACGGACGAGGCAAACTTCTCCCGAAATGCTATCACGAATTTTCATAACAACCATGTTTGTGCTCTGGAAAATCCGCACGCAGTTAGTGAAAGATATGATCAGTATCAATTTTCTGTAAATGTATGGACGGCAATAATTGATAATTACTTGATAGGTCCTTTCTTTCTTCCGTTCCGACTGAATGGCGCAATTTACCATTAGAAATTCGTATCCGCATGTGGTTTATGCATGGCTCCGGCCGATTTTAGCGTTGTAGCCAGGGAATTCCTTAACACTGTCTATCCAAATCGATGGATCGGTAGGGGTGTAGAAGAACCTAACCAAGCGTGGGCACCAAGGTCCCCAGATCCAAGCCCGCTAGATTTGTAGTTTTTGGGACATTTGAAGTCACTAGTTTATAAAACTCCAGTAGCGATCGAAGAAGATCTAAGAAACCGAATAAGAAACACACCAATAATTTTTGAGCGGGTACGAGATTCAATGACTAGAAGACTAAATGCCTGTATCTTCGCTGAAGGTGGACACTTTGAACAATTTATTTGAATACAATTTAGTTTCCTTTATTTTATTTTATTCTACATATTTAAAATTTCTTGAAATGAAATGTTGATATTTCTTGCAAATTTCATTAGAACAAATACAGATTTTGCATCCTTGATACAAAAATAACTATTTTAAACGAGTAAAAATAAATAGAATAGGTGGTGCCCCCTACAAAAAACCAAAACTACTTACTTAAACGTCATATTCATTTCCTAAGCATTCTTGTGAAAAATGTTCGAATTCGACACCTCAAAAAACCTCTCAATACCTATTTTCGTTTAATTAAGGTCTCCCTCCTGCTGAACACAGGTATTCCGAACTACCTCTTCTATCTGCTAAATTCTAATATGGCAGATTAGTGCATTGGATTAAAACCCCAAATATAAAGCTTATACTTTTTTTAGGAATTGCTACATGAAAAACATTAATACTTCAAGATAGGGCTTCTCCTTTAATAGAACAATTAGCTTATTTCCATGACCATGCTTTAATAATTTTAGTTATTACAGTATTAGTGGGTCAACTAATAGCAACTTTATTTTTAAAAAAATTTACTCATCGATATTTATTGGAAGGTCAATTAATTGAAATTATTTGAACAATTTTACCTACATTGACATTAATTTTTATTGCTATTCCTTCTTTACGATTAATTTATATTTTAGATGAAGTTAAGGTTATTTTTATTTTTGTTTTTTTTTAAATAACTTTCGAAATACTGACCTTAATTAAACGAAAATTGGTATTGAGGGGTTTTTTGAGGTGTCGAATTCGAACATTTTTCACAAGAATGCTTAGGAAATGAATATGACGTTTAAGTAAGTAGTTTTGGTTTTTTGTAGGGGGCACCACCTATTCTATTTATTTTTACTCGTTTAAAATAGTTATTTTTGTATCAAGGATGCAAAATCTGTATTTGTTCTAATGAAATTTGCAAGAAATATCAACATTTCATTTCAAGAAATTTTAAATATGTAGAATAAAATAAAATGAAGGAAACTAAATTGTATTCAAATAAATTGTTCAAAGTGTCCACCTTCAGCGAAGATACAGGCATTTAGTCTTCTAGTCATTGAATCTCGTATCCGCTCAAAAATTATTGGTGTGTTTCTTATTCGGTTTCTTAGATCTTCTTCGATCGCTACTGGAGTTTTATAAACTAGTGACTTCAAATGTCCCAAAAACTACAAATCTAGCGGGCTTGGATCTGGGTACCTTGGTGCCCACGCCTGGTTAGGTTCTTCTACACCCCTACCGATCCTTCGATTTGGATAGACAGTGTTAAGGAATTCCCTGGCTACAACGCTAAAATCGGCCGGAGCCATGCATAAACCACATGCGGATACGAATTTCTAATGGTAAATTGCGCCATTCAGTCGGAACGGAAGAAAGAAAGGACCTATCAAGTAATTATCAATTATTGCCGTCCATACATTTACAGAAAATTGATACTGATCATATCTTTCACTAACTGCGTGCGGATTTTCCAGAGCACAAACATGGTTGTTATGAAAATTCGTGATAGCATTTCGGGAGAAGTTTGCCTCGTCCGTGAAGAGTACATATCTCAAAACTTGAGGATTTCCAGCCAATTTTCTCAAAAACCACTGACACATGGTAATGCGTTGGGGAAAGTCTCGTGGCGAAAGAGCTTGTACCCTTTGAATATGGTATGGATAAAATTGTTGATCGTGGATAATTCTCCAAACTGTGGACTGAGTAGAATTGAGAGCTTCAGCAATTATTCTTGAACTTGTTTCTGGATTCTCCTCGAGAGCGTTCAAAACAGCGTCTTCCAATTCTGGGGTTCGGACTGCTCGTAGTCTTCCAATAATATCAGCTGCCCTCTTAAAGCTACCTGTTTCTGCCAAACGACGGTGGAGACTGGTGAATGTTGGAGCTGAAGGCAGTACTCGATTAGGAAATCGCTCCTGGTAAATACGTCTTGCTTCGCGCGCATTGCCATCCGCAAGGCCATAAACGAAATGCATATCGGCTAAATGAGCATTATTGTTTAAATAATCCATTTTTTCAAAATTAGTGTTTTAAAACTTACAGAAACTTTAACAAAACAACAAAACGAAACGAATTCATTTCCCAAGCATTCTCGTGAAAAATGCAAAATAATGGTAATAACTCTTGAAATATTCAAGTCCAAATATCTAGAAAACGGTTGCTTATAGCGACTCATAACAAAAATAGCTTTTTTACGTATATATGATAGAGGAATTTATTTTTCTACTGAAAAATGTGCTAGAAGTACGCTCAAAAAAGTTATGAATCTTAAAAAAAGAAAAAGACGTGTAGGTGGCGCCCCTACGAGTAAGAGCAATAATAACATCAGGTTCAAATTCGACACCTCAAAAAACCTCTCAATACCAATTTTAGTTTAATTAAGGTCAGTTATTTAAACAAAACGAAAATAACAATAAAACTTCAACACCCTGTATCTTGGAAACGAAGCGGTTCCGGACATATATTCATTCGGACAATTCATATTGGAATATTGTGAGGAATCACAAGTTTGTCAAAGTACTTCTGACTCACTGTATAAAGTACTTCTGACTCACTGTATATTTGTCAAGTTTAATTATTAAAAACGGCAGAGACCAAACTAGAAATAACCGAAATGAAAATACTCCAATGGGCCGCAGGGGAAACAATCATGTCCAAAGAACGTAGTGAAAATATCATAAGAACATGTAACATAGATGGAATCAACAAATGGTTACATAGCAGAAAAATTTAGTGAAATAATGACATAAGAAGAATGCATGACCATAAAAAAATTACTAGAGATAAATCACCTGGTGGCAGGCGATGCATAGGCCGCCCTAGGAAAAGATGGAGCGATAACATAATATAATCATGGTACAATGAAGAAGGATGCCTTAGGTCTTTAATATAAGGAGGAAGAAGAATAATTAGTTCCTCTAAATTTTACTGGCGGTCCGAAAATGTTAGATACGCTTATGCGCTATAGACAGCGATCAGACCTTATTTTTTAAATTTTATTTTCTGCAAAGTGTCTATTTTGCGAATATTTTCAACAAAAATGCGCTCTCTTTACTATCATGAATTGATTTCGCTGATTCATTTTGAATATGTAGATCAGAGTAGTAAAAATGTAATTATATTCCATTACCTGTATAATCTTTAACAGGACGAATTTTTAAAATGATAATTGATTTAAATAATCTGGTCCCTTAGCAAATATTGAGACTTTTTGTATCTATTGATTTCCAAATTTTCTAGAAGGTCGACAAATCTTTTCTATATGTAATATTTCAAACTGATTAGTGAAACAATTTTTGGTAGTCAAGTGGTGAGTAGCAAAGTTGAATTTGTTTTACCTACCACTGACAAAACAATTTCTATGTTCGGATAATCGCTTTTTGAATATTCTGCCTGTTTGGCCTATGTTAACATTTGCAAAGTTTCATCTTCATTGTTCTTAATAAATTTACCAAAAACTATCATCGGTGTTGTATGTAATATTGATCGTTTTGACGTAAGAAAGTAGTTTTTTTTTCCGTTGGTTGACCAAAATAATCAATTTTAAAATAGTGTTTTATTTTTTTAGTAGGTAAATACTTCTTGTAGAGTTTTTTTGATAGAATTGTATGCAGCTGGTTTGAAGTGAAATCGTTTTAAATTTCAATTTGATTGATTATATTCAATACTCTATTGATATTATCTTCGGAAAAAAGATTATTTTCTCCTAAAATGGATGAATGATTATCACACTAGAAACAAATGAGATTTCCATTATCAGTTTTTTCAAGTACAGTTTGATTATTCGAAACTCTTAATTTAAATTTAGCCTGAAAAGTCTACAAACATTTTTTATCAAAATGGCAAAAAAGAAAAAATCGATGTGTAAATTACTATACTAAATGTCAATTAAATCAAAGTGTAAATAAAACTGTTATGACTAGGGCTATTCAATAGAGAATGTGCAACAAAAACTATTTATATTTCCGCGATGAATTTGGGTGTCCTCATCAACCTGTTTGGCCATGTAGAATAACTGATTCGGCAATAAATAATCATTAATATGCACATGCCATTTCCATAAATTGCTACAGGAGTATCAGAATACTAATTTATATATAGGGTGATTAACGTTGAAGGTAAATTAGCAGTATTCAAATCATATACAATTCGCTTATATTTATATCGGTTGATGACTATGCGCTGAATACTCCATTATGACTTTGAACTGAAAAACATGTAAATGAATCTTAGTGCCGGAAACAATTCAAATGTCATTACAACACGCCATATTGAAATAAAGATTAAAGTAATCTTCACTTAACAATTTCCATCGTTCAAACAAGTTTGTTGGAAGTATCATTACTCGGTAAACAAATGAATAATCGTTTTAATTATAGACGCGACACCGGATTTTCACGCGAACAATACATGTTGAACTTGAAGATATATTGACGAACAATGTAAACAAATGAATTGAATGATTATGACGATGTGTAGATAATATATCAAACTATCTTTTATATTTGAAGACTTTTTATCAGCTTGTGCTAAATCCATATGTTAACATAATAAGCAAATAATGTGAATATACCACCTACATGGCCCAAATTAGCGAATTTAGAATGTTATACGTTACACTACAGTGGTTATTGAGTATATCGTCATATTTCGTGGTGCTTGACTCATGGGTTATTCTAGTCTAGAGCATGTTGTAATTTTTTATAACAAGTTTGTTCAACTCATATTTCTTCATGTACTGCCATATATTCATATTCATTATTATTATCTAGGAAATGGCCGTTTTTTTAATTATTAGGGCGAGTTTAACATATATGTAAAGTGTAGATGACTAAATTTGTCCTTAGCTCTTTGTATTCGTACTGATGATGGAAATATCCTCCCGAAATGCATACACTTTGGAACTAAAGTAAACTACATATGTATTTCGAAAAGTTCGAAAGTTCTATATTTCATGTAAAATTTGGTATATTTAAATTTTAGATTTGGAATCGTCTTGTACACAGCAGTAGTGAATTTTTACATATATATTGTTTTCGTGGAGATTTACTTGGAGTTGCCCCCCCTCCATTGATTCTATTTTTCTATCAACTCCACTTTGAGTAATATGGACTACTTCTACCATTTTTTACGCATCCTTCTACGCGATACGTCAATCATTTGCCTGGACCTGGACCCCCCTCTCAGCTTGCAACAACTAATGTTGGCGATCCTGAAGTTGTTTTGCTTAGTGTAGGGTATTGTATTAACAGTTCATGGTAATTGCAAAATTATCTATATTCTAAAATACCAAGATGGTGACCATTGTTTTATTACTATAAGTTTAGTTTACTTTGGATATTTTTATTATTATAATATTATTTACTGCAATGAATTAGCTTGAAGAATTTCACTTTAGTGTTTTTGAGAGGCTAGAAGTTAAGTATTAAATGTTTCTTACATTCCACGATGCTCATTGAACAAGATAATCTGAAATATCCTCTATTTATCAGGGTTATGGCCTGTTTAACTCCAGATGAGCCTGAAAAAAATATCAAAGTTGGAATTTGTTTTTCAGTATTCGTTCTCTTGAAGTTTTCATTTATTAATACGGTTAACAGAATACAATTATTCTTCTCGTAAGGAAAAAAGTAGTGTGGTGTCGGTGGACTAATGATTTTAGATGCCATCAAAGAAAAATCAAGTGGTTTTAGATTGGGTGACCTAAGTGGCCACGTGATCGGCATAATTTTCTTCAAAATACAAACGTGCATCTAAGCTAAAGCTCTAGGTGTAATGGCCACAAGGCAGAAAATGAATCTCTATGAGAAAAAAAATTCATTATTCTAAATTTAATGGGAAAACAGAAGAGGAATGAATCAAGTGACAAAACCAAACTTCTGGCTTATTCTTTCGAAAATTCGAGTTTATCAAGTTATGGAGGGAATATTCAATGCCAAAGATAATGCTAGCAGTCAATAAAAACATGATATTTCGAATTTTCCAACGTTGACAGCATCTTTAAGAAGAAAACATAATGGTTATACACAAAAAAAAATTAAATATATTCACAGCAGCGAAAATTTAAAAATGTTTGAAGCTGTTGATTGTATTATTTAGGTAGTCGCTAGTGTTGGTATCTTAGACATTCAACACAAAGACTACGTTATAATCATCGCTGTGTGGAATATTAGTCACCACAACTATGTAACAATTTAGAAAAAAATAACTAAGAAATATGAAAAACGCAGTCAAGAATAATTTTTACACAAGATTGGAAACACCATAAGAGACCAGAAATCTACTATTATCAACAAAATACCATGTGCTGATTATGAGAAAATATACATAGGGCAGGCAGGTAGGTATTAAAAGGCCAGGATAACTGAACACGAAAGAGACTGCAAAACATACACAATACATTAAAACAAAACAAACGAGTCTTGCAGAACAATCCTCCATACTTAATGATTGAAATGATTGAAAAAACAAGATCTTTCATCTCATATTGAGAACCTAAACAACACATCAAATTTCAGCCTGATAGGAAAAATCAAACATAAACTGTCTGTAGCAGGTGATTTATTTGTTCTTGTTTATCGTTGTGTGCATTGTGTCACGAACCTGTATATGTATTTATGTAATATGTCAATTTTATTCGTTTTCATTACTCTGAACCAGAAAAGCCACCCTAAATCTCAGTATCATCATTTTGTTTTTCCTATTTTTCGGGACTTTTCACCCATGATAAGTTATTATTTCATTTGAATTTTGCTCTATATAAACATTCTAGAATTCCATGTTGAAATATATGTTCTTGTTTTTGTGTTTATAAGTCCCGAAGATGAAACAACAAAGGTTTCGAAACGTCCACTGGTGGAAATTTGATTTTCTTCATTCCCGCCAATTCAACACTTGAAGTTATAATCATCAATTTACCAAGATCTAAGGATAAGACTCAACGAAGATGTATGAATCAGCTTGTTCGTAGTTACTTACCATCGTTTGTTTTTTATATAATGTTCATAATTTACACATGTCAGTTTATTTGAAAGAGCACGTCAAAAAAGTCCACTGTCACGGCTGACGGCACATTTATTGGGGTTTATTCTATTAATTTTTACACTAACTTTTTAGCTCATAGACCCTGGTGCAATAATTTTTTAGTCTGTACCGCATATAATATTTGATAAGTGTATGATCGCAGAATGGTGTTCAAAAATATTTTGCTCTTGGTTTTTAAGTAGATATGTTCGCAAACATGTTGAACGCTAATCGTTTTTATAGCCCATTTAACAATACCGAGTTCAATGAATCACAACATAAGATACATTTTGAGGAACAGAGGAAGACATGTTCCCAATTTTGCTATTATTTTTATTTGCATTTTAAAGCAGACAGTTCTGCAAGTCCCCACAAAGTTTCACCAATGGTACAAGTATTTGTTTCGCTCAGAATGGAAAGTCGGAAGTAACTATATATAATTTCAGAATAATTGTATTAAACTCAACTATTGTATTGCTATTGTCAATTTTTCTCATCAGGAGTGATTCTCATGCACTCATTCATTTCACTTAAAACATTTAAAAGCGATGACTAACTACATATTAACCCTCATTGCATCATTTCCCCTATTCGTTGTAAAGAATTAATTTTAATTGCTTCGGTATTTATGTTTGCAGCTAGCAGAGCAGATGTGTATTGTTATTGTTGAAGACTAGGAACTTAAGTTTCGAATGGAGAACAAGCGAATCAAGCCTGCCCTTCAAATTTGAAAATGCATTGAAATTTTCAAATCGAATTTTTTGAACGCTGAATTCACTACCCAATAGAAATTGCAATGTCACCAAAAATTCCAGTTGGTTTCATTCTAATCTTATTGAAAAAAAAAATGTTTATCATAGTTTTTATAGAATATCATATTTTTCGTAAACGCAGGCAACCAATATTCTAGAATCTGTCGAAACCATACTCCAATAGCATCCTCCCAAGATTTTAATTATTTTATATTCTGCCAAATCCCTACCTTGATAATTATTTTTTATGTTTTCAGGTTTGTATGGTTTATCGTTCTTGGTAAAATATGTTTTTAACAATAACGGTTCCTAGATCTTTTGATATTATAGTCCTTATAGTTTCTAATGATTTTTCATTAAGACACGAAATCATTATTATGTTTTTGGGTCTCAATATTTATCTTTCTTGAATTTTCCTATTCTAGATCATTTCGATTATATGCAGATATACAAATGTTAAATAAAAGCTTGTAAAAAACAAGTTTTATACGCTTATTTCAGATCATTTATATCTCTCTCATACAACAAAAAGGTGAATTTTCCTTAATGCCTGTAGGTATGTATGTATGTTTAGTTCAAATCAATTTTGACCCACTTCTAGTTGTCCGATTAACGTAAAATTTGGCAGGTGTTCATAATTCCGGTGACAATCCATTATGGAATTTGCTAGAGAAAAATCAAAATGGTTCGATTATATTCAACATTGGTATGTGGGGGGTTTCGGGGACAGAGATCACGAATTTTTTGGAAAAATTTATAAATTCAAGATGGCGGCTCCAATATGGCGAGGAGCCCGATTCCAATAAAAATTGGTAATGTGGGGGTTCTTGGGGTCGGAGATCATGTTAAAATCCAAGAATTCAAGATGGCGGCTCCAAAATGGCGACGAGTTTTGTCATTATAGCCTGATTTCATGCAAAATTGGTGTGTGGGGGTTTTTGGGGTCGGACATCATAATATTTTTGTAAAGTTTCATGAAATCAAGATGGCGACGTGTTTTGTTATTATGGCCCGATTCCATTCAAAATTGGTGTGGTTTTTTTTTGGGTCGGACATTATCAATTTTTGTCCGAATTCAATAAGATGACGGATTTCTAAAAAGAATTAAATAAAAATGATTAAAAAATAAGATAAGCTTCTATACAAATGCATTAAAAAGTTAAAAATATTTCTTTAATTGTTGTATCATAATTATTTTCGAAACTGGACTCCTGCAGCAATCATATTTTTCGTATGCGCAGGCAACAAATATTCTAGAAAGGTAATTCAAATCTGTCGAAACCACACTCCATTGCCATCGAAATTATGTTTGGTTGAATATTCACGTTGAGGAAGAATGAAACCATTCTTCCTCAACGCACGCGGCATATCTACTTGCGTCATTGCAAGATTGCGAAAATTAGACGCCGCGCCGTATAGACCAATCAATAGAGATTTTTCAGTGACAAAAATACTACCAGGAAACCGACTGTGCCATCATACGATGGTTATATCCTGTTATGTTTCCTACTCCAAACTGTCAGTGCTAAATTTCTTAAAAATATTTAAAAGCATTTTTTTTATTTTTTTATTGTTTTTGACTTGTAATTTGGAAAATAATGAAGCAATCTCAATACTCGATCAAAATGCAAAGAAAATGAGCCCTGGCACAACTCGATTGGATTATTAGTAACGGAAAAAAACCGGAAAAACCAGAAAAAATTGTGTTTTTTTTCATTCATAACTTAACTTTTTCAAGTTTTGAAGCAGGCTCTCCACGACATAGTGGTGATTGATATGTACTTCAAGTGTGAAAAACTCGGGCACTGTTGGATTATTAGTTTGTGGTATAATTGCAATTTGATTTTTTTAATGCTCTTTATTGCAGCAGACTTGGATGCGTCATAGGTGGTCCGATTTCAATTTTTCTGAAAGGTTTTTAGAGTTGAAGTATAGTACTACAAAATGACCATTCTAATTTCGAGTTGAAATGCTACGAAATAGATGAGAAATACTTGCAAACATGACCGAAAACCGGCGAGTGCATGAAAGCGGCTCAGGAGTGCGGGTAGAGCAGCAGATTCATAACGGGCGCAGCGCGTTGTATTGCTATTCATACGCTTCCCCGCGTCTGCTGCTCTACCCCCACTACTCAGCCTCTTTCACGCACTCGCCCATTTTCGATCATGTTTGCAAGTATTTTTCACCTGTTTTGCAGCATTTTAACGCAAAATGAGAATATATGTTTTGTAGCACTATCCTTCTACTCTCGAAATCTTTTTGAAAAATTGGAATCGGAGCACTTATGACGCATCCAGGTCTGCTGCAATAAAGTGCATTGAAAAATTCATATTGCAATTATGCCAAAAGTAATGATCTGACTGCGCCTGAGTTTTCAACACATAAAGTACATATCAATCACTACTATGGCGTGGAAAGTTTGCACTACAACTTGAAAACTGGCGGAGTTATGATTGTTTTTAGAAAACCTTTTTTTTCCGTTTTTTTTGCGTTACTAATAATCCGATCGAATTGTGCTGGAACTCATTTCCTTTGCATTCAGATTTTCTACAATTCGTCCATTGAAAGTATTGAGATGGCTTTATTAGTTTTCAAGTTACAAGTCAAAAACAAAAAATAAAATAAAAAATGCTTTTAAATGTTTATAACAAATTTAGCAATGACAGTTGGAAGTGGGAAACATAACGTATGATGGCACAGTCAGTTTCCTGGTAGTATTTTGTCACAGAATCAATAGAGCAGAAAATCTCTATTTATTGGCCTAGTATGAAATCAGCGGTGCAGGCATTTGGATCGTGGATGTGATTTCGACAGAAAGAGCCTTCTTATTTTTTCGTTAAACAATTTTATCATGTGCCGATACGTAACAAATTTCAATTGATGTTTGCCAAATTTGACGATTGATTATTCCCTGGAATATTTCCACCCAGATCCAGGGTTTCATTTTGATGTTACAAGGTAGGTAAAAAAATATTTCGCTCGGAAATGAACTATGTAGTTCTACAGTCGAATAGTTCATTTTGGATTCACAATATATTATATGAAATAAGATTGAAATCGTGAGAGAATGGAATACTGTATGGTATTGAGTAAACGTTATTTTTTGTGGAAAAGTATTAGTTGTCGATAGGGCTTTCCTGTTGTTGAGAAAATGTTTTTTTTCCTGAATTTGCCTATCGAAAAAATATAAATTGATCAAATTATACTTCTCTACTCCAGAAGTTAACGTTTCGGGGAATATATATCTCCGTTCTCAAAACTGGTTGAATTATATCTCAAATGATTTAAGTTTTCAATGTATAGCGATTTATTGATTCGTACTTGACGTATGTCAATTTAAATCTGTCTTTTCCAGTGTTTTCTACCACGTGACTGATGACTATATAAGACGGGAACGAAAATACAGTTCATTCAGTACAATTTTATTCGAATTGTTATTCAGATTAGAAGTGCAGTGTCGGCAGTATATTTTAACAGTGAATTGTGATTGATTTATTCAATTGTCAGAGTGAAATATTGTGTTGTTTGTGAAAGGAAAATAAACGAGCAATAATCAGTTCAGTATTTTTCTAGCCATGAACCCCCGATTCGTAACAATATACTTTTATTTTCATTTATATGAATAAATTGTATGATGTTCTACTAAAAATACTGAATATGAAGAATGCTACAAAAATGTATTCGCCGGATAGACTAAATATCCTTTGTCCACTATTCAAATTTTCAGAATTGCAAAATGAACCCTATATATGCTCACCCATTTTGTTTTTCTAGTTCCGACCCTGTAATGTATATATTTATAAGCTCCTGTGTAATTATCATATCGAGAATGCCAAGGTTCTTAGGGAAACGATATTCAAAATTGTTCCACAAAGAAAATACAGTTTGTTATTGCAATTTTTGTGATTGACTATTAGCGAATATATCACAAACCCTGAACCATCTGCATGTGGTACAATAAAGTAGAGAATGGGATATAGTAATTAATGTGTGATGTAAATATGCTCGTGGGAGATAAAACTTAATCAAGTAAGAGGTAAACAGATGATATATTAGCAAATATCTCGCAATTCGGAACAAACACTTCATATACTGATAAGCAAAAACCTATATCGAATCGAATAACCACAAACGTGATCTCGCTCTCAGCTTTCCTTTCACATTTTGAATAAATCGTGGACCGAGGATTTGATCAGAATTGCCAGGCTTGCCATTACTTATTTAACTTTCCATTACCTTTCGCACACTGAAACATTCCCAAGTATTCTACTTGATGAAAGAGGATTGAACATATTCAAATCGTAAACAGAATATGTTCAGGTGAAAGTGGACCAATCAATAAATTTCAGATTGCATTCTTCATATTGGAAGTTACAATACAAGTTCAACGAATATACCATAATATTTGTCGGTTTTTTGATATTTTTTGCCCACTCTTTACTCTGATTATTTTACTTTATAGCTTTTCCGCATAATAAAAACCAACAGAACCAGTCAAAAAAAAACATACTTTGGTGTTGACTGTGACCTCGTTTTTCAATAGAATGTTCCGAAAAATATGGTGTTTTGGCATGGTAATCGGTGGAGGCTTATAGAGCCAAAATATAATTCATAATTAGGTGAAATTAAAAAATTCCTAGAAAACAATTATAGGCTCATTAAAATAAAATAATTTCTTTTCAGTGTTCCAAGATATCAATTTTCAATTATGCCGGTATGAGAAAGCAATTAACTGAAATAATAAAAATTAATTAAGATTTTTTCAGAGAGAAAGAAAGCGTATTTGCTCATAGAGTATTGACACTCCCAGCTTCCTTATTACAGGATACTACAAAAATCGTTGGAAAGTGCAAAACTTGGGAGGTAAAGAGTTATTTTCAGTAATAGGCATATTTTTCTTCCAACGCTTATTTGGGGAAAAAATTTGATTGTTTGAAATCTCAAAGTGAAAAAATAACATTAGGGTACTTTATAGTAAATATTTATACATAAAATGTATTATAAAAATTATACCAGAATTAGAGAAATATGATAATTTTAAAAATTATATGGAAACCTTTTGCTATGCACTTCTCCACATTTTATGAATAAAATGGACTTCATTTGCGTAACTGAGAGAAATGAATATGCATATGAGTCTGAATTGAAAAGTTGTTTACTTGTCATATGACACATTTCCTAAAATACCAACATGTTGTAAACAAGCCGCAGTTGATGGAAATATATTGGTCATTGGAACTTTGAGCATTTTTCAAAATATAGTTACAACTGTTACTTTTTTTGCAGGATGCTCCAACATATCATATTTGGATTCGTATGAAAATATGATCTATATGAACCTAACAAAAAGCGGCTTGAACAAAATTGGAAGAAATGGAGATTTTCAACCAAAATGTATTTGTCTCTTTTTATCAATTGTTATTCGTTCTCCTAATAATTTTATGGGTTTTTTTTATGCATTTTTTAATGGCGAATCCAAAAAAATATTTTTATAGGTATTCGAAAAAATTTCTCATTTTTAATGCCTTCATGAGGTATTGGTCTATTCGATAAAAGTACTTCTCGAAAATATATATATATATATATATATTTATATATATATATATATATATATATAATATAATAAAGGACTTTTATCATACTTAAGTTAAAAATTATAAAAAGTGGAAAAAAAAAAAAAAATATATATATATATATATATATATATATATATATACATAATATTTTACAATATGAGAAATATTTTAATATTTTTTATACTACAAAATTCAAATTTTTAGAATATATGGTATAACTTTTCTCTCTGAAATGTTTTGTCAACAATGTCATAAGTTCTGTAATGCGTTGTTTAAATATATTTTACCTCCAATATATTTTCAGTGGAATACTGTAATGATATAGGTAACTCTGTTCATTCAATTATTTAATGCATAAATAATTTTTGAAAAAATATTAAAAACAATAGCAATGAATTTTTTTCAATCAAAAAGTTGCCAGTCAAAATTGCAATTATTGCAAAACAAAATTAAAGCCTGTATTCAGGTATTCAACTACCTTACCAATCTTAGGCGATTCCCAAGATTTGAACAAAACTACAGAACTACAGAAGTAAATTTTTTGACGGTTGAAGTAATCCACATCCACAAAAATATTGAGTCAAGGTTTTATATTTTGGTTTTACTTCGGTTGTTTCTCAGTTTATGGAACCAACACAAAAACATTTCCTGTTTCATTTGAGCACTATCAACTGACGTAACAACATGGCGGTCATCAGCTGATCGGGGAACAAACGATGCATTTGAGTGGGTGAAGATCATTATGGTTGTTTAAAGGTTTGTTGTGATTTTTATAAACATTTATTGAACCTAGTATTTGATAATATATTGCAAGACTAATTTTTCAGTAGAATAAAAACACGTTTTAACCAAACTATTTCCTGAAATACAAGGGCATAGTGTTTTGCAGTCTTTGGAAAAATAGGTATATCTATAGTACTGAAAGGAATTCTGGAAATGGTATTATCACTGCAATTAAAGATCTAGAATTAGTAAAAAAAACATTAAATCTGACCCGCATGATGGTCAATGGAAAATGTGGAAATTGATTTGTGACGAGGAGAAGAAATGAAATGATTCAAAAAGAGAATAGATGAGGACTCATAGGTAGGAATGAGAGTTAGGGATAAAGTTCTTTAAAAATTGAATTTTCATCAAATGACAAAGTATTGATCTTGGGATTGATACAGTCTCTATAGGTATCCATTTTTTTTCTCATTGAGGTTCAATAATTCATCTTTCCAACCATTCAGATCGAAAAATATATACATTGACTCGGAAATTGCTTGTGGGCCATTTTCTTCACCGAAATCTGACTCAGGACTCAGTAAGTACCTCCTATTCCGAATCCCATAATTTGTTTTTTGTAAAATCGTGAAATATGCTCTTTCTCTGTAGAAAACATGCAGGACATCAAAGTTCAAATTAAATATAATTCGGGTCTAAATGAAAAGCAAAAAAAGCTGGAAAACGATTGTCTCGAATGGATTGGTTAACACAATCTATAAGATCCCAAAACTTCATGATATACCTTATTGATTCTAAAAAACTACTATTCAGGTGTGTTATCATAATACATATAACATAGTATAGAGTTATGCACTCGTTTTACAGTAATCAATGTGAACCTAGAATCACAACAAAATGAAGAAAGTTATTGTGGGATATCGTTTTTCGTAAAACTCACAAAAAAGACACAAGTACTGTAATGTCTGTACTCCATCAGCTGTTTGACAACTGAAGACACGAGTGAATGAAGGTGTTATGTTAAAATCCTTAATTTGTTTTTTGCATTAATGAAGGTGAGTGAACCACTTGGACATACCTTTGCTCAGCTAGTCCTGGATAGAAAAAAAATTACATAAAAAAAACTTTGTCCGTACTTTACTTAACATTTTTGTAACATAACACATTCACCCACTCACGTCTTCAACTGTCAATTTACGTCAGTGGTAGTGTTCAATTGAGAATTAACATAAGAGTTGATTTGTAGGTTGAAACTGAAGTGAATTTGAGAGGGTAATAATTTGAAAATATAGCTATTCCTACAGAAATGTTCTATAAAGTTTGCAATTTTTCAAATGGAACAACTAACACATTGATTTGATTGTTCACCCTTTCGAAAAATGTGATATTTTTTACACTTCGACTGATGAGAACTTATAAACACATTATTTTATCGTCATGTAAAATATTTTAGGAATCAAAATTTTGGAACATTGCATTAATGGATATGCCTTCATGGTGGGTGAATAAAAAAAAATACCTCATTTTGTCCCCCCCGTATTCTATTTCGTCAGTCATCAAGCACTTCATAAAATGGTCTTTCCAAGTAAAATATCTTTTTTGAATTGTTGTGAATTATATCGCCCCTTTATGATTAGAACGAATCCTTTCCTATAAATTTTGTGTGATTAAGTTATAGTGTTCCGATTAGATTGTCATTGAAATATTAGTTTTGTTTTTTGTTAAAATTCATTAGGTTGATTTTTCACTTCGAGCTTATTTGACCTTTCTTGTGAAAAATCTAAGAAAACGAGTAAATTTTCCATTATATAAGAGTATAAACATTTTTAACTATCCTAATTACCTATACCTAGCATATTATCGCCAAATGTTATGAAAAAACTCAAAAATGAAAATTTTGGAGTTAAACGGAGAAGCTGATACCTATATCATCTAGTAGATATTTGATGAAGTAATAAAATACAGAGGTTAATATAATATTATGCTAGTTTTGATTCACCCTCTACACGTATTTCCAACTTTTGACTGGTCCGGTAGAAAATCTCATATTATTGGAATGTGTGTGATCAGCATCAGCCAAAATTGATATTACTCACAGGATGTCCAATTGTGTGTGCCTTACGTTAGAAGAAGTATTTTGAATAGGCACTGGTAATGTAGGTAGGATTTTGGGACATCCTCCCAGCAAACACACTTGTTACATTTACGTAAATGTGACATAAAATTAACGGAACATATTTATGTAACATAGTTACGTAAATACTCCATCATATTTCTAAGATACTTAAAACCGCATATTTACGTAAAAAGTTTATGTAAGTATGTTATAGCTAATACGTAAAAACTTACGGTCAATATAGTATCTTCTGTTTTACTTAACTGCTACATCAAGTTGTTACTTCAATATTAGATTGGCAATACTGCTGAAGGTCCAATGTCTGATTTCTGTTGGTAACATCAGATTTTTGATAAATGACAGACAATTTCTCAGTGTTTTTTTAGCATTAGCAGTTTTAGTAAGACATTTTGTTTATTTGACGTCTGTTAATTGACTTAATTGTGTTATTTGGAAAATTGTATGATATATATATATATATATTATCACCATGCACACTGCGAAACTAAGTAAGTAAATCTTTGATTAAGACAAAATGCCACGAGATTTCCCCAACCTTTCTAAGAGACAGCAAAGAAGAATTTTATCAAATAATGAAAGTTCAAATCAAGTATCAACTAATGAAAGTTCCCCAAAAGGAGGTAGTAGCCTGAAGAACTCGAAGCGAATAGTAAACTTCCTTCTTATGAAAATTTATCAGTAGAATCTGTATGTGAATTTGAGGGACGATGACAAGTTCAGTGATGTTACACCTGTATCGTTGCCTTCCCTTCAAAAGGAAGCCCTGAATTGCAAAACCAAAAATACAAAGCCCTGAAAAACAAATTTTAAGGAACAGCTTGTCAGATGATCTTAGAAAATGTTTCCATGACATAATATTTCACAGAACTGTATTAGTGATTTGTTAGGGGTTTTAAGAAGGCATAGCCATCACGAATTACCTAAAGATGCGAGAAGCCTTATAGAGAACCCCAAGGTGCCTTACAAATGTGGATAATGTAGGAGGTGGTCAATATGTGCATTTGGTTTGGAGGAAAGTATTAAACGTGCAATTGTCAAATATAATTGTACTGATAGTGTAATTGCATTCAACATAAATATAGACGGTCTTCAATTTCTAAGTCATCTGAAGTCAGTTATGGCCTAGTTTAGGAGATATTGTTAAAAGACATATTTATACAGAACCTTTAGAAATAGGTGTTTTCCATGGATTAAAAAACACTGAAGATTCAAATGAATTTTTGAAATATTTTGTAGAGGAATATTCAAATCTAAAAATCACTGGACTTGTTGTACAAAACAAATCTTACTCTATTCAGTTGAATTGTATTATATGTGATGCTCCAGCAAAAGCATTTATTTCAAATACTAAACATCATTCAGGGTATTTCGGATGCTCTAAATGTATTTGCGAAGGTGATTATGTAGAAAATCGAGTAGTATATTTATCCACTACTTCAAGTTTACGAACAAATGAATCTTTTCGGAATAGAACACAGCCTGAACATCATCATGGATCAACAATTTTGGAATCTATAGATATTGACATGATTAAACAGATTCCTTTAGATTATATGCATTTGGTGTTACTGGGAGTTTCAAAACGTATTTTAACCCTATGGTTGAAAGGCCCTAAAAATGTTCGTCTAACTAAAACTCAGATCGATCATTTCAATCAGTTCTACCTTGAAACAAGTAAATTTAGTGTATCAGACTTTTCAAGAAAACCTAGAAGCATACATGAAGTTGATCGGTGGAAGGCTACAGAATTTAGATTTTTTTTGTTATATGCAGGTCCAGTTATTTTACAGAAAATTTTGACTAGTAATATTTATAATCACTTTATGTCATTAGTAGTAGCAGTTCGTTTGTTATGCGAAACAAATCAGAGCAGTGAAAATATTGATTATGCTAATGAGCTTTTATTATATTTTGTTAAAAAGTTTGGTGAGGTTTTTGGGCCTGAATATATGAGCTACAATATTCATAATTTAATACACTTGGCTGGAGACGTGAAAGAACATGGTGGTTTAGATGAATTCAGTGCATTCAAATATGAGAACTTGATGTATAAGATTAAACGTAAACTCAAACATTCAAGCCATCCACTCCAACAACTTCACAATAGATTAGTGGAAGGAACCCACTTAGAAACTGACATTATTGAATGCAAAATTCCGAAAATTATTTACAAAAATAAAGCAATATTTGGCATTGAACTACAACATTTTTCTGTGCGCTTGAAAGAAAATGAAAATTGCTGTTTACTGACCGATGGCAGAATTGTAATTATTGATAATATAACCAAAGTTGATGATAACTTGTACTTTTCTGGCAAATACTATCAGTCAAATATTCCATTTTTAGCATTCCTTGTAATTCTATACTTCTTAATATTTATAAAGTATGTGATGAAAGAATATTGGTATGTAACGAACAGATAAGTGTCACCTTGATATCAAAAAAAATGTTGAAATTGCCTTTTGGCAGTGAATATGTTTTAGTTCCATTACTCCATTAATTGTAGAATTTTTTCCTATTGCCAGCACTTTATACAGAGAAGTGTGTAACTATTATTTTCACTCCTTATAACATTGAGATTTTCAAACCAGACAATAAATCAGTATGAGAAAAATGTTCTCACTCTTGACTTAATCTCCATGCATACCTAAGATAAAGATATGTGAGTTCTGTTTTGGAATTAATTGGTACCTAAATTTTTTTAAATCCATTATTTTTATTTTTTGAGTTAATACAATTAGTTGCAACATTCTTCAGGAGTACTGCCAATGTGGTTGGAAGATAAAAAATAGTAATGTCTAAATATTATTCTGAATTGTATTTATTTATATATTATTTATTCCTAAGTGTTTGTGCATTACTTACATACTAGGTAGAGAGGAGTAAAAGAGTAGATGTAATCCCATCAGGTGCCTTCGAGGAGAACTGTAAATCCTCTCTATATTCAAATTAATATAACATTTTCACATTACAAGATACCGATAACAATTCATTAAAAAAAAAGAGGGGGATTTCAGGTTAAAAAATGAATCAAAAACTATATGCAGTGGTATGTTTCATAAAAGAAGACATGTATTCAGAAATACCAACAAGTTGGTTAATTAACGAAGAATCATGCTATTGGCCAAAATCAGTCAATGCTTGGAAGTTAATGCAGAAAGGAGTGGAGCCAGATAAAGATAATTGGGACATTCATGAATTAAGGATTGAAGGTTATAGTGGTAAGTAATTTTTATAGTTTTATATATAATAATTTAAATAACAATCCTCTGCTTGCTTATTAGTACAAAATTGTTTAATTTTAGCGACTTTGGATGGTGCTAGAAAAAAAGCTGCAGATTCTGAATACAGCACTAACGAAGAATGTCAAGATGCCGGGAGGGGAAGAAGAATAAAAATTCCACCTGCTTGGACTCAAGATCATATTAGTGGTAGTAGCTCTGATGAGGAGACAATGACTCCTCCTCCAACACCAAAACTAAAATCTACTCATGGGGCCCTTTACCTGATCCTCAGAAGGCAATTCCAATAATGTTGAAGTTGTTGCTGAAGGTAATTAACTAGATCAATATTTTTGAAATTCTGGCATTGGGGTTTTTAATTCTAATCAAATTTGTTTGTTTTCTTTTCTTATTCAGAGCATTTAATGGAAGCCTTAATATTTGACCATGCAAAATAATTCATTTGGTCTGTTTAAACTTGGTATTCTCAGTTTAAGTGTTGGTCATGCTTGCATATTTTCAATCACTTGTTATTTGAAAGCCACCTCCCAAACTAGTCAGATAATTATTTTTTAATTGCTTTTTTTTACAAATTGTTTGTTTCTAACTGTTATTGTAGGTGGCGTTAGAAAAAAAACTGTTTCTGGCAGCTTTGGAAAAAAACGAACCGAGTGGGATAAAATGGAAAACTCTCAACTCAATAAAAGTAGCTCTGATAGGAGTGAGACTCCAACACTTTTCCATCACCAAACAAAATATTCAACCAGAAGAACCAATAAATAATTCGGATGATGTTGCTGCAGGTATAAACTAAATTAGGCATTTTAGGTTTTGAAAAACATTTCATTCACATGTGATCTGTAATTTAAGCTTCTAATTTTGGACAATTCATCAAAAATAAAATATCCTTTGTTTTGCAACCTCTGGGGCTCTGTGGCCAAAATTTCTTTATTGATTAATACTTTTCAATACGGACAAGCCTTTTTGAGACTTTTCCTTTCTTCTTTACATTTTGTTGTTGTTTTTGTGGACTATGTATATGGATAAAATTATACTACTGATAAATATCAGTCCCCCATATTATGGCATCTGGCAATTGCAATTTTGCATTTTAAAGAAAAACATATCATCATATCAGCAGCAATATTTTCTTGTTTCGAATTTATTTGTTAATTAATAATTTATTCATTGTAGGAACAGCTATAACTTTGGAAACCTATATGAGGAAATTGGTAATAATAATTTTTTTACTAATAAATTGAACTACTTATTATTGTGCTGTTTTAGTTAAACTGCGAACAATTTGCGTATCGAATAAAAAGTTTTTAAATACGATTTACACCAAAGTTAATTCCTTGGAGTTACATCAGCCAAATCCTCAGAAAGATAAACTGAAAAATATTCCGATGAAAACCCTCAATGAAGTTCAGGAGTTCGAACTTCAGTTAGAAAATGACGATGTGAAAACTTCTTTGGTAAGTTATATTAAAAATTCATAATTCGCTGTACATTTTTCTTTCTTTCAAGTCATTAGGTAGCACACTTGGAAAAATAGAAAGAAATTTCAATTCACAGTCAACTCTGGAAGATAAATCTTTCTAACTTTTATTTAATTTTTTTAATCCTGGGATCAGACTTATCATTCCACTATTACGAAACTCAGGGAGATTGAAAAATGTTATCAGTGAAATTTATACATTCTTTCAAGGAACCATTTTCCCAAATTCTGTGGGCACCTTATGAAATGAACCCATATTTGGCTTTTATTTCATTTATCTGAATATACTTACATTTTAGGCCCATCTCTTCAAATCTTTGGGTGGTAGAGATGCAAAAGATCATCTGTATAGATGCCTTGGCCAATTATTTACCAATGAGTTGGCTACGCAATGTTCCTGGTTCGGACAAAGGGGGAATTACAAAGTCAAAGACTTGTATTCCATAAAAATATTAACAGGTAATATATTTTAAACTTTGGTTGCCAAAAATCATTATTATTAATATTTTCAGAGAGTATTAATAATAGCAATCATCCTGATGTATCATATTCGTACATAGATAAACATGCAGGGGAATGGTTCCGATTGAGCCGCCAAAGGCTCAATAGAGAAATCAAGAAAAAAAATGCAGAAAGCCAATGAATATTGACAGAAGAAGAGAAGCAATGATTTTAGTTTTATTTTTAATGCCAAAATAATATGTGATTTTAGCAATACCAGAAATTAAATAATCTATTTTTTTATGCTGAACTTTTATTTTCCCCAATTCTGGTAGTATGAAATTATCAATATTAAAACTAAACATACAATTTTCAAATGATACTATCTCAGTCTGACTAAAAATAATCGCAAGTTTCTGTGGATTTTTCTTATTGTTGCTCATAGACTTATACACTATTTAAAGTATGTTGATTTTAGGATGATTTGTAATACTGTTATGGGTGACATTAATTTTATTGAAAAAGTATCAATTTCTTTCCATTTTATATTGAACGTGGTTTATTTTCTACGATCAGATTTGAAAGTTATTCAGCCAATATTTAGAATTTTTCAGTATTGCTTCAATCTGCATGAAAGTGATCGAAAATACTTGATTGAATTGTGATTGAAACAAATTGATCGTTCCTCAGTGTTCAAATATTTTGAATATGTCTTGTGAAGGCAAACATTTTACAACTGAAGTAAGGAGGCAATAATAAACCGTTAAAGCATTTTACTAATCCGTCTGGTACATTTTTTTCCATTTGCAAGACTGAATAGAAATGTATATAAAATTCTAGAGTTAACATGGGAAAATATATGTTCGAAACTTGTATGTTTTCTTG
Organism: Gonioctena quinquepunctata; assembly: GCA_018342105.1. Taxonomy (NCBI): domain Eukaryota; kingdom Metazoa; phylum Arthropoda; class Insecta; order Coleoptera; family Chrysomelidae; genus Gonioctena; species Gonioctena quinquepunctata. The sequence goes on from JAFIRS010000444.1 coordinate 690,118, forward strand.
GTAGATATTTCGATCCTGACTACTTCAAAATTAAAACAATTGTTAATAACGTGGTTCATAATTAAAAAATTTGACTTGAAATTGAAGGTACTAATAAGGAAACAAAGCGTACACAATATAGCATATATAATAGATTTAATTGCATTCAAAGTCGAATTAAAAGTTTCCATAATTTTTTTGAAAAATCGAAAATAGTCATTATCATGTTTATGTATCATTTAAGCAAAGGTATATCACAAGTAGGTAAGTAGTCTTTGTGGTGGTTATCTACGATGGAGACTGGATGGACGCTGTGTTGTCACAATCAAAAATTGTACAAATAACCCCTTCACCACACCAACTCACTTCACACCTACATGCACATTTAGATAACTTATAATTAGTAGATAATCTACACTGTAGATTATAGTTATCAAGATGTGCATATAAGTAGGTCTAAAGTGAGTAGTGTGGTGAAGCGGTTATTTGTACAATTTTTTATAGTGATCATCTACATAGCAATGATGTAAAAGTTACATAACATGTAGTGTATGTTATGTAATATTTATGTCTGTTTGTAACATTTGTTATGTAATATTTATATAATCAAATAATATAAAATATATGTGAAGTAGTTACATCATAGTTATGTAAAAGTTACATAACATCTAATGTATATTATGTCACATTGTGACATAATATTTACTTAATAAAATTATATAAAATATATGTAAAGTAGTTACATCAGTGTTATGTAAAAATGAGGTTGTATTTGTGGCGGACATTTCGCCATAACAGTGACATAAATTCTACATAACATAGTTACGTAACAAGTAATATTACTTATGTAACATACATGTCAATTTTACATAATTGTGTTTGCTGGGCTGTATATAAACTAGGACATGAGCACAACTTGTAATGTTTTATGAGACCAATCCTTTATGCCATCAATATCTCAGTGCAAAATTATCCTCAGAGGTCAATTTTCATAGTAAGGAACACACCTCCATTTTTTATTTTTCCATAGCTACTACCCTTGTGTGATTCCTCAAGCAAGGAAGTTGAAATTCTACTATAATAGGTATCTTGCTTGGTAGGTTCATGCTGAATGAGCCCAAAATATATCAGGTAATCCTCTCAAACAACAATAATAATAAATATATCGGTTGTATTGTTTTGAAAAACTGGTACTTATTTACATGTGGAGAATCGGAATATTTATGTACCCAAGTGACTTCCAATAATTTATAGGTAACATCTGAACGATATTTCAATGAACTCTTCGATATTTTACTGTCCCGCCAATAAAACCAGTTACGAAGCAAAAATCGACGAGTTGCATTCTTCAAGAGAAGAAGTATTCAAAGAATTTACCTTGTTAGGTGATATATCCATATCTGCATAAATTGTCAGGGTTGACTTCTTTCCTTCGCTTGCCAGACTGCTCGTACCGATAGTGTTGTATTTCATCTTGCATAACAATCAAATTAAAAAATCAGTATAGACACCAGGCACCCAAAAGTTCACTTTTTTCAGAAGCAGCTACGATGAATTCTAAGTCAAGTTCTTCAAACTCCAGCATATCCTTAATATTATCTTTTCTTTCGTGAACGGTCGTTGAAGTCTTTCAGTTTGGTCCACGGTGAAAAGTTCACTCGACAGAAAACTACACGAACGTACTGTCCAACAAGGAATCGAATACCTAGTCCGACTCACACAAACTTGTTGAATGCCTACTAGATAGATGTAACACGAGACGTGGTCTACGGACTAAGCACTAAAATGATTGTGTGGAATTCCAAGCTTCGACTACAAAGTTGATTGTTTGGCGATGTTGTCAGGTTTAAAACAAATAAATAGTTTTCAGAAATTTCAATGTATATTCATGAACTCAAAGTTTTGAGTGAGTGAGTTTTTATTTTTGAACATCTATTTGACCCATTTGTTTTCTCGATTTGATAGGATAGTTCATATTTTATTTATGGTGAAAAATTTAGAGAGCAAAATCAATCAATAGTCACTATTGTGGTATATGCTATAAGGTTGAATAATCTCAGTATTTTGAGGATCAGTTCCTAGAGTTTCAACTGATGTTTCCCAAGAACACATTGGAATATATGAAAACATTAATTTCAACATGCCACGGGTAAACAAGTATTTGAAATGAAATGAAAAAAAAGCCATATGAAGGGAGAGAAAATAAGGAATGAAATGCATAAAGCACACAAAGTCGTCTTCATAAAAGGTTCAATATAAATTGAGACACAATTGGTAGACCGACAGGCGAAAAACAACAACTTTCCTAGCAAATAACACGCAGAACGTTGAATGATATTCACCTGACAATCCATGCAAACTTCCATATAAATGGATATTGTTCGCGAATGTTTCTTTCTGATAAGCTCGATTATGTTTAAATTCATGTCGTGTCCGCCTAACAATCCGCATACCGGTTTCAGGTTTTTGGCCCTCATCAGTACGGAGTAGTCACCAGCCAGAGATCCGGAGAGCTCTGGCCGAAGCGAAACACAACATAAATTAAATTATCATCGAGCTTAAAACATCTTTAGGTGCGTCGGAAAAGATAACTTTTAACCGGCGGCACCTAGTGAAATTACAGTTATGGAGGTAGATCTCATTTTGTAATTGGATGAGAATCAGTATTTAAGTATTTTTGTGTGATGGATAATTGAATTGAATTGATTGATTTCTCATAATACAAACTGAGAACTTGTGATTTAGGATGTAAAATTCACAAATTTGATTTTTGCCTGTCTCTTCCTCTGTAAATTGTTTTTTTTTTCATGAGACTGATGCCCACGATAATATTATTATATTATCGTGAGCATTTATAGAATGAACTTACTTGAGTGTTTAGCCTTTAAAATGATTATTTTTCTCGTATTGTGTGTAATATTTCATATGGTCCAAAAAATAATCTGAAATGTTGCTTGAAATGGAAAGGGTATTTCACTCAAACATGGGTTCTCTCAATGCTCTTTTCAAATCCCAATCGATTCTACATTCCTATATTATCATTGCAGAAACGTTAAAGTATGGGAAAAAATAATCTACCACGAGAAACTTGGATACAACTTTTCACTTAGTAAACAAACCTTGACAAATTTGTCTTGACCGATGAAGGTTTTATGTTTCAAGAAATTTCGCTCTATTTGCAGCGTCAAATCAAGACCCTCTCCAGTTAGTCAAGGAAGATTGGTCATGCTGTAAAAGGGTGTAATTTAAATTATCACAAGCGTTGTATGTAAGTTTTCCCAGAATTCCTGAAATCAATCAGATGAAAAGATTGTCAGTATCATATATAAATAACTTCTTCTCACGGTATATTTAATGAATCAATGGCTTTATCAATAGTTAATTTCGGACCGTAAAATTTTTACGATGTGAAATAACTTGTCTTGGTATACTCATACAAATCCCCATTTGAAAATGATTTGCTTTCTGTAAAACTTCGTAAACCTTACCTAAAAGACATATATTTCAACACTGAGTATGATATATTAGTGTCCAGATATAATCGAATGCGAAGTGCTGATCTTCTCTGATTTGATGTTATTATCGATTATTGTTGTCACTAAATGTGGTCCTGATACGAAAATATAGCTTCGATATATTACTTTATATACGTTTTCCGGCGACCTCGTATTAACAAGTCTATTAATTCTACACGAAATCGATCGTTAATGACCTCTTTTAACCTTCAATTACTCTGTTAATGCATAATCGTGATATATGCAACTAAACATACACCGAAATCGACCATTGAAAACCTTTAAATGGTCGATTTGGTCCAATATAGAATAATTGTGGTATATGCAACTAAACATACACGAATTCGAATATTATTCAAATGTCAAATCATATTACCTTCGCGCTGTCAAATTTATGTATTTTAAAATCCAAATATTGTAAGTGTCCCCCTAGTTGAAGGAAATTAATATCGAAAATTTCACGTTGACCCCAAGAACGAGGTCGACGGAATTTTTTTGTAATCAACTCGTATATTAAAATGGCGATTAATGATCTCGAACATTAACGCGCTCCCTTCGCTCTCGTGTTAAAATATCTCGATCATTAATCGCCACTATTAATACACTAGTTGATTAAATAACTTTTTTACTGTTTATGATGATGTAGGTATACTTATACATAAGTTTGATGTTATGCTACTGAAGGAATATGATAATTCCACTCGCATAACTTTGGTATTAGCACCTTTCAATAGATAAAAGATATTATCGGTGGTAATATAACTAGTGCTATGATGAATAATCATGGCAATAAATAATAGTACTAATACCAAAAGTTTGTTAAAATTTCCGTATGCGACCCATCCAAGGAAATGAGCCCGGCTCAAAGGCGGGGGCCAATTTTTTTAAATCTCACTTGACACGTGAATTATATTCCCCCTGAAATATGACCACTTTTTATGATATCGTCTGACATTTAGTGGTATCATAGTAGAATTTACTTTATGAAGAAATATGTGGGCTTGATGAAATTAACTGGCACATAATATACACAGGAAGCAAACTTCGCTTTTCATGAGAGCCTATGCAATGTTTGCCATAAGTAACTAGGTGTACTTTGTTAATGCTCTCGTCTTATGAAACCAGATCATTGAGAAGAACCCGATGGCGTGTCCAATCGGAAAAAGTAGATATCGCTGACAAATTGATGCCGTTCTGACATGACATATATGGCTTTTTCGTTTATCACAGATCAACTATTTCATCATTATATTCTAAAATATAACACTGGGTATAAATACTTCCGCATTCCAAGTGGAAATGTACGCAATCTTGCAATGCGCTAGAGAAAACAACATGAGGGAAGAACGTAACGCACGGATCAAATATGTACAGACAGCCAGGCGTCACTGAAAGCTCTCACGATCCCAAAAGTGACATCAAGACTGGTATGGGAATGCCGAGAAGAACTCAGTGCCCTCGCAGAACACAACAAAATAACAGGACACTGTGGCATCGACGGCAACGAAAAAGCTGGTGAATTAGCAAGGAAAGGCTCATCCGCACTCGAAGTCACAAAATCGACCATCCGAGGCAGCATACGGGACTGGGTCAAACGAAAACAAAAAGAGCGCTGGAAAGAAACCCCACCTCAATGAGAGGACACCTGCACAAAATGGGGCTGTTCAACGGATGATTTCCTGCAGACAATGTGACAAAGGGACAGAAACGGCCAAACATATATTGTCAGAATGCGAGGCAATAGACAGCAAAAGACAAGCATTACTCGGACAGTCAAGGCTAACCTCCAAAGAATACAACAACCAACCAGTGAATAACCTGTACAGACTAGTTCAGGGGACTAGGCTTACGGAGTGGGTGCTGTAAAATAAAACCGGAAGGCACAGAAAGCCTAAGAGGCTGAGGTGCAGCTGGCGACAGGACTAGTACCTCAGGAAGAGAAAAAAAAACAGAAACCACACTTAAATATCGTCGTCGAAGCCCACCTCGTTTTGTTTTGACGAATATCCATACAATTTTAATTTTTGATTCAGCCAATCAGAAACCAGGTGCAGCGCGATCACGTTATTAATATCTGGCATCTTGAGTTCAGATATACTATAAAAATAAATAATTTGTCGTCAAATGTCATCTAATTATCACCAACAAACAAACCTCTTGTTAGGAGCGTACAGGACAAAATTTTTTTTTACTGATAAGTCTGAAATGTTTGATAAATAAATGTGATAAACTTTATATACTCTTACCGAAAATCAAATGTTCTCCGGTATATTTTTGTAATATATATGGTTACCAAAAAGTTGCGACGGCAAATCGTTCCATACTTTCATTGTCTTTTATAATATGTAGAACTTTTTTTCTGTATATATGCGCAGTTCCACTCATAGAGTATAATATGTAACTTTCGATCAGCTGGAACTGAATTCATGAAACTTGGCAACGTCGCCAAAAACGGTTAAAGTTCTTCCTCCGACCCCTCCGGCTTACCTGTCCGAAGAAAGCTGGCGCGCGAAATTCTCAAAAGAAGGTAGGTGAGGTAATAAGAAAAAACGAGATGCCAAAGAAGAGAAAGGGACACGAAAGTCTAATCATTTCACCCTCATGTGGGTCACCCTTTGTTTCAAATGATGGTGGTCGGCATACAGGGTGATTCATAGTGGTACTATTAGCTCGGTCACCTGAAGTGTGTGATGTGACTAATACATGTGTTCTTGAGTACAAATGGTTTTTTAGTACTGCGGATTTCTATGCATAGTATTGAAAAGAAATAACCATATTGAACCCAAACGGAACTTTTCTGAAAAATTGGATGAAAGAAGATAAGTCTTCTCACAATAAAAAAGGCATTTATTTCTATCAAAGAAATATGCTATGCACTCTAAAATTAACATGGCACTACAAGTGTTCATAATAAGAAGATAATCTATAAAAACATTTTAACAAAAAATTAAACCGACGAAATACGGAACTAAAAAGTAAAAAATAAAATAAACCTTCTTAGTCTCAATAACTAATCTCCTAAACTAATGTAAGTAACTAATTTTGAGTCGGCGCCAAACAAACAAGCAAATGAATTAGGTAAGGCAAAAAATGATGGCATCGAGTTGCGCGGTGACATTCTGATAATTTTTTTGGACAAATTTAATGATCTTCGTTGATTGTCCGTTTGGCGTCGACTCAAAAAATTAATTACCCACCTTACTTCAACTATTACCAGTTAAATAATATGATTATCTACTTTTACTATTTGTTGTAATATAAATTATTTTTGTTGTTCTGGTTAGTTTATTCCATTACTTTCAATGTTCATAAGTGAAAAATCAAGTATCCCCTATTTTTCTACCCGTAAGGGTGGATAATTCCATTCAGAATTCGAATATGATCCACTATTAGGTATACCCTATCTAATAAAGAAAGAATCATCCAAATCGAAGAACCCAGTACAAAGTTATGCCTGATAGAATCGGTTAACGGACCAGAATTCAGAGGGTGAGTGATCAATATCCTTCATTTTGCTACCCTTTGGGGTGGATTTCATATTTTAAATCCAAATGGGACCAACTTTGAAGTACACCCTATCCACTGAAAAAAGAATTATCGGAATCGAACGCCTCAGCAGAAAGTTATGCGTGGTCATACATAAAAAAAAATATACGCGTCGACTAGAGAACCTCTTCCTTTTTGGTTTCGGTGGTTAAAAACTAATCATAACATAACAATCGCAAAGTTGGAACGTCCACTGATGAGATGAAAAGGTTCCTGACTAGAATGATTAAAATACAGTGCTAAACAACGACCAATTTGATATCGTTTGTTAATTTTGGTTGAAATAAAATAAATTTAAAAATATGCTTGTATATATATATATATATATATATATATATATATATACTGACTTTCTTTACACGATAAAGTTTGTTTTCTCACCATAGCAATAAGTTGAAAAATCATTTCTGATATGTTAATTCTTTATATTGTTGGTTCTGCGACATTTGTCTTTAAAAAGGTAGTGTGTGTGTGTTACATTTTTGTGAAAAATCTGGCCAAAGGCGTTTACAGACCGCTAACATGCAATAAATCATACGATGGATCGACGAAGGTTTAGCGCAATGCGAAGTAGCTGAACGTTTAGGTTTTACGCAAAGTATTGTAAATCACGCGTGGAATCGCTATGTGACGAATGGTACAGCATTTTATGTCCATAGTGGAGGGCGGCAACGCAGTACAACTCCGGCCGAGGACCTATACTTGCGGATAACCGCAAGGCGAAACCCATCCTATCCAGCTTCTCGTATTATTAGGTTACTGCGTGATGCAATTGGCACAATCATTTCCAACCAAACAGTTAGAAGGAGGTTGCATGTGACAGGTTTACATGCAAGAAGACGTGCACCACATCTACAGTTAACTAGAGGCAAAGGGTAGCGAGACGGCAATGGGCCGGGGAACATCGCAACTGGACAATCAACGAATGGAGAAATTGTTTATTCACGGACGAGTCCAAATTCCGTCTATATAATTCTAATGGACGTATTTTGGTCAGGGACGAATGAAGTCTAGAATACTTCATCCGATACCAAGACCGTCCGTGCGCGGTGAAGAGCCGCATCCTTCACGAGGTGGCCCTGATTTCGACAGAACACGGCGGATCTAGACTAGGAAGTCGATAAAAAACTCCTCAAAGCTAAGGTTTCGACCACGCCGAAGGCTGCGTGACACTTGGGGTAGTAAGTGTCGTCAGTGCGTCCATCTGGGATACCAGGCCGCCTCCCATATTAAACAGGCTTTTCCCCTGCAAGGGGCTCTGCAGGGGGCGACAATCAAAACCCCAGTACTCGTAGGACAATAATGAAACACAAAAACACAAACAAAGAAAGAAGGCGGACTGTGGAAACTCAATCCACAAGTGAGGGAACCTCTCAGAGGACCTCCCCCCACCTTTCCTCAAACCTCTTTAGTACCGAACAGGGATCAGAGACAACCCAGAGCAGCTCCTCGGAGCTCTCGCTCACCACACCTCCTGAGGTCACCCTACCGGTGACCTCAGAAAATACCCCTAGGACGAGGGATTCCATCGAGCCCCGCGCCTTCTTCATTCACCATATCCTTCCAATACCCCACACCTCGGCAAATGCAGAAGACCAGTCCACGGGATGGATAAGGGCAAAAAGGCCCAACAAATGTGGGGCAGAAAGAAAGAGGAGGAAGAAGGAACAGCAGATTAGACTGGCGGCTTCTTCAATAGAAGCCCCAGATCAACAAAAAGCTGGACCTTCTGCCTCCAAAAGTGAAAGGAATCCGGCCTCCAGGATCAACCCCCGTGGATACCGGGAGAGAAGTCAAACGACCACGGACCGGTAACCCTGGTCAGTGGAGGGCTGACTACTCCCAAATAGCCACTGTCTTTGCAACTGGTCATCAGCAGAGAAGACCAAGCCGACGCTGGTTTCATTGAGGACCAGCTGCTGGAATTCCTTGATGCTGTCGCCATTGCGGAAACCCAAAATGATACTGCGCCCCCACAGTTCCAGTCAACTTGACTGTGGCGTAGGCAGCTGTTGGTCACAGCTGCTAATGAAAATTCCAAAGAGTGGCTCACCAGGGAGCTTAAAAACATTAAGCTCTGGAAAGATGTCACTCTGACAATCATGGACCCAGCAAGGCTCAGGCTTCGCCGAACCATGCTTTGGATTCCGGGAAAAAGATCTCTGTCTAACCAGAACATCATCAAGAGACTGGAAAGGCAGAATCCCGGCCTTTCAGGTTCTTCTTGGAGAATCTGGGATAGAAAGGAAGAGAACCACGGCCTTCGACTGATAATAGGGTTAGAGGATGAATCCATCACACTGTTGGGCAGGGTGAATTTCCAACCCTATTACAGCGCCTCACAGGCGACTGTGACCATCCTCGAAGGACCGATGGCACAGCAATTGTTATCCAGGGAAACCGCACCAGGGACCTCTGGAACCCAACCCGGAGGTAACAGGCTAACCACCTCAGGCCCCCGCACCATAGGAACCTCTAAGAGTGCCGCTGATGCGGAGGCCGGGGAGGCGAGTGCAGGTTCCTCGGGTGAGGGAGCCAGAGGAACCGAGGTAGGTACCCCTGTCTCACAAAAAAGAAGAGGAACCTCAGAAAGAACCTCCGTCATCACTACCATCGAGCGAACACCATCACCGATGAGCGAAGAGGAACCAGAAGAACCCAAAGGAACCTACTGAGCCTACCAGAACAACTGGGAAGGTGGAGGGAGGGCATGAACGGAGGAACCACAAACAATCCATCATGACTATTAAATTCTTACAAATAAACTTACAATACGGGAAATCACCCATTGCCCTGCTATGCCGAAGGATCCTTGAGTGGGAACTTAATATCCTACTAATACAGGAGCCTTGGGTATGTCAGGGAATGATCAGGGGAATGGAAATGGGCGGAGGAACAGCTCAATACTGTACCTCCGACGATTACCCCGCGCATGCGTATACACAAAAGGCATAGAGACATTCCCTGTCCCAGGATTCTGTACCAGAGATCTGGTGGCAGTGAGGATCTCCGTGCACAGAGATGGCCTCATTCAGAAACTGGTAGTCTGTTCTGCGTATTTTCCATATGAGAGAGCAACTTCACCTGAAGAGGTTGAAAGGCTAGTGCGCTACTGCGAGGAGTTCGGGCTGGGCCTACTCATGGGATGTGACTCAAATGCCCATCACACACTATGGGGCAATACAGACACTAATCTCAGAGGTAATGCCCCGCTCGAATTCCTCGGCACTAGCAATCTTGAAATAATAAATGAAGGCTCGGTACCAACGTACTTTCCACCAAGGAGGAAATCAGTGATAGACCTCACACTGTGTACTCGTGACCTACTGAGTAAAATCCAGTCATGGAAGGTGTCACAAGACGAATCCTTATCAGATCGACACATTCTTTTTAAGATAGGTGACATAGACCTACCGGAAAAAAAGTCTAAAGGAATCCAAGGGCCACCAAATGGGACCTCTTTAGGGAAGAACTAGAAGGGAGACTCGTAGGATTACCCACCAAGTACGGAAATGGAGCCGAAATAGATACCGCCGTAAGTTATCTAAACGAGGCGATTATTTTCCCGTACGAAAACAGCTGCCCTCTCAAAGGAGGTCTGAAAATACACGAACACCCGGGGAATTGAAACTAGAACCACCGCAGGGTGACAAGAAAGCTTCTAAACAATGCAAAAAGAACGAAAGTACCACTCGACTGGGAAAACTATAGGTCTGCCCAGAGGGAGTACAAGAAAGCCATACGGCAATCACAAAAAACAGCTGGCGGGCCTACTGCGAGGACATTAACACAATGCCCTCAGCAGCAAGGCTCTGCAAAGTTCTCTCTAAGGATCCAGGGAAGGTAGTGGGTACCCTGTCCATGCCTGATGGACCAGAACCAATCTTGGGAATACCCAATAGCATGGCCATCTCAAACATGGAGGGACTGCTGCAAAAGCGGTTCATCGAAACATGGCAGGAGGCGCCATGCATGAGGCAATCGAAGCTCTAAATGAAGGAACCTTCGAAAAAACTGTTGAGAGAGATCCTGTCACGCAACAGACGGAATATCAGGACTGTGACTGGACTCCTAACGGGACACAATCACCTGAACAGGCACATGAAACTCATCGGGATCACAAATGATCCCTTATGCAGATGGTGCCTGGAAGATGACGAAACATCGTCGCACATCCTTACTGCGTGCCCCGCTCTGGTGCACCAGAGGGAGATCAACCTGGGTAGCATAATTCTGAACCCAGAAGATATCAAAGAGCTGAGGAAACTGCTGAGTTTCGTCAGAGAAATCGGCATGCCCAGCTGATTCTCAGATCATGTGGGCGCACAATGGGCCCAAGTTAAGGGGCCTACGTGCATGGGTTCTCCGGAACCAGCCCACCATGTGCATAGAAGAAGAAGAGAAGGTGCAGATCATGGATTCATTTCTTCCGTCAAAATTTCAATGTCAGTGTTGAACTTAATTTCGATTTTTTTTCGTGCTAGGACAATTAGTTTTAGAGCTGGCTACGTAAAGTGAAAATAATAAGGTACAAGATCAATTTTTACATAGAAACTTTCCTTACTAGCGTAGCTCTGCAGGCCCCCGCTGAAAGCGGGGGCAGGCGGTCAAAGATTCTTCCAGAATGCCACCCGACGCTCAGATAACTCCAAACACTCTTTCCAGTCACAAGGCCTGGTAGCCCATTTGGTTGAACGCTGCTCTCAAAGTGCAAGGACCTGGGTTCGATCTCGAGCTGGGTTACGATTTTTTTTTCATTTTTTTTATTACACTCAAATCAACCACAAAACTTCTATTCGTCACCGAATTATATCACCTCAGAACATTCACCCTCACAATCCCTCATGACTTGCTTCGCAGCGGTCGAATGCTACTGAAGATTTTCTTTTAATCTTTTTTTTTTACGTACTTTTCATAGGAAATAACTCAAATATGTCGAACGAAAGTATTAAGCGTAAATTCCAATTGTTCTATTATGATCAAATTACAGATCTTTCTCATAAGCAAAGGGATATATAACATTATTTGACTTGAAACAATGTATTAGTACATATAGTATCGCAAAACATGGCGAGGCGACCTCCTACTGACTTTCACGGGGGCGTATGGAGGTAATCCCATTTTTTCGAATATCAGAAGTATATACGAGCCACCTCTAAGAAATCACATCGAAAAAACAAAATCTGTTAATAGAACTCAATTCGTATTGCAATTCGGTAGCAATTTGAAACGGCCAGATACATCGCAAATATCTCGACAAATGCACATTTAGCAGTTCCAACGGATCTCGAACATACTGATTGTAGATGGATAGATCAATCAACAAGCCATGTACGAATTTAAATGGTTTGATGGCCCACAATTACCCTCAACAGTTAAAGATGTTATACTAATATATAACGAAGAATCGGAATCTTGTCATTAAAATTTGAACAATGTTCTTACAACTTTACCGACTTAGACTTCTGGCCATAATTTTACGCAATTTCTACAGTTGAAAACTATAACTACACAAAATTTCAGAACTGTACTCAAATATGTTATTTTGATTGAAACTTAACAAGCTTGACCAAATTCATCAAAATATATTCATTATCTATTAAGTATGGTACATCTCGTAATTTATTATTTACAATACATTTTATTCTGTTTTTCAAGGATACAATAGGGAAAACCCCCTTACGCCCCAATGAAGAGGCATTAGGAGGTCGCCTCGCGATGTTTATTTCAAGTCAAATAAAGCTATACAGGGTGTCCCTGGACTACCTCTTTTCCTTTCGGGAATGTATAGATGGGATCAAAATATCACCAGTACCTCAAATAACTTTTGTTACTAAAAGCCTTCGTTACCAAGTTACGGGCCCTCAAAGTTACAAAATGAAAAATGTTTTTCTTTGATAACTTTCAAAGTGAAAATCCAAAATTATCTAAATTTTGGTGATTGACTAAACAAATGAATTCCTTCGATGAGCTTTCATGCAGGAGTCAGTTGTTTTGCTACAAAGTCAGGAACGGACTACCCCCGATGGTCCACACCCCAAAACTTTGAAATGACTGGGATTTGTCAATATGTTTTAACAAAACAAGGTTACCTGGACAATTTCCTGAATAAAAGTACTCGTGTGGAAAATCGATCGGAGCAACGATTTTTGATAAAAATGCATTTTTGTTCGACGACATTCAACCTGAGATGTCTACCATTATTCGAAAAGATTAATTTGTAATGAAAATAGAAATGATAGGTACAATGTTCATAACGAATTTTTATCATGCAAACACGTTTACCTTACAAAACTCATGGTGTAAATAATCAATCGCAAGCCTCAAGAGCAAACAGAAATGCAAAATCCGCTACAAAACTGCTCAATATGACCCCCGTCTCTCTCAATACATTTTCTTAGTCGGCGCAAACACCCTCTCTGCACTTGAAATAGCATGCCAGGGTCGTTTCGTATGGCTTCACAATGTAATGCTATTCAACAAGGCATCTCTGATGTGAATAGGTGTAGCGTAAACGAGGATTTTTAGATGCCCCCACAGAAAAAAATCCAATGGATTTAAATCCGGAGACCGCGGTGGCCATGAATATGGCCCACCTCTACCAATCCATCTAATGGGGAAAATCTGGTTCAGATGGTCCCGCACAATCAAACTAAAATGAGGAGGAGCGCCATAATGCATAAACCACATACCTCTTCGGGTTTGCAATGGAACATGTTCCAAAGTCTATTCAAATTATTCTGAATGAACTCCAAATAACGTTCTCCATTCAATCAGTCATGTAGAACGAATGGTCCTATAAGATGGTTTCCTATGATACCAGCCCAAACATTCACGTTGAATTTCCGTTGGTGATTGGTTTGCAATATCCCATGGGGATTTTCTTCGGCCCATATGTGGAGATTATGAGAGTTGATTACTCCATCTCTACTGAAACCTGCTTCATCAGTGAATAAAACTCGAGTAATAAAAGTCATATCCTCTCTTTGCTTATCCAGGAACCAATTGGCATATTCCAGTCGTGCTGGAAAATCTTCAGGTGTCATGGCATGTACCTTCTGGATGTGATATGGGTGGAGCAGTTGTTCCCTAATTATTCTATGAATAGTGGACTTGGATGTATGGAACTTTTCTGATAGGTTTCTGATGCTCATTGAAGGATCATCAGCGACAGATTCTAAAATATTTTCCTCCAATACAACGGTACGCACAGCCCTAGGAACGCCCTCACCACCTCGTTTTGGCAAAACTGAACCTACAATAATATCGAAATAAAACAACAGGCTCCAATTAATTATCCATTAGACATACCTGTCTCCCTCAAGCTGCGATCGACACGCTCGAACGTTTCTCTTGCCGGTAACGTTCGATTGGGAAAATGCTCGGCATACAGACGACGGGCTTCTGCAGCATTACCAAATGCTCGTCCATACAATGCATGCATATCTGCATATTCGTTGAATGTAAACTCTTCGGCCATATCAAAACACTTCAAACTGTAATATTGACAATACAATACCACTCAACAAAACAAAATCGCATTCCAGTTGTCATTTTTTATCCACACTAATTTTATTTCTTTCCTACAAGGTGTTTTTGTCAACATCTGTGGAAGAAATGGAACATAAATTTATTCACCGGATATTTTTCACCTATTCATGTGCAGCCGTTTTTGTAGTTTATTCGTTTGCTTTTTATTAGTTATGTCTTCCGATGTACGTTTTTTCAGCTAAATTTATCTTCGGGTTAAATATTTTCTCCCATGAAATTATACTTATCAGTTAAACTCTTCAACATTTAAGCTGTGAATACGAATTTGCAACATCCAAATGTTGAGTTTCATGAGATTCAGATAACACAACACGAAACGTGCTTATTCCACGCGTACATACAAAATATGAACTGAATTCGATATGTCATAGTGGAGTAACTTGTTAGTTCAAAAACACCATGAATCTACATAACTTGATATTTCATTTGAAAAAATATCTACATTGTGAATGAAACTTTCAACTGGGTACTGTACTTTTTCTTTACGACTTTATTTTAGCATATTTTGTATTATCTCTGTTATAAATGTTGTTGAATTAACGCTAGCATTAGTATTTCTACTGTGAAAATTTTTCATTTCAAATAATGGTGGACGATCGGGTTTGATGTCGTCGAGTAAAACTGCATTTTAATTAAGAATCGTTGCTCCGATCGACTTTCCACACGAGTACTTTTATCCAGGAAATTGTCTACGTAACCTTATTTTGTTGAAAACTATTGAAAAATTATCTGTCATTTCAAAGTTTTGGGGTGTGGACCATCGGGGGTAGTCCGTTCCTGACTTTGTAGCAAAACAACTGACTCCTGCATGAAAGCTCATCGAAGGAATTCATTTGTTTAGTCAATCACCAAAAATTTAGATAATTTTGAATATTCACTTTGAAAGTTATCAAAGAAAAACATTTTTCATTTTGTATCTTTGAGGGCCCGTTACTTGGTAACGAAGGCTTTTAGGAACAAAAGTTATATGAAGTACTGGTGATATTTTGACCCCATCTATACATTCCCGACAGGAAAAGAGAAAGTCCAGGGACACCCTGTATATCCCTTCCTGTAATTCGGTTATAAGAATGATCTGCAATTTGATCATAATAGAACTATTAAAATTTAGGCTAATACTTTCGTTCGAAAAATTTGAGCTATTTCCAGGGAAAAGTACGTCAACAAATAGGTTAGAATAAATTTTCAGCAGCCTTCGGCCGCTGCGGAGCAAGTCATGCTCTGTGAAATTGCTGTTTTGTTTCTTGAGGGGTTGTGAGGGTGAATGTTCTGAGGTAATATATTTTGGTGGCTTGTAGAAGTTTTGTGGTTGATTTGAGTATGATAGAAAAAAAAATTACGTGACCCAGCTCGGGATCGAACCCAGATCCTTGCTCTTTGAAAGCGAGCGTTCATCGAAATGGGCTACCAGGCCTTGTGAATTGGAAAAGTGGTTGGAGTTATCTGAGCGCCGGGCGACGCTCTGGAAGAATCTTAGACCGCCCGCCCCCGCTTTCAGGCCCGGGACTGACTTCTGCCTGCAGTGCTACACTTGTGAGCTAATGAGGAAGGTTTATATGTAAAAATTTCCCTTGTACCTTATCATTTTTAATTTACGTAGCCAGCTCTTCGTCCAAATGATGTCAGTTTTGGAATATGTGTGGGCTTGTATTCGCGTTTGCAAATTGTTTTGTTTGACCTACATACGTTCTTTGACAGTTTCCATGAAGAATCCTATATATTGTGTGGGTGGGTTTGTTTGTTTTTCGGAATCTATGGTATCAATTCGAATAAATGGTGTTATTTATTTTATTGTATTTTTATATTGTTTTATTGATTTTATTTTATGATTTGTCCACGTATGGTAGAGATATGTATGTTGTTGTTTTCTTTGCTTTATTTTTATTATTGTAGATGGCATGTATTAATTTTCATTGGTTTTTCGGTAAAGTGGGTGGGATGGATTTTGGAAAAAAATTTCAAAATTATTTTTTTTTAATTTTGGGTGAGTTAGATTTTGAATGTTTTTTTTGTAATGATATGTATAACTGATAAAAAAAGGAACAAATTGAAAAAAAACATCCATTCAAAATCCTGGACTAAAAAAAAATTGGAAAGAAAATCTCACTGGCAAAAATATGTCATTTTATAAACTTTGAGACTTGGTCAATGAAAATTCCTTTATACTATGAGAATAGAGAAGGTCCCACAGAAATGATTATCTTGAATTTAGATGCAGGAATTCTCAAGCAAGCGAAAATAAAATACAAAGTCATTAATATAATTACCAAATTCAAAGGAAATTTTTAAAACAAACCAAAACTAAAAAAAAATAACTTTGAAGAAATATACCGGTTAACTGAAACTAAGGACTGAAAATACCAACAAAACAGTGAAAATTAAAAAACTGACTCAACCTAACAGACAAACTTCAATCAAAGATCAACAAATAATTGCTAAATATCGATAATGAGCTCAGGAAAAAGCAAATGAACTCAATATTACACAACGCCAGACCACCAACAATTTACGGCTCACTCAAATGACAAAACTGCAATTCCACTTCGACCTATTGTCAGCAATATTCAATAGGAAACCTATATTGATTTGTTTGGAAATATGAACAGGATGTTCATAAAATCAGATGTGGAATCATCTTCGACTGAAAGATAAACTTTAGTTACTATCCTCCATCGTTCAAGATAACCTCTTGTGGGGTATTGATGTTGAAAAGGGAAACATTCTCAATTGAATATTGAATAGAAAGATTTTTCTGTGAATTGAAAAATCCACGATAAAAATTAAGTTATTTTTTGTGAATGTCTAAAGAAAACAACTACTTCCCCGGCTAAAGCCACGCTGGACATTGAACTACATCTGATAGATATTCTGAAAGGACCCTAACTCAAAAGAAAAAATCTGAAATTGAAAATTTGCATTTCCATTCAGATAGTTATTTGATTTTATATTCCTGTCCTAATTAAGAGAACTCATATAGATGTATGAGGCAAAGAAGAATGTTTTCCAAAAAAGAGTACTCACCAGAAATAATTTGTAACATTGACGCAAGAGAGGCATCGCATTCACTAGGTCTTCAATACATTTTTGTCGACGAAAATCTATTTCACGCTTCCACGATCATCAGGAAGAGTGGAAGAAATGGTTAACACATTTTCTAGAAGCAATCTCACTTTGCAAAGATGGAAAAAAGTTAGAAACAATTCTTTCTATTCAATATTCAATTGAGAATGTTTCCCTTTTCAACAGGAAACCTATAATTTATCAAAATTTTATTCAAAATATTAATAAGGAAAACAATGACTATGCGGAGGGGACGTTAAGATGTCGGTCCCGAGTTCATGGATGTTGAGCTCGTTAAAGAACCCTACCTCTGAAACAACAGAGGATTCGGCAAAATTTCCGGTTGGGAGGAGTGTGCTCACCGGCGTCGGTGTTTAGCCTTGGTAGCAGGAATAGGCCGACGTTAAATAAAAAAGGAAAAAAAAAACAATGACTATGAGAAGAACTCTTGGGAATTTGTAGAATTTGTTCGTAATATATAACAGTTCCACAAAACCAGTTTACCTAGACCCAAATTTAGAAATAATCATTGAAAAAGGCAAATCGAAAATTAACCTTGAAAGAGTTTGTGAGAGGATTTGAACAATGCAATGCAACGTTCTTTGTATCAGAATAAATATTACAAATATTCGGAATTGCAATGGGGTCTTCAATTACTGCAACAACAGCAAATCTGGTAACTGAGTATCTTGGGATTTTTTTTTTTAAACAATCTAAAGATGTTTGCTTAACATTGCTCAACATTGACAAAATAGATAAAATTCTCGGATAATTTCAATATTATCAGCGTAGATTGAAATGAAGAATAAAAAAAGGAATCAACAAACAATTGAACTTCCTCGGTTCTACAATCACAATTCTGAAAAAAAATCATGAACCAAACGCAATTCATCGTTAAACAGACTGTTTGTCAAACGCAGCCTCAGTTACAAAAAAAATATTATTCAAAATTTAAATGACAAAGTCATGAAAATTGCTCGTCCGAAATTTGAAAAAATCAATTAACAATAATAACAATAAGGCAAATAAAACAACAACATACAGTGTCCGCCAAAAAGTATGTACCATATGGGAAAAAAGTTTATTATTGGAGTATTGGGAAAAATATTCTGGAGAAAAGTTTGTGCATGTCCGATTACCTAAAAATAGATTTTGATACATGTGACGCGAACGCTAGTATGGCGGAAAATTGAAAAAAATTGCTATGAAAAGGCTAAAAGTGGGGTAAGATGGCAAGATATCAAAAAAAGTTATTTGAAAAAGTTACTTAGAGTTCAATTTTATGCACATGAACGATGTTTCAAGAGATAATTCAAGAAAATTGGAAATAGCTATTTTTATGAATATTTTTCCATCTATTTAAAAATATCTTTTTTTTTTCTTATGAATAGCTTGACTATACTGAAACATTTGCATTTCAATGATAATGACAAAACTTTCTCATTTTCTCCTCACCAGAGGGCACTATATTTAAAAAATGGGATTTTGTCAGAACCCTTGGTGTTACATCGGTTCGTATCTAACAGTGATATCATAATTCCACGACCATTGTGGTGACATGACACTTCAAAAACATCGTGTTTTCTAGATTATAATCAAGTTTCGATGATAATTGTGCATGAACATTTCATTTCGTACATAAACTGGAAAACTATTTAATTTATCGCACTAATAATCTAAAATAGAAATTCTGAGATTTTCTTTTTCAGCATTGATCGATTGATGTTAGATATAAATGTATAACTCAATTCAAAATGATGAGATGTGGTCCTGAAAAGACATTCTGCAGAACTGGTTTTTTTATTCAATCAAGTAATTCAAATATTCTATAAACAAAACAACAAATTTTCAACTATTTCTATATAATAACAATTGATATCTCAATATGCCTTCCTTCTCTTTCTATACATAAAATCGTTTTATGATATATCTCTTTTCGAACGTTCAACAAAAAATGTTGAGAAATTTCTGCTGCACAATGACGGATAGTTACAGTATTTTTTTGATTGCCCCTCAAGAAAAAGTCACATGGGTTCAGGTCAGGTGAACGTGGCGGCCAAGGAATTTCTGAAAACCTACCTATCCACTTTCCAGGAAAAGTGGTGTCCAGCCAATTCCTTATTGCCAGAGTACTATGGATGGGAGCCCCATCCTGTTGGAAATACAGTTTTCGCCTTTCTTATAAATTGTCTAATTTATTGTAGAAATCGTTCCTCAAAAAATCCAAGTACGTTCCAGCATTCAAATTCCGACGAAAGAAAAATGGTCCAATTATTCTGTCATTAAAAATCCCGCACCAAACATTCACTTTAAATGACTATTGATCACGGGCTTCTACTGTAAAATGTGGATTCTCATCCGACCACCATCTACAATTTTGAGATGAAACAACTTAAGCGTGTGAATAAATTTTGGTTTATAAGGCTTGAATTTGTTTTTTTTTGAGCAATCTTCGGATAGAAGTTGAAGATAACCCAAATTCCCAGACAATTTACTAATTGATGTTCTTGGAGTTTCAACTACACTCTGCATAACTTCAAACTCTGTTTCCTCAGCAGTAACCCAGTGCCAATGTTGTTTTCTGAATAAGTTGTCCACGGACCCAGTATTTTTGAACTTGGAAACAATTCTTCCAACAGTTACAGGTGAAATAATTTCATTGGTATGCCTCTCGTTGAAAATCTTTGCAGCTTCTCTATAGCTTTTGTAATTTTCTCCCACAATCAAAATAATTTCGATCTTTTCTTGCTGACTTAACTTCGACATAATCAACCAAAAACTTGCTGGTATTATCAACGTCACTATGTATGAATATGGAGTTCTTACTTAGACTTTTGTTGCAATAAGTTTACGTATTTTCTGTCAAATGAAATCCATGGCTATCTTGTGGAATATGAGTGAAATTTTGATGCAATACTTAAACACTGACTATTTTCAAGAGTTCAAAATTTCATGTTCTGGTGCATTTCATACTCAAGAAAGCATGTTTGGTGTACTACATTTTGATTTTGTGCTCTTCTATTATAGATTCCTGATGTGATGAATAAGTAGGTAGGTAGGTATTTATTTGAAAAACACACGAAATAGTATTTTGGAAAGTGAATTTTGTGACATAATTGAGGAATATGTTCACGGACACCGATGTAGATCACTGAATGAACCTGACTTCATCTCGGTATGGTTTGTTTTCGATGTTTATATTTGCCAAAAAAAAATTGAAAATATTCAGAATGAAATAGGGAGTCAAATTTAAGAGACTTATAATTTACATGTTTATGTGCGATGCGAACGCTCATCCACGATTATCATCGGAACTTGATCATAATCTGGAAAATACCATGTTTTTGGAGTGTCATGTCATCACAATTGTCGTGGAATTCTGATATAACTGTTAGATACGAACCGATGTAATAGCAAGGGTTCTGACAAATCCTATTTTTTAAATATAGTTGAGTGCCTTCTGGTGAGGAGAAAATGAGAAAGTTCTGTCATTATCATTGGAATGCAAATGTTTCAGTATAGTCGAGCTATTCATAAGAAAAATTTTGATATTTTTAAATAGATGGAAAAATATTTAAAAAAAAATAGCTATTTCCAATTTTCTTGAATTATCTCTTGAAACTACGTTTATGTGCATAAAATTGAATTCTAAGTGACTTTTTCGAATAACTTTTTTCGATATCTTGCCATCTTACCCCACTTTTCGCCTTTTCATAGCAATATTTTTCAATTTGCCGCCATACTAGCGATCACGTGACATGTGTCAAAATCGATTTTTAGGTAATCGGACATGCACAAACTCTTCCTCAGAATATTTTTTCCAATATTCCAATAATAAACTTTTTTCCCATATGGTACATACTTTTTGGCGGACACTGTATATATCTCTACCATAACCCGATAAATTATCAAATAAAATAATGAAAAAATATAACAAAACTATATCGCATCTACTACAAATCACACAATTTATTCAAAATTCAAACAAAAATTCCAAGAAGACAGACAAGCAGACAGACAAGAAAGCGAGTTAATATTGCTTCGTCATCCAGTTCCGAGC
Organism: Gonioctena quinquepunctata; assembly: GCA_018342105.1. Classification (NCBI taxonomy): domain Eukaryota; kingdom Metazoa; phylum Arthropoda; class Insecta; order Coleoptera; family Chrysomelidae; genus Gonioctena; species Gonioctena quinquepunctata. The sequence continues at coordinate 711,829 of JAFIRS010000444.1, forward strand.
TATGTTCAAAGTTTCAAGTCTCTAGCTCACCGGGAAGTTAGTTTGAAATTTATACCGAACAGACAGAAAAAAAAGCGTTAATGAATGAAAATGATTCAAAATTTTTTTAAAGACAAGCATCTATACAAATGCACTAAAAAGAAAAAAATTATTCCTTTAATTGTTTGGCCTAGTAGGGCAACCAATAGAGGAAAATATAGGCTATTGTCACACTTAAATTAGGCAATCCATACCACGTGACCCAGGTTGTTGGCACACAAACCGATAATCGCCATAAGAATATCATTGTCAGTGTGTACCTTTGGCTTGTAAAAGTGTATTTTGGGTTATTTTCGGAGCTTTTGTGTTGTTAATTAATAATATTCAGATTGAGAGTGATTACCTGAAGACACTATTGTTGAAAAGCAGAGGCTTTGGTGAACGGTATGCTTGAAGATACATCCCCATCTTTTGTTTACATTTTTATCAATGTATTTGTTACAGGTATAAAATGAAGTTGAGGATTGATCAGTGATTTGGATCCTTTTTACACTGAATATTTCTGAACTGAATTGTTCAATTGTTGGTGCTCCTCCTGTTACGAATATGGATATTATTTCGTATTTGCTTTTTACTCAGCTTTCCCAAATGCAGATGAAGCCCTATACAAGTTTAGAATCCATACATACTTTGAATCTGGCTTCGTCATGAAGGTGAGAACAAAAATTCAGAATCATTTATATATTTTAGTTAGTCTAGTATGTTTTTTCCTAGGCAGCAGCTTTTTTCTAATGGGTACATGTACAGTTGCAAATCTTGAGTCATCGAAGTGAATTATTATAAATTAGGAATAATAATGCATAAGAAGCAATTTATAACTTCTGATCTGTTCTATTAGGTTTATTGCCACATTTGTTTATTATAAGAGACATTGATTTGATATTCAAGAATATTACTTCTCAACTTTCATAATAGTTCTTTCTAATCGACATAACTTTTTTTCAGGTCAAGTATTCACAAAAAGGCAAATTAAAAACCTTCAGATGTTTGGTACATAATTGAAAAAGGGTGAAAGCATTTTACTGCTCACTGTACTTTGTATGGCCGGAAACAGTGAAGTAGGTGGTCATATTCGTGCTATATTAGAGGCAATGTCACGCACAGATTTGGAAGCTGTGTGGCCAATGCCATCCAGTCAAAAAATTTATTGGACGACTTGCCTCTTGCTCAGTTGTTTTAAAAAATAAAATGTTTCAAATGAATATATATAAATAAATGTTTGTTTATTTGTTGTTTTACTGATTCAGGTGATTACTCTTAATTTAATACCAATTATAAAAAAATTACACAATAGTGATATTTGTATATAGTACAATTTCGATAAACATCACGATATATCCAATTTTTACTGTTAATAAATTACAATACCCTTTGAAGGTTGTAGACGATGTGGTAACTTGATTACTCTCGTCTCGGACGTCCATCGTCTTAATGTTCTTGAAAAGGTTTTCACGATGTTTCAAATGTTTGTATCTGCAATCGTCTGAATACAGTATTCACATTCAAAACATCATGTAAACCTTTTCAAATACATTAAGACGATGGACATCTGAAACGAGAATAATCAAATACAACACCCTTCACAAGACTTGATCGAGGCTTTCGATAATTGCCTGAAATATCTAAAAAGGGAAGGTTGAGATTGAAAGACATATTTCTCTCATATAACACTACCTATAAGAATGTTTTTTGAGGAGGTAGGTACATATATATGAACATTCATTTGGAGTTTTTCTATTTTGAAGTGGAAAATATATCAATTATATATATATAATATATATATATATATATATATATATATATATATATATATATATATATATACATGAACTTTATTTGAAATGGGACCTCCTAATGTACAATAGTTCAGATATATACAAGTAGGCAAAATCATACAAGTAATCGTAGGAACAAATCAAATCACAAAAGTCTGAAGTTATAGGTAGGTATCCATGACGGAATGAAGGATGTTATCACGAATGTGCACTCAGGGTATGTCTGCTGCAGCCTCTCTGATACTTAATTTCGAATCCGCAAAACTCTACGGAACAAATCAAATCACAAAAGTCTGAAGTTATAGGTAGGTATCCATGACGGAATGAAGGATGTTATCACGAAGGGCACCCAGGGTATGTCTGCTGCTACCTCTCTGATACTTGATTTTCGAATCCGTAAGATCCTCTAGGTTGATTGCAGCTAACATAGAGCTCTTCTCCTCCTCGATAAGTCATTTTAACTGGTCAAAACTTATGATTTGATACTGTGGACACCGGTGAAACCCGACTCTATCCCTGTCGTGACGGACCCACAGTCAACTACAATGCAAATAAAGGGCATTTTTCTTCAGTTGAAGCACGAATTATAACCCGAAATTGAAAAAACTACTCAAATTCGCACAGAGAATCACAAAATAAACACTTTACCACTATGGTCGCTTATGACGAATTACAATGTGTGCCAACAGCCGCCATATTGCTTTCGTTTTGACAGGTCGATGGATTGCCTAATAAAGACGACGATAACCTGTACTACCTTTCAAAGCTAGTTCGTAGATGAAGACCCTGGTGTCAGCTGCAGCAAAATAGTGTCAAAACATTTTTGTTTTATTAAAGTATCTTAAAAAATTTTTGAAGGAATCATTTCACACTCAATGGAACTATTGTAGATAATTCAAAACCTACAAAATTTTTTGTGCGACCGGATTGGTGCACTTTCCACTGAGAAAATCCGAAAACCTCTAAAAGAGACCATTTGTAAAAAATTCATAATTTTATAAATTCAGAGCTGGACAAACAATCTTGCGGAAATGATAGATAATAACATGTAATTTAACTGTGACAAGATGGTTTCTGTCCGATGTGTAGTTTTGACAATCGCGTTATAAACAATTTAAGGGCTTATCTTAAAATGCGCCGATTCAAGGGAAATCGTCGTATTCGAATTTCAGGAACGCCATCTGGAAGTAGAGATCAATATCTACAATTTGAATATTCTGGATTTTCACCTGAGAGTGGGAAATGTGTTGAAAATGTCGAGTAGCAGTAGTGAGGAAAACACGCTAATAACTTTATGCACTAATATATGCGCCAACGTTAAGCAACCCGCCGCGCGGTGATACATTCTCCTCGCTGGCCCCGTTTCCCACTACCGTGCCTCGAGCGCACTTTCAAGCGTTTAAAGCAACTTTCAGTGACATTTTCAACACATTTCCACCTCTCAGGTGAAAATTATACAAATTGTAGATAGTGATCTCTACTTCCAGATGCCGTTCACAGAATTTGAATACGATGATTTCCAAATCGGCGCATTTTGCAAGAAAGGCCTTAAATTATTTATAACGCGATTGTGCAAAACTAGTCGGACAGAAACCATCTTGCACGTTGAACTACAAGTTATTATCTATCATTTCCGCAAGATTGTTAATTCTCTTTAGAGGTTTTCACGGATTTTCTGAGTGGAGGTCAAACGATTTCTTCAATACTTCTCAAGATATTTGTGAAAAACCAAAAGTGGCCATTTTGATAATATTTCTTGTTAAAAAAAATCCACAAACAATTTTGTGGGACAGACACCGGGGTTTTTAGCTACGAACTATCTTTTAAACGATAGTATAGGCTATTTGCGTCTTTAAGTAGAACAGGAGATTTTATTATATTTATAATTATAGTAAGCGTTTGACTCACGTCATCATCAGGTTCCCTGAAAATTAAATGCTCTGAAAGAGAAGAAACATAACATAGGGTTCATCCCATATCAATCAGAGTATTTAATTTTCAGAAGCTGATGATGACGTATCGAAGGCTTTATAATTATAAATATACTTGTGAACCTAGGCCGGACCTGTCGCCTCACGCGTTGCCATCGACAACGATGATGCCATCCCCGGAGATATTCGAGAACAATCCAGTCGCGCTGCCCCGGAAAACAACGGTCAATATTGGAAACAATTGGAACATGCTGTTCGCCAACCGCCAGAATTGGAAACATCGAGAATTCTGTAACGGAGATAAATAGGCAGCCCTCAAGAGGGAGAGGCAGTCTGGAGCAGCCGATAACGTCGAGCGATACAGTGGCGTAGTTAGTAATATGAATTAGTTTAAATTTAAGTGTGAAATAAATTAGTAAAACCAAGTTTAGTTTATTTACGTTACAATTGGTGTCAAGCGAGATTTTGAAAATAAAAAGTGATCGTGGAGTGGATAGTCAGAAAAATAAATTGATAGACCTTTTGTACGCCCAAAATAGAGAGGCCCGGTTTTCGCGAAGTGGACAATTGTGCGTGGAATATAAACTGATACACCTTTCGCGTGAAACAGACAATAGACTGGTGGCCCGTGGAAAGAATTCGCGAAGTGAATTTTAACAAACTGATAAACTTTTCGTGTAAAACAGACTGATACCTCGTCAAAGACAAAATGTGTTCAAGAAAAGTGCGCCTTGCGATTTGAAGGTAGGGAATTGAAACAGGAATTGGAGGAAAGGGAACTGGAAACAACGGGTAAAAAGCAAGTACCCAGGGAAAGACTCGCAGAAGGACTTATACAAGAAGGTGAGGACCCGAAACATTTTTTATTCGAAGTTCCCGGAGGTGATTTAAGTTTGGTAATGAATAAACTCGAAGAAACTACTAAATCCGTGAAAGAAGAACTGCAACAAAATTCGAAGACGTTGGAAGAAAATGCTAGAAATCTGGAAGAGAAGCTTCAAGAAAATTCTAGAAATCTGGTAGAAAGCTTCAAGAAAATTCTAGAAATCTGGAAGGAAGCTTCAAGAAAATTCTATAAATCTGGAAGAGAAGCTTCAAGAAAATTCAAGAAGCCGGAAGATAAGCTCCTAGAAAACACAGAAGGCCAAAAAAAAGAACTCTGTGGTGTGGTGAATCGTCTAGAAAAAGAATAGGAACCATCGAGGCAGAGATGGACAAGATGAAGGAAACGATCAGTAAGCTGGAAAACGAATTGATAGTGCGCCCTCCACAGAGATGGTTAACAAAATGCAACGCTGGACTTGAGTTTGAACTTGGATAAAGTTCAAGAGGGTATACAAGATGTCAAGGTCATTTCTGAAATAGGGAAGTTTCCATGAAGCCGCCTCAATTCGACGGAAAAACTCCATGGGAAAATTACCGCCGACAGTTTGAAGCAGCGGCCAAAGCAAATGGATGGAATGCAGGGGAAAGAGCTGTAGCACTAACACTTGCATTACGTGCGACGAATATTCTACAAACTCTTACCGCCCAAGAACAGGAGGACTATGATCAGCTGATTAAACATCTAGAATTACGATATGGCCAGGCCCATTTGGAACACGTATACCACTCCCAACTGAAAAATCGCTGCCAGAAATCGGGCGAATCCTTACAAGAATTCGAAGCTGACATTGCACGCTTGGTTCGTCTCGCATATCCAGCCACACCGGAAAATGTAATGGAGCGATTAGCGGTTCAGGCATTCTTGGATGGACTCCGTGACCAAGAAACCAGACAAGCGTTGACACTAGCTCGTCCAACACATCTCGTAGACGCACTGGCACGCGCTTTGGAATTTGAGGCAGCAAAGCAATCCTGCAAAAACCATATAAAGTTCGAAGTATTGAAGAAGACTCACAGGAGCATGCTGACTTGGAAGCTGCCATAGAAAAGTGATGAAGGAAGTTTTGCCTGAGAAAAAGACAGATAAGATGCTGGAATTGTGGCAAAATTGGACATGGCGTAGCAAATGTCCAACATTCGAAAAAACAGACTCCGATGCAGGAAAACTAAAGAAGGTCGACGAGAAGGGCAATCGTCGGCCTGTGTCCACAAGCCCCGGTTAACAACGCATATGTCGCTATCCTTCAACGACAGAACAAAGGTGTCTTCGTAGACGGTCTCATCATAACGAGCCTTGCACCATGCTGCTAGATACAGGTGCGACTAGGACAATTCTCGGCCTTCCTTTGCCAGAACACCGGAACGAATTGAACCGACAACTTGGAAGCTACGCACAGCAACAGGGGAGCCAGCTACTGTATATGGCGAGCTACCGATTGAAATAATTTTGGGCAGCACTAAAGTGAAACATCAGGCACTTAGAGGACATCGAAGACGATGCAATCATCGGAATGGACATCATGAATTCCAGAGGGTTTGAATTGATTTCAAAGACGGCGTCCTACGTGTCAACGGAGAAGACTGGTACTTCATGGGAGAAGTGAAGAGTTGATCCGTGTGCTGTTGGCTGAAGATGTAAGCGTACCTGAGAGGGCTGAAACCATCCTGGAGGCTCGCCTGGACGGGAGTGCGAGCAGTGGAACGTGGTGATGTTCGAGCCCAAACTTCATGATGAGAAAAAATTTGGGCGAGGGGTTGCCCTAGGGAAAACCCTGTTACGTGCTGAAAAATTTGTACCGGTAAGGGTCATGAATGTCAATTACTTTCCAGTGACCTTAAAGAGAACAATTTTAGGGCACTGCTCGTCAGTTTCATCTGTGATCCGGGGCGTACGAGGTACGATTAGCCAACCCAACAACTTGCCCACAGAACTAGAAAAATTAGTTGCCATCTCTTCCAAAGACATAAAACCAGCTCAACAGCCCAAACTAAGAGATTTAGTCAAAAGTACCAAGACATCTTCGATACCGGACAAGGAAAAGGGGTGGAACTAATGTGGTCCAGCACAAGATTGATACTGGGGGTGCCCGACCGATCCGGCAATCAGCAAGAAGACTTCCCTCTTGCCAAGAAGGAAGAGGCTGACAAAATAGTCAGCGATATGGGAAAAGAAGGAGTTATCGAACCATCTGACAGTCCCTGGTCCTCTCCAGTCGTACTGGTGAAGAAAAGGATGGATCGACACGCTTTTGTGTAGACTATCGCCAACTTAATAATGTCACGAAGAAGGACAGTTACCCTCTCCGAGAATAGATGACACCCTAGACACGTTGGCTGGTTCCACGATTTTCTCGACCCTTGATCTGAAGAGTGGATACTGGCAAGTAGAACTCGCTCAGGAAGATCGAGAAAAGTCTGCTTTTACCATCGCTCAGGATTGTGGCAGTTCACCGTTATGCCATTCGGGCTCTGTAATGCTCCCGCCACATTCGAAAGATTGATGGAGACAGTGCTGAAGGGACTCTCATGGAACACGTGTCTAGTGTATCTCGACGACATAATTGTGGTCGGCAGATCGTTCGAGGACCACGTGAAAAAACTGGAGGAGGTATTCCTGCGACTGAGAACTCCGTTGAAGCTGAGCCCTAGAAATGCCATCTGTTCCAAAAGAAGTACGATACCTCGGCCACGTTGTCTCTGGGAAGGAGTAGCAGTGGATGACCAGAAGATCAAAGGCTGTTAAGAGATTCCCATCCCAAAGACATTCACCAACTTGGAAGTTTCCTTGGTTTATGCACATACTATCGCCGATATGCTGGATTCGCCAACATCGCTAAACCACTGACCAGGCTCACGGAAGGCCAAACAAAGTTCCAGTGGTCCGAAGAATGTCAAGACTCGTTCAGGAAGCTGAAAGGAGCTTTGATCAACCACCTATACTGAGCTATCCCTACCCAAAGGGAAATTCATTTTGAATACGGACGCCAGCAACGTGGGACTTGAAGCTGTCCTATCTCAGATCCAGGAGGGACAGGAGAAGGTCATTGGTTATTTCAGCAAGACGCTTAACAAACCAGAGCGCAATTACTGTGTCACCAGGCGAGGCTGTTAGTTGTTGTAAGGGAGTGGAGCACTTCTACAAGTACGTGTATGTAAGAAGATTCCTGTTGAGAACTGACCATGCAGCTCTCAAATGGCTCTTACAGTTCAAAAATCCTGAGGGTCAAGTAGCACGTTGGATCGAGAGACTCCAAGAATTCGATTTCGAGATCGAACATCGAGCGGAACTAGCCATAAGAATGCAGATGCCTTGTCGCGAAGACCATGTCCAGATGATTGCTCACATTGCCGACGAGCAGAAGAGAAAGAGCAACACTTTGTAGAACCGCGGCATTGGATGACAACTGGAATGACAGCAAGATCCAGAAAGACCAAGAGAAAGACCCCGACCTTGGCTTAGTCGTCAGCTGGAAGAAGGGCAATCGAAGACCATCGGCGGAAGTCGCAGGTTACTCGCCGGCTGTTAAGTCCTATTGGGCACAATGGAACTCTCTTATTCTGGACAATGGGATCCTGAGAAGTGTGTTGGAGGCCGATATTGGTGGGAAGACAGACGCCAAATAATTGTTCCAGGAACAGAAGAGGAAGTGCGGGAAATCCTGATGGAGTCGCTGGAGGACATCTGGGAGTGACGAAGACCCTGCAGAAAGTGAGGCAACGGTTTTACTGGACCAATTGTCAAGCTGACGTCCAGGACTGGTGCAGAAAGTGCGCTGTATGCGCTGCTAGCAATGGACCTCGAATACGACCCAAGGCCCGATGCGTCAGTACAACGTAGGCAGCCCGTTCGAGAGAATCGCCATACATCGCCGGCCCGTTTCCCGTATCCGACCACGGGAATAAATACATCCTTGTGGCAATGGACTACTTCAGTAAGTGGGCGGAAGCCAATGCCCTGCCCAACCAGGAAGCCATCACCGTCGCCGACGTCTTGGTGAAAGAGTGGATATGTCGATTTGGTATTCCAATGGACTGCACTCGGATCAAGGCAGAAATTTCGAATCCAACCTGTTCCAAGAAATATGTTTACTGCTGAACATCCGCAAGACACGAACCACGGCCCTACATCCGCAGTCCGATGGAATGGTGGAACGGATGAACAGAACGATCAACCGCCACTTGTCCAAGGTCGTCTCTGACCATCAAAGAGACTGGGACCAGTATCTTCATTTGTTCCTGATGGCCTATCGATCCGCAGTACACGAGTCAACAGGTCAAACTCCTGCTAGTATTATAATGGGCCGAGAACTGCGACTGCCTTGTGACCTGAAGTTTGGGATACCGCCAGGACAAGACACTGCGGAGAGGACTACGTCAGCAAACTTCGGCAGAGAATGGACGACATCCACGAACAGGTCCGGTTGAACATCCAGAGTGCCAGCGATAAAATGAAGGAGACCTATGACATCAAGGCCGACGCTGGAGGGTTTAAGGTTGATGACCTGGTTTGGCTGTACAACCCCAAACGTCGTCGTGGACTATCACCAAAGTTGCGGAACTCGTGGGAAGGCCCGTATAAGATCGTGAAAAGGATAAACGACCTTTGTACCGAATCCATAAGCCCCCGAGGGAAACCAAGGGTCGTCCATTTCAACAGGTTGGCCTTACCTGGAAACCATGACCAAGTTCGCACCCTCAAGCCACCGGAGGATGATATGACGTTCAGAAGTTCATGTCCTTGTATTCAAACGGGCAGAAAGTTCTACATGGGGTTACTAAGAGGAGTCACGAGACCTTTTCGAGGTGCCTGCTGACTACGCACTAGCGCACTGTGTGCAGAAGATCTTCGAATGTCCAGGGCATCGCCGTAGTGTTTTCAAGAAATTTGGTCAACTCCAAACACTGCGGAGCAGAATCCAGAAGTTGGTGGGGTGCTCAGTTGAAGAAAGGCCAGAGAAACACTCTACCTAGTTACCAAGAGGCATTCCCAAGATAAACCGTCCTATGAAGATGTCTGGAAGAGTCTCACTAAACTAAGAACACTATTGGCCAGATCTGGTGGATCTAGCAATTCCCAAAATTGTCCTGTGGTATTGATGGGTTGGACTGAAGAGTCATAAAAGTATCTGGAGGCGATATTCAGATCAGTGGCGTCAAGTTTTTGGGTTTTCTGTAACCCTCTTCCACGACCGGTCATGAAGACCGTGGGTGTTACTTCCATCGAACTTCACGGTGTAAATATGGTCATGCGATATCGTCACACTCCAAGGATGACATTTCGGGACGAAATGTCTTTAAGAAAAGGGGCAATGTAACGAACCTAGGCCGGACCTTGCCTCACGCGTTGCCATCGACAACGATGATGTCGTCCCCGGAGATATTCGAGAACAATCCAGTCGCGCTGCCGCGGAAACAACGGTCAATATGGAAACAATTGGGAACATGCTGTTCGCCAACCGCCAGAATTGGAAACATCGAGAATTCTGTAACGGAGATAAATAGGCGCCCTCAAGAGGGAGGCGTCGAGACCGATAACGTCGAGCGATACAGTGGCGTAGTTAGTAATTGAATTAGTTGTAAATTTAAGTGTGAAATAAATTAGTAAAAAAGTTTAGTTTATTTACTTTTACAATACACTTAATAACAAAATCTCCTCTTCTACTTATTACTACACAGTGTATTCAGCTTTCCTCAATCTATTTGCGTCTTTATTAAAGTGGGAAAAACACCTCTATTGGTTGCCTTAGGTTTTTCTGTGAGTAGCAGATTAAAATCTTGCCGCGCAATAATTATTTTATATTTGCGGAAGCTTTCAGAATCTGCTATTCACAGAATAACTAGTCAAACAATCAAAGAAATTATTTTTCCGTTTAGTGCATTTGTATAAAGCTTGTTTCTTTTTTTTTTATCATTTTTATTCAATTCTTTCTAGTCATTCATGAAATACGTAATTTTATTGAATTCTTACAAAATTGATAATCTACGACCCCAAAACCCACATACCAATTTGGAATGGAATTGGGCCATAATAACAGAACACGTCGCCATCTTGGAGCCTCCATCTTGAATTTTGACAAAAATTATGATCTCCGACCCCAAAACCAATTTTTATTGGAATCGGGCTATTACCAAAAAACTCGTCGCCATATTGGAGCTGCCACCTTGAATTTATGAATTTTGTCAAAATTCGTGATTTCTGCCCCCAAAACCCCCACATACCAATTTTGAATAGAATCGAACCATAATCACAAAACTTGCCCTCCATATTGGAGCCGCCATTTTGTTTTTCTCTGAGAATTCCATAATATATTGTCACCAGATTTATGAACACCTGGCACATTTCCGTTGATCGGAAGAAGTGGGTCAAAATTCACTTCAAGATTTGAACTAAACATACATACATCAAATGTAGACACCAGTGGATGAAGGTGTCAGGTGTCATGTTAAGTGCATTCACTATTGAGACAGCATGTTTGCCCTTTCCCCCCACTTAATGAACAGTTCCTTTCGAAGGTGACCAAAGCGAAGCTATTACGAGAAATTCCATAAGGCGTACCAAACGATGTAATAGAAGCATAGACTTATAAGTAATAAGTCTATGAATGAAACGATACACGGGGTATCATGGTTTTATAGCATTCGCCATAATTTCTTCTTCCGCTACTGAAAAGTACTTACCCCAGTCCCCCGGGCATTTTGGAAGGTATGAATGAACTACACTAGATGCCCACTTATTGACCTAACAAATGTAACCTTTCAACCGCTGCATGTCATGATACTGCTGCACGCTGCACAATGGCAATCGTGTCCACTTGTGTTTTTCCCTCTCTACCTACCATTGGGCTATCTCAATACTGAATTCACTCTACAAACCTTAAAGTCTGTTTCTTTTGCCAAATGAGGGTTTTCTCATATGTATCTTTCTCATTTAAAGAATCATTAGTGAGTGAAATTGTATGATCTTTGATAACCACTTGTACGCACCGTTGCTCAGCTAGTCCTGAATGAAAAAAAATACATAAAGAAACTTCAACTTCAACATAACATCTTCATCCCTCACGTCTTCAAACGCAAATCCACATAGAAAATAGCATAGCTTGTGGAGAATGTCAAAGTATGTATATAGGTCAAACAAAACAACATAGAAAAAGTTAATACAAGCCTACACATTTTTTAACATTCACATGACATCCTTGTTCAAACAGGAAATAGAAAATTGTCATAAATCACGCACTGACAACAATAGTTTTAACATCATAATTAATATAAAAAACCGTGTGTGGTCGGGGACCCCGTCAGGAACGAAGTTGCTTTACGCGGCTTGCGGGTGTTGACTGGTAGAAATCGTCACGTAATACCAACTCTATACCTACATATCCTTTTTTTCCAAACTTCTCCGCCACGTAAAGGTTTTTATTCCTGATAAATATTCGTTATATTATATCAAATTGACGTGCCACATATTCCCAAAGTAAACCATCAATCCAACTTCGGCATACAAAAAAAATAAGAAATTATGTCCCAAAAAAAAAACAAAAAAAAATTTAAAAACAAGCTTTTATAATTTACTAATAAAAACAGAACTAAAAAATTTAAAAAATAAAGAATTTTTTTTATACAAATGCACTAAAAAGGAAAAAAAGTCCTTTTTGTTTTATTGGGTTTTTCTTTAGTAGGGTCAAAAAAACTTGCCGCGCAAGATTACCTATTTTTATCCGCGGCAAAGTTTTGAATCTATTATCACAGAATAACCTAGATCAAAATAAAAAATTTTTTTTTCCCTTTTTATTGCATTTATTTAAAAATTGTCTTAATTTTTTTTTTTTAAAAAAAGCTTGTTTTTTAAAATTTTTTTTTTCGTTTATTTATTTTACTTTTTTTTATTTATGATGTTAAATAACTAGTTTAGTAATTTCTGTTTAATTAATTTTTGAATTTTGACAAAAATCATAATCTCCGACCTCGAAAACCCAGATACCAATTTTGAATAGAATCGGACCATAATCACAAAAAAAATTTTCCGCCATTTGAACCGCTATTTTGTTTTTTTTTTTAACAAATGCATTATCCGGAATTATTACCTGCCCAAAATTTTAAATCAATCGGACAATTAGAAGTGGGTCAAATTTAACGGACAAGATTTGATTACAGACAGACAAACACCGAAAAGGTGAAACAAAAAGGGTTGTAAAAAAAATTCGACCCCAAAACCCCAAAAAACAATTTTGAATAGAATCGGACCATAATCCCAAAAAGCCCGCCACTTGGGCATTTTTTTTTTTTTCCCAACAAAATTTAATAATGC